>JAAWXA010000009.1:15787619-16030817 GCA_038090715.1 Florisuga fusca
GGCGGCGGGCACCGGCTGCTCTGAGCCGGGACGGGCAGGTCCGAGCAGAGGATGCTCCCCGATGGCACCTGCACCAGGCTCCCGGGAGGTGCAGGCAGCCACAGCGGCGGCAGCGACAACGGTGGCGGCGGAGCCGGCAGAGCCTCGGAGGAGGCAGCGGCGGTGGGCATGGACTCGGGCGGCAGGAACTCCTCTGGTGCCCCAAACAGCACCCTGAACGAATCTCAGGGCAGCGCCATCCTCATCTCATTCATCTACTCTGTCGTATGCCTGGTGGGGCTGTGTGGCAACTCCATGGTCATCTACGTGATCCTACGCTATGCCAAGATGAAGACAGCCACCAACATCTATATCCTCAACTTGGCCATCGCAGACGAGCTACTGATGCTCAGCGTCCCCTTTCTCGTCACCTCCACCCTGCTGCACCACTGGCCCTTTGGCTCACTGCTCTGCCGCCTGGTGCTTAGCGTGGATGCCATCAACATGTTCACAAGCATCTACTGCCTGACTGTGCTCAGTGTGGACCGCTACATTGCTGTGGTGCACCCCATCAAGGCGGCCAGGTACCGCCGGCCCACTGTGGCTAAGATGGTCAATCTAGGTGTTTGGGTGCTTTCCATCCTCATCATCCTGCCCATCATCATCTTCTCCAACACAGCAACCAACAGTGATGGAACAGTGGCTTGCAACATGCTCATGCCAGAGCCTACCCAGAGGTGGCTCGTGGTCTTTGTGGTCTACACCTTTCTGATGGGCTTCTTGCTGCCTGTGGTGGCCATCTGCCTTTGTTATATTCTCATCATTGCCAAGATGCGCATGGTGGCCCTGAAGGCTGGCTGGCAGCAACGCAAGAGATCAGAGCGCAAGATCACTCTCATGGTCATGATGGTGGTGATGGTTTTTGTCATCTGCTGGATGCCCTTCTACATTGTGCAGCTGGTCAATGTCTTTGTAGAGCAGGATGATGCCACCATCAGCCAGCTCTCTGTCATCTTGGGCTATGCCAACAGCTGTGCCAACCCCATCCTCTATGGCTTTCTCTCAGACAACTTCAAGCGGTCCTTCCAGCGGCTGCTCTGCCTCAGCTGGATGGACAATGCTGCAGAGGAACCCATTGACTATTATGCCACTGCCCTCAAAAGCAGGGCGTACAGCGTGGAGGACTTTCCCGCAGACAACTTGGAGTCAGGGAGCATGTACAGGAATGGCACTTGCACCTCCAGGATTACCACCCTCTGAGGAAGCATTCCTGTCCCCCTGGCTCCCTACTGCACCCCAGCAGGAGGGTGAGAGAGGCTAGGGCTGTGGCATGGGGAGGCCGGGAGGGAGGGGATTTTGGTCCTGCCAACCAAAAGCAGTGTTTGGCACAAGAGGGAGTGAAGAAAAACCCACATCCTGGGTCTACTGCCCCATCACCCCCCGCCCCCCCTCCATCCCTGATCTGCCTCCCTTGAGAGAGGATGCCTTCCCTGATGCTTTGACACTGACTTAGAAAATTGTCACACTCGTGTCGACTTAGGTTCTGGCAGCCAGGCTCTGCCAGCCCTCTCTGTCTGTTGAGTAGCTGTATGGGTCCCCCAGTAACTCTCCCTTCATCTTTTGTACAGGTTGCCCTCCCCCTTGGTTGGTGGGAACCCCCAGGCCAGTGGTTTGAGCCTGCCTCAGCCAAGCCTCAGTATTCAGGCTCAGACTCCCCCTAGACCGAAAGCAACCCTGCTCAGACATCAGTCAGTACGTACTTCCCCTTCAAAGAGTAGAGATGCTGGGAAAATTGCCCCCCCCCACGAAGGAGCAAGTACCTTCTTTATGGCCTCTGCACACCCCCTACTCCACCCCCCAGTTCAGAATAAAACAAAAAAAAAGTGGGGAGTAAAAAGGCCCCAGGAAAAGAAGCAGCAGCATAGTCATGGAGCAGTCCTTTGCTGTGCCGACAGCTTCCACCTCAGTGGGGCTCTGGCTTTTCATGCTATGCTTGGGGGAAGCAGAGCAGAAAAGGTCTTGGGGAAAAAAATGTGTGTTATTGCTGTGCTTCAGGGCTGCGTGGCAGGTTGCTGGTAATGGGAGGTACAGTACTGTGACTCACCAGGAGCAGAGCACTGAGCTGAGAGTCAGGAGGAACACTGAGCTGGGAAATGCTTGAATGTGTTCATATGTACAATAAAATGTGCTAAAAATAAAGTTTAAAGGGAGCACTAGACTGTGAAGTTATTGTCTTGCTCCTGCTATATCAGCTGTGAAACAGCGATGAATGGAGCTGAGACAGTTTTGAATGACCTGGGTGGTCACAAAGTCACTTTAGCCTATATGGAAAAAGAGGAATTAGTTTCAAAATCTCCGTTAGGCTCTGAAATAAATACTTGACAAAAATAAAAAATAGCTGTTTGATAATAGCTATTACCCTAGCTCCAGTTTCTTCTGCACTAAAAAAAAAAATTAAAATGGGTTTCATATGTTGCCAATGTAATATACTGACCCAGAGCTTCTTACTGTTTCATTTCTGAGAATTCTTGTTTTTAGTGTGTGCCAGACATCCTTTTGAATTTTTTTATTTGATTCTTGTCACTGTGATGTGAACGTGTTTCTCTAAGCAATTTATACTGTGCACTTATGTTTGTGGTGGCTGCTTGCAAGGCTGCATTTAAAATGGATGATGCTCAAGAAGGCTCCTGTTCAGATAAAAAGGTTGTAACTTTTTCTAACTTTCATCTACACTGACTCCCCCACAAAAAACACTCTCTCTTGAATTTTATCTCTTCCCCTCTTATGACAGGATAATTTTCATAGAGATAAATGTAGATTTCTTGTCTGATAAATGACAGCTGATTAAGCAAAACCTCCTGTCACTGCTCCCTCTTATCCCAGACATAGGAATCAGTATGGATCACGTTGAAATAAGCAGCTGTGTTTTTTAATCCCTACCACCTAGGGTAGCAGTGTCACACAGTGGCAGGTGTCCCAGTAGCACTGACAAATAACTTCTCTGGCACAATGCTGTGGTTGTATTAATTATAACTACTGGCAATCTGAAGCATGAGATTGGGAACAATCTCTAGTAGCAGCACACCCGTAGCATTGTACTGGTAGCTACAGTGCTTAAGTACAGTGTTAAGTGTAAAGCTGACAATTATGGCATTTAGCATTTGAAGTCGTGGATTTATTACAGTTTTTGGTTAAATTATATTCTAACTTTTCTCAATAACAAAAAAGCAGGATACTACTTTGTACATTTATTTCACAAAAAATTAGGTACTGTTAAAGGAATGTATAAATATAGTATTTCAAAGTTGCCTGATTCAAAGCTCATCGAAATGAGCAAAAAAAATCCTAATTCACTTCAATGGACTACGAGTCAGCTCCTTTTAGTTTAAAAATTGCTAATGTGGAAGCTGTTATATCCTTATTAAAATATTTTGTGAAAAGCTTTAACAATTGTTCAGTTTCTTTTATTTTACTTTCCAGTTAACCTCATTTAAAGAAAATATGCAAGCATTATTTTGGCAATGTTTTACATGCACATATGGGGGAAAAAAGGATGAAATCTTTCTATAAGCTTATTTAATTTTTCATAGAAAGCAAGCATATGTGAAAACAGTACAAGGCCCCACAATACTACATGATATTATTTGTAGAGCTTCACTTAAATTCTCACTCACAATCTCTTCAAAAGGGTATAAATGTCATAATCTTATGTGTTTTTTTTCACCCAGGCATGTTGTTATGTATGGTCAGTTTAAACAGAGTGTCAGACTACTTTCTACATTAGGATTTAGCATCAGACATGATGAAGCAAAAGTTCAGAAGAGATGATTCACACCCAGCACTCAGCTTTGATGAAGTGTTGAGCCTGGTTTTGTTTCTTTTTTATATTTTCCACTTTTCCTGTAAACAAAGCTGCAATGGATACCTGTGCACCTACCAGCATATGCACTTTCATTTTAGGTCTCCCAAGCAGAGCACAGAGGGAGGGTGGTGATCCTTGGCTGAGGAGCTGGGTGCTGCCACAGGGGCTGTGGGTGCCTCAGTAGATGGCAGGCTTCCTTCAGATGGGTGCACTAATTTATTCACTCCCAGCCAGCACTGCCAGTGTGATTGCTGGCTAAAACAGCCTCTGGAGTTTCAGCTGGAAACAAAATCTGTTTATCCTAAACGAACAGTTCTTCCTGCTGTTTTTTCACCCCAACTTTATTTTGACTTTGGCAGTGGGAGAGGTGATCAACAGCTGTAAATAATTTTCTATTTGTTTTGGAAGAAAAAAATTACTTCATTCTGTGTTTTTATTCTAAATACTAGAACATAACAACAAGGGGGGAAAAAAAATTGTCTTCATGAAATTATATGTACCAGAAAACAAATAGAACTGGTTTTAATGCTTTCCAAATAAGATTCTTCAGATTTTGTATGGAAATTATTTGTATTAATGTTTAATTCACTGAAAAAAGAATGCAGTGATGCATTTCCTGGTGACATTTTACCTCTTTATACAGTTATAACATAATTTATCTATAAATGGGTAAACCATTCATAACCAGTATGTTGCTGCATTTTACCCGTGTTCAATATTTTTAAAACGCCACATACAGTTGGTCATAGTAACTGGCTCTGTGACACTGAAATCCATCTAACTTTTGTTGTTCTTTGTTTAGCCTATGACCTGTACCCAAGAGTGTGATAGTTCTGAATAGTATATAGTCAATGGAACAGACTATTTCTCCTGGTACAGACAAAGAGGGGATGGTCTTCACATGGCACAGACATCGGGTGCCTCTGCAGCATTTGCCATCTCAAAGGAGAGCACTCAGGAAATGACTCTTCTTTCTCACTAGGTTTCCCAGCACAGTTAGAAAAGGAGGCATCTCTCATACCCCTGGGGCTGACCACTATGTGCAGTTAGTAGGCTTGAACCAGACTGGTCACAGAGGCACTTTACATCTGGGCTGTTCATGAGAAAGGTGATGGTGATGTGCAGACCCTCTGCCTCTTGACAGGGTCCCTACTGCAAACAGCACTCAGTGTATGGGTTCTTTGCATTTGACAATTTCTTTGATTTCTTCACAGAGAAGGGGATTCAGATTTCTGAATGTGATGCAAGCATTTCTGAAATGCCAGTTTACCAGTGAATCAGAATAAAACAAAAGACTTTCTGGCTGTTTTTCAAAAACTGAAAATCTGCATTTCAAATGTATGTGGTGCACTCTATTAACACTGTGACCATGTACACTATCTTAACCGGTTTCCAAAGATAAGCAACCTAGTTTTAAATCTTAAACTAAATCTTACTGAAATAAAATTACTCACTGATGAATAAGTTATGTAAGATTTAACTTTCTTCTGCTATGCTTCCAGAAGAGCAGTGTAAATGAGTGTCTTAAAATCCTGCCAAAAAAATCCAAGAAAAATTATTTTAAAAAAGACAGAAGAAATTAGCCACGTTCAGTAGTCTAGACTCTGTGATTTCAGCCTCTAGAAACCCTACCTGACCCCAGTGTTCTACAGACAAGAAAGTGAATTATGAATCTCTAGAGGAGAATAAAATATTTCTACTGCATTGTGTATTCAGCACTTCTATCGTCTTCAATGCAGAGTCCTGTTGGACTGATAACTGCAGGCTAAGCCACAGGAAGAAAGGCTAATTTACTAATTAGATTACTCTTTGAGAATAATGCTTTTAGATATTATATTTTGCAGTGAGAAATAGCCAAGAAGAACAGGTGATCCAGAGAGTATTTTAAAGTATGTCACCAGATGCTTACAAAGCACAACTTTTACAAGAAAGATGCTTTTCAATAAAACCTAACTGTGCCCACCCCCTTTCAACTTTTTTCCCCCAAAGCCTAAAATCTGGATTTGGCACAGTCAAATAAGCAACCATGAAGCAGAGACAGCGAGATGATGTATCCTATCTGCAATATACAGATTTCAATTTCTAGTCTGGACAGAATATATTTGTCATTATATGCTTATCATGTTTATGATAGTCACCCTAAAAGCAATATAAATGTACAGAAGACCCATCTGCTCTCCCTTTTTCCCCCAAAAAGTCTTTGCTCTACAGATTCTTTTACTGTATATTATGACTTAGGGTCGCTCTGTGGGTTCTTGAGCTTCCTAACTAGAAAGGTTCAGATAAAAGTGCCCAAATTCATAGCAGATGGGAGTTGTAGGACAGAGAAGAATTACCAGATTTATGACCTGGGACCTACTGATCACTGTGATAATCACAGTATTTGGATTGGATTGGCTCAGCTTGCATTGCTGGTTACAGAGCTGTTTTCAGTGTAGATGTGGACCATACTAATCGTAAAACTCTGTAAGACAACCCAGAGGGAAGCGAGGTTCTGCAAGGGTGCTGTAAGGCACTGCCCTTCATAATGCTGAACACCGAGTAACATTGGTGATCACAGACTGATATAGCAAAGGGCAGCAAGATCCACTGATTCATGTAGGACTTACAGGAACTCTAATTTACAATGGCAAGCTCAAATGATTGCTGGTCAGCTGGAATAGTTCAAAATGTGGCACAGCTGTACAAGGCAAGTATGTGTAAGCGCAAGCACGCACACAAAACATGCATGCAGATATGTATGCTTTCTTCTTGCAAAAAATATAAATATCCTATTTGGTGCACTATCCAATATGTAAAAGGATGAATTAGAATCTATTCTGGTTACAAAGAAATCAAGGATTAGTAAAAATCATATTCCATTCGCTGAACAGTTAAGTAGCACAATTTTACTGTTTAACTAATAATAAATCTTTGGTTTGCTTTTGTGCTTCTCTCATTTGTAGAGGAAATTGGACCATCAGTTCTGCTAAGGAGGTGAATCCATGGCTGGAGATGTTGGAACTGGTAGGAGAAGGAGATCTTGTAGAAAAAAAACAAAACAAAACAAAACAAAACAAAACAAAACAAAACAAAACAAAAACAACACAAAAGTGGCTAGTGTTTGATTTAGAAGTGAAATTATTATATTTGGAGATATCCTTTTGATTTTCAGAGAGTTTGGAACTTACTAGCACTCAATAAGAACTGCAATTTCCCAGAAGTTCAGGAAATTACTCCCCATGCCTACAACATAGACCAACAGCTAGGACAAGAACATCTTAGTCTGAAGTCCAAAGCAGAAAACTCGTGGAGGCTATGATTATGGTCTTTCAAGTATTTAATTGGGATAAACAGGTTATAATATGTTGTAAATGTATACAAAAAGTGCATTATCTATCAGAGTATGATCAGAATATCCATCAGAGCAAAGGGCTGGGGAACTTGTGTTAAAAACAGACATAGATGGAACTTGGCCCCTTATCCAGACAATAAGATACAAGTCATAGGTAAAAGAAAACTGAAAAGAACTAATTTATTGAGCAGAAAATCAATGCCTGTATTAGTAAGTTCATTGTTCTAACAGTACAGCAGAATTATTTTGTATATCATTTAGTCACAGAAAGAGAAAAGACACTTGTAGAAGCTAAACTGACTGTAAAAGATTGCAAATAAGATTTTTTTAAGGAGTTTTACCTATCTCCATGAAAACTAGGAAAGACTTAAAACAGACTTATTTGCTTATGCATTTAATTTTCTGTACCATTTTGTATTCTTTCTATGAGTTTGAGTGTTTCATAAGTTGCTTATTTACCCACTAAAGACTTTTGGCTACTATCAGTAACTGATTTCAGTGATGTTTTGAAAAGCTGCCTCAGCTAAAGATCCAGCCCGTGGTTCATGCCTTAGATTTATACAAATAAATCACAATTTTTACACAAATCAATCACAAGAGTGACTGACTGAATGACTGACTGACTGAATGAAAGAAAGAAAATTCAATTAAATGAAAGAAACACAGAGAATGTTTTTTCGATTTTGGCTTTTTTTGATGACACAGGATATACTTGGTTTTAATTTTTATGCCAGTAGCTGTTAACTGATGACATAGTGAGTCCAGAAGAAATTGAATCTCATTTGCTATTTGTACTAATACAAGATTGTACAAAATCTTCATCAGTTAACACGAAAGAGAAGTTATAAGAATAGTTATTTCAGATGCTTGGATGTTATGTTTTTATAGGTGTTGGGGGAAAGGTGGGTTTTTAATTGTCAGTGTTCTTGTTCCTGTTATTTATGGTGGAAAACAAGGTGGAAGGACTGCAGGGCTTTATGCAGTGCCATAGAAGACAACGCAAAACGTCAAAGACATGTTCATATCAGTGCAAAAGACTGGATGCTTAGGGAGAATAGATATGAAATAAGGCAAAACTGGTGGATATCTTGAACAGCCTTAATAAAAAGGAATCTGAAATGGAGAAAAATCAGGGGCGCTATGCCCAGGAGAGGAGTTTTTTTTTTAAGAAAAGAGAAAAAAAACAAAAAATTCTAGTAGTCCAATGCAGACTATATTGTACCCGCGATTTGTACCAAACATTTTCTAAATTTGGAATTCACAAGGAATCTATCAGTATAAGAAAAGGTGTAAAAAAGAGTAACTAAACAATGAGATTTATATTTGTTTCTAAAAAAGAACTAAATAGACTCCCCACCTTGAGAAAGAGGTGAGTAAAGGAGTGTATGGCAAAGGTATGGAAAATCAAGAGGATGGACTTGTCTGCTTTCTTGAGTCACATGTAAATAAATTGTGGAACTAATTTATACATGATGGTTGGATGCTAAAAGTAATAAATCAAATCCAAATTCTGCCAGATAAATTGACAGAAGTCTACCAAGTGTTGAAAAGAACAAAGTCTCAAAGTCAAAGTTTACTCTCAGAGTACTTAGGAGAAGTGTCACTTACAGATGTCAAAGCATTTGCTATTGTCACAGAGAGATTACTGACATAGATGACTTTGAAGCTCACTCAAATTATCTTACCTTATCTTCCTCTGCTGTATTGCAAGGAACAATGTTAACAATTCTTATCAGTCTAAAACAGGAGACCTGCTGGCTATGTCCTGAAAACAAAACCATGCTTTTCTGATATACTACTTTCCATGTGTTGTTCTTGGATTAATGACTGAAAACATTTATTTGTTTGCAGACCACCATAATTTGAATAACAAACATCTGAAAAATGTTTGTTTGAGAGGATGGTAAGGATGGATACATCCTGCTAAAGATGGATACTTGCCCATCTTTTTTATCTCTCTCTCCTCAGCTCATCCTCTCCCAGGACCTGCAGGCTCTTTACATCATCTGTGAAATACATAATAGTAGTTGTTTCCTCCATCCCTCTGCCTCAGCCTTGCTACGCAAATAGACTGGCAGGTAGCAGGAGGGAAAGGAGATTATAAATGTGGGGCCACCAACACGTCTGCCTTCCCCACCTGCACTACTGCCATTAGGTATCTTGCCTGCAGTGAAGCAGTCCTTCAAGTCTGCAATAGGGAAAATATTTGCTTGTAAACCTTTTTCTTTTTTTTTTCTCCCCACTGACTTTCCAGTCTCACAGTGCCAGAGCTTTAGAAGTCCAGAGAAGAAAGGCAAGGCTGCATACTGGGGGAAAGACATGAATTTTAACCTGTTTTGAAGATGTGTAAATGTGGTTATTTCTGCTGCCATGCTGTGTTTACCTTTAAAGTCAGTTATGTATCACCAGGGAAATGTTCACCATTCTACAGCCTGGATAAATGTCCATATCCTGAAGAAATAGAAAATATTATTTATAGAAGGAACTAAGTTGCATGTACCAGTGAATAAACTACATGCAAGAAATGAGAAAAAATAATGAGGGCCGAAAACTTGAAAAAAAATTATTAAGTGATAGGAAATTATACTTCCTGGGGGACAAACAGGATGCACTCATTTTTTAATCCTCTTTAGGCCATACACTGCACTTTAAAAAGAAGAAAAGTTCTTTAAATATTTGAATTTTGCCCATGTCCACTTTTAGATTTCACTTTAATCTCATAACACACTTAATCAGCCCCTCAGCAGTATAAATCATTATTAAAAATCTGGCAGAAATTAACATTTTACTTTTGAATATTTGATTAATACAAACCATTAAAAATTTATTACATTTTCATTAATAAAATGTAGAGCTGACAAATCATCTTTGGAGGAATTAAGGAAATATAAAGATTAGATTTAATAATTGGCAACTGGGAACACTTTTTTGGACCACTTTGATAGATAAGAGGTTTGGACAGTCCTACTCTGCAAAAATGAGTGTTCTGAAAGCTGGACTCACAGATTCTCATGTCCACTATTTTATTATTATTATATTATTACATCCAGTCCTCCATCTAAGAGCCAGGGTCTGCAATGTTATGCATTAGCCCAGTGAATTTACAGTTTAAAAAACCAAACCAAACCAACCAAACAAACAAAAACCCTCAAGCAACAAAAAAACACCAAACTAACATCAACCACTAGAACTGACAGTACCCAATTACAAACTGTAAAACTTAGGGATACAAAGTTTATATGTGACTTATACAGCTTTAATATGGGATGAAGCAATGTTTTTCCCATATTGGAAAAACCAGCAATATATCATGCTTATAGAATATGTTTAGTTGAAGGACATGTAAGTAACTTGAGGGAGAAGGGCAAGATTGTCTCCGCCTCTGCTATGTTTTGGAAAAATATTTACATGTGATTGTGTCTTTTACATGTGGTGTTACATAAGAATTAACAGAAAGTTGCATCCAAGTATGTAACCACTTCCATTAAGTCAGTCCTTATTATGATTATCTGTACTCATTATGGCCTTACTTGCTCTCCTCCTATTGATGTAAATAGAAAACCCTGCACTGAATCTGCCTTGCAGATGAATCATGGTTATGATATGAGCCCATAGGCCATGTTGCAAGTCAGTTACCTGTTGGCTTCCTGTTTAAGAAAACATGAGTGAAATTGCAAGAGACAGATCATCTTTAGATGCAAAATAGTCCAGTGTTTAGCTTGAGTCAAATTATAAACCAGAGAAAAGATAACAGAAACCTTGTGTAGTCCTTTAGACAAAATGTCTAATGCTTAATCCTGAATCCTGAGTGTGAGAAAAAGAACTCTAAAGTCAAAATGTGATTTCACAGGAAGCCAAAGTAAGGAGCAAAATGAGAATAAGATGCGACAGGTGAATGGCTTGAAAGGGCATGAACTTGTACATTTTAACTGAATAGTCTGAGCCAAATCCAGAGAGATGCCAAAAGAAGTAGTCATTTACAAGCACTTAATTCAGCACTTAGCTGTGCCTGACAAGACTCCCGAAAGAGAGAATATTTCTAGAGCTTAGAAAAATGTAGCTGGGCAGTTGCAGAGTCTCATTAAGAGTTCAGCCACCTAGTGTAAGGGAAAGAGGAAAACAGAAACAATAACTTGGAGAGGCTTTCACTCATCTTAGTTGCTATTTGCTTACACAGCCCCTCATAGAAGAAAGGACTTTCAGATACACTGTCCCCTAATACAAATTACTTGCATGATGGTAACAGTAATGGTATTAAGAGAAAAGGCATTAATGGATAATTTGCTTTCCAAATTTGTGCACATGTCAAATCAAGCCTCCTAGAAAGCCTGAAAAGCGCTTGCCTTCTGAAATACAAATGTCAGATAAACAGATTAGAAAAGTATTTAAGTTATAAGACAGCTTTGTAATGCATAACATTCTCACCTAGCTGGATTTTATTCCTGTCATGATACAATGGAATTTATAGCTACAGACGGCCTGATGGCTCAAAAACCTCTTCCATCACCTTAGCAAAAGCAAAATGCTGCTTCCTAGATAGCAACAGCCTATCATCATTAAGCTAAGAGACAGGGAAAATAGAAAATCTACACTGTGTCATACTTTATCCTTAGCAGATGTTTACAGAAGATTAACCTTCCAGTCTTTTCTTGCAAGAAATATAATTAATAATACACATTATTTTTTGAAACAGAGTCCTCCAAACTCAACAGGAAAGTGACTAAACAAAAGCAGTAGTCAGAAGGTCAGGTCTAAAGAGAGGAAATCAATCAATCAAACAAACAAAAATCCTTAAAAAGACATTTCAGATATTAAAATTCTTTTAAGGGAAGAAAATATTTCCCTACTCTCCCTGCACCCCAAAAGTCTTGCATGAGATCTGGCTAGTTATGTCTTACTGCACTGGAAAAACCTTGCATGAATATTTAGCATTACCACTTTAATAATAACAATAATAAATAATAATAAATAATAATTAATAATTAATAAGTGAGCGTCAGCAGTCTGAACTGCAAAGAAAGTAAGTTCTGCAACCAGGAGGAAAGCTGCTCTACAAGAATGCCTAAGGGAATTCCTAAGGGAAATCACACAGGAAGTCTTTACCTCGTTTAAAAACAGGAACAAAGGGCAAATCCTTCTCTCATACTCTCAATAGATTTCATGGAAAATAGTGTATATTATTAAAAAGAATGGGATTTGCAGGATGAATTTGGTCCCGTGTTAACTCTTTTCACAGCCCGAAGTTTGTCAGCGCCTTGTCTGATAGTAAGGGAACCACATATTGTGGGAAGAAATAAAGTTTTGTACCAAAGCATCTCAGCAGAAAAACTGTAACTGCTATAGTAAAAGCGACTATCCTATAAAGTAACAAAGATAGCAAAGACTTATGTTTCAAAAAAACACACCCTTTATTCTTTTCATCAGCTTAAGTATAAAACTGTCTCCCCATTAAACTCCCACTTCCTCAGCAATTTAATGATCTTTTTAAGTATAGAGATGTTCTTCATGTGCAAGAATGTCAGTCTGAAAGAGTACGGGTCAGAGTTTCCTCCAACATTATGGCAATTCACCTTTCGAGATGTTCCAGCAATTAGGAAGGAGAAACTCCCAAGTGCCACTCACTGCTAAATTACAAGATGAGAAGGCTCAAACTGGTCCCCTTTAAACTTGTTCCAAGTAAGGCACCCAAAGGCCAGTTTCTGAGAAGATAAAAAAACACAACTGTTACAGCTGAAGATAAGCAATCAGTTCTGTCAGCCAGGCCATTATATTTATTTTTTATTCCTGTGAGCACTTGAATAGCGGACTGACAAAACATCTTGACTGTCCAAAGGTTCCAAGCCCCTGAAAAGGGGTCCGCTGCAAGCTTTCACGTCTGACAGTCCTCAAGCCTCGCACAGCCACGTTCAACGGCGCTGGCGGCAAGAGAGGCGTGTGGGAGCTGAGCGCTGGCCCGGCGTGGGACCTGCCCCGAGGGACGGACCCCACGCCGTCCCCGCCGCTCCGGTCTAGTCACCGTCCGCTGCTCCGTTCGGCTCTGCGGAGCCCCGCTCCGCTTTGCTGCCGGTCTCCGGTGGCTCCTTGTCCCCGCAGCCCTCGGATTCCTTGTTGAAGCAAAGCTTGAAGACCCCCAGGACGGTCATGACCAGAATGACCAGCACCACCACCGCGACCGTCACCAGTATGAAAACGTAGTGGGAGGACGAGGAGAAGGGCGGCGGAGCGACCGTCTTCTCCCCGCCGGCGGCCACGGTAGCNCGAAGGATGCGGAGGTCAACCCCGGCTCCCGACACGTTTCCTTCGGCAGGCCTAGGGGAGGGCCGTGGGCGCGGGGTCGGCGCTGGGCTGTCCCGGCCCCGTCCCACCCCAGCGCCGACCCCGCGCCCACGGCCCTCCCCTAGGCCTGCCGAAGGAAACGTGTCGGGAGCCGGGGTTGACCTCCGCATCCTTCGTTTGTTGGCGGGAGAGTGACGAGCAGCTCTCTGCTCAGCCAGGAAGCGGCTGCCCTGCCCGGCGGGCGAGTGTCCAACTTCGGGAGAGGAGCAGGGTGGAAATCGCGGTGCCACTCCGGTGCCAGAGGGGCAGGAGGGTGCCGAGGACCGGAGCTACAGTGGTGGGTCCCTTTTTTGGCCCGGGCCCAGGAGATGCCCGGGTCCGTCTTGCCAGCCTGTCAAATGGCACTTCCAGGAGAAGATGGTGCCAGCTTCAGCGACATCTTCCTAGAAAGGTTTTCTGGTTAGGTGAAGCTGTGCACCTGACCCCTTGGCTCCCAATACTCGAGCCAGTGTAACAATCAGGAAAACTGTCTCAGATCATTGCTTTGAAGCAAGTTGGCATCAATGCGTTGTGCATTAGGTGCCTGCACTGATTTCCTATAGATTGTTCTAAAATAAATTAACTGATTGGCTGCAGCTGTTTTCCTGGTGGCAATCTTATGTGTCACCTCATTTTCCTGCTCTTTACTGTGATGTCTCTCTGCTGTTACGTTGTGTATATTCAGATACAGTACACACCCGGGTCCCTTTGCCAGGCATTTGATGTGGCACAAAACCATTTGCATATGTGTGCATTTCATTTACCAGGTTTCATTTTGGAACAGTCCCCGTCAGTGCGTTTTATTTCATGGGTGTGATATAATACAAATTCCTAGTGTTTGAATACATGGAGAAAGTGCAGCAAAAAGCAGAAAATAATCTCTTTGAAATTTTAAAAAGTAAAGTTCATCAGCATTGAACCTCTGCGGAGGCAAATTCTACAATCCTGGATCAAGGCTCCAGGTGAACTCTGCCCTGCACAAAGTACCCTGGCTTTGCAGAGTAGCCTCTGCATCTGTTCAGCCCTTTCTGAAGAATTTAAATTCACTTTGGAGGTGCAGACAGCAAGGTCCATTCAGCCATCTTGTGACTGACCTGCACAGACCTCAGGGACTCTAGACCGACCCGGGGACATAACTCATTTTCTCTGGATACCTCAAAGAAGAATTAGGAAGACAGGTATACAGACACACTGTGTGATGATGATCTGAAGCTTGGCCTATTCTTGTAATGTATTCCAAATACTGAGTAAATTTTACAAGTTTTCCAGATGGCAACTTGATGGAAAAAGTTTTTCAGAGACTGTTTCCTAGGAAAGCTTCTGTTGTTGGCAGTCTGTTGCCAGAACTGCACAGAAGAAGCAAAAGCTTAGATCTGCACTTCTTCACTTGCCCTGGACCCTGTATCCTGGCCAGCAGACAATACAGGAAGCACACAGAGGTCTCTATTAATGAAATTCATCATTTTTATAAAAGAAGAAGGGCAAGAGGTAAAGGGGGAAAATACCATCTGTGTAAGTTCTGTACAAAGTACATCCCTGGTACCTTGTATATATCCTGTGTACAGTATGCTTGAAAGTTAGAGACAATGTGCCAGCTATTCCTGGTTTTGTATGCTTTTTTCCTGAATATTTGCTGACAAGAAACTGCAGCTTGGTGGAAGCTGCTTTTAACCTTCATTTTCTGACAATATTTTTTATAGCCTTGGCATTCTTATTTCCTAGCTAAGCACAGAAATTTCAGGAAAGCAAAAAATAAGGTACTAAAAAAGACTAAATTCTGGTTTCCTATTTTGTTCTGTTCAACGAATTATCAATCAATATTCCCCCCCCACCCCCACTCCAATAAAGTAGACTTTTAATATTGTTTGTTGCTTTTCAAGTATTCCAGTACTTAAAAGCTATACAGAGGGAGAACGGATGTTCTCTCTTCAAAAGGAGTCACATGGAGAAGAGGTAATGGGTACCTGTTGGTAATGTCTTTACTTGGAGGGGGTTTTCTTAGCTTAAAAAAGTATTTTTTCACACTAAGAAGAATCATTCAATGGAACAGCCTGCGCAGGGGTGTGACAGAGTGCCCGTCACTGGAGATTTTCAAGCTGCAGCTGGACAGGGTGCTGATAATCTCGTCTAGGCTGCCTTTCCCATGAAAAGTTGGACCAGGTGATATTTCAAGCTCCCTTCCAACCTGGGCTATCGTAATCCTATGATTCTATGATAAGTAGAGTGATTTAAATACTTATTTCAGACCTATATAAAAAGACAAGAATTGAGTATCATCTTTTTCCCAGAATATGTATGTGTTACTTCATTTTTGCTTTGAGATAGCATCTAGCTAAATGCTTGTACAGGCCCACAGGATATCACATATACAGAAATTCTGTTTATCACAGTTAACAAAGCGACGTTTTGAAATACATGAAATAGAAGAAGTTGATTATGGGTAAGCAGTTCACACAATCATAACTGTTCTTAGGCAAATCTTTACCTTCGGCTGGTATTTTGTTTCTCTTGGTATTCAGCAAAAATAAAACTACATTAAGTGGTCCTATATTATTACAATTTTTAAATTACAAGAGCAATTAAACTGATTCGGTAAAAATAGTAATGTTAAATTTGCAACATGTAATGGGGAATTTAATTAAATTTGTGTGCCAGTAGACTTAATTTTGTGGAAAACTGGTTTTCGTTACAAAAAAAGAACCTGCTTGTTTAATTCTAAATGAAATTAGAATTTTGATCAATCAAGGTGTAGAGAGGATGCAGATGCCAAACTAAAAATCTGCAGTGTTGCCACAGCTATGTTTTCAGAGCTCTGCAGCCTACTGGAATTGTCACTCTGGCATTCACTCCTCTCCATGGTGTGTCGGGAGGGTGACTCTGAGCCATGTGCCTGTGCAAGAGAGCATCAGGAGATCCTCACTGTTTGCTGCACTCCAAGTTGTAAAGGTGCAGTTCAGTTTGCACTGGGAAGACTTATCACCTACAATTCAGATCTCTAGTTCTTCACTGGATCTAGCCTTGGCTGTACTTGCACAAAATGAATGATTCCTTTATCCCTTTCATATTTTTTGATGATGGACAGAGGCTACATTTCTACTAATATCTGTCAGTTTAATATCTTGAGCTGTTTTCTCCAAATGTCATTGATGTGGGAGACAAGAGAGGTTGCAACATCATTACTACTGTCTTCCAGGGGAATGCTGACAAAGCTTTGCCTAATGCAAATCCACTACAATCCTATGGCTTCAGTTTGTTTTCTCTTTCAAAACTGAGTTTGCTTATTACATCTGAAGATAGACTAACCTTTATAAATAGAAGCAATGATATAAAAGCCCCAGATTTTTCATTTTATGCTTCAGACCTAAGTTTCTGTCCCTGAGGAGGAAGAATGCAGCTCAGTCTGTGAAAATATTTGCTCCCTGGCTTCTCACCTTGGCTGTCAACAAGGACGTGGTGGGATAGCCTCTCTGCCAGGGAACTGTCAGGTACTCCCAGCTCATTTCACACAGGCCATGACTTTAATTTTCTAGACTATATTTGAACCAGCAGTTCAGAAACAGCAGTTTAGACACCAGTGCCCCAGGCAGTCGTCTCATTGGAGGAACTTGTACAGCACAGAAAGATGAGAAAACTGAAAGGCTTTCTCCTGCTGGAAATAGAGAGAGTAGCTGTATGTCTACTTGATCTGCCTGTATACCTCCTCATCTCTCCTACAGCTTCCCCTGAGTCCTGCTAAATATTTTAAAAATAACAGCTCTACCAGATCTCTAGAAAACAGATTGTCCTCTGGTTTTCAGTGTTCTTCTAATTCTTCCTATTAAGTAAATAAGAGAACACTGTTTCCTTGAGTGTCTTCATGGAGCTTTGCCTGAAGAAGTCCTGTCTTGAATGAGAGAATTATGTACTTACACAGAAATGCTGGTGCCAGTACCTCACCAGTGTGACCTAACTAAACATCTCGCTATAAAGAAGACTTTATTGGATGAATATGAATGTTATATGACTGACTGGTGTGTAGTTCCTAATGTAGCTGTTTTGCTCAGTACTAACAGCCTCATTTGGCTGTAGTCATTCCTCAGTCTGCTGCCTGAGCCTCTGAAAAAACACTGTTTTGCTTTAATTATAGTTTTACTAAGAGCCATTAGTTTTTCTGTTTCATTATGTAACTGTCTGTCTTATAAAAATATGTACATTTTTACTAAGGAGTAATGATAGAAGGGCTCAATTAATAAATCTACTTTTTTATGGTGGATTCTTTCTTATATTTTTATAGGGTAAATTAAAACTTACTTTTGTGACTAACCAGGAAATATATCAGCCATATGCAAGCAATTTGCAGCTCCTGGGGCTTAAGGGGGTATATTTTCATTAGAAGTAGTCATGTAGAGAGACACAGTACCCTATGCTTACTAAGAGCTGTATTTTGCTTCACAGAGGTCGATGGATGTTGCAATAAGAGGTCTGCCTGGCTGCAAAGGGGCCAAGTGAAATGATCTTCCTGTGATGCACAGGGCACGAGTAAGGTCACTAAACTGGCTGGGGACATTTCTCATCCTCCAAGGGGTACAAGAAAATGTCTGGAAGTGGATCTGTCTACCAATTCTGCCACAAACCTGGAAATGATGTCTAATGGCAGAAGCAGTTACAGCATCTGTTTTCTGCTAGCATAAAGGAAGGCTGCTGCAGCTCACCTCCCTTTGACAACTGGCCTCTACAGGTAAAGGAGCCCATTGTGGTCTGTTGCATGACACAGAGTTCTTCGGGGCTGGAAACTTTGGAGAGGAAAGGAGAAAGGAGACAACAGGATGCAGCCCTGCACCTTTGCATGATGGCTTTTAGCTGGCTGCAGCCTTGGAGAGGCTATACTGGGTAGCAGAGGAGAGTCTGTATTGTCACTAAGAGCTTAATCCCTCCCCCTCACGCTGACAGATCTCTCTACTGAATCCAGATACCGTGCTGAATTTATCCTGAGTAAAAGTTAAACATATTCTTCACAATCAGCATTCTGCTAAGATATAGCTAATAATATAAATAAGACAGAGGAACCAGGTATTTTGAACAAGTGAGAATAACTGTTGTTTGACAGCAAGTCTTAAAAAATGATGGGTTGAATCCTCTTTTCCAGTGAGGAAATTTGCATCTGTAGTCAAGGAGTGGTTTATCAAGTAATAAGGCAGCCCTACATTTCACACATGTTGTGTTTAAGAAAAGAAAAATATTTTTTCACTAAAGGGTTATATTCTTAAGAAAATACCTAAGTTAAAAATCAGACCTTCTTGAAGTCACTGGAAATTGTCTAATTTCAAGTGTGCCAAGATTTCTCACCAATTTCCCTGCATTCAGTCAAATAAGTTGTCACAGGGAGTACAAATGTCAGGTGGAATGCCACATGCTTTCGTTACTTTTTCAGGTAAGAGGATAGGGAATTCAAATCAGAACTTCTGTTTTATTGTTACAGCTTGCACGATCGTGAGATTTGAATTATTCATCTCTCAAAAGTACTACATAGATAACAAGGTTCATGTACGCAGTTTGGAAAAGATAACCCAGAAGGGATCATGCAAGTTACTGTCTACTCTAATAACAATTTCCATTGACATTATCACATAGCTACAGGACACCTTTAAAAATAAGGAATAATATTTAACCAGTGTTGTGAACACAGAGGTATATCTGTTATGTTTATGACATGGACAGGAATATAACTTATTGTGACCTGCTGAAGGCACATTTAAGACATGGACTGCACTGGCAAAAACAAACAAAAAGATGTGGCTCTAATGTTACTCAATATGCATATGTTTCCCTTAAAGCCTGTTCAGTTTATATGTTCATGTTTCCATTACTAATTATGCAAGAAAATAATGTATTCTGTTAACACTCCCATTCGTCGTTAACAAGATATTAAGAAAGATTCCAATCCTATAATTAGCTAGGGGAAATGAACTTCAGAACTCTCAAATCAAACACTTTAAATATTTTCCAAGAATACTGCAGTCTATAAATATTTTTTATTCTCACTCTAGCCCACTCTCCTTTCTTTTGTTGACTAGATAATTCATGCACCTTCCATCCCAGCCTCCAAATTCTTTGTATCTCCTGTATTACATAATACCGTCTTGTTGCCCCATTTGAGCTTTGTGTGGAGTATAAATTGGCATGAAGGGCCTACAAGAACTGGAGGTCGAGTACAGGCATTTATATGGTCTAGTTTGCAGTTAACTGTCAAAAATATAAAAAGCACTGAAATGCTTCATGGCACAATCAAACCTTCCCTGCATCATCTCTCTTTTCTCTGTACTTTGAATCAAAAACACTCAGCAGTGCTCAGAGCTTTGACTTGTTGGATACATTTTGTTGGCCCATACTGCGTGTCCACATGCTGCAGATTCTGAGTGATTCTGTGTGTGCCTGTGTTTAGATGTTTCTTTGTGCAGGAAGAGAAGAGAGAACAGAAAAATAGAACGGGTTGAGAGTGCAGCACAGGCTTAAGTTGAGGGAATGGAGAGCTGCAGCATAGCATAAAATGTGTAGGCAGAAAAAGGGTGAGTAGACACAAAAAGGAGACAATAAGGCAGGAATCAAAAGAAAAGATGAGAAGTAAGATCAGTTGCTAGTGCCAAAGTACCAGAGTGGCAAGGGAGCAGAGGGGCATCATCCCTGCTGCTGCTGCCCAGGGTGGCACAGGCACAGGTGCTGGTGTGTAAGGGGATGCAGGTGACACAGCGGTGTTTGCACAGCTGAGCAGCCTCACAGCCTGATGCCAGGTGGTGCAGGGCTCTCAGCATGGAGCAAAGGACAGTGACAGCTAAAATAAAAGGCACTTACCACATAAAGACAGCACACAGTTCTTCAAACATACTCCTTTTTAGTCAGCTGTGGGAGACCCACTGTGTGGTGAGGGACATTTGCAGCATTAAAGATACTTTGTGGCTCAAAGGCCATCCTTAAAAAGCATTATTTTCAGAATTACTTTGACAGCTTCTTTATGCCATTTCCTTTCTGGTCTATAGGGATACTATCAGCAGTTTGTGTAAACCATAGCTTTTGGAGGCCTGGGAAAATGCTGAGTGCATTGTTGATGTTCTCCCATCGTAGGAAAAAAACAAGCAAAAGGCTATAAGGGGAGATTAAATCAGATTTACCTATATCCTATTATAGGTTTCTAATATTTTATCAAGTTTTGACCTAAATAAAAATATTTTTAAAAATAAATTAATTTTCATTCAAAGTGAGAAACACCAGCCCCCAAGCCCCCCATTTTGAGTAACTTCCTATACAACTGGAATTAATAAAGTCCATATCCAGGTAGACAGAGTCCATAACAAACTTCTGGAACTAGCAGGTCCTTTGGGATGAAGCAAACTTTCCTAGGGAAATAAAGTAAAATAGAAGGAAATCCAGTGGTAAAGAGGTGATTTCACTTCCTGGCCTTTTGCCCAGCCTGACCATTGCAGAGAGTCTTGAAGTACTTCTCTGAAAATGGGCAAGGGGTACAGACTAGTGAGAATGAATTTCAGCCCACCTGTGAGATGGAAACACAGCAGATGCTTCTCTGCACAGCAGTTAATTCAAAATGAACAAAATAAAAGAAAGGAAGAATATTTTGTGTCTAGTGAAATAATTGTTGTTATGAGAGGTAAACATACCTTTTCTAGAAATACTTATTGGCTTTCTTTTTGTGAGACTGGCCAGACTAAAAAGGCTTTAGTTCACTTTACTGATGCATCCTCCCCTTTCCCTGTTTAAATAATGCCCTTTCTTGGAGCATTTCTGTCTTAATGAAGTCTAATGTTTTAAATGTTCCTCATTGTTTGTTAGCAAGAGATAGAAATAGGCTTTAGATTTGTATGGTATAGAAGGCTTAGAAGATTTTAGAGGATCTTGTTGAACATGGTGGTTTTCCTCTCCAGTTTATCATAGCAAAAAGGCCAGCAATGCTGTTCTTTGCACTTGTATGTTAAATGTGTGTTCAGTGGTACTATCTGTTGCTATCCTAAATGTTTCTATACTCATAAAATGGTTCAAAGGATCCTGAAATTTTACACAACACAAACCCAAGAAAGTTATCTTTATGCTCCGTATGAAGTCCATTTTGAAAGCAGATTGGCTCAAGAAACAAAATCAGTGTCTTTCTATGGGCTTTCCACACTCCAGAACATTGGATATTCAGAGCTCTGTGTGTAATAAAACCAGAAAAATTTAAATCATATTTTAACTTTACTTTCTAGAGATTACTCATGATTTAAGTAGCAGATGCATTTCCCTGTGTGTTCTTCAATGCTAAAGTTAAAATCCTAGCAGCTCTGACAGCTTTTCAGAATTTAGATTAAATAAAAATCTCATCTAAACATGAGAATGTTGTTTTTCCAGGTCTTAAAAATTAAGATCTATTGATGCTAACGGCATTGAAGACCAACAGTTTCCATGAAGTCACATATTCAATGATTAAACAGTTATTCATCCAAAAGGTAGAACTGATCTACATTTTCATCCACAAGCAGATTTTGTTTTTACTAGGATTATTAATGTTTAATTTTTGTATTAAAACATTATGTTAAACCCTGGCTTCCTCATAATTTCCATTAGATTATATCCCATAATATAACCAAAGATGCAGTGCTTGTGGTGCTGATTTTAACATAGGACTGCAGACAACATATAAACATCATGCATCTCCTGTAGGCTGGCACAGGACTGATTCCCATCTGAGTTTGGTGTGTGTGTGTGTGTGTGATACTTGAAATATAAAGCCGTAACTGTTGTTTATCTGAAGACAGAAACAGTTAATATCCATCTAATCATACCTAAAATATTCTGTGAATAATAGGATGTGAAAACAAAAAGTGGTCTCACTTGCTGGCACCATTTAGTGTGATGCCACCCGGGAGCTGCCCTTGATTGTCAGTGTGCAGAGATTATCCATGAAGGGAGGGACTGTCATTACTGCTTTGCTGGTTCGGATTTCAACCACCATACATTTTGTCTAGTTTTATGTGGTGCAAAAACACAGTCACAGTAATTTTTCCCATCAGATACATTATGAGGTAAGGAAGAGGGAAGAATCTGCAGGAATTTATTTTAGGTACTGATGAGCTCTACAGTCAGACCAAGTTCCCTGTGAGGCTGCTTGATATTCAGTAGCATTTTCCCAGGTCAAGCAGGCACTAGCTGTATGTATTGTTTGTGGTTGCTTGGTACTCAGGACAATAGCCTGTAATCCAGCTGCACCACTTTGCACTTGGGTTCAAAGGCCTCTGGTTTCACATTATTTGAATAGAAAAGGTCAAGAAGAGGTGAGAGACAATTGAATATTAGTAAATAATAAAGGAATGAGAGCTGCAAATGTTTAACCCATCCCTGCTGATGTGCTATTGATCTGAACTAAAAGAGAAATGTCAAACCCTTCCCCACCCAGAGGGATAGAAATGTTTCTGATATGTGTCAGATAAGAATCAGACCAAGAATGTATTAGCAGATGCCACAGGGAATAAAGTATAAACAACCCAAGAACAATAGTTACTGTGTGTCAGCTACGAATAAGATAACTTATTGGGAGGGCAAGTTCTTTTTATGCCTATTCCTTCAGGGCAGTCTGGATATGCCAGAGACTTTTCTGGGAGGAGACATCAGATACAAGGAGACTGCATGAGGGTAAGGTGGCAGATTCATGGGACTGCAACTGTGCCCCTACGTGGAGGGGTGGAAGGAAGGTTTAAAGGCAATGGATTTGCTCTACTGTACTTCATATTTTACCCTGACAGCACCCAACTGGATCCACAAAGGCAGCACACTACCATTTCCAATTAAATAATGGCTCTTCAAAGCCTCTGCCATGCTGTGATTTAGCCCTCTAGAGGCAGCTCCCCTGCAGACCCATTTTCCTTTCTGTATAGTACTTTACATTTTTCCCTTAAGACTTGTGTGTACAGCTTGACTTTACAGTTGACAAGTTATGAATTGTCCCTTCTTTATTATTCTTAGTCTTTGATTTCAGATTAATCAAATCAGCAGAACACACCTACTGGATAAAATCTTGCATAAAATGTAGCCACATGGTGAAAGTACAGATAAGGGAAATCATGTAGCCTGGAGGTTAAGGTATTTTTCATGATCAAGCAGTTACTTTGGCAGTGATTATTTCTGTATTTTATATCCATTGAAAAAAAATAGTCAGGCAACAGTAATACAGAAATCCATCTAAGATTGCCTGATCTTCTCCTGAAGTGTGAGGTTTTGCTTCACATCCCTGCTCCATAGTCTGTCAGAGGAAGGATTTTAACATATATCTCTGACATTCAAGTCAGCATATTAATAACTTTTTTCTTTTTTTTTTTTCTTTTTCTTATTTAGGGAGACTGACTGCATAGCACTTCTCTGATGTATTGCAAGTCAGCCAGTGGGGATTTGGACTAAACAGATCTCTCTTCCTTCTTCTTTAATAGAAAGGGCTTCAGAATATCTCTATCTTCAAATAAGCAAGGAAAATGGTGCATTTGACAGTGACTGTTCCTTTGAAGTCGAAACTAAATTGAGGCCTGTCTGCAATATTCTGATTGTATTACAAAGGAAAGAGCTTTTGCAGAAGTATCCAAAGAAACAACGGGTTTGCTGAAACGTTCTCTATTAGTCTCCTGCCACATCAGGATCAGGATGGCAATGTTTGCTGCTGTAAAGCCAGTGAGAATCATCCACTTTTAAATGTATTGGTTTCAGTCTTGTGCTTTGCACCAGTGTATAAAAAAGGCATTTTTTGTTGTTTGTTGTTTTAGTATCTGTATATATAAATAAATAGATATTTATATATGAGCCACTGCTCATGATGGGTAACATTTCCAGGGAAAACAGGAAAGGAGATTGGTTGATGTTTTTGATTTAGCCAAATGCCTTTGGTAGGAGACAGGCAAAGGAGACAGACAGACAAGATGAAGCTTCCAACTCTCAATCCCCCTGACAGACTGACCATATTAGTCACTACAAAGAGAATTTGTCCTGTCCTGACACTGTTAACATTAGCTTACCAATTTAATTATAATTGTTCATGCAAAATATGTAGGGTTTTTTCCTTTTTTCTTTTTTTTCTTTTTTACTTTTCTTTTTTTTTATGTGAGGGGACTATCTCATAAGCACAAGAAATGTCTGTAAGAGCCACTGGATTTTCAGTTTCTTTTGGGAAAATAAGTTAAATAGGATTAAGGCATCTTGTACTAATTTAAATTTCTTTCTAGGTCAAGCAAATGTTACATGACACATCCTTCCTTGAAAAGTAAGTTTTATATAGACATTTAACTTTGGACTTTAAGTTTAAACTTGTATAGTTACACATATTGAATGTATATATGCAATGCCACTTCAGAGGTATGCTTGGATACATTAATTGCTGATATACTGGATTTATGACAGGCTGTGGAATCTTGATAACCTCATTCCCAAAGGACTGAAATACTTCTACTGTTCAGTAGTCTTGTATGCTTGTCACCATTAATGTCCCACTGAATTTATTCCTATGTGTGTGACAAATGACCTCCCGAATACCAGTGTAAAACTTGTAGCCCTAATTCACACTGGGCTGGTAATGGGACAGGAGAATAAATGAGTTTTTAAGTCCTCTCTGTGCCTTTGATATTCTGGGGCTCACTCAGTTCGTGGTGTAAGTTTCTACAGCTTGCTGGGTTCTTCACCATGTTAGACTGTAATAAAAAGTTATTTTGCATGCAAAATGTGTTCCTGACAGTTCCCCAAATTACACTGTGTCCAGGAAAGCATAACTGCACCATTGACAGAGACATCTTGTACAAAAACCTTGAGCAGACTGAAAAGGAACCTTCCCAGTCAAGTGTGCACTTTGAATTCTGCCATTACAGTAATACGTAAAGAAAGAGGGAGAAAAGAGAAGCATGGAGAGTACTGAAAATCATCTTTTATGTGTCTGGGAGCAATAGTGCACCTCCTGCACAGGATGAAAAACCACAGGAGAAGCAGATTGCCAGTCTGCATCTATCCCTGTGTTCCAGAGTCCTGGCCAGTAGACGTGGGAGAACCAGGACATCAGGGGGACAGTTCCATGTCTCAGTTTTCCCTGTCCTGATCTGTAGTTTTGCAAGTTAAAGATATTTGCAGATGGCCTAGTGGGAAGCTTGAACTTCTATTGGCCTTAAAAGTTACCCTCCTCCATACACACCCTTCCTTTTCCCACTGCCTGGGGGCAATAACCTCAGATGGAGGTTTTCCCCCTGTCACATCCAGATGTTTTATCTCCTGCCTTTCTTGGCCATGGCAGTCATCACTAGCAAAGCGAGTGATAGGTAGAGCTGCATGTGGCACAGCCTATTCAGTGCTGTGGTGCTGAGAGACCTTATAGGAGCCTTCTAGTACCTGAAGGGCTCCTACAAGAAAGCTGGGGAGGTACGTTTTACAAAGGCAGGTAGTGATAGGACAGCAAGTGATGGCTTTAAACTGGAAGAGGGTAGATTTAGGTTAGGTATTAGAAAGAAATTCTTTCCTGTGAAGGTGGTGAGACACTGGAACAGGTTGCCTGGAGAAGTTGTGGATGTCTCCTTGAAGTGTTGAAGGCCAGGCTGGATGGGGCTTTAAGCAGCTTGGGCTAGTGGGAGATGTCTAGTGGGATTCAAACTAGATGATCTCTAAGGTCCCTTCCGACCCAAACCATTCCAAGATTCTGTGATTCTCTGGTAGGTTGCCTTGATTGGAGGGTGGAAGCTGTCCCATGGCTGTGCCAAGCTGATACATGCAATGTGTAACATCCTTAAATAGGCACAGGAGCACAAAATTAACCTTTGCAAGAGTAAAACTCAATGACTTCTGTGCTGATGAAGTGAATACAAAGAGTGAGCAGGTGTGGGCAGGCTGACTTCATTTGTAAGCCTGAGTGAAGAATGACAAGCATTTTGGAGCTTTGTACCATTCTTACTCTGTCTATAGTCCCATATTTTCTAAGGCAACTTATTTGACCGCAACCTGTACTCCATGGTGAGTTATATAGAGTATCCCCAGTGCCCATAAATAATAGGTTCTCTTCCTAAATGCACATGATCTCCCTGTATGGAAATTGTACCACTTAAACCCATAACCCTCTTCCTGGGAAAGCAGGGTAAGAGGCTGAGTGATCAGGGATTATGGCAAAACATGGCTTGAAAGATGAACTGAAATGGTCTACTCAAGTGTGCACACAAAAGAGCAGAATTCACTTATAGATATAGTTAGCACACATGGTTTTAGGTATAGCTATGCCTATGTGGAAAAGAGAATCCATACTCCCATTTAAAACAGTAGGAATCTTGCCACTAGATTCAGAAAAGCTAGAATGGCACTCAAAGCAGGTCAGAAAGTATAAATTAGTGGTAGTGGTTTCTATAAAGGACCAGAAAATAGCATTTTTCATCAAAAAGAAAGCAGAATTTTTATTTAAAGGAATGTATTTTTAAAAATTAGTTTGACATACTGTCTTTTTACTACCCAGCACAGCAGTGAAAAGTGGCTATTTTCCTGTGACAGAAAAGTAGGTTACTGAATTACTGGGGCTTTACTGTCCCAGCGTGCCTGACACTAAGCCTGATTTCTCTTCTTAAGATGAGAAGATTTGATATGGTTCTACAGACTAACAGGGAACTTTTCTATTATCTTTAGATTATGAGCATATGCAAACTATAAGCATTTAAAACAAAAATCTGTACAGGTTGTTGAGACACTGGTACAGAGTACTGATGATAGTGTAGGACACTCTGCTGCTTCATTGCTGTAATGCTGTAATTATTAAATTGAATAGGCTCAGGATCTCCTGCCCATGTCTGGGCAAGGAGTCAAGCCTAATTCTCATTCCTGCAGTCATCTGCCTGATGATGGCTAAAGCCTTGGTGGTGTGGTAGGGACTTTCATTACCTATGATGTATAAAGTCTACAAAAAAAAAGGAAATAGTTATTTTTTCAGCACTATCTGCTTTACAGCTACCTTCAAAAAGAAATTTTAAGGGCAAGAGTTGAATTTATTATTTCGATTTTATGTGGACCCATCCTGGGCAGGAATGAACAGCAGTGAAATCAGCACTCATAACCAGAGTATGAACAGAGGTTCATCATACAAGCTGTTTATTTTCTTTGTAATTCTTTTGTATACAAAAATGAAAATACTAGGCAGTTGCCACATCCTGTTTGTGAGCGAAAACCTAGCAAAACCCAGAATTTTACATCGTTCCACATCAAATCTGTAATTCAAGACTGTCCTGATATGAACAAAGCTCACTCTTTCCCCAAAATACTGAGGCAAATGGGCCAAATTTTGCTTCCAGGTTTTCTGTTGGCTTTGTAGGTAAAGTGTGCTGATAGCAACCATGGAAGTTCTGGGTTATCTCTTCTTTCTATAGAGCAGTCTGAAATTTTTAGCAGAATCCCCATGGACAAGCATTAGTATTCTCCTTGAGGAACAAATACTATCACCACCATCTATCTGATCCATTTCTCACTCCATTTGTCATTCCATTTTTAAATTAAAATAACAGATTTGCTGTCTACATTTCCTCATGGTCTTGAAAAAGACTGTGAATAGCTCACAAACTTGTTGATATTTTGGAATAAAATCTCTAAATAGGTAAGGAAGGACCCTGTCGTTCTTATTTTTATTCTGTACATACCCTAGAGAATACTGCAGGTTCATACAGAAACAGCAACAAGAACATATTTAATTTTAACTGATATCTATTTCTGATACTGACTGAAGAAAGTGTGATTGTGGATGTTTGCTTGAGTTGTAGAGGTGAATAGCCAAGTGAGGGCATGAATATGGCTAAACCTCTAGGGAAATTGTTAATCTGATCTGGTTATTAAGGAGTAGAACAAAGAAGGTAGGGAAGGTATCTTGAAAGTCTTTGAAGGCTCTGGTGTCTCTCAGGAGAACTGAGCCAGCTCTACCTCCAGTCTGTGAGGCATCAAAGAGAAAGCCATAGCTTGCTTCCTGTGCTTATAAAAAAGCCAAAAGGAAAATCATTGCCTTATAGTCAGGTCAAAAGATGCCTAAGAGCAGATATTGTGGTTGGGCCTCAACACAGCCATCTGGTAAGTGTTATAGAAAAAGCTTGTGGGGTCTTTTAATCAGTAGATCTGAAAGCTTTTTCAACTGGCCTATGCAATCTGTACCCTTTGAATCCAAGGTTCTGCAGGTATCCAATAGGGTTTTACAAATATCAGTGAAACTATCTTTGATTACACAATTAAAACAGCTCATTGCTGGGTGCTGACCCAAAAGCAGCTTCCTAAACAGTTTCAAAGTCTTTTAAAAATGAAGTGAAGGAAAATGTTGCTTTTTAATGTTAAATTTCAAAAGGCAACAACAAAGGGAGAGAAAGAAAGAAAGAAAGAGAGCTGCTTCTGTTGCCTTAATAGAGATGCAGTTGTAATAGTACAGAACTCTGAATGTAAAGATTAAGTGCCTCAAATACAGATACCAACAGATTTCTCCTGAGATCATATGCAGTTATGCTAAAAGACATATGCATATGCTAAAAGGACTGAAGTACTGCTTCTTGAAGATGCTGAAGTTTCTTCAGCTCCTTTTGAGCTCAGTGTGAAAGATAAGGGTGGCCAAGACAGGAGAAATTCTAAAGGAGTTCGATATCAAATGCCATAATCTTTCTTCCTGAAATGCAAACTCCTTTGGGTCTCTTTTTGTCTTTTATCACTCCTAGATTAAAACTCGGGGAGAGGGTAGAATACTAAAATACGATCCAATTTATAATTGGTGACTAAAGTCAATCGACAGATGACCTTGAGAAAGAATTAATCCAGGAAGCTTATGGAAGAGAATGAACCAGTCATTCTGATTAACATCAGAGTGAGTGATCAAACAGTGATGGAGTGGGAGTGAAGGAAGACAGAGAAGACTGAAGCATCCAATATGTGAGAGGATTTCTTTAGAAATTTCCTCTTCCTTTGCATACTGACAAAAATCCACAGATTCCAGTTGTCAGTATAAATGTATTATGAATCCAGTACCTGGTGAACAGTGCTTGCTACATCTAAAGTAGACAATTTACAATTTAAAGTATTGTTATTTCAGAATCTTCCAGGTTAGCATGAGACACTGAACAAAAATGTAAAACAAATTAATGAACACCCAAGAATCTAGAATTTATTTCTAAGTTTATCTTCCTGTCTTTTGAAGGAAACTTTTATTTAGTCACTTTACTTTGGGAGCAGACGTAAGCTGTGGGGGCAAAAAGAGAGGTGCAGGATGGTGAGATAAAGTGTTCCTCAGCATTGGTAGAAATAGGAGAAAAATGATGTCCTGAGTTGGTTAATATTGTCCTTAAAATATGGAAGTTAAGGGTTTTTCTTTAAATCAGACAGCTATGAATCTTCAAAAGTTTCATGGAGTATATGGAAAGGATTGACTATCATTCATGCTTTTGTACTGTCTGGAAGTTTAGAAGCTAATTGGGTGGAAACAACAGAAAAATCTGAAATCAGCTTTACAAAGTGAAATGGAATCTTGAAAGAACTGAAGACCAAAAGGAGCCTGAGTGGTTGGCTGCTCCAAAATAGTCATAGTTCAGGTGCTTCATTGCTACAGTAATCTCAGTCAGATTCTTTAAAAACTTCTTGTATTAGGTGGCTTCCTGAGAAAACTTCTAAAACAAACAGGGAAAACTTGAGCAATATGAAATGGTTGTAGGCTGATTTCACTTATTCGTCAAGTGGCTAAAAAAGGGAGGTACCTGCAATTCTGCATCCTCCAGCTCCTTACAAGGGGTTCTCAAGGACAGGAAGACAACCATGTACAAGCCCTTAGAATCAAAAAAGGAAAGGAAAGACTTTCTAATTTCTAGCTATGTACTGAGGTTTACATTCAGGGCTAAAGCTTGAAAGTTTAGTGTTGACTTCTATAAGCTTTGAGACAGACTTACCAGAGTAGTACAGTATAACAATAAAATGAATGAATCTGAGCAGTAAGCACACACCTTTTATGTAAAATGAACAAAACTCTACACTGAATATACGCTTTCTTCCTCAAGATAGAATGAGTGACAAATTATTGTCTTGTTCCTTAATGTACTCCCAAGGGCTTTCCTATGAAATATGCAAGGTCCAAACAGTGGCCTTGCAGGAGACAAAACTTTCTTTCAAATTGGTAACAGTACACCTGCTCCAATGACTTTTAACCTATTTTAAATCCTCCATGGCCTGACATTATTTAGATACTAGAGAGGGACATGCACATATGTTTCAACCTGTGGCTGAAACACCAGCACAGAAAATAATCTATAGACATTGGTGTCAAAACAACTAAGGCATCTTTTCTGTCTGGCAGAGCTTCAGAGATATGAGTATTAGGGGCTAAGGACCAGATTTCAGTCTTGAGATACTGTCACTTTCACTTAAACTGTTTATATTAATACTGTCCCTAATTAGCAAGAACTATTATAATACTGAAAGCAACAGAGTCAAATTACCCACTGCTGTAGATCATAGAATCATGGAATCTTTTGGGTTAGAAGGGACCATAGAGATCATCAGTTCCAACCCCCCTGCCATGGGCAGGGACACCTCTCACTATACCAGGATGCTTAAAAGCCCCATCCAAGCTGGCCTTGAACACTTGCAGGGGGAAGTGCCACAGCTTCCCTGGGCAACTTGTTCCAGTATCTCACCACCCTCACAATAAAAAGTTGCTTCCTAATATCTGATCTAAATCTACTGTCTTTCAGTTTGAATCCCTTCCACCTTGTCCTGTCACCACATGCCCCTGTAAAAGTTCCTCCTCAGGTTTCCTGTAGGCTCCTTTCTGATACTGGAAGACTGCTTTCAGGTGATCCCAGAGCCTCCCCTTCTTCAGGCTGAACAAGCCCAACTCTCTCATCCTCTCTTCATAGGAGAGGTGCTTCAGCCCTACGATCATCTTCATGGCCCTCCTCTGGACTTGCTCCAACAGCTCCATGTCCTTCCTGTGTTGGGGGCTCCAGAACTGGATGGACACAGTACTCCATGTGAGGTCTCATGAGTGCAGAGTAGAGGGGCAGAATCACCTCCCGTGACCTGCTGGTTGTGCTGCTTTTGATTCAGCACAGGATAAAGTTGGGTTTCTGGGCTGCAAGTGCACAATGATGGCTCCTGTTGAGCTTCTCACCAACCAATGTGTACAAGTTCTGCTCTCAATCCATTCTCTGCCCAGACTGTATTTGTCCTTGGGGTTGCCCCAACACATGGGTAGGAATTTGCACTTGGACTTGTTGAACTTCATGAGGTTTTCACAAGCCCACCTCTCAAGCCTGCCAAGGTCCCTCTGGATGGTGTCCTTTCCAGCATCTCTTCCCTCTGTCACGTTAGTCACACCTCACATCTTAGTGTCATCAGCACACTTGCTGAGGGTGCACTCAGTTCCACCGTCCATACCTCCAGCATAGATGTTAAACAGTGCTGAGCCCAGAGGAACAGGACTCATCACTGATCTTCATTTGGACACTGAGCCATTAACCACAACTCTTCGAGCTGTCACTGAGTACCTCAGCCTTCTTCATATCCTGGGTAACCAGGCCTCCCATTTCCTTCTCGAGAAGGCCCACGTTTTCCTTAGTCTTCATTTTTTCAAGAATCTTTTTTGTTGCCTCTGACATGCCTGTCCAGATTTAATTCTATCTGACTCCTAGCTTTCCTAACCTGACCCGTGTCTGCTCAGACAATTTCTTTGTATTCCTCCCAGGCTACCTGTCCTTGCTTCCACCTTCTAAGGGTGCCTTGTACATCTGAGTTTGTCCAGGAGCTCCTTGTGAATCCATGCAGGCCTCCTGGTATTTTTGCCTGACTTCCTCTTTGTTGGGATCCGTTGCTCCTGAGCTTGGAGGTGGTGATCCTTGAATACTCACCCACTTTCTCTGTGACCTTCTCAACTGCCAGTTATTAATGTCTGTTTAATCACAGCAATGCAGGCTGTTGCCATTAAACTTTACTTAAACTTGGTGTGCTCTCTACAGGTGCAGAGATCCTTCTCACAAGAGCAGACTGTATATGAAAACACAACTTTTAGTCCTAGGTTTGCTAATGACTTGGGTTTCGCAGCTGATATAAAAATGAAGAATTCTGCCTTTAATTTTTGCTGGAATTGTTGTTTATTACATGCTTTTAGCTAACATAATAACTAAGTTTATTATTTGATGCTGAGTAATTTTACTTTCCTCTTTGTTAGGTTAATGATATTTTCATTTGATTTTAGCTGTGGTTTTAATTTTAGAAATGGTACACAATTGGACAATTTTGTAAAATATTTCTTAATTAGGCAGATATTGAAAGTAAAATTTATGATTAGACTAATGATCATTATTTTTCCCATATTCTTCAAAATCAAGTAAGTGTTTATTGTTGGAAGCATTTCTTTTCTTTGGAGACAAGCATTGCATTTACCTACATATTCAGAAGATGTTTTTTCCTTGTTACTTTCATTATGCCATAAATAATAAAAGTTGTTAACTATATGGACAGATATTTCACACTTATTTAAATAGAAGTCAAATGCAACCCCCTCCTTTTTTTTCTCTAAAAAAAAGGAAACAGAAATTGCCATAGTGTCTCAGCCAAGTGTTATAATCTTGTTCAATATCCTATTTCCAACAGCAGCCAGTACTAAATGCTTCAAAGGATCAAAAAACAAGACTCTTGAACTAAAGACTATTGAAGAGATTTTTGCACAGTCTAGCTGGAGCAGATGATGAGAGGTTAGACTAGATAATTTTTCAAGTTCTCTTCCATTCTAAATAAAAACATTCTATGATTCTATTAATGTAGGGAAATTTAATATCTTCAGGCACAAATTTCCTTCAAAAAGGGGGAGTTTGATTTTCTACTTAGACCTTTATCAGAACAATTCAGACCATGTATTTTTACATTTGGTCATGCCTTACTAAGGATCTGTCCACGGGGGAATGGGGATAATGTCATAGTTCTGGCTATCTCTGAGTTTCTTAGTCATACAGTAAAATAGAAAAGGAAAAGCAAAGTTAAGATTGGATTGGATTGTTGCCTGTAGCATTAAGGAATTTTGTTAAACCAGTTCATCATGTTCTAGTGATACAGCTGGGGGATAAGGCTCAGCTTCACTCCACTGGTAAGTCTGTCTATCTTGTCATGCTTGACAGGCTTGGAAACAAGCATTAACACATAATTTCAGAAGTATCAATTCATTTGCTTGAAATGTAGAGTTTTGAGAAGCTTAAATAAAAATAATCTCAAGTTGCACACTTGCTTCTCTAAGGAAAGCTTAAAAATCAGTCTACGTGACCTAAACACAGAAAGGTCAGTGATAGCTAGGCCAGGTAAAGGAAACAGAGCAGCTTCTATTTAATGTTACATTAGTCTATATAAGAAATAGTTGGGTTGAGTGTATAACCCCCAGAGTCACTCCATGTCTGTACTTTCATATTATAGTCTCAGAACCCTGTTACACTCTACTTTTACATATATTTTTATTCTGAGTCCTCTACACAACAATGGTGCTTATGAGAAGATGTGTGTGTGATACTTTCTGAAGTAGATCTTACTAATATCTAATCATTACATTCCTGCAGGTAGATTATCAATATTGCTTCATAAAAATCCCAGACTTGTTGCACATCTTTAGCCAGCTCCATTTGGAGTCCTGAATGAGCAGGAAAAGGAAAGGGGACCTGCTAGACTTCACTGCTTGTAGTTTCATTACTTTTTCTGTTACTTCTTTTTCCTCCCTAATGGGGAAGCATGGGGAAGGACATGTTCGTTGTAGGCTTCATGTATTTCTCTTTCAAATGCTGGATGTCAGACACTGCTTACGTTTCAGTCTCCTTTTCTGCCCAGTTACAGCATGATCCCAGTGGGTTTAGGCAGCTGCCAGAAATGAGCATTTGCAGCAGTTTCTGGGTCCCAGGCTTAGCCTGGGGCAAGATTGTTCCCCTTTAACTGTAAACAAACATCTTTGCTTCTGAAATATTCTTGGGTTGTGCTACAGGCTCAGTGTGCTGCTTAGAGATGCCTTGCCAAGGCTTACACACAGATTTTCTTTAGTTGTTTCTGGTGCTGCTGAATAATTCTCCCCATTTCTGCAGTTTCTTAGCTGTGGATGAGCTTCTGGGTGAGCAAGAAAATGTATTGCTGTCTAGGGCCCTGATCTCTCAAGGGGAGAAGCACTCCTGGTTCTCAATAAATCATGATTCCAACAAATGCTGAGGCTGTCCATACACCATAGGATCATGTATTAGCACATAGCTCTGTGTTACTCACTAGGCAGTACTGGACACACTTCTGTCTTAAATCCAAATGCTTTCTGGAGCTGCAGCAGTGGCTCCCTGGAAAGAGATTTTAATTTCCCAGGTGGAGGTGGCTGACCCTAACCTTTTCTTGAAACCAGGTTCATGAAAGAGAGATTTCTTTTCTGATGTTTGAAAATACTATTTCACTACTGTATTAAATGACATTAATGTAATGCTTACACACGTTTAGAGGTCAGCTCCCAATGCAATCCTTTCTCTAATAAACACATGAACTTCCTGCATGGTGTCTTACGCTCAGCTCTTGGACATCATCTTCCTCTTTAGACCTTTGAATGCTGCAGGGAGGGTAAATCAGCTTCATCTGAAAGCAACAAAAGCACTTGCTTACATGTTGCTAATTGGTAGCCAGATGGTTAGGCCGTGCTTCTCTGCCAGGAGAGATAGGATGATGAGTGCCCTCCTGAGAGGATCTGAGCTCCAGTTTCCTACTCCCTGGCTGACACAGTGACTTGGGCACAGAGGGACTCCTGTGGCACCATTTGTGGCAGAAGCAGAATCAGCAGATATTTTTGCAGCATTTCTCACAGATCAGATAGTTGAAGTGTTATCACTTGAAGTAATAACATACTGCAGTATTTTAACACATTCCAACAAAAATCTTTATGACCACAATTTATACTTAAAACGTAGTGAGATAAGAACTGGACATTTAATTTTTCAGGTTTGTATCTTCAAGTGGCATTGATATACTTCATGCAGAGTGTATGATCTCACTTTTGTTTATGGTGATTAATAAAACATGAGTGCGGGCATTGACTGTATTTGAACTGCTTGTTAACAGTTGCTCATTTGACAGATTTTCCAAGCAAGTGAATATGAGAATATTGCCACTCTTGTTTGTGCTAAAAATGTCAGAGTTTACATTATGTTAAGCATTCATGTTCTACAACAAGCAATTAAGAAAATAATCTCTTTTTACTCAGCAAATGCTATCTACTAGTACTGGTTTACAATAAATATTTCAAATTCCTTTGCTACACTAATAACTACAGGAATATTTGGGAAAATAATTTATAACGTATTTAATTTTAGGTAATTATTTTAATTTAATTTTAGGTAAAATTAATGAGGTGTTCAGAACTCGACATCATGCAAGGCTCAGCACATCCTCATCTCCACCAGTTTTAGGAACAAGGTATCATGAAAGTAAGACAAGGAGCAAAATCATCCTCCCTTTTTTTCCCCCTTCCCAGAAAACATCTGTAATCTTGGGCAGGCCACACAGATCCCAGCCCACTGATGTGCAGAAGAGTTTTGGGGTGTGTTTTTCAGTAAAGGGGACTTTTGCAAGAACTAAAACCAGGCTTCTGAATCATCCTGTACTGGCTGGCAGATGAGGAAAATTCTCTTTACACAGGACTGGCAGGATGACAATTTCAGCTCAGAGAGACCTGGAGCCAATGTTTTTTTGCCCCAGAAATGACTGGAATCACACTAGTAGCAGAGGAAAGAGGGGGGAAGGTAAAGAACAAAACAGTAAAGCCTTCAAACACACATCTGATTTAAAATCTAGAAATGCATTTGTGTAGAAATACAAATAATAATAATTGCAACAAAAGTACTTGAGTTCAGCTACAAGGGTTGTAGAAATGAAAAAAATGCCTGTGGTATCAGGGTGCCAGCTAGCAATAATCTACATCAGTTCCATGTTCTGAATGCAAATGCTTATTTTCAGTACTACTGTCATTACAAATCTCTTTTCAGTTTCAGCTCTTACTTTCACAAGCTCAGATATATTCTTAATTAAAATCAGGTAAAGAAAACTCCATGGACAGCCTATGACAAAGACTCATAATGAATTGTAAAGATTTCAATAATTACAACACTGAATTTTTAGGGCCTGATCAGCTGTTAAAGACAGAAGACTGTAACTTAAACCTTTTAGTTTTAAAAACTGAATATCTTCACAGCACGGCTTTGCAGCAGAATTAATTTGACTTTACTGGCCTTTCCTCAGCCAAATTACCAGTGAAATTAATCACGCCTCTAGATTAGTCCCTAGTCATCACAGAATTTTGCCAGATGCCTTGTTAATTGCAGCTGCAAGACATTGAAGGTAAATTAATACTTAGTATTCCATCATAACTTCTAACTGGCTTCACCACTTTAATCTGTCAAGCCAAGCTCAATCCATTATAGAGCTAGCCAATCTTCATTGCATAGCATTGTAAGAAATCACTTTTCAAAGTGAGGAGCCTTTAATTTATGTTTGCTCTTAGAGCTTTACCTACAGAGTGCCAAATGTCATCAGCTCCCAGGGAAGCCCTGTAGAATTGAGGCACTTTGTGCCCTTCAAAACCAGATCCTACATTCAGTTATTAGCTCAGTAGTCACGGGGTGTTTTACTTTGCTACCTGAAACAAGGTGCAAGAACAAGTAACCTTGCTAGAATCAGCATTTCAGCCCAGGCAGTTTTTAAAAATCAGCAGTCAGGGGCCAGACCCTTGGGGTGCTGATCCCTTCTGCTGCTGCTGCTGGCCTGGATGGTCCTGAGAGCCTCTCAGCCCTCCACTGTCTTGCTCAGCCCCAACCAGATTCAGCTTTCTAGGGTCAGCAGCTGCCCTTACTTTCAAGGTTAATATCTTTAACTCGCTGCTGAGATGTAAGAAATGTTGTCAGCTTTTTTCTACCCATAATGCAGCAATTCTTGCCATAGCAGTCACGAGTGGATCAGCACACACATGAGGAGAGATTTTTTTTCCCAGTATTGTTTTTGACTGCTCTTAAAAATTTGCTAACAAAGGGGGAAAGGGGGAAAAAAATGCTTTCCAAGCATGCAGCGATAGACAAGAGGAAAACATGGGAGTGGTGTTCATGTGTGGTTAAGGGGAAAATAAATGGGCACCATTTTGCTAAACTGGTGAACTAGGAAATTAAATAATTTATAATATCTTAGTGGATGAGAAGCCTGTGACAGAGTTAATAGCTTAAAAGTAGTAAGATGTGGGTCTCGATGAAGCATATAACAACTTTTTTCTTGATGACTTTACTTTTCCAATTCATATGGTTGGATTAGACCATAATCATATAGAAGATGGGGACTGGGGCTTCTCACAGAGTTTTCATTCCTTGGGCTGTGTGGGGTCTACTTCTGTTCCTAAACATGCTTCAAGACATCTCTGGGGTGTCTGAGACATCCACATGGAGCTGCAGCAGACAGTACACAGGAGCAAGAAAATATTTGTGCTCTTTTGAAGAGGCCATTTACTGCCAGGCATCTGGCTGAGATGTTCGTCAGCATCCCCCCTCAAGGAGTCCTAATGCTGAATGTAACTTCTGAGATAAGAATATGGTTGAGCCCAGCTAGTCAGAGTTATTGTGACAGAATCTGCTTCATTTGAAATTCTAAAATATAAATGCCAAAGACATCAAAACCACCAAAACCCAATGCAAGACCACCACAGTTCATTTCAGGTCCCTGAATAACTGAATTCTTTGTCAAACTTTCAGGCCAGTCTGGAAAGAACATTTTCAGAAGTACACGGCAAACTGAAAACACTTCATTTAAACAATAATTGGTTTGGATCTTTGCTTAATGAAAACTTGAACAAGTATTCAATTACTGCTTTTGTCTTCTGATTGGCCACCTCCACTGTGACTTGTGAAGGCGTCAGAGGAAAACTGTGTGCATAATGTTAATAGGAACTTAATCTCAACACTTCTGCCAAATGTGAGATAAATTGGGTGGTGGGTTCAGAAGGTACCGGCAGAGATGTTCACCTATGCTGTGAATGGGACTGCATGGAAAACAGCACATTTGGTGACATTTGGCCCCTGTGGGTACACATGCACATATATGGTATAAAGATATCGACATGGATATCCACACAAATTAAAACAGACAGAAGCACTCCTGCAAACACAGACTGCCCAGTCTTGTGCCTATCTCTGTCAGTTTAGAGTTATTGGGAAACATATACATCCACATGAAATGGATCCTTGCAGTAGGTGGTCCCTGATCTCCCTTTCCCCCCATTTGCTGGCACCTGGACATGCAAGCCCCTGCAGACAGCATCCCAAGTCCATCCACTGTATAAAGCTGCACTATCTTTCAGTGGGACACTTAGCTTGTGTTAGATGAAATTCCTCCTTATCCTGGGGAGAGGAGTAAGAAGCTACTGTGTCTATACTGCTTCCAGGCACCTACATGGTACCTCTTGTCCATCTGCACATCCTGGCACTGTGTAATGTCAAGATTCCTAGAGATGGGTGAGAAACTTCTGTACTGGGAATGTATGAAAATGAGACATAGAACTGTGGGCTCTGAATCACTTCTTGTGATTGCAAAAAGGCAAAAAGGAAACATGGCACAGATCCAGAGCAAAGATGCAGGTAGTGATAAACAACACTAGATGCTCGAGACAGCAAGGAGTACACTGTGCCTTTAAAAATGAATCAGTATTTTGTAGTAATTTGGATATGAACTTTGGAAAATAATTGAATATTCTCCACTTTTACAAGGTTAATTTTTTCATGGCCTCTAGATCACACAGATAACTAATCAGCAACCCAGATTTAGCTTTCACAAGTGTTTATTTGCCCTCTGGTTTCTTTCAATGCTATTACAGTTAAATCTTCTTTAATCTACTTCAATTCTGGAAGACTGATTAATAAACATTAATTATAAAGGTGCTGAGTAGGCACTATGAAAGAAGAGATGAAGAGAAGGTAATGAATGGGGAAGGGGGAATAATGTAGTGATCTTTCTAGTCTGCTATGTTAGAGAACATCTTTGTGTTCCCTATTGCACGAAGTCTGTCAAGCCATCTCACATAACGAACCCCTGACTTCTCTTGCCACACAGTTGGAGCTTCCTCCCGTGCATTTGGAGCTCTGTGTCAGTGTTTTCTCACCTCTGTGACGGAATGTATCAGACCTTGTCCATCATGGGTTTGCCATCTGGCTGTACCTTGCCCTCAGAAACGCCCTGCTCATGAGCACACTCACTGCTCACCCTTGAATTGGGACTTTTCTCACACAGCTTGATACAGTGGCTGCAACACTGGAAGCTCTGTGTTGCTTTATGCATTAGAAGTGCTATCACCTGAGAAGCCTTTATAGCAGTCACTGGCAGTGTGAACAGGCCTGGGTGGGAATAAATTGCTGTATTTGGTGCACTGTTTTTCACCATGAAGACCTCAAATTCTACAAATGCCTTCATGGTGATTCCTTAGCTCTGATACTGGAGAAGGCTCAGGAAATCCAGGTTCTTCTCTTGCTTCTGTTACAGGTTTCTTTATTTGGCTTGACAATGTCTTAAGCCAAGAGTTAAAAACATGACTGGCATTTTTAGATGTCTTAACTTGAAAAATTTTAAACTGTTTTTCTAAGAGAAGGATGTCAGGGCATGCAGGAAGCACCAAATAATTGTTCAATGATACATTTCTCTTCCCATCTTTTTGAATGCCATGATTACTGGTGTTAATAGTGAGGGCAGTAGCTACAAGTGCTGAATATTCAAAGTTTAAAAACAAATCTCTTCCAGAAAGGCCTGAAATTTCATCATTGATCACTTTTAAACCTCTCAGTATTTGCATTGCTGGGCTGAAGTAGCACATGCATAGCAGAGACTGCATCTGGTAGAGGTGTGCCATAGAAGCACTCAAAAGAAAACAGACACCTGGATTTCAGAGATATGACTCAGTGAGCAAAGGTTTCTGTCATCTTTATAACACATGAAGGCTCATCTGCAGGGTCATTATTTTTCCTTTTTATCTTACATGCCCATACAGATTTTAGAAATTGTCTTCAATGGATGCTGACCTACTGTATTTTTAGTGTCTTTTTCTAGATTGTTTATTTCATAAAAAAACAAGGAAAGTTTAGATAGCTGCAAGGACTGATTGCCTTTCCTGTGTTATTATGCCATAGCATTTTATTTGGATGTTTTCAATTTCATGAAGGTTTAGAATAAATCTTGTGTCTGCTGTCAGAATTTGGCACCTGTCCAATAAACTATCCCCGAGATACATTCATTCCTATGCAGGTGATGTTTAATGATTCTTCCCATTTTCAGAGATATTTTGAGGGGTTCAAAGTCATCTTTATTAATATGATAGATTGAGACCTGGGATTTAGGCACAAAAAAGCTCAGCACTGCTGAACCTATGTGTCTACCCCTTATAGTGGGGGCATTTACAGTGCTGAGTTATGTGCCTAGGCACAGCATTTCATAAGGCTCTTAGCTCCTTCTGGCTTCACCCCAAAACCACAGAATTTCTGAAAGACAATTTTTATTCTCCCTAGACCACATTTATTGTACCTATGGGTACAACTTTGTGAAAAAGCTGCTTTAGGCTTCATGAAATATTGCTTTCTCATCCTGACTAAATCTGAATTAATCCAAGACACACCGTAAAAAAAAATCACTCCTATACTTTAGCTGACAGAAAATGACTAATTATTATTTGGCAGTCATGGCATTTAAATATTGATAGTCTTCCTTAAAAGCTCTTTTATTTCATCATTTGATATTTGACTGTTTTACTTCATATAAATGTGCAAGCAATTTGCACCTAATTATGTACTTGTCACTTAACTCCTACTTACAGTTTTCCACACTGCTATTCTGGATAAGCACGAATTAAAATTATTTTGCTGCACTGGATTCAAACTATCTTTGTCTTGAACACTCTTCATATTTAGGAACCCTGATGAACAAAAAGTAAGTTCTGACTACATGAGAGTAAATTAATAATGCAAATTACCAATGAAAGGTTCCAAAATTTTTTTCCGCTTAAAAGCAACTAATCTGAGGTTCTTGGGTGAATCTCAAGACAGGACTGAATGCTATAAAATTAAAAAGTTCTAGCATTTGATATAATACAATAGATCCTTATCTAAGTGTTAGATTTACCTCCCAATGTGATCTTTCTCAATGCTTACACATTTAATGACTTTGATTTTTTTTGAAGCTTTTGAAAAAAAGCAGCATAATGATAACAGTCCAAGACACCCTGTAGTAATTCTGGTACAATAAATTATAATAATAATGATGTATTTTCATAAGGAGTATGCAAGAATAGTAGCAACTTATTGGAGAATGCAATTGAACCTGCAATCAACCTGAAAAGCATATAAAAATGAAAGGTTGTGTCTGAATTTGTTCTTTAATGAGTTTTCATTGCATATGAAACTATGTGAAGGAACAAATGATACTCAGAATCACAAAGAATGCCTCAAGACACTGCAATAAAGAAGAATATGAATAGTTAGCCCTAGTAATATTAAGAAATAATAAAGCTAGAGATGTTTTAGCTTGTGATCCGAAAACCATTGTGCTCATAAAGAAGAAAGGGTTTCAGAGCCCACAGGACTGTGAATTAACTGGAACTTGCCAGAGTGCAGAAATGTTCCCACTGCTGCCCAGCACTGCTAGCTGTACACCAGCAGGAGAGCCTGCATCCCAGCCCACTGAGCAAATTGATGAGCAGTTGAAGCTGAGTTTCCTGAAGGAGAAAGGGAATCTCTTGAAGGCAGGAGGGAATTTCATATACTCCGTGAAGAAACCACATCCCCACCAATAATTATCTACACTTCTTCCAATATTTATTTTGGTAACCGTTCTCTAGGATGACTGCAAGATATAATTGTTGGGTAAGGTGCCTTTATTGCCAGTTTGTGAGTGATCTAACATCTCTCCGTGTCTTTTGCATGTCAGAACCACAGAAAACCTGCATGTGTGCTTGTGTATAGCATAAGAGTTATGGCTTCCTTTCCACTTTGCATTTGCCAGCACATTTATATAACCCCCACGGTGCTCTGGAAAGAAATGTACAAAATATCTGTCATAGAGTTTATTGCCTATTGTCACAGGCTTGAGACCTGTATGTATATCTTGGATATGCATCCTTGGGGGGCATATTCTACTGAAGCCCACCTAACATGGCATCTTTAGACTGATTCTTCCTCTAAGAAGCCTAACCATGGAATATAGTGGCTGATATCCACAACATCTTCTTAGAGAAACAAACCACAAAATGCCAGCATTTTGACAAATTTTTTTCAGTCTGGGTTTTTTTTTTAAGAATTTCCATCTCTCCTAAACAATAAGCTTTTGGACTATTCTGTTTGGCAAGGTTTTCACCCTGAACTGCCAGCAGTGCAGGGTACCATGAGCTGATGCTGTAGATTACAAAATCCAGGTAGAATTCCCCCTCTCTTGCTAGTGGCCTTCCTGAGAGAACCAGGTGGCACTGAGATGATCCCTGGAGCCTCACAGTGAATTATTCTGTTGTGATAACATTTATAACAGCAGCATATAACTTGAAATGACTGCATGCCAATACTGATACATTTCTTCTCTAAGGATAATAAAAGATTTTAATTATCATAAATTATCATGCCCAAGTCATAACAGAGATGCAATGTTCCCTGCAGATCTGTCTATAGATTACTTCTACAAACATTTACAATAACAAAGGTGAATGTCACACATTCTCCCTTTCCAGACAAAAAGCTATTCTGTAAGAAGCAGAACATTCACAACTTCCATTGATTTCAATACAAATCAGAAATTCAGCTTTTTCACAGAATTGCATGTAATAAGTGGGTATTTCACAGATGCTCTGTTATTAGTCTGTGAATAGCATCATCTGAAAGCCTGATCTTCACCAACATTGAAGTGCTCTAAAATACATTTTAAACATCAGCAGATGAATTTTAAGCTTTCTTTGCAAAAATCAAATGCCTTCAAACTTTTTCTCCTTCTGCTATCCCAGCCATTCATAGTGCCAGAAATGTAGTGAAATTAAATTCAGACTTCTTGATGCACCTCAGATCACAGTGATTCTTTTTAGTCTTACTGACTACAGTGGTTTGATGTCCCCTGTGCTCAGGTCTCTATCTTTTGATCATTTTTCTTCCTTTGTTCTAAAATATGTTTGGCTTCACTTGCCCACCTCCTACTTGCCTGTAGACCGAGTCTCACTATAGAGCACTTTTCCAACATTCCTGTGGATGCTTATGCCAAGACCATAAGTGGAGTCACAAAGTAATTTCACTTTTTCCTCTTGAGACCAGATGTATCAGGCAATTTAATCTTTGCTCCTTCTGCAGCGGTATATAATTTATGGCTTTATTATTACACGTACTTTTCCCACTATCCAGTGACATGAATAGTAAGCAGCAAAAGCAGAAAGCCAGGGAATGAACACTACCTTGCTATAAGTCCAGAAGTCTTGCCATGACTACCTAATTAATCTTGGGCATCCTCCTACAGTAGGGATGACTGTAGCGTAAACTGCTCAACTAAACTGTGAAACTCATGGAAAAGTCATTATTGTTATTTGCAAAGAACTCCACACATATATATTTTAAAATAAATAAAAGCTTCATTGACCTCAATTTTAGTTTTGACAGTGTGCAAACCCATAACCACCCTTGACCCACCTACTTGCAAATTGTGGTGATGCTCCAGGTATAGATCCTGGAAATGAGCCATTAACATATGTGTGAAAATGTACACACATTTTATTGTTTGACACGGTTGCCAAAGGATGTAAAGAAAATACTTGAATATATATAAATATATATAAATATCAGACTGTGAACTGCAACCACAATATCTGTTTATTAAACCTTTCTTTTATTCCTTATTATTCCTTTTTCAGCATCAAGCTCCCTTTATACATCCAAACATGGCTAGAGTAACAAATTGGTATAGCAGCTTTGGGAAAACTGTAAGACATTTTTAGCCAGTTCACCTCAAATAAACTTGTTGACATAAAACAATGCTTTGAAATATATTTGACAACAGCTGGGTATTACTTATTCATATGCAGAGAATTCAAAGATAAGCCTGCCCCTTTATAAATGCAAAATTAACCATTTAAACTTAGCTAACTGATGCAGCTCTCACCTCCTGTTACAGCAGCAGAAAGGAGAACAAAACTCTCTTACTGCATGTTGATGTTAAGGACCCCGTGTCACACAGCTCCGTAGAGACCTGTCCCATGTTAAACAATAACTCTGCCTGGGGGTTATTGGCTTTCATGAGCCTGCAGATGAAATGTTCACCTGTTTCAGAACATGGTCCTAAACAGCTAGGAAAAATTGAGGTAAATACCATTTTTATACGTGCCTCTAAGCAAGGTATGGCATTTAACTGGATCACTTTGAGATCTGAGTGTGTGGAGGGCTGCTACAACCCAAGCACGCCTCTGAAGCATGAAGTCTCTATAGTACCAATTCACCCTCAACCGACTCCAGCAGAATTTTATTACTGTTCTCTTATTAGGTTAGCTAGTGATAGAAAAAGGTATCAAGAACTCCTATTTCTCATTCATTTGTTTCCCTTCTAATGCTACTTTCTTTCATCCAGAGAGTACAGCTTTATGCCAGTAAAATATAAGGAAATTAATCTCTTATTCTGCAAAAAGTACACTTGCATGTACACTGCAACAGTGAAGGCCCTGGAGACTCTTGTATGTCATCTGTTAAAGCTGCCTGCCCACTCCAGACATGAAGAAAACCATTCTAGTTCATGTGTTTTTAGTCAAGATCCTGATAGTGTCACAGATTGTTCATTAGTAGGCTGTAGGCATTCCAGCAGCTAAGGTAATATTCCACAGCCCTCATATTGTCACTGACTCCAGTCTAGTGATGGGGCTGCTCCACTGAGTATTCTCCAAAATAATTTTTTGAAAATGAGCTGGGTTGACTTTCTGAACTGTATAAGCAAGTGGAAAAGAGTTGAAGAAGGATGCTGATTTTCTCTCACTCCATTTGCATACCTAGAAACCAAGTCATAGGTAGCGAGTATCATGTTCACAATGCTTTGCAGCAGAACGTTCTTGCATAAAAAAAAAAAAAAAAAAGAGATGAAGCTATTTTTCCATTTTGTTAAAAAGTCCCATTTAGAATGTCTCATCTGAAAGTAATTTGCCAATCCGAAGAAAAGTATACTGGACTAAAATAGTAAAAAAATGCTCTCAGCATCAAACCAACCTTCATGAAACCATGTTGTATTGAGACTTCTCGAGTTACATATTCCATTTCACTTTTAAAAGTAGCTGTTGACTATAGAGAAGGGAGACAGGTTCAGAGATACTAATGATTCACACAACATTCTGCCCTTTGTTAGGAATCTTAGTCTCTCAAGGGCCTTTAAAAAATATTTCTTTCATTATTTCATTTAATTTCATTTCGGATAGAAAGTATGCGTATAAATCCTTTCCCATGGAATACATACTGACAAAAATAGGAATACTTTGTACCAAAATGATAAAACCATTTGGGTCTTGACCTCTGAGCCACTATGCCCTACGTGTTGCTCTGCAGTGCAGTAGGAAAGCAGTCATTCTGATAAACAGTAAACATTTCTGACAAAGTTGTGATGAGCTGTGACACAGACTTGTGTAATCCCTTCTCGTGTGGCTGAGCACTTAGTCATGCAAATACCATTACTGCCAGGGATCGGTGCTCACCAAGGCTGTACAAGAGTCTTTATCTGGCTCAGTGCTGTTTCAGCAGAATTGTTTCTATTTACTCTTTTGTTTGAGACTGTAAGAAGCCATCTCTTGTTTATACTGGGTCTGTTCCCTGTCTGGGGAAAATGTCCTTCCTAGAAGATGATGACACTGCAGGGTTTATTATTTGTATATTATTTATTGTATTTAAATCAGGTAAGTGCATGATAATCTTGGGAACACTGTGAACGTTGTACCTCACTCCATTAGTCGGAGGCCCTCTCCATTTCCTTTTGGAAAAAGTGGATAGACTGGGAGGAGGATGGGAAGCAGTATATTCCATGACTGACCTTAGAGCAGACTCGTAATCCTGCTTGCCTTCCTTCCTTCTGTCTACTAGCCTGAAAAATCTTTGGAACTAGCATTTGTTTTGCTATAACATTATCAATTATTTGCAAAAAAGCAGAGCTGGGCTCTGAGTTAGACTCTAGAAGCCCTTTTCCCCTTAGTAAGAAAGATTGCAGTGGGAAAATTTGGATTCTCTAAACTGAATCTGAAGTCAGACGGGTTCATCACTCACTCGTGAAATTGGTTTTACGTTCAAGAGGAAGCAAAAAAAAAAAAGACAGTAGTAATACTTCTTGAATTAATGCACACTTTGAAAGCATACTACTGCTTCAGAAATAGTAAGAAGGAGATAGCACTGTGACCTCTGTGTAACATGAACTCCTATTCTATTCCTCTTCAGATTCAGATGCTACAGAAAAATAAGGTTAGATGAGGACTGGCCTTGTTTTTTTGTTTATTGCCAGGGAAAAATAAAACCCAAATAAACACCCTTTTCACCCCATGGAGTCCAAATGTGTTCAAGTATTAGGACAATAACAATGCAAGCCAAAATTATGGTAAATTAAACTATAAATTCTTATATTCTACATGATGTGATCAAATAGCTTTCAACATCTTGCCTAGTAACTAATTAAAAACAATAATGAAATAAACCCAAGCTTTTAATATTTTCTGAAGTAATTGCAAGCTAAAAGCTTCTCCAAGCATGCTCTGCCAACTACTGATGAAATCAAATGCCTCTGCTGCTCGCTACACATCTTCACTGTTTATGGTGTATCAAGATACATGGTTTAAAAAAAAAAAAAGGCTTGAACTAATAATTTATTAGCCTTTAGTTAGTGCTGGGAATAAAAGGGGCAGTCCAAATGTTTCATTGGTGCCACAAGGGTTGAGTGCTGATGGCTTTCATAATGCAGTTGTATGAACAAACAAAACTGCCAGCATTTCATAAACTGAACAGGCCCCTGTGTACAACTGCTAGACGTGTTTAATAGGGGTGTTTTCTTGCACAGTAATTGATACTTCATACGAACAATGCATCCACATTTTACAAGGTTCTCCATCATACCTGTGGACTTCAACTGAGCACTAGTCATGAACAAGACTATTTCTTTTTCCTAAGTTATGGTATTGCAAAGGGGTGCATTCCCTTTGATGAAATGCTTTTGTTCCTGTCAATGTCAAACATACACTAGATTATAGGATTATTCATCTCTTTGGCAGAATTCCTGGTTCCCTTCTGTTTTCAAGCATTGTTCCTGCTCTGCTCAAACTAACTTCCTTGGTAGTTACCTCCTACCCTGTCCCCTGTGCTCCTTTGCCTCCTTAGTGTTGCTTTGCTTTGTATAAATACTAGACAATTCATGGAGAGAGGCTTCCCAAAATTCATTGGAAATCAAAGAACTCCTGTGCTATTTGGAATGAGAGGTTATAGGTACAGTTGTGAATTTTACCTCCAAGGTCTTTCAAAGCCCAAGCAATCAGAAACTCATTATTCTTTGTTTCCTTATCCCCATTACTGCAAGAAAACATTGCATTGTTTTGTTGCTTGGTTGGTTGGTTTTTCTTCAAGGCTGGTAGAGTTTCTGTTTTTTTTTTTCTTTTTTGAAAAATGATGTTTTATAAAAATTTTGGGATCATCTCTTCCCTCAGACATCTTCCCAAAACACCGTTCCTTTTTCAACAGCTCCAACATTGTTCCTTTCTTGTACCTGCTCTGTTCTGAAGCTGCCTGTCTGTATTTGGCTCCATATACAGCTAAATACCTCCTCCCAGGTTGCTAAACAGTGTCCCCTTTCTCTCAAGCTGTCTCTGGGCCAGCCCAGCTTCTTAGTGCTGCAATTGCTGTGCCAGTATAATAGACAAGATAAGCCACTACCAGTCTCTCATAAAGCAAAATCTGCACTAATTGCTTTACTTTGTAAAGCCCCCAGTACCTTGCTGTCCGATATAAAATTCTGGAGACTAGTTTGGCTAAAACAATATTCCCCAAGCACATATGGCATGGCACATAAAACAAAAACACTGCCTGTTTACAAACATTTTAATTAGACATAATGACAAGAAGAAAGCCAACTGTTTCAGAAACATGCATAAGGGGATGTTTGCAGAACAAGAAGTGAGACAGGGGAGCTAGGCCCTGTGGTTAGAAGAAATAGAAATAGATACTTATCCCCTTTTGAGCATCAAAAGTCTGATTGTGGAACAATTATCTTGAGTTCATGATTTTATTATCTCCCAGACTTATATTTTAAAAGTATTTACAGGTCTGCATTACAACAAGCCTTCCTCCACTTAAAACTGATTCATTATGATGACAATTGTTTCCTCTAGGGAGTCTGTCAGGCTGCATGACTGAACAGGGTTTGCCCATACATGTTCCAAGAAGGCATATGGTGCACTGAATAAGGTGCATATATATTCAGTTACATGAGAAGTGAACTATGAGAGGAAAAATTCTGCAGAGAAGCCTGGGAACACTGTGCATTTCCCACAGCTGCCTTCTGGATAAATGCTGCAGAATGTGCTGCTAAGGCAAATTGTCTTCTGCTTATTTTTATGTATTTCTGTTCTTAGCATTCTTTTTTTTCAGTTTAAGACTGTTTAGAATTACTCCTGTCTGTAAAAAAAGCTCTTTTGTTAAACAAACAAACAAAAAAAAGTAAAATAAAAAAAAAAATTATTTCGAATTAAGTAATATTTTTTCAAAATAAAAAATTCTCCTTTAATACGAGTGGGTGAGATTTACAGAGTGAACATAATGTCTCACAATCTGTAAACTCAACTGAAATCATTACCCCAATTCAACTTAAAATGAAGTCTTCAAAGGAAAAGCAACATGTCTTACAATGTGTTGTTTCCAGCTATATTTGTGATAATTCTCCACTCATTTGAAAGAATTTCGCCTCTTGGGATTTTGATAGTTTAATTCCAAGGTTTTTGGGGGGATGAACTACACAGTCCTTGTGCTTCTCTCAGCTGAGCAGAGCAGGAGGAGCAGTGCAACATGATTTCCTTCATTCTGCAGGCCCACCTTTATAGTACAGATTGTCACGGTAAGGTCTTGAAGGAAAAACTGGTGAGAATTAAAATAGGTGGAGTGGGACAAGAGAAGAGTAGACACAACTGTGTGGCATGATTTATGCTCTGCAGAGAATCAAAATATTGAAATATAAGATATAACCACCAAGTGAGCCAGCATCCAGAAAGACATTGAAAGAATGGGAAAAACTGTCCAGAAGTATAAGACAGTAATCCCAGCGTTCCTCCATAAATCCTTATAATACTGAGTTTGATTTTGCTCTTTTTATCTTACCTTTCAGGCCTTTAACTCTTCCTTTGGAAATTTTTGTTCTAGGTGTTCTGTGATACAAGTCAGTTACTTTTTTTTCACAGCTGAGCTTTCCCTGGGGTGTAGAAAATGTTTAGTTATCTTTGGAAAAGACCTGGCTGCTGTTTCAAGGAAGGAACAGATTAACTTCTGTGTTTTTATCCAGTTAAAATGTTTCTATTCACAGATACAGCTCCAACAAAGGAAAAGAATATCACCCACTGACTGTCTCCAGTCTCCCTAATGCAAAGCTGAGAGTCTGGTCCTGATAGCAGTTCACTGATTTGCAGAATCAAAAGCAAAGGAATTTTATGAAAAATGCTGCAACTAGTATCCATGGTATCCCAAAAAGATAAACATAGTTTGTTATTTAGATTATGCTCAAACATTTTACCAAGAAGCTCTGTGGGGAATTAAGTAACACAATGGTGGATTAAGTAAAATATCTTGTTCTACATGCACTGTAAATCTGGTATAAAAGCCTTTATAAACCTCATTTTAAAAGGGCTCACTCTTGAATCCAACACTTTCTGGTTTTAAAAATAGCCATGAAACCTCAGTGAAAGTTACGAGAGTGATTTAAAAAACATTACTTAAGCAGAAACTTTCCAAAGGCATAAAGATTAAGACAAGTTATTCAGTTGGCTATCAGACTGCAGGATGCCTCGCTTCCTTTGTACATTTGAAAATCTGTTGTCAGTCTGAACAAGGACTCACTTCAAATACATACAGCACACAGGGAATAAAACAAGAGCTACAAGAGCTCACAGTTAAATGTGCAGCAAAGTCTCCGCAAGGATCATGCTTATAAAATGCTCTTTTCCAGTTTTGAATTACATTTCATTTTAAGTAAATTTAAAAATACTTTGAATCTATGTGATTATAGATGTGTACATCATGCAACAAATAAATGCTTGCCACAGATCTGTTTGATGTTAATTTTGTTTGCTATGTCCTCAGAGAAGGCTACTTCTAAACAGTACTGTTTTCAATGAAGCAAAGTTTTTCTATTTCTTCAAAATAACTTTTTTTTTTTTTGCAAAGCCATAATAGCTCAGTTAAAGTGTATATGAATATTTGTATCTACCTTGTAGCACATGAATAACTGACAAAAATCAGTCCATAGTCCCAGATGCTATATGCTATATTATCAAATCCTAATTAGAAGCACCTGATTTATCCTATTAAAATAATATTCATCTGTCAACATTAAAAAACTATGCAAGTTTTGCCATTTTAAAGAATCTAAGCAGGTTTTTGTATTAGTTGACTGTTTTTTGTTTTATCCCCGTAGCCACACATGGTCAATAGATAAAGTCTATCCAGACATTTTTAATGTAAAAAGAATGGCCCCAAAGAGCTCCCCAAAAAGTTGATGACAGGAATTTTCCATGAAGTTAGATAACGTGGTGAGGTTGAAACCACTGAAAATAAGTAGGATTTGGGATTCTCTGGGCAAATAAGCACTGTTAGGTGACCATTTATCACCTAAGAGGATTAAAAAAAATTAAAAAAAAAAAAAAAATCTCTATTCTGTTTTCAGAAAAGGAAAAAAAAAGGGGGATACTTCGGTAAAAATTGCAGTGAATTTACCTACAAGTCAAATGTCAAATGAACATGGAGCAAAAGACTGTGATGTGATTTGATTAAAGCCAATACTGCAACACAGCCAAAAGAAACATTTTTTACATATGAGCAAGAGGTTTTAGCAGCTTTTGTGAAAACAAAGTTCACAAATTTTGTAAATGGTCACTAAACATTTCATGTTTTAGCAGAATAAAACTGTGGCAGTGCACATACCTGTGTTGGTGTGCATATAGCTACATAAGTACATAAACAGCCTGTTTCCCCAATTCCCACCAGGTCTAGTCCAAATCAACTCATAAATTAAGTCAGATAATATGCTGCCAGTTTTTCTGTCTACATAGAGTCATCAAAGGACATTAGGAATTCTGATATTGTATATCAGCATTTCCCAAGCTATTTTTATACCACATACTGCCATCTCAGAGAAATTCAGCTGTTCACATCCTGCTTATTAGCTTCCACACAGAGCTGTACTGACACATATATTGGCAATGTTTCTAAAAAGCAGCTCAAAACGTTATGCTTTCCAGCTCTCATCTCTTCTACATAGCTCAAGGGAAACATTTGGAAACACTGCTATCCCAATCTTGGAAAATGTCACTTGGATAAAATTGGTATCATTCACTCCCTGAAAGTAACTGAAAAGCAGATTCTCTCTCCAAAAACCTACCTATTTTTTTTTAACCAATAGCAGACAGTATTTTCAAGAAAGATCCTCAGTAGCCATGAACTAGTTCTGGATATTTTTAATCTCCTTCATAATCATGAAGAATTACAGCAACAGGTGACTATCATCTTGATTGCCTTAGAAATTAAAAAAAAAAAGTAGAAACCCAAATCCCACAGTTTGAGTAAGTGCCTGGAGCAGATCCAAACTATTTATGCGTCTTTTTTTTTGGAATCAGTATGTAGCATTTAAAACTACATCTCCCGAGAGACAGCATGTCAGTCTTTTAAGAATATATTTTTATTGCATTTGAATTAGATCAAGATAGTGTTGATGGACCAGGGCAGAGCAACTGATGTCATCTATCTGGCCTTGTGCAAAGCATTTGATAGTGCATGCCATCCTTCTCTCTAAATTGAAGAGACACGGACTTCACAGGTGGGCCACTCAGTGGATGAGGAATTGGCTGCCTAGTTGGACTCAGAGAGTTGTGGTCAATGTCTCAGTGTCCAAGTGAAGATCAGTGATGAGTGGTGTACCTCTGGGCTCAGTACTGGGGCCAGCACTGTTTAACATTTTTTTTGGAGACATGGACAATGGCATTGAGTTCACCCTCAGCAAGTCTGCCGATGTCTCTAAGCTGTATGATGTGACTTGACATGCTAGAGGGAAGAGACGCCATCCAGAGGGACCTTGACAGGATTGAGTGGTGGGCTGGTGAATTAGACAAGAAAAACCTCTGGTTATTTGTTGATGAGAAGCTCAACAGGAGCCATCAGTGTGCACTTGCAGCCCAGAAACCCAACTGTATCCTGTGCTGAATCAAAAGCAGCACAACCAGCAGGTCACGGGAGGTGATTCTGCTCCTCTACCCTGTGCTCGTGAGACCTCACATGGAATACTGTGTCCAGTTCTGTCCAGCTGTTGGACAGAGTCCAGAGGAAGGACATGAAGATGATCATAGGGCTGAAGCACCTCTCCTATGAAGAGAGGATGAGAGACTTGGGCTTGTTCAGCCTGAAGAAGGGGAGGCTCTGGGATCACCTGAAAGCAGTCTTCCAGTATCAGAAGGGAGCCTACAGGAAAGCTGAGGAAGAACTTTTTGCAAGAGCATGAAGCAATAGAACAAGTGGCAACAGTTTCAAACTGAAAAAGGGTAGATTAAGATTAGATATTAGGACAAAATTCTTCAGTGTGAGGGGGATGAGACATTGGAACAGGTTGCCTGTTAAAGTTGTGGCTGCCCCCTCCCTGGAAGTGTCCAAGACCGGGTTAGATGGGGATTTGAGCAACCTGGTCTAGTGGGAAGTGTCCCTGGCTATGGCAGGGGGGTTGGAACTAGGTGATCTTTAAGGTTCCTTCCAATCTAGATTATTCTGTAGTTCTATTATTCTGTGAATACTGGCAGTCATCTCAGATACCAACTTGCTGTACATTCCATATGAAGAACATTAAGTCCTCCATAATATGCTCAAACTGAGCAGATCACCTTAAAAAAAATATTCTTAAGTCTCTCGTGTGGTATCTGTGTAAAGAATCATATAAGAAATCTTATGTGAGAAACATTTCTCCTAATTTCTTCATAAGGCAATGCAAGCCAAGCTACAAACTGTTACAGATTCACAGTGTTATAAAATAGATTATCAGTTTTTTGTGGCTCCAATTCACATAGAAATTTCCAGACTGCCTTAGCCATCTAACATTTAAGTAGCTGTCTTTAAATAGCTGTTTTGTGAAATATAATATATGTATGTTTATATAATATATATAATCCATATCTTTTTATATATAAGATTGAAAGCTCAGTTTTCCATTTAATGGATTTAATATTGAGAATAAAAAGCATCAACTAATATGCAGCCTGTGTTTATTTTTTTTTTAAAGAGAGATGACTGTATTTTCAAGTCAATTTGTCTAGCAGAGGAGATTTGGGAGTGTGAAATTTTTGAGTAGCTCAGAAGTGATACAGAAATCCTTATAAAATATTTTTTCTGAAGAAATTATTTAGAATGCTCAGCGCTGAAGCTGGTTCAGTATGTTTCGGGCAACAATACTTCTCCTTATGATTGATAGGACTAATTGTTTGAGAGCTGTGATAACTAGAGGGAAATTTGATTGTTAAAATTCAATTGGAAGAGAACAGGAGTATTATATCTTCCAAGGGGCTACTGACGAGCTGAACGAGCAGATATTCTTTGCAATAAAACCAGAAGAGATGAAGTCAAATTACAAATCCTTCAAAGTAAATATTTTATTTTCCCCAGTATATTAAAGCTAGCAATGAAACAAATGGTACTTCCAATATTAGATTTTATCTTGGACCATATGGTCTTACACTTTACAGAAGTAATTTTGGCAAAACCTGATGTCTTTTTTTTATCTGCTTGCTACTTTCTTGGTACAGGCAGATGCCAACTTTAAAAACATGTCACTGGGTACGATGAGAGTAGGTACATTAGCCAGACATAAAAAAACACCTAACAGTCTATTTATCTCAGCGAATTAAGACACAATTCACACTTTTTTTAAAATTTGGAGGTCTAAGCCACTGACCTTTATATATGATAGTGATAAAGGACATATGTCTGAACCTGTAGTTCTACCCAAAAGCTTTTCATATGATCTGAACAGACGAACCCTGATGATTGTTGTTTTGTAAGGGCACGTGATTTGTTGGTGAAAACACAACAGCTCAGGTGGAAAACCAAGAGGCTGCTTTCAAATGTAGAGAGAGCAGGACAACCCAGCACTGCCTGAGCCACACTGGTCTGTGTAACTGGCAAAAATACAAATGAGTCATTGCACAGACTGATGCTTAAAAAAAGGTGAGCTGAATCATAAAAAGACTTTCTGGAAGTTTGTTTCAAGGTACTGAGACTTTCCCTACCTTATAATTAGCAGCTATCGGTTTCTCATAAAAAGCAAAGCATACAAGATCTTGAGTTTTGGCTAGGTTGGAAGCATTAGCACCACTTTATTTGATATTTCTCTATGCAGTAGCACTGGCTCACTTTTACAGGTGGATTGACTTGGAATAGCTGATGAGTTACTGCCTCCCCCAGCCTTCTGCCATCCTTCAAGCAGACGCTAAATACAGTGTCTTGCATCAGAGTCTGGATCCAGAGTCACCAAATTCAACAGGAGCCATTCCTTTCTCTCCAGAGAATCTGAACCAGTGTTTTGGGTTTCTGTGCTGCTACCCCAGGTAGAGCTCCCCTGCTTCCCTGGATCCTGCTGCTTACCAAGCACAGTCTACCAAACCTCAGCGTAGAAAGCTAGAAAATTAAGCAGTTTAGGCAATGACTGTGGGGAAGTGTCTTGCTATCGGCAGCTTCACAGACCCTAAGCTCGCCAGGCTTTCCCCTGTGCCCAGCTCCGTGCTGGCTGCGGGCCCGGCAGCTCACTGCTGGGAGGCAGCGCCAGGGGGGCAGCAGCCGCTGGGCCCCTCCCTGCCAGCTGGAAAGCAGCGAGGGGGGACTGGCTGCTGACTCCCGGGTGTTCGCAGATTCTGGACAAGTGATGAGCTCATCATCCAGAGAAAAGAAAACATGCGAAGACAAAAGAAACATGTTGTTCAGTCCTAGTGGGGGCTCCTCTTGATGAGGAAAAGATGCCAGACTGACATCCTGCTTTTGTCTGGAAAAGCTATTTTACCCACAGCTTTTGCCTGGACTGCTCTGATTATATGTAATTATTCTAAATTCAGGGTGTTTGATTGTTTTTACTTTCATGAAAATCACAATTTTACTGTTAAATTTACAGATTCAAATTCTAAAACACCCCCACATTTTATTTAATTGAATCCTTAAGAAGCTTTTTGCATAAAAAACAAAGCCAGTCAACGTAACTCACTTTGCCCCAGCTATTAAGTTTCTAGCTAAGCAGCGATAACTGCAGCAGTAATGATTGGTTTTGCAGTAGCATCTAGTGTTCAGTAAACATTATATTAATGTGATAAGAAATATATAAGCACCTGGGAGGCAAGAGTTTTCATGACATTAGCAGTCTGCCATTTTGCAGTCCGTTGTTACAACATCTGGTAAAACACACTTTTCCTTTGGTGGATGGTATTAAAAGGTTATATACTCAATTGGGTGTCATTTTGTTATGGTACTTCTAGTAGGTAGATTTAGGACATAAAGAGTAATTATCAGAATTTTAACATACGCTGCTGATGTAAAATCTAAATGAAAGAAATTATTTTCCATCAAACAAAACCCATCATCTGTAATGTTGAAAATATTTCCCTTTTATTGCAAGCTAAATGATCTAATCTGTGTACAAGCCAAGAAATTTTATAGCTGTTTCTATTCATGCAGTTCATAAATGCCCTGTTTATGTAAGAAGATTATGGAGGTATTTATGTAAAACAACATCAAAAGCATAAAAAAAAGACACTGAAAGTCTAAAATGTTATATTACAAATCTGTTTTGATTTCCTTTAAAAATGCTATATTGTGAAAAACAAAGGAAATCAGTAAACTGTGACTCAAAAGAATTAGCCATACAAACTAACATAAAGTAAAAAGTTACCCTATGTCAGCCAATCTGTAATGACTGTGCATCTGCATGCCCTCAGCAAATGCAAAGTACTTGAAATTACCTAGGTTCTTTGTAACTGAAAGCTAACTCAAATTACCTGACATTTTCTGTAGGCCAAATAATGCCCTCATGCTGAGTCTGAGCTGAGAAAAGGTTCCTTAGAAGAGTCGGGTAATTATCCAACCTAATTTCCATTTCTAAAATTAGATTCCCTGAATACTCCTTTTTACTGTGCACAGAAGACCATGTGAATGTAGTTGCAGCAGTTTTTTGTTAACTTTTCTGTCTCTCATCTTTAACCATGCATTCTTTACTCAGAACACTGGAAAAAAAAAATACCAGAGCCTGAAAGATTTTCTTTTTTCAGTTTGTTTCCTCTTTCCAGATGCATTTCATTACTACCTGATGTGCCAACAACTGTTGTTACTCAAAGGAAGACCTCAAAAGCCTTCCAGCTTCTTGTATGGGTGGCTTGCTCCTTCTGAGAACCAGGTGCTTGACAAAAGTAGTTCTCAGAAGAGGGAAGAAATGGCAATGCATTATAGCCTGTTGCAAACAAGTACAAGATTTGGTATGGACATGGGACCAAATGTTATCTAAAAACCACCTAAGAAGACAAGAACAGATTAAAAACAAATTTACCTAGCCCTGTTTATTAGTATTTCAGAAAATTATTTCCAGGAGAGTGACCCTCAGAAATCTCACACTGCTAACCAGGAGTCTTGCTATGTTTTTTAAGTTAATTGCTTGGGTCAGGCACCTAAAGTTTATTGTGCTCCTAGAGGAACAGTAGCTTCCTTGGCTGTATGATGCTTAAAGCCAAGTGACACTGACACGTTAAGGCATCACACACCTCTGTTTGGTGGAAGGTTGTATTCAGAAGGTGTGTTCAGAATTTGCCAGTATCTCTCTGTCAGTGTCAGAATTGCATTCAGTGCAAAGTGTCTCTCTTTCAAAAGAAAAAATAACCTGAGTGTCCATTTTATTGTATATTAGTTACGTGATTACAGCACTTCACCAGGACAACTCAATTCCTTCTTCACCTTGAGAAGATTCAAAAGTACATCTTCAGCCTCCCAGGAAATTGTTCAGGCTCTCTTCATAGAACAGGCTGAACTGAAGCTGAAGTGAAGCATTCTCCATTCTGCTTGCTGAAGTGACTTCACTAAATATGAAGTAATGTTAGATATCTAGCACCAAAGGAAAACAGGAAAGAAGAAACTTAACTCTGAAGGCAGTGACAACTGCATTCCACTGGAAAGGAACTTCTTAGTTGTGGGGCCTGCTGCCAGTTTCACATCACTTTATGCATTGCATTAAATGATGATAGAATCATAGAACCATAGAATGGGTTGGGTTGGAAGGGACCCTAAAGATCATCTAGTTCCACCCTCCCCTGCATGGGCAGGGACACATCACACTAGACCAGGTTGCTTTAAGTCCCATCCAAATTGGCCTTGAACACTTCCAGGTTGGAGGCATCCACAAAGAATTTCTTCCTTATATCTAATCTAAATTGAACTGGGTTTAGTTTAAAATTGTTAGTTCTTGTCTTATCATCACAGACCCTTGTAAAAAGCCTTGCTTCATCTTTTAAGGCCCCTGTAAGTACTGGCAGGCCACAATAACACCTCCCTAGAGCCTTCCCTTCTCTAGGTTAGCAACCCAACTCTCTCACCATATCAAATGTGTAAGTTATCTTATCCAATGTGATTAGTTATTGCAAAAAAATATTTTCACAATTTATTGTTTGGGTTCTAAATTGCTTATATGGAGCCATGCTTGGGCTGTTCAAAAATTGATTACTGAGATAGCTGTGCATCTATTCTCTGCTACCCAATCCTTTTGTTTCTTTGTTTTAAATAGGTACCTGATGACAAAGGAGAGTAAGGGACTTTGGGTTTTGAGTAACTACCCATGTTTCATAGTCAGTTCACAAGTGAACCAAGCAAAGGCTGAGTGAGTAGGCTGGAAATTTCTCATCTGGTCTATTATGCAAAGATTTTTTGGGGAAAAAATGGATCAGTTCACAAAATGTCTTTAAATTAGAAAAATGGGGTTGCTTTCATGAAATACAATTATTCATAATGAATAATTTAATGTTATTTTTAGTATCCTGAAAGCATGAGTTCCATTTAAATATCAAAAACCTACTAGATGTTTTTTAGCACTATTGACAAATAACCATCAGTCTATGGAAGTCCATCTTCCCTGTAGGGATCCTGTGTCTTGCACCCTCACTTCTTTACACTTAAGGGAGAGAAAAAAGAATAAAGTGTTTTCCCTTCCCAGAGTAAAAGCAAAACAAATGTTAAACTATAAAGGCTATTATAAGATAAATTGGTCTCCAATAAAGCAATATCCCTATATTACTCCATGGGGAGCTAGTTGGTTTTGAGAACAGACAGAGCAAAAAAAAAAAAGACATGGAATAGATGATAGTCAAAACTAGAATGTAATGCACAGCTCCCAGATAAACTGATGTATGGACTACATTTAGTGACATAAGAACTACAGCATTCAAATGGCATAAACTTTCTATAAGGGCAATGCAAATGTGCCAATTCTCCTTTTTTTCATAATGTAGAACAGTGTTTATTTTTACGCACTGTACACAGCCTGATAATTTTTCAGAAATTTTCCCGTGCCTTTGTGACAAACATATTTATGCCACAATTTTGTGTTATTTGTTCACAAATCAATGTTTGCTTATTAAATAAAGCCATACTGGATCTGAGCATATACAGCAAACTAATAAAATTTACATGCAACAGATTTTTTGACCAGTGGCTAAACAATTTCCCATTACTTGCACTATATTTTCAGCACATCTGCTGAAAAGCATGACATGCTTGGTATGCATATATAAGCACAGAAGCTATTGTCCTTTAATTCCAAAAGTACACATAGGATGCTATTTAGAAAGGTCAGTAAGGCTTACTCAGTAGTACCTGTCAAACAAAGTGTGTTGCAAGAAAAAGACAGGAGAACAAACAATAGAAATCCAGTAATATTGAAATACAGTAATATTGAAATTCTGGTGCTGTGCTATTACGATAATTAGCATTTTACTAAATAGTTTTGATAAATTCTAGAGCTATCTACCAAAGTCAGCCACCCACGTGTTTTCAATTACAGTAAAAAAGTTTCACTGATTTTATGAAAGTTCACTGCAGAGTTTATCTTAGAGACTATCTGGTTCCATCACCAGAAATTATTCATTTGATCATAGCATCTCTTGATGCTTAATTATGATGGAAAACTCACCTCCCACCTTCTCACACTACACGCAGCACAATGCATGAAAAATATACATCGCCAAATACTTTTCACAAATGAGGACTAAAATATGCTAGCTTCAGCCAAGAAACACAGAAATTATGATACATGATGTGATATGCTCTTTGTTAATCTATGTGAAGGCAACACTTTTCAAACAATTTACTTTATAACAATAGTTGTAAAAACAGGATAACATCACGCAGATATATAAGGTTTTTTTAAAAATGCCTAGCCCCCAATTCAGAGAGAAATAATAAAATAGAAACTTTATATTTGAAATTAGTGCCAGTTTAACTGAACTAAACAAGGAGCCAAACTTGCCCTAGCTGACCCTAGTTTGAGGAATGGGGTTAATGCAGTTGATCTCCAGAAGTCCCTCGCAACCTTAATCATTTTGTAATTCTGTTAATCTGATAGTGAAATTGCTGTCTTGCCATTTAATGGCTGAACTGCTTTTGAAAGGTGCCATCTGACTGCAGCTCTGAAGCAGAGACCTACAGTTAGGTTTATTAGCACTTAACATTTTCTTGTAGCCATGGTTTTCCCGACTAATTGAGCAGCCCAGGTGCTCCTGAACAACCCGGTAATTTTCGGCAGTGACAATGAACAAACTCCAGAAAAGAACTGCATTGCAGAAAACATTTGTGTTGCCCTTGGGGACAAACTAACAAAAGAAACAGCAGTGATCTGTAGTGGAAAGGGGAGCGCATCAATGCAGCATAATGTGTTCACCCTGTGCATGACAAATGTCACCTTTGCTGTTCCATTCCAGTGTAAGAGGAATGCAGTATAATGCAGAAAGAGGAAGAAAAGAACACTCCTCCTGACTGAAGGTGCATTATTTCTTCAGACATAGGGGAAAATGCAATAAAGTTAAGGTGGCAGCAGCTAGAAATAACAATGCAACAATATTAGCAAGCAGAAAAGCAGTCTCAGGAGCACTGCAATATAAAGACATCATTTTCAGAGTGCTAATTTCCACAAATGTGCTCTGGCAATTACTCATATAATAAGAGAGCCAAGGAAGAGTTAGCAGGGAATAAGAACACTGTTAAGAATTGTTTGTCTAATTACTCTGCAGTCTGCCATGGATCCCCATTTCTAATAGTGCTGGATGAGGCAGGCTGGATTTACTCCTGCTTGACAGGGAATCAAATCTGCTGATACCAAGAACACCAAAAGGGGGAACTTGGGTTCCACAGAGCTTCATGAGGTTGGTTACAAAACAACTCTGAAAGCAAATAGGAACTGCAACAGTGCTGAAGCTTTTACCTGTCCAAGTCATGTTTTGAGCTTTTCTCTGAAATTGTGAAGGTCAAGAGAGCTTTTAGAAATTTTAGTCATTCCTTTCCCTTGCTGCTAAAATATTTATGAGAATCATGATTTTAAAACATTAATAACACAGGGAAACATCTTGTGAAAAGAAAAAAAAAATTAACTCTTGATACACTGTCCTTATTTGTCTCCTGGTTTTCTTGCAGGACGGAAGGCCCTGGATAGTACTATAGACTTGCAAGTGCTCTCACAGTACAGTTAGTAAGAGCAGTACAATCTTTACTATAGAATGCATCTGTGTGTCATATCTTCAGTGTCATGTTTTCAGTACCATTTCTTCCCTCTCTAGACATAGTTAGCACTTGACACAAAGCTTCTGTGAGTATAAACACAGAAATAAAAGGTGGCATCTGCCCCAAGAATCTTGCGGTCTGAAATTAAAAAAGCAGATACACACACACACACACACACATATATATATATATATTAAAGTGAACCAGGAGGCCAAGGAAAGACACACTAGAGGTCATAATGATGTAGCACACAGACAGCTCGGTGGTGTGAACTATCACGTGAAGACTGTAATACAAAGTTTATGGATAATGCAGATGCATTATAAGGATCTCTAGCAATCAAGAAAAGTGGTTGTAGGGATGGATAAAAATGTTTGTCCTGCTGGCTACTCAGTAAATGGTTTTCTGACCTCATCTTTCTCAGCATATCAAGGCAGGACTGAAAACAGGCCCAAGCAGAAACACAAAAATAAAGCCATTATTTTCCTGATTCAATTCATACATTCTCCTCCCTTTTTGTTTCCCTGAATTCAAACTTTACAGTTTTATGCTGGAGGAAATAGGAGAAGAATTGTTTCTAGTGTTATTTCCTGGAGATAAAGCTCGTATCTAAAATGTGAGAGATGTGAGAATGTTGAACTTTAGAGGCTGATTGATGATCTTAAGCACACAGCAAGTTGGATGTTTTGGACTGGGCCACTGTGTGTCATATTAAATCATGTCTAGGGCATACCATTTAGCTTTATATCAAAGCACAATGCCCTTCTCTTATCTTCTTCAGTTCACCATCACTATTGAAATGAGAGAAGAGTGAGCTGAAGGTAAGCCTTTTAAAATGTTACAGCTGAGCCTGAATTCCCCAATACACCTCTGAGGAGTCTGGAAGGCAGGAGGTGCCCAACAAGCCTTCCTTTCCCTGTCCTTGCTGAGCCAAATAGGACCTTATCCTGAGAAGGACAGAGATTCTTTCCAGCTGTTCTCATATCTCCTCCACAAAGCAGGGTCCTATAAGAGTTTGACTGAATAGGTGGTACCTCACTTTCTAAAACAGAAATCTTTGGAAGCTTCATATGTAGATATTTGTTAAGCTGCACAAGGCACTCACAACACAAACCCCAAACTGGAAATTTGATCTGAAGTATAACTCCTTTAAGGCAGTAAGATGATACCCTAGCTCTTGTCATTTTTAACAGTATATTAAATAAAATTTGTTATCCAAAATAATTGAACGACTCAAAAATCCTTGTAATGTCTTTTCAAGCTTGGTCAGCATTCACTGTGCACTTCCCTTTAACATTTCTTTCCCTTAAGAACAGAAGTTGCAAGACAATGACTCAGCACACTGTACATAATTACATGCAATATCCTGCTAGGATTGTGGGCTATTTTCATTTTTCTCTGCTTCCTCTGTATTTTACCACAATACAACACTATTCTGAGCCCCTATCTACATATTTCCATCAGTCCATTGTTCATTAAGTGAGACACAAACATGTTATTCGAGAACTGACCAAAGCTCTACAACAGGAACATTTCTAGCTAATTTTTTCCCACAATATTGTCATTGACAAAAAAGTCAGCTACACAAACGAGTGAGCAAACTATCACTTTTGCTCTTATAACCAAATCTGTCCTGCTTTCATGTTTTTTTTAACTCCAAAGTTGGCAGAGAAGTAGTATTATTACAGAAATAAAACACAGCTGAACAATTTAAACATGACTGTAAGTATGACAATACTGCAGTAAATTCTATTTTGTGCACATTAGGAGAAGATTCAGGTTCCTAATATTTATTGCACGTGCTTACTACTGAGGTTTTAAGACAGTGATCACTGTAGCACAGAGTAGACACACACCAGTCACTGTTAAGCTCATCTGTTCAGAGAACAGCAGTTACTCAGAGCAAAGTAATTGTTCTGTTTCTCAGACAGACTTTTCAGATTATATCTACTTATCTTCTATCATGTCTGTACCAGTATAAATTCTGGAGATGAGCCAGCCAAGGCCAATGATAGGTACATGCTTAATCATTTGTCACAGAATAAAGTTTTTTCCAGCTTAAGTGAAGTAGGACTGACTATAGTACAGATGAAGAGGCAGCACAGCTGAATGCTTCATCCAGACCCTCTCAGGTTTATGGAAGCAGAGGTTTCAGACTTAAACAGAGAATAAAAGATTAATTAATGTGCTTTGCATTCTTGATGAATCGGTATTTAAACCCATGTTCTGAAATAATTTTCTGCTTTGTGTGTCCAGGACGGAACAAAGACTATCCTAATGAAACATATGCTAACACACAGTCAGCACAAAGCAACAGTGACAAAATGGAGCAAGGAAAATTAAATAAGTCCCTTAGTATTACACCAAAGGTAGTAAGACTGCAGAAAGAGAGAAAGCTGCTTGTAATACTGAAATATAATCACTTCCTTAAGATGATTTTATGCATTTATAGAAGTCAGGTGGGATTCTCCCTTAAATAAATGAGAACAAATTATTTAATAATGAGAATTTTGTCTCACTTCCTGTTGCATCTCAGGTGAGCCCCGCTCTTGCCAAATACAGACTCACCACAAAGTTTTGCATATTCTGCAACCCAAAATGGTTGGTGTTGAGCAGTATTCTGCATGAATATATTCTTACAGAGATACTAGTGTAACACATCATAAGATTAGCACTGACACTTAGTAGCATTCATGATTCAGAGAGCAACACTGAGCAACAGGTCAATGGGGAGTACTGTGTTTTGTTGGTTTTTTTGTGTGTGTGTTAACTTCAAAACTTGACAAGACAATGAAATATTTTTCGTTAGGCAGGCAAAATAAAGGCTGGTGTAAAATGAGCTGTAAATCTGCTAATTTTTGTCAACCTTTGGGAAGGTTATTTCTGTGTTAGGTAAGACTGTGATGAAAGGCAAACTCTAAAGTGTTGATACAAGAGTCCAAATATAAGCATGTGGATATGAAGAAAACAATTAATATAATAACCCATTTTATTTGCAATAACAATAGCATGAGATAAATATGAAAAAGAGAGGATAATGTGATACAAAAATATCAGAATCCTTTTGTGGTTTGGCAGATTAATTTATATTAAAAGTTCTAGACTGGCCTGCAGGGACTATTTGCCAATTTCATAAAATAGCTGTAGTGCTTATTTTGAAGAAAGAGAATGTGCGTTCATTAGTTAAATTTCCTTCCATGCAGATGGGAATAGATGCCTTAGTATTGAAAGTAAATTTTCTGACCTCTGTTAACACCCAATGTGAGATTCCAGATAAATTTGGTTAAGCAGAAGCCATCCTAGTAGCAAAAGCTAACAGAAGAATGTGGACATTCTTAATTAACAACACATTAACTAAAATACAGAAAAAGCAAAGATAAGGCAAAAAATTTAAAAAGGGAGTAGAAACTCAAAAAAATTTAGAAATCATTTCTTTTGGACCCAGATGCCCATGTACAGACATATTTATCACACAGAGCTATTGAGAAGACAGGCACCACAAAAAACTGCTGTCTCCCATATCTGCCAACACCTACCACATTTTTGAACTGAAAGTTATTCTCTGTACCAAAGGAACAGGAATAAAGAAGTTACTACAACCCTGATGGTTAACAGGCGTTATAAAATAAAGGACAACAAAAACATCCAAAGGAACTGAAATACTGCTACAGTATAAGTAGCTGGATGACTCAACTCAGAATATAAAAATTGAGTTTCCCCAAAATACTATATTGCAGCCCCTTTCAGCTTTCACTTCTTAATTAGCACTAAGGAATATAAACTGATGAGGAAAATAAACAAACAAAAACAAAACCAAAAGCCAAACCTATCTTAAGTTTTCACAGATCTCTACTATTACATCTGTCAGTACATCCTTTTGAAGACTTACAGATTTCTAAATGCTGCCTTTCAAGTGACAGGGCCCACACCTCTTGGTAAAGCCATGGCATAATGCATCCACTCTGGGGGCTGCACTATGATAGCAAAGAGCATCCATCAATAGATACAATTCCCTTTGGGAGACTGAGCACACAGTAGCACAGAAATTGACTTCAAAAAGGAACAGAGCTTTTTGTGTCAACAGCTATGCAGTACTCGCAGAAATGGATTTAAATCAATAAAAAAAACCTTCTGCACATTCTACACAACCTATCTTTTGCATCTACCTCGCTCCAGTTTATCTCAGTAGTGTGTGCTTAGAAATCATTCTACCTGCACGGACAAAGATGCAACAAACACAGTGAAGGGAAAAATTTAAAACCCTGTCATTTTCATCAGAATAAATTTATCAGAATAAACCCTCCTCTGGTTTTGTTAACACATCCTCTGGCTCTGAGGTCTCCATCCTTGTAAGGCAGCTGTGGGCCATGGGGCTTTTGCTCCATCCCAGCAGCTGCCCTGATCACTGATCATAAAACTTGTAGCCACAGTTACTGTCAGGTCCAGTGGCAGTAGCTGTCAGATCATAAAACTTCCATTACCTGTGCTGTGTCTTGGCCAGACAAGCAAGTTGCACATCCCCCCAGCCCTACTCACGGTCAGGTAATAGGTAAGTGCAGTAAATGAGCCTGCATTCTAGGCCCAGGCTGGTTCAAGAGAAATGCACTTACTGGCTTGAATGCCAATAAAAAGAAAATCTGTGTTACCACAAGCCTGCATACCACAGTGTGAGGTGTAACACGCAGAGGGGAGCTGGGCCATGCAAAGATGTCATCAAAAAGTGCTTCAACAATAAGCAATATTAATACTCTTCACACTTGCCTCAAAAAAGACCTGCTATTTTCTCAGTCTGTCTTTTTATCTTCATGTCATTTCTTTACAGTGACTTTGACTATAAAATAGCAGCAAGTGCATTAAGTTCTTGTAAGAAGTAAATCAGAGAAGTTTATTGACATCAGGAATAGCTTCTCTGAACCATTTCTTACACATCCTGGCAGACTGTCAGGCCTGTCACAAATTTCTTCATCCGTCTAGAAAAGTCTGGCTTGAAATTTGTCACTGAAATGTTACTTAATAAACATTGTTACTTTAGTTTAAGTCTGAACATTTAAGAAACAGTGACTTTTCTGAAAGTCACATAAAAGCATTTTTTTAAATAATAGAATTTTGTTTCAAGTATTCATTTTTTACTATGCTTTATATTTATTTCTCAAATTGATTTAATGATCTCTCTGCTGGATTCTTATAAATATTTAGAAGGCATATGGTGGTCAGTTCTGCTTGAAAAACCTTTCCTGTGTATTTGTGCATATCTTCTGTTGTTTATAGTCAATCAATTTGCCTATACAAAAGAAAAAAGCCAGTTAAATGTAAGGACAGAAGCCAATCCAACCACGAACACATAAACAATTCCTAACACTTCTCTTTCACTGCATGTGGACAATAGAAGGGGAATATACCATGGGATAAACAACTCTCATTGATTTGTTTTTGCAGTCACAGTTCAATACCTAAACAAATAATTCTAATAGTAGAAATTACTAAGTCTGGTCTTATGTGATATTTGCTTTGATGATATAATGTCCGATAAAGCGCAAGTTCTGCTCTTTGCTTTTCTGTGACTGGAGCGTCTCTCTGATTAGAATCTTTGGATTCTAATAACATAATTGATCTCACTCTGTGGGGTCCTCAACAGCAGAATGCCAATTTGTCTGTTCCTCCTGTTCCTATTTCCCTGCAACTTGCAGGGATGTAACACGGCTGAGACCTCTACACCTCTATCCAGAAGTTTGGGTGAAAGTGACTGGCAGGTTCAAGCATTACAGAGGGAAACAGAGATTGGCAATGATGGACTAGCAGAACCAATGCCATCCCATAAACCTGATTTCCCTTGGAAAGCAAGTTAATTTGGAGGAAATTCAGATCCAAATTCACAGCACCTTTTACTACCCTGCAATTCTAACCCCTGCTATTATAACTTCACTTCTCAGGCCTACTTAACAGAAGCCATATCTCAAAAGAGCGTTTTATGTCCTAATTGCTTTGAAGACAGCAACAATAGGCCTTTGTCCAAGACTGGAAGTTCTCACCTGTAAAATACCTTTTTATTTCATAATGCCTGCTTACCAATAGCATCATAGAATCATGGAATGTCTAGGGTTGGAAGGGACCTTAAAGATCACCTGGTTACAACCCCTCCTGCATGGGCAAGGACACTTTCCACTAGACCACATTGCTCAAGGCCCCATACAACCTGGCCTTGAACACTTCCAGGGAGGGAGCAGCCAGAGCTTCCTTGGGTGACCTGTTCCAGTGTCTCACCACCCCCACAGGAAATAATTTTTTCCCCCGATGTCTAGCCTAAATCTCCCCTCTTCAAGTTTGAAACCGTTTCCCCTTGTCATCTCACTACACACCCATGTAAAAAGCCCTTCCACAGCTTTCTTGTAGGTAACGACACTTTTCTGTTAAGTTATGAATCTTTCCCGATTGTGTGCTACACATAAATTGTACAAAAACAGTCGACTCCGTTTAACTGTATCCTCATGCTATAGATTTATATTTCAGTTGCAAACCTGACAATTCTGAGGTACTGAAAGCGTAGGTATTAGGCAAAGTTATCAGACCTGTTCAACTGGTAAGCTGTTCACTTGGTAAATCATGCAGTCACTAAGACATCATATAGAAAATCAGGTTTAGTGACACAGGTTGGGTGTTATTAATTAATTCCATCTTGATGGTAATAGTAGAAATATTTTAACAGCATGCTATTTAAAGAGTGATAGGATTCACACCCACTAAAGAAACTTTTTACATAAGACTGTCAAAGCCAGACTTCATAAAAAATTCAGCAACCTTGCTAGTAGGTGCATATGTTCATACTTTCCCATGGGAACCCACCTCTGGGCAGAAGAGATGTGTTAGGAAAGGTTCATTTCTGCTGAGACTGCATCATGCAGGTTTTCAGTGCTCAGTCCCTCACAGAGAAACAAAATCCCAGTGTCCAAGCACAACAGCCAATGCCTCATAAGGACAAGACACACAAGCAGCATAGTGAGCATGGAGAAGGATGGCAAACAGGGAAAGCAAAGAGCAAGGGAAAAAAATATCAGCAACCCAGCCCTTTTCAAAGATTACAGTTCTAAATCTGGACTGTGGGAAAACACCTCCATCCTTTTGCCATCCCAAACCTCTTCAGGGACTAGGCACCTAAAAATGTCTTTGAAATAACTTAGCAGTTTGGTCTCTCTCATACTTTTCCTTATGAAGTGCAGACTGAATAGAAGAGGATGGGGAAGGGTAGCTGGATAGTCAGTACTCCTCCTGAAAAAAGTCATCTGAATTGAAGGTTTTTCTCCACCTAGGTAGATTATATACGTATCTTACATATTCTGGCAACACATCCAGACAAGGCTTAAGATGGGGAAAAAGACATATTTTGTTGGCAACGTGCATACTTTATGTGGATTTAATGTTATATTATTGTGTTCCAAAATATGACATATTGCAAGGTAATGCATTGTTGCAAAGCTGTAAGGTCTTTAATGGTTAATTTGTGTTTATTGAATATTTAATATTCAGTACTTAATAGCTTTGTGGGAAGGGAATCCTGTGACTTTTAATAATCACAAGTGTCACATCTAAAATCAAAAAATATCAGCATATGATCTGGAAATAAAGATTAATTTTGGAAGCTAAATCATTAACAGTATATTCCCTTTCTTTTAAGATCTGATGAGTGTTCTTTGGCATACACAAATTGTTCCCTTCTTCCTCCTGCATACATATAAACTATTATTTTTTTCCCCTAGGCTTCATTCCTATTGTGGAGAAGTAAAGACTAATATAATTGTTTGAATTGGTCGTTTGGTTTGGCAGAATTCCAAATGATGGATTTTGATTTCTATAAGTAGAGTATTTATGATTGCTTAGATCGAATGTTTTGTATCCCTTTTCAGTTAGAAATGTGATCTAATAACATGATAATTTTCTCCTTTGACTTGCCAGTCATCATTACCTGGGTCTGATGCTCAGAAAGTTCCATCTCACAAATTCTAATGTCCTGCGTGAGGATCTGAGGATCACTTTTCTGCATTTCATGAAAAGGGATAAGGCTTTTTGGTTCAAATTATTAGCTAGCCATTGCCTTCTTTGTTGATACACATTTATACTATTATATAGTATGTATACTATACCATACTGATTTAATAAACCATCACTGAATATATAAACACACTAGTGGTTCTGACTTCTAAGAGCTATTGGTTCTTTTTTCCTTGTCAGCAATGTCCCTTTCATGGACCTTTCTCACCTAAGATATAAGCTATTATGGATTCACTGTATTTGGGTAAAAATATAAGAAACAATATTGCAAGGTTTACTCTATTTGCTTTGCACACATTTTATTTGCTTTGTGCTCTGCACACATTGCTTTACTCACATTTGCTTTGCAAATAGAGTAATAATATACACATTTATGTTTAATCTCTATGGGTTTAATTTTTTCAGTTGTATGTCTTCTATTGGTGAGGAAGACACTTAGATTTTCAGGACAGTGATACAGTATAAAAAGCCACCAATCAATTTCTCCTTGATCCTACGAAACTACCAGACATTCCCAATCCTCTTTGATGGGATACACAAAAGCCAACATTTCAGAAGAGTTTTAAAGTATGCTGACAGGAGGGTCCTAAACAGTAGCAATGACTCCTTTCAGTGAAACCTTCTCTCTACTATATTCTACTCCACTCTACGCTGTTCTACTCTAGATTTAATTTCTTCTTTTATCTTCCTCATTTCTACAAATTCTTGATTTTCCACAATTGTTCTTTTCTTTTCTGTCTTCCAATCATCATTCCATTTCCATGAACCTTTTATTTATTTTTTATTCACTCACTAAACATTGATGATCTGAAATGTTTCCAGATTATTTTCTTTCTGAAATGAGTTAGCCTGCAATGCTTCACTCTTCACAAATTTTGCTGTAAGAAGAAAGAGCCCCTGAGCTCCTTCTTTAAATGCCTGACTGGCCTTTAACGCTGGCTCTGAATCAGCAAAGAGATATGACAACCAGGTAAAACCTAAAAATGTATAATCAACTTCCTGCATGTACTGAGGAACTATATTTCAGCTAGCAACAGTAGCTAGTGGGTACTTGGTTTCTTATACAATCCCCTCTATGCCAGTTTTTCAAAAGGGCAAGCAGGATATAAAACCCAAAAAAAGATTTTGCACACTCATCTGTATTGTAATGGGTTTACATCAGAGAGATAACACGAAACATGACTTGATGTTTGGAGGTCTGTCTGCTCCACAGATGTGCAGGATCAGTGTGCTGATACCAGTGCTGCAGAATTTCAGCCAAGAGTAGCAGAAAATCTTCATGGCTTATCTTTATGATACTTCTCAGTGCACCCACTAACACAACATAAAAAGAAGTAGGGAAGGAGCCAAAGACAGCAACATTTGAGACAATTATGATTGTCAGAAAAACTATTCAGCAGCAGCTTTAAACATTATTTCAGAGGGGGGAGAAGAAATATCTGTAATTCTAGCTTTCTGAATGTCCCACTTCTGTGACAGTGTCAAGTGTATGAGAAAAAATATTTTTTACAGCTAAAAAAAAAAAAAAAAAAAAAAAAAAATCATTCTATGAAGCTCTTCCCTAGACACTGGAACTTTGAACTGAATAGCCCTGTCTCCTGGCCTTTGCTTTTCAAAGCTCGGTTTCTCACTCTCATCAAGACACCCCTTATGATAAACCCCTACCTTTATCTCTGAATTACTTCCTCAACTTTCTGTGTCTTACTGCATCATATTTGTTTCGTTGCTGTCATTTTCCTCCTAGTCCTCATCTTTCCTCAGGTTTTTGTTCTTCTGTAGTGTCACACAAATATTTACATCATAAGGTAAGGAGATATTTTTGTAACAGGTTTGATGTATTGCAACAATGGAAATAGCAATTAGTAAACGTGTAGAACCACTGATGAAATCTACCAAGCAAATTCTATTGTGTAAAAGAAATTGGCAACACTAATTATCAAACAGAAGAGTTGTAACATTCTTATCATTCATATCACAATTCCTTTTCCTAGTAGGGATTGTGATGGATTAACAAGATATAAAATTATATTAACATATTAAATAAAACCACAGAGAACAGGAAAGATGTCCTGTGAATATAAACTGTAACTCTCCAGTGATTTAGTAAAATTTTAAGTAGAGACAGGATCCTGTGAAACACAGGAAAAGGATAAGAGCTAAACCCACAAAATTATGATAGCTTAAATCAAAGACAGTGAAAAAACAGTATTGAAATTCAATGGACATGATGTCATCTGTAAAAATACAATTTCCAACATATGGACACTTAATCTTCAGCAACATCTCCAAAACAGAGACACACTTTGCACGTTCCAATGGAACCCGTTGGAACCCATTGTGTGATTGCCAGGCATATGCTTGGAAGTTGCTGTTAGTTCCTGCTCTCACTACAGGTGGTATTAAGCTTAAAACAGAAAAAAAGGAAAAAAAAAAAGAGAAAAGCTATCATTTTTTATAGTCGCAGTAGGAACAAAAATCTGGTTTTGTTATGTTTTACAAATATTTTTCACTGCAGTTCATAAAATTGAAGACCAGATTAGAACTCATTTTTTCCTAGTTTGTAAGGGGTTTTGCAACACTTACATTTCTTCCGCAGAGAATGCCAAGATAATATAAGAGAGGTGTCTGGTTCTAACCTCTCTTATCTGGTGTGTCTAAGATTTAGCACTAATGGTCTAGGAAAACTGCCTCTGCCAGTGCAAATACAGTAACTTCTATAAGCATTCTGATTTTATGTTTTCAGAGAAAAAGGTGAAAAATCTCTGTCTTACAGTGGATGAAACTGGGACAGAAGGGTCATTTTTGCATTTTTACACCTTTCTTCTGCAGTAAAAACAGTAAAAGAACGCATGCTCCTTCTGTTTAGGATGAGGACTGTAACTATTGTTTGATATTATTTCTGGATGAGTTCACTGGGTAGAATCATCTAAATAGTTCAGTTACATTTCTTACTCATGTTGCAAATCTTAAATGAAGGCTACAAGTTACTGCAACAGCTTCTTTCCACTACTATTTACTAAAACTAGGAATCCAGATCTTGAATTTTAATATTTAAAACATAAAGTGAAAACAAATAAACACACTAACAGGAAAAAAAGTTCAAATCCAGGAAATTAAACCTCTACGTAATTTAGATTGTGGCTTTTTTTTCAACAGAGCTGTTTATTAGCCAAAAAGGAGACAAAACCTAAAAAGCTAAAATAGTGGCAAACACTATTAGCAAATTCTTCATTCAGCAACCTGATCTAGTTGAGGATGTCTCTGATTACAGCAGGGGGGTTGGATTGGATGACTTTTAGAGGTCCCTTCCAACTCAAATCATTCTATGATTCTGTGATTATGCATAGGAAATGAGTAGTTTCTGAAGAGACAATGGGTTGAATGTAAAGGCCAACAATTGAGGAGAGAATCGTGAGTGGCTTCTCCTGGGAGAGGAAGCCAAAGCAAGTGTTAACCAGAAAGATCAGAACACTGTGGAATTAATGACTCAATCCTCTTCTGGTATTTGAGGAAAGGAATTCTGTTGGGATACAAAACTGCTGAGGCTTGGCAGATCCTTCTCACCAGGCATGTATCCTGAAACAAATGACGTTGTTGCACGGTAGCAGCCATGTTATATCTCAGAAAGGGAAACACCTGCTCTATATTTGCTTCTCAATTTTTGACATTTGGGAAGGATGAGATTAGAGTAGTTTTTTGGAAGAGCTAGGTGGCTAGGGATGGTGAGGGAGAAAACACCCACTCTTCTGGAAGACCATGCGAGTCTACCATAGCCACAGTCTCTTAAAGTTTACTCCAAATACTTGCTTTAGGTTTAGCAATTTCAGGCACTGCCTCTACACTGTTTTCTTTCAAGCCACAAATCAAACCAAGGACTAAAACATAACCAAGCTGGCAAACCAGCTTTCCATTTTCTTTTTTTAAGTGAAGACTCTTAAAATGCAAGATTTCATAACCCCTGAGTGATCCTCAGATTTTTGTAGTCTTTTAAGCACTCCTCTGAGATACAGTGTAATGCTGCCAGCATTAGTCAGTGCAAACCTTTGTTATAGACTGATATGACACAAGAGTTAAGTACAATAAACATCCCTGTCAATCAAAATTCATGTTTAAGTGGGAACTTGTGTCAATGCTGTTGTATCTTCCTTACAGCTGAACTAAACTCCTGACAGAAAATTTTACAACCCTTAACTCATCCATGAAAGGGACTGCTCTGCAATTGCTTTCAATTATCTACACCTGCTAAAACTATCCTACTAGTTCCTGTTTCCTTAGAAGACAGCAGCCTAAAAGTCTCTCTGACTTCTTTCTCCGTCTGTGAGATAAAATTTTACATGAAGACTTCTGTCTGGAATATATCTATGCCCTAGTTCTTACAAAGAATGTGGAGTTTGATTTAAAAGCTTGCACACAACTTAGAAAAAAGATCATGACTCTTTTGGCCTTAAGTAGTGCAAAGCTCTGCCTTCATTTATTCTTATAAAGAAATTTCATATTGCATAGGAGTTCTTCTGACACTGTATAATAATATATCATCATGCAGAATCAGTTTGAGTTATGCTTGTTCACATTAATTCCACATGAGTTAGTTTAAATGGAGTTAGAACAGAAAATGATGCTAAGCCACAGGTCCTAGTGGTAGTGGCTGGGGAATTACGTGTAGGCTATTTCCCAGACAGGCAAACCACTCTATAGACTTTGGTACACTTCACTTGGGCATTTTTGGCTTGAGGGAAAGACAGAAGCCAGGTGCAACCCATACATACTCACTAAAGAATTAAATAATTTTATTCATTTTACCTCTGCAGTGCAAATAAATCCCGAGTTACTGTAGCACCCACAGAGCTGAACCGTAAAGAAATCTTTCCTTGTAAAGCAGAGAGATTATACTCAGGAGCAGTGTGAAATTCTGGGATGATTAACCCCTGCCTTTTGGTTTGGTCCCACTAGAAAATATGCTGACAGGTGAAGTTGGCAAGCAGTATTCTCACCACTGAAGTTGTATGGCTTGGTGACCACTGCTTGCCTTGTCCCCATCCAGACATCCATGCTATCATACAGCTGACCCTGGCAAGATATTTATTGGATGAGGGAGCACCATCTCTACTTGCTCAAATCCTTTAAGTAAAACTGCAGCAAACTCAGTGTGTCCTTTGAAGGGATGGCTCACCTGAGTGTGTTACTGAAGTTCACTGCTCGCTTCACCCACTGTCCAAAAAGCAGAGGTGCAGGCTGCCAGCTGAGCAGCTGACACAAACCTGAAGTAAGCTACATACAGAGGATAGCCCTGAGTGCCATCATTGTTACACTATGGCTTTGTCACCAGGGGAAACTCCTGTAATGCATAAGTGTATTCATTTTACAAAAAACCAAAACAAAACAAAACTTTGTACACTCAGGCTGGAGAAGCCCACCAAAATGTGGGGAGTAATTTCCCTTCTATAATGCATTTCCTTGGTCTGCCACAAAGTGTGTTCACCTGTGTCTGCAGAGTCCAACCATTTTTAGATAACTATTCTAGACACACGGAAGATTTACTCCAGAACCTTTTCCTTCTCATTTCTCATCTTGTCCCTAGGGGCTGTTTCTGAAAACATAATGCACGTCCTGTACCTCAGCATATCACATCAATAATTGCATACAACTAAACTGAAAGTTATACTAAGTCCACATTTACATCCAACACGTGTCTGGATCATTTTCTGCACAAGAAATAATTAATCTTCCAGGGAGCTTTTCCATCAATCTAATGGCTGGTTTGAGAATTAAATTCCCCTTATCTCCTTCTAGTAAGTCACTAGAGATTAGAGAGATGAGACAATAAAGTTGACAAGAATCTTGTCTTTCACTTCAGCTGCAGTAGGTTAGGGACATACTTGATCAGTGAAGTCTCGTGACAGAATTTACATATAAAAAGCTGAGTTACACGAGGAATCCGAATCTTTTGTGAGTTGAAGAACTTCAGTGTTTTTTGCTTGTGTTTTGCACCAGCTTTTCTCCTGATGACTTCAAAAAAGTTATAGTGATCATTTGCAGAAAATAATGTTAAATTAATTCCATAAAATTTTATGAGTTAAATTATACAACATAATAATGAAATGCAAATATCCTCATTCATTAGGCTCATCTGTTTCAATTGTACCTACAGTACATGTCTCAGCAGGGACTGTTAATCATACAGAAGCATGCAGAAAAGAATATATTATATTAATTAAATAGCCACATTATGCATCTGAGTGATGAATTTTGCCCACGAAATACAGCACAGCATAGATTATTATTTTTATTAGAGCGACAGAATCTTTTGTATACTGAATTTGGGGGAACACAATGTAATTTTGATCTGCTCCACTAGTAACAAAAGAACAGCACAGTATTTCCAACTATAACAGTATTCTCCAGAAGAAACCTCTGCACGAATGTCACAGAATTGTGGCTCTTCAAAGAGGTCTGTGCAGACCTCACCGAAATATTGAAGGACACAGGAAGATTAGAGGGCTGGACAGAATAGAAAATACTGGCAAAACTGAGCCCTCAAAATCAAATGTTCAACCAGCATCTATTCAAGTTTATCCAAGATAAACAAAGATTATTTACAACCGTCACTTGGCTAACTTATCCACTACCTTTTGCCTTCAGGGAACTTGACTGCTTTGAAGACTAAGCTACTAGTATGTGTATGAAGAAATCTTCTCATAAAGGCAGTATGTAGTATGTTCATGTTTACAGAAAAAGAAAAATATATATATTTATAAAATACAAATAATATATAGCACTTTGCTCTATAGATTATGCTACAAAGAAGAATGAAATATATACAGGACAAGACAAATCCATATTTTACAGCATGCTCTCAGGTTTCTGTTACTGGAATTTTAGGTTTCCTACTGAAATAACCACAATGTAAGAACTGTTAGCCACTAATACTGGCTATTTACCTGACCAAAGGCTAGAAACATGCACCAACCAAATTCCTTTCTTATAAAGGCCTGGCCTAAAGAGAGGAAGGAAGGGGGTTGGTTTCTTCCACCTAGACTCTTAGTTGGTCAGGTGATTCACAAGAAAATGTGCTTCAGTACTTGTATTTGGAAGGGATGTTGGGACTTGGATTTGCCAGTTCCCAGTGGGCTTTAACCAGAAATCTGTCATACAGAATGCTGATACTCACACATTCCCACCCAGCCTCTGTGTTTCTGTACAAAGTGGCAATGGCTGCTGTGCCTCGCACTGATCCAAAGGCTGAGCATGGGCTTTCAGCATCTTTTGATTATGCCTTAAAGATCAGACCCCCTGGGCTAGAGAATTGGGTTCTTCTTTATACCTGTTATACCATTCGACCATCCGTGCTTCTGTGACCACCAGGCCATATAAGCAACTTCATTCATACACAGTCTTACTAAATTCAGTCTACCACTGGCCTCCAAAGGATTTATTTTGCACAGAGATGGCATTCATGCTTCCCCACTAGAGGCATGGACACCCAGCTCCTGTACAAGAAGATGCATAGGCATATGTATAAAGCATTCCAAGTACAGTGCTACTGAGTCTAAGGGAACCGCACCCCTGCCATTGTTAGCTGTGACTTTGAGTCTCCTGAACAGAAATTGGTATCAAATTGGGCATATTTTTTTCCATTTTTAAATGAATGACAGGATCAATCTGGTACCACGTTTAATACAAGGGGACACTTTTAAAATTAGTTTTGGAGTTCTGTTTTTTATTGCTCCCTTGTATGAAACATAAATACATTCTTAAAGTGGCCCTAGTTTTTCACCCTTAATAAACATCAGGATTGGCCACACTACCACCACTGCACTTCACATTGCAGTGAAGAATGCAGCCATCATAGCACTGTCTGGTCTCCTCACTGATTTATATACCAGCTGTAAAACTTTGCTCTAGTTTTTCTAGAGAGAATTTTAGTGGAAACAACTGCTTAAAACAGAATTATATATATAAACACATCATAGCATTGTGTTAATTTGCTGGATTTCCTTCACAGAAAAAGGTATGTATGTTAAAAAGAGCCTTTCATTTCTTGAGCATTATATCAGATTGATAGTCATCTAAATTAATCAAGAGCTATTCAGTCAAAACTGGAAGCCTGGATTCATTTGAATAGGCTCATTGTGCTCAGTAGTTCCATAACAGTTAATAAGAAGATTAATTCAATAACTCCCTTGCATGCTGGTTCAACACATTGTTCCTGGCAAGCCATATTGAACTCTAATAATGGATATGAAATCATTCAGGTCACCACTGTGTGACCCAGCCAATCTGACATTTTAGTTTGATTCTGATCAAATCTGATTCTGATCAAAAGATCCAAAAATTGTGAAAAGAGCGGATTCTTTTTTTGTGCACTAGTGAATCACAGCAATGTTTTTCTATGCTCCTTAGGGTTTTGGGGTTTTTTGACATTTGTCAATAAACAGAACAAGTTACACTTAGGACTACTGCAATCACCTGTTCTGACCTACTACATAAAAAACATTTAGGGATGTTTCTGTATTTTGCACTTCATAGGACCTAGCACAGGTTAGTTGCATATGTTCCAGGGCAACTGCTTATCTGGGGTAGCAGTGAAGCCATTGACATCACCTTTATCATTTTATTACAGTTCCATGAGCAAATAGAGTAATCACAACAGTAACAGGGATTAATCCAGGAGGATGAAATCAAACTGCAGAACTTAGAGAAGAACAAACTAAGGACAGAGTGAAAATCCTTCAGAAAGCTGAACTAAACTATTGACTTTATTATAGTCATGTACACCTTCCATTTTTAAATACAACACCTATTTTCAAATAAATTAATGTTGTCATACAGAGTTTTGGTTTTGTTCTAAACTTGGTTTAAAACACATTAAAAATTTCAGATATAATTAATTTTAACACACCCCTCTGAGCTCTCATTTTCAGCAAGCTTCATATAAAATCAGTGGTCAAACAACTATTTCTGCTTCTTCAACAGCTATAGGGATAAGACTGGCACCTCTCACCTGACTCAGCTATTCATTTGTCACTCACCAGCTAAAATGTGGAACTAGGAGATGAGATTTCTAGTAATGTAATTTTAGACAGATAGGTTTAATTGAGATTAATATCATAACTTTATTTAAAGGCTAAATAAAAGATACATCTCCTGGTAATCATTCACGAGGAACAAGCATAAATAGCAAGCAAAATAATTAACTACTTTGGCTTTTTAATCATGTAGAAAAAGCAGATATTAGGAGGGCATGCAGGGTTCAGGATTTCAGTTGGGAAGAGAGAAGCACACAACACTGGTCCCAGGAGCAGCCACAGTTTTTGGTGGAAAATCAAAGCACCTCAAAACACACTCAGGGTCTGCATGTTCAAGACAGATTTCAGAGAACAGAAGCTAATCTCTTCTGATGAAGGGACATTTGTTAAACTTTCAGTTGCCCACAAGAGGTTGAAACTGAACCCTGCCTTCCTCTTTCCAAAGTCTATAAATCAAACTCCGTGAATTATGTGTGAGCGATTGAAGCCTTCAATTGTAATAAATAAATAAATAGAAGATAGGTAAATGAATAAATAAACACATATAACAGAATTACCTTTTTGCTGCAATTCTATTAAAGTGGTAAACTAAAGCAACTGCCTATAATGTCAGCCAGATTTATTATTCACTCTGACACAGTCACAAATATCGACATGGACTGCTGCAGGGAGGTGTTTTCATAATCGGGGAGTTGAAAGCAAGGCTATTGATCATGGTTTTCTTTCCCAGGCTCAATTAAGAAATAATCTTCTTTCTTCTCCTCTGTTACCACCTTTTTGGTTTTGTTGTTGATTCTTCTTTGGGCTTTTTTCATGTTCTCCCCTGCAGCAGTGGCCACTGAGTGTTAATATGTCAGACACTCGGCATTTAATCTCAGTACAAATATTTCCTGTTCAGTAGAGCTATGTTTTAGGTTTTTTTCTCATGACTGCTGTGTCCTTTTTCATGGCATGTGTGATGTAATATTGTATCATGACAGATTTGAGTGTACACTCCAATAATACGGTCTCTTTTCAGACCTCTACCTTGAAACATGCTGTTCAAATTAGACCGATATCTAATATTTTGTTTGATTGCTTCCCTCAAGATCATGGAGATGTTGAAGTAAAAGGCCAATTCACACATGGCAAATAACTCTTGATGAAAGTGCTATGTGCCATCTCAATAGAATATTGTGATTAAGTTTTTTTATACTTTACATTTCTCCAGAGAGTAAAATTTTGAATATTAAGTGCTCTAAACTTAGTTTCATTGCACAGTTTTCACTGAGCCAGTGCTTCTTCTCAATATAATTTGTGGGATATGTTTGGGTGACTTACTGAATCAAAGTAATTTAGATTGCTGGGCTGACATTTTGAAATTGCTAGAATAGGGCTGGCTATGGCAAGAGTTTCACAAGACTAACCTTAAGATAGCTGGAACTCCAAGGAGTGTGAGATTCTATGTGTGAAAGGGAATCTCCAGCATAAAAGACAGGGTACAAAAAACAGTATTCTGAACAAAGCCTTCCTTGCCAATAGATACATATTGAGACAGCTGTGTGTCCTAATTTGTCTCCCTTTCTCAAACTAACTGGAGAAAACTGAGTCTACTGATTTTACACTGTCTGCAAGATGATGGACTATACACAATCCAGCATAAAGCCTGCCAATACTATATTAACCACTATATTAACCACAGCTTCAGAGCAGAATCCAGCTGGCAGATGGAGTTTTGATTGAGTCACCAATTTTTGTCATAAGACTGTTGCATTTGCAGCCTGCTGCAGGGCATCAAAAGAAAAAGTGATTCCTCCTCTCTTAAAAACACCAATGGCATGAGAGGCAGTAGTGCCATTTGCCTTATTTATATGAAAGTATGAAGCACTGGTGGAGCCACTCACCTGCTAGAAATGCCAACAGTCAACTAAGAGGGGCAGAAAATATACTGAACTATTTTACTCCCAGCACATGAGCCATAGTAATGTATTAAGCATAGCAGGGATGTCCAGTATCTGGAGGAAATGTACTTACTATTACAGTATGGAACCAATCACCACAAATTCAGTGGAAAAGGTTTTTACCATTAGGGCACTGCACATAAAGCTCTGCACAGAAAATTTACTATGAAGCTTTACTTTTCCTGTTGCGTTTAATTGGACCCTATTCACCAAATAGCATGAGATTTAGTGGGATTTTGCTCCAAGCAGGGTCTTTGTACTTGAACGTAATTCTGCTTTTGCCAAAAAAGACATTACATTGCAAGAAAGAAGGCATACACTTTAGTGAATTTTAAGTATTATTTTCAGGTCAGATGTGTTCCATTAAAACTTTGTTAGGATAAACTGAAAGTGGCTATTTCCAGATTAGGTGAAAAAACCCTTCTACTTAGTGATAAAATACTGTCCGGTAAAATGATGAACATATATATGTGTTTATAATATCTTGTGAAATGAAAAATCAGACAGCATTGTCTGCCATGGAATAATCCTATACATAATACACTCTCTCACATTTCTCTACTATCCTTACATTTGATAATTACTGAAATTTAGATTATCTAAATTTGTTTTTTTTTAAAAAAAGTTTTTCAAGTTTGTTATCATGAGGACAGTGGAAAAATTGAACAGATTGCCCAAGGACGTAGTTGAGGCCTCATCTCTGGAGATCTCCAAAGTGAGGCTTGACAAGGTTCTGAGCAACCTGATCTAGTTGAGGATGTCCATCATTACTGCAGGGGGGGGTGGACTGGGTGACCTTTAGAGGTCCCTTCCAAACCAGATTATTCTATAAGCGAATGGACAATAACATAATAAAAAAATTCAGCACAGATGAACATGAAATCATGTAATTAAAAAGCAGCCTAAAAAAAAAAAAAAAAGCAGCCTCAAATTCTCCCACACAGTGGTCAGCTTTGAGCTGGTCATTCCCAATAAGGAATGAAACTGAAAATGCAGCTCATAGCTCAGGGCAAAATAAAGAGAAACTACAGCTTTCTCCACAAGCCCTTGATCTGCAAATGACAGGATCCTAGGAGAATATTTGTGGGGAGCACAGGGTACTGGGATAGATGGATTGACCTCCAGAACAATCCTTCATGACTCCTCTTTTTGATCTAGATACAGTCAACAAATTAGCTCTACCCCTCTGTACAAGGTCCTTGTGCCAGGTAACATATCATACATCTTTCTTCCTGCTCCAAAATTACTTGTCAGACTTTAGCTGCCCTTTCAGTCACTGTTTGGAATATATAGGTAACTCTAAAATGCAACACTGCAAAAATACCAGCAAAGTATTGGTCTGTTCTTCAAGTTGTTTTTTTCCCTTCAGTGGTAACAATGCACTGAAATGCTACGGAATTGCCTTTTGATATTCTTACGTAAAAAAAGCTTTACTCTAACCTTGAGTGGATGATGATATTTTATCCATACAACACACTGCAAAATAGTAGTTAAATGAAAGAAATGCATTTCATAAGTTAAATTTCATATAAGTCAGAGGTTGTGTTTTTATAGAAGCTGTAAACTGAAGAAAGACGCAATTTCATTGTGCTCTCAAAGTAGGATTTTTCAGCATGTACCATTTTCTATGAATACCATTCAAAGTTCTTTCCCTCTGCAAATATTTCCAAAGGACACAGAGTCACCTGACAGACTATTTTTTAAGTACAATACATTTATCACAGAAAAGCTTAGAAAATCTGGGAGAGTAGGGTGTATTACTTGGGATGTTAAACAATGAAGACAAAGAAAACATATCTGAAAGGGCTCAAGGATACAAATCATATTCAGTAGTCTTTACCTGTACAGAGGTACAATGTCCAAATGCCTAACTATACTCCAGCAATTTACATTTTAATATACTACTTTAATAACATTTTTTATTATTTTGTGTTGGGAAATGACCACCAAAATAGCAACCAAAAACTGCAAATTCAGATTCTGTACCAACTTTCATTGTTAAACAGATCCTTGTAGAATTACTTCCCCCTAGAAAAGCCACACCAGATGGGTGAATTGACAGTGAAAACCTGTAACAGACTGCAGGCCTGTATATCATTTTCCTAAATCAGTCTCAGTCCTGGATCCTGAATAACAATGTTAATTGTTAGAACTACGCAAACATACAGCAATGCTTGTTCCTGCCAGAGCAATAGGACCATTTATTAAAAGTGTCGTACAGTTCTAAGCAGTGTGTGGTAACTTTGGGACTGGAAAAAAAAAAAAATAAAAAAAAAAAAGAAGAAATAGGGTCCAACCAACTCCAAAAGTTACGGAGTCATCTGTAAATCATGGTTTTGAAACACCGATCAGAATTAGCACTGCAAAATAAAAAACACAACAGCGATTTTAAACTAGCTGATTCTCTACTTGTGCCATACTGCTTTTAGTGAAATTCACTTGTGACTGTTTGACATGAAAAACCTCCAGCCTTAGGCCACTACTGGAAAATTCACCCCTTATAAGACCTTGAACCAGAAAACTGTCAGGATTATGACAAGATACAAACACAAATAGCTGTCTCAGAATTCAGACGAACTGAGTACCAGTAAATTTTTGCTGTATAACTTTTAATTTCTTATGTGTAACAGAATGGAACATTTCATAAGCAAGGGATAACACTCACATTTGCAATTCAGATAGATATTAAATTGCTTATGTTTGGTGGTCATAAGCCTGACAGAAATGAGCCTGCATTTGGAACTGTCATCACACCCGTAAAAGTCCAGAAGACACAAACAGTTGTGGACTAGTCTGACACAACGTACTAAATAACAAAGCAAACTCTTAAGCCCAAAAACCAAAAGTTAATGGAATTAATGATAGGGTTTGGAAGTCACTAGCAGTGACTGACTCATTCATTTGGCATCTTTCAAGACAACAAAAACATACAATAGTCTAGCTCAGTGAAAACCAGCAGCAAAACTCTGGAGAGCTTTGTTGTTGGGATGGAGATTAATTTTATATCCTAAGAGGAGATATAAAATCATTATACAATTTCATTAAATCATTTTCTCTCTTTGTGTTAGAAAATGAATAGTTAGTTTATACAAAGTGGACAGCTTTCAACAGCAATTAAACTCTCCCCACCATAGTTGTCAACATAATTACTCTCTAGCATAAACTACAAACAAATTTTCACATGGTACCTCAGACCTTAAAGCTCACATTTTGAAAGTATCATTTTCATTCTAATGCATCAAAGAAGCCTAAAAATTTTACCATTTTTTTATTTAATCCAGTTTATTTTCATGGCAATCCTACTCCAGAGTTGCTATCTACTAGTTCTGTACTATGATTATTCCATTATACTTTCATAGAAGGCAGCCACTAATACGAAACTGCCCAGTTAAATGAATCATTCATTCAGCAGCTGGATTCTGTGAAAAATATATCAGCCAGGTGTTTTTGGCTTACACAATATGGATCTGAAGTAACTGCTTCTTTGTGAGATATTTTCCCTTTTGTATCACTTCTGCCAAACCCAACCTTAAGACAACAAAGTCTTTTAAACAATTTTGTAATAGAAAACTTTGTCAAGGACCACATCTCAGCTATGACAACTTAAGAAAATGGGACAGTTAAAAGAACTGAATTAGGGCTGCTAGTGAAGAGAACTGTACTTTTCCACAGAATCAGATCTGATTTAGCCTATTTGTAAACAAGCATTAGTCTTAATTTGTTATCCCCATTTCACACACTTAAAATGTTTTGCCAGTTTTACGCAGAAAAAAAAACCCAACTAATTAGCATGAGGGGAAAAAAAAAAAAATCAGGCAAAATAGTCTGAGTCTTGACAAAAAGAATGTCACAAAATATATTTATTTCTCTGTAACCAGCCTTTTGTCCTCAGTTATCAGGAGGCATGAGAAAGGTTTTTTTGCTACCATTTTAGATGGTGACTTGTTACTTCTAAGAAAGCTATTACTGATTGACTTTCTTTCTTTAATTTCACATTGTCTGTTGCAGGCAAAAGGAGAATATTTTCCAGGGCTATGCACAGTGTGCAGAGTACAAGTTGTAGACCAAAGACTTCCATGTATCATTGACAAACAGTCCACAGTTTTTACTAGCCTGTCAGGGTAAACCATCAAAATAAATCAGTTCTGCAGGAGTCATGTTCTGACTACTGTTCACTGAAATGAACCATCAGCCTTTTGATAAGGGATTGGCTTCTTTATCTCTCCTCTCCAGTCCTGAGGCACTAAGCTGTGTCTAGTGAAGTTATTTGTAATAGGAATCACCCATCACCTTCATGGAACAGGAAACTTCTGGAAAACTTAGAAAGGTAGGTAGTAAAGTCACCAGCATCATAAATACCTTAGCAACTCAACAAACTACTTGAATCCTTAACAGCACTAATCACACCACAGGGCTCAGATACTTATTCCAATAGAATATTAAAGTGCAGCAACTTGTATCACTACAATCAGAGGTGACTGCCTTCTGTGTCATGCATAGTTTCATACAGCTGTGACATACTATGCTGAACAATCCACTGCACATAGCTGGAACAAATGTGCTTTCCTAACATTAACCAAGTTGCTCTCAGTTGCATTTTACTTAAATTACATGATAAAGAAAGTAAATCAGTATAAGCTATGAAGGATTCCTAACAATGCAAACATTTCTGCTAGAAAGGCATAACCTCCTGAGATACAATCTCCCCTCCTTTGCTCAAGCCAAGGGGACTGTTGCACCAAGTTCACCAGGTGAACATTCCACCAGGATGTCTCCAGCTAGACAGGACTTCATCCTTCAGCATTAAGAGTAGTCCACTGGAGGATTTATGGTGAAGACATGGTAGAGTGACCAATTCACTGATCTACGGACAATGTCACCAGACCATAATACGACCTGGGAGGAGTTAGGGAAAGAGGAATTTAATCTTGCTACTTCTTATTCAAAGTACTAAGACTGAAAAACTTATCTTGAAGTTTTTATTCAAAAAAAGGAAAATAAAAATGAGTAGTGCAAGGATTTCTGTATACATGCGTATGTATTCATACAAAATTCTTGTCTTCTGGTGGCCAGCAAGTTCATAAATCCCTCAGCTATTTCCGTATGAAATCATATGCCAACATTCACAATGTTTCCACATTCAGCAAAGAACACAGTGTACTTCAACCTCCAGAGTGACAGACAAATAAAGCTATTGCCGTCTTGGCATACAAATGTAGCTTGAAGAGAAAGAAACAAGAACATTAAAAAAAACAACCTTAAACCAGCCTCAGGTCTTTACTCCAGGGACAAATGAGCACACAGCCATTTTTTCTTCTAATACCTGATTATACGTTCTTTTATTTTTTTTTCCATTTCCCAGGTCTTTATGATCAAATTCCATCCCTTGAAAAACTTGAACTTCACAGCTAAAGAGAGCAATATTTATTTCTTCCATCATGAGTTTACAGAGATTTTGCTGCCCATTCCTGTACAAACACAAATTTAACTGGCTTCCTTCTTCTGTTTCCTGTTCCTAATTAGCCAAACAGTAATGCCTTCCCTTTAGAACATAAGGCCTGGACAGTGTATACAGGAAAAGGCTGGTTCTCTTTCTATTCCCAGAGCAGTTAATTAACCTCTTCTTATCTTGGCCAACTGTAGGACATCTGTCACACCCATATTCTGTTGTAAGTAGCCTGTTAGGTAAATTTTCTTTATGCTTTAAAGTATCAAGTATTTAGTCTGTACAGAGCACAATGAATTCTGAATCACAATGTGATTCAGTAGTGACTGTATGTGAAAAAGTAAACTTAAGCTTCTTTTTTCCAGAATTCATACAAGCACCAGCAGAGTTAAAAAACCCATTAACTTAAACTAATTACTGCAGGGGAAGAGTAAATACCCCTATACATATCCATAATTCCTTTCACACTGCTTTTGTTGTTAGTACTGAAGCATCATCTAACCATACTAGAAGGTAACCTTCAAGTCTAATAAGAGGAGTATAAAGAATTTGTAGCTAAAGAGATTTTCTGAGACGTAGAGCACAAGACTTAAGAGCTAGGCTTTACTTTTCCTGTAAGGCAGTTCTTCTGACTCCATTAAAACTATTTGTGCATCTAATTAGACCTATTTGTACAGCTCACTCACCTATCTCAAAGGTTCCATGCAGATATACTCCCTAACTGTACACAACATCCAAAAGTGCAACAACAACGAGGCCAAAGACATTGTGGGCCAATTTTACCTTTCCCAATTTTTCATCTTTATACTAAGAAGTTTCAGAAATTTTAAAAATCAAATCAAAGTATTTCCTTAGTTATTCTCAAAATAGTGACAAAATTTTTGTTCCAGATACTTTGTCTCATATAATGGTACTTAATTTGTACATTGGTCATCATGAACAGTCCTGGACACTTATGTTGAACAGTAGGAACCATATTTATAAAGAAAGAGCAGTTTGATTGAAAACCACAGAAAATAGATATTGCTAATGAACCTTTAAACTATCACTGTATTTTATTTGTCAACATATAAGGAAAAATCAACAGTAACAGCCAACCTGGTTGGGAGCTTGACGATCCTTAGTGTTTTAAATTCTTTTTTTCTGCAGTGTAGCAAATATTTTCCCAGATTCAGTTTAAAACTTTTGCTTTTCACCACAGGGTAAGGCAACAAATTACTATTGTTTCTTGCTTAGTTTCTGCATTCCTTGTCTTGCATTCACAGAGCTGATTATACTCATGTGTGGGATTTTGGCACTTCTCTGGTTGATTTACCTCCCATCTCTCTCATGCTATTGCTCCAATCAATCAACATTTCACATTTTAATCTTCCCAAGTGCTTGTAGTTGTCCTTCCATGGCTTGTTTTTGCATGAAAATTTAATAAGGGCATTCTCTATTCTGCTGTCCAAATCCTTAATGAAAACAACAAATAATACTGACCTTGAGAAACTTCTTTTTACTCATCTTTTTGGCTTATGAGCAACAGATAGCTACTCTCAGTATGACTTTTTAGCTACTTGCTTACACACTAAACACTATTCTCCGTATGTTTCTATAAGTCATTTATGAGAATGCTGTGCAAGAGTATAAAATTCTGTTGAAAGTCAAGATACATGTAAAATTTTCATCCCTCTCCACTAAGCTCGTTCCCCATATTGCAAGAGGAATTTAGGTAGCTTGAAGTTCATTAATTATAAACAGCAGAGGTGCATTCTAAAGTGTAATTAAGTTGTATTACAGATATGGAAACTGCCACTTGTTATAGCTGAGTGAAAACGGGTCTTGAAAATACTACCAGATATGAAAACCAAAAGCATTATGTATTTTTCTTAACTTATGTGAGTTAGATAAAGCCATCTTATCTGAGTATGTACCTAAAAATCACTTCAGCATCTGGACAAATTTTGATGGCTGATCTCAGCAAACACAACACAGGAACCGATTTTGGTTTATTGGGCAAAATCTCATCAATAGAAAAATTACATAGGTGCCTTTGAAACTTAAAAGCTCTATGTATAAATAGCAGCAATTCTACAGTCCTTCCAGCACACAGCTGATTACATCTCTTTCCTAATATTCACTGGAAAAAAGGAAGGACTATTGCTATATCCAGAACCATGTTTTGCAGTAAACTGCTATAACAATAGATCAGGCACAATCAGCTGCTTTAGAATTACCTAATGACAAGAAACATCCTCCCCACAGTCTTTTTTTTAATTGGCATCAATACTGGGAACTACTAGGGTTAGCCTGAGTTCTTCTTTTGTCCATCACAGTTTCAGATTTTTGCCTGCTTCTCACTTCAGCCAGAACGTTTTCACAGTTTATTTCTGGAGCAGCCATCACTCACAGCCAGGAAGCCAGGGAGTTAGATTCCCTTTCTGTCACTTAACTGCTCAGTTTTGCTCATCACTTCAAATGAATTCCACCATAGCTTCTTACACATCCATTTTCCCATGAGTGTATGCTACACCCTCATCTTTGTACATGATTCATGGAATCCGAGGCTGCTACTGTCCATTATTCTTTATACCATATTATAAAAAGTCAAGTATTTATTTCTTTAGAGGTCGTGGTACTATTCTTCACCTGCATCAATCAGTATTATAGGCACTGAAATAGACTCTACAATGTACTGTGGGTACAATTTTTTGTCATTACCTGTCCCTGTAAAAGTGCTGCATATGAAAGGATGAAAGTGCAGGTTCTGTGCAGGGTCAGAACATAGAAATGTGGATCAGGTTTTGAAAACTCTTCCTATTAACCTTGAAAAAGAATTATGAAACATGAAAAAATCAATTTCTTGTTTCTGATATGCATCAGCTAAAATGATTCCCCCCTGCTTCCCCACTTTCAAGAGACACTACAGGGGAGAGTAGCAATCACAAGATTTTCTATGGAAAGACTCAAAAAAAGCAGATTTTTAAAATATCAGAAATTATTAGACCTTTCTGTCTAGTAACTGTTAAAATGCTTACACACAGAGACCTCTTAGTGTACCTCAGGGTGTCCCCGTCATCTTCAGTGCTAGGTGCAAACACTCTGTGAGATACAGCAGTGGGATGACCATTTTAATTACTCATTTTAATAACATACTAGCCACTACAGTGAATGATAATAAACACCTTCCCATCTGCCAGGCTTTTTAAAAGAAGGAAATAAGGCATTTTGTTCCTTTCCCACTCTCAACTCTCCTCCAAAGCACACCTGCTAACCTTCCCATATTTCTTTTCTTCTGCCAAGATAAAGAACACAGTAATTCCTGTCACTAAATACACAGACCAACACTGTTGTCATTGTTAAAGTAGAACCTATGAAACCATGAAAAAAAGATGGGAGGTAAAAAAAGGACATAAGGACTCACATCTGGTTCAAAGCAAGCATACATGCTTTAATTCTTCTGGTTTCTTTAATATTCAGTTTCACTTCAGCTAGAAATTAGTTACAAACTATTTTATACCTAAGTCCAGGTACATAAAATCAAATTACATTGTCTCCAAAGGAGGTCATTCCCTGAAGTTGCTGTCTAGTTTTTGGCAAGAATTCACTGTAATGATCTGGTAGCAAATTGATAGTTTCTATAGAATCCTCAAATATTTTAAATTAATTTTATTACTGATTATTAATTTTTTGCATTGTGGAGAATTCTATGCCCTCATGAACTCTCAGGAAAGGATCAAAGTAAAACCATGAAGTTAATCAATGAAGTTTACTTTTTCTCTGCTACTATAGTTTAAAAATTGATATGGCTAAACACTTAAGAAAAATGGTTTTGAAAGATGTGGAATCAAATAATTTACACATTACTCAGGCTAAGCAAAACAAAGACCATTTCATCTTTTGTGCAGTAAAGTAGGATGTAAATTGACAACAAAAAAATTATACTAATCATATCAGCCATTAATTCAAATTGAACAGAAAAAAAAAAAGTAAAGTCTAAACTTCTAACCTTTAAATACAGCTGCTAGTAATCCTAGTTTGTTTTTNAGGTTTCAGGATATTATGTGTGCAGGAGGTGAAGGATTTAAGGTGTGCAGGGGTTGAAGTTAATGGTTATTCAGGACTACAGAGTGAAAAAGACAGTCATGAATTTATGCTGAAGCTGAAACATAGCAAAACTCTTGAAAAAAATCACTTTGCTAACTGTAGAGATGTTCAAGCACTAGATTATCTACATAAAGTTATATTTTTGAGTTTTATTTATGATTTTGTACTTTCTGTGCTAACACAATATTCTGCATTTGTAAACAGAAATTGGGTCAAGCAAAATGAGGAAGACTCCACCTGGCAATACTCTTCCACCTGTAACCCAAGTATAACTGCTACAATATACTAAGCATCCCAGAATAAGTGGGGGCTAGGGACATTGCTCTTTATTAGCATTTTTAATGTCATCTATTGCATTTTTATGAACTTCTAGCCTCTTGCTGCAAAACAATTTGGATGCACATGCTCCTCTTACTCCTCATTCTGCCCTCAAGACCTGTTCCCCCTGTTGTGATCATCAGTTGACTGAAAATCTGACTAAACAAAAACAAACTAGGATTACTAGCAGCTGTATTTAAAGGTTAGAAGTTTAGACTTTACTTTTTTTTTTTCTGTTCAATTTGAATTAATGGCTGATATGATTAGTATAATTTTTTTGTTGTCAATTTACATCCTACTTTACTGCACAAAAGATGAAATGGTCTTTGTTTTGCTTAGCCTGAGTAATGTGTAAATTATTTGATTCCACATCTTTCAAAACCATTTTTCTTAAGTGTTTAGCCATATCAATTTTTAAACTATAGTAGCAGAGAAAAAGTAAACTTCATTGATTAACTTCATGGTTTTACTTTGATCCTTTCCTGAGAGTTCATGAGGGCATAGAATTCTCCACAATGCAAAAANTATGGAAAGACTCAAAAAAAGCAGATTTTTAAAGTATCAGAAATTATTAGACCTTTCTATCTAGTAACTGTTAGAATGCTTACACACAGTGTACCTCAGGGTGTCCCCGTCATCTTCAGTGCTAGGTGCAAACACTCTGTGAGATACAGCAGTGGGATGACCATTTTAATTACTCATTTTAATAACATACTAGCCACTACAGTGAATGATAATAAACACCTTCCCATCTGCCAGGCTTTTTAAAAGAAGGAAATAAGGCATTTTGTTCCTTTCCCACTCTCAACTCTCCTCCAAAGCACACCTGCTAACCTTCCCATATTTCTTTTCTTCTGCCAAGATAAAGAACACAGTAATTCCTGTCACTAAATACACAGACCAACACTGTTGTCATTGTTAAAGTAGAACCTATGAAACCATGAAAAAAAGATGGGAGGTAAAAAAAGGACATAAGGACTCACATCTGGTTCAAAGCAAGCATACATGCTTTAATTCTTCTGGTTTCTTTAATATTCAGTTTCACTTCAGCTAGAAATTAGTTACAAACTATTTTATACCTAAGTCCAGGTACATAAAATCAAATTACTTTGTCTCCAAAGGAGGTCATTCCCTGAAGTTGCTGTCTAGTTTTTGGCAAGAATTCACTGTAATGATCTGGTAGCAAATTGATAGTTTCTATAGAATCCTCAAATATTTTAAATTAATTTTATTACTGATTATTAATTTTTTGCATTGTGGAGAATTCTATGCCCTCATGAACTCTCAGGAAAGGATCAAAGTAAAACCATGAAGTTAATCAATGAAGTTTACTTTTTCTCTGCTACTATAGTTTAAAAATTGATATGGCTAAACACTTAAGAAAAATGGTTTTGAAAGATGTGGAATCAAATAATTTACACATTACTCAGGCTAAGCAAAACAAAGACCATTTCATCTTTTGTGCAGTAAAGTAGGATGTAAATTGACAACAAAAAAATTATACTAATCATATCAGCCATTAATTCAAATTGAACAGAAAAAAAAAAAGTAAAGTCTAAACTTCTAACCTTTAAATACAGCTGCTAGTAATCCTAGTTTGTTTTTGTTTAGTCAGATTTTCAGTCAACTGATGATCACAACAGGGGGAACAGGTCTTGAGGGCAGAATGAGGAGTAAGACCCTCCAGGGATGGTGACCACCGAGAAAAAAAGAGACCTGTGCCAAGAAAGCTTCCTAATTTACAGTGAGGGTAACATTTATGGTATCAAATACTTCTGCTGAGCACCTTGGGCCACCTGCCCTGGCTTTCACTTATCCAAGCTTTAACACCTGGATAACTCAAAACTCTCAAAGACCCTGATCACTATGGAAACCTGCATAGCATGGCTGCCCAAAAAGTGTCTTATCAAAGTTTTTCCTCACAGAATTGGGTGCTCCTGTGTTCTCAAAAATGCAGTTCCTTGAACAGAAAGTTGATTCTATCCCAGCAAAATCAGGACACCGTCATGAAGTTATGAGGTAAAGTTAGCTATGAGTTAAAGGATACTTTTTGCAAAAGGTATGGTATTTAACAGGATTTGATTTTTTTTGGAAGTGCAATCCCTTTCTCTTCTCTTTTCGGAAAAAGATTTGTGAGCTCAATTTAGATGCAAAAGAACTCTGTGTCTCTTAAAGCCCTTAGCTAAAGAACTATTGAATAGTCTGTCAGCTCTCAATCCTGATGTATCATATTGATCATATAGATCTTCTCTCACAAAGTCTACACAGGTTGGTGTTTTGCTCCTGAACTTTCATCTTCTGTTTGGTTATCCTTGACCCCTCTTCTCAAAGAAAGCAAATGACAAGAAAATATTTCATAAAAACCCTGCATCTTATAGGGGCTGTCTCAGAAGTTCAGGGGCAAGTTCAGCTTTTACCAGGTTCAACAGGATATTGTGACAGTGAAGCAGTCAGTGGCTATGTAAACCATCAGAGTTTAAAATAATTAGGTATTTGTCCATATAAAAGATAGGATATGAAACCTTTCACCTCAGGAAACAGGATTTTGTTAAACAGTTTCAGAACCCAACGACACATCAACTGGAAGCATTTTGACAGCATTTGGTGAGATGACTGGGCAGCAGTGTTGGTAGTCACAGCCTCAGACTGGAGGAGTTCAGGCCCTAAAAGAAAACATCTTCTTCTTTTTGCCTTTGTCTTGCTTAAGGAAAAGAAATCCCACCCTTCTCACAGGAAGATAGCATTGGGAAGGTGGATCATCAGACAGTGCAGAACTTATGACCAGAGCATAAAGGAATCAGTGAGGACCAGAATTACCTGTCTGTGGCAGAGGGATGGACCAGCTCTGGGTGACAGAGCAAGATAGGATTAAGTGAAACCATCCCTATAGCTGCAACTTGCACAGCATGGGAGAAGCTGGATCGCAAGAGGAAAGAGTCTTTTTATCTCTGTGCAAAGTTCTGCCTGTGGATAAATGAGCTTCCCTCCCACCCTCCTCCTTTGGCTCTTCCTGCACCTCAACCAATGGACCCATTTCTCAGCCTATGCTAATGATGTAGTATGTGGTTTTGGGGCTTTTTTTATGCAATATATCACATCCTTGGTTAATCTCTATGTAAGGAGAAAAAAGGGAAACTGCGTATGTTTCCCTTTATCCAGTATTGGATAAATACTGGCTAAATAAAATCCAGTATTTTAAATAAGCTCCTGAACAGTTTCATTTGACATATGCTTAACAGTACCTGCTTTCTTTCTGTGTATGGTTGTACCTTGTCACACTGGATAGAAAAGTCCTCATTTTGTCACCTAGCCCTTTAGTATGTTTAATAATACAGTGGATTCATTTCAAACTAAGACTAAAATAAAAAGAGCTGATTTCCTGCATAAACTTTACAGCTACTGGCTAAGAATCGGACTTCTCTAACTTGTATTTTTCTTGTAAATATTTTACTTACAAATGCATGAAATATAGGTTTCAGGATATTATGTGTGCAGGAGGTGAAGGATTTAAGGTGTGCAGGGGTTGAAGTTAATGGTTATTCAGGACTACAGAGTGAAAAAGACAGTCATGAATTTATGCTGAAGCTGAAACATAGCAAAACTCTTGAAAAAAATCACTTTGCTAACTGTAGAGATGTTCAAGCACTAGATTATCTACATAAAGTTATATTTTTGAGTTTTATTTATGATTTTGTACTTTCTGTGCTAACACAATATTCTGCATTTGTAAACAGAAATTGGGTCAAGGAAAATGAGGAAGACTCCACCTGGCAATACTCTTCCACCTGTAACCCAAGTATAACTGCTACAATATACTAAGCATCCCAGAATAAGTGGGGGCTAGGGACATTGCTCTTTATTAGCATTTTTAATGTCATCTATTGCATTTTTATGAACTTCTAGCCTCTTGCTGCAAAACAATTTGGATGCACATGCTCCTCTTACTCTGTGCAAACTCCTGAAAAATTCTAGGAATAGATTACACAGGTAAGAGGACTGCCATTTTTAGTATCGTGTGGTTTCTTTTCCATTGTTTTACATCAGTGAAACAGAGCTACAAGACTGAATAACTATAAAACCAAAAGACAGTCCCATATTATTATTAGAAAACAAAAAAAAAAAAGCAAAAAAACCCCAACTAAATATGTTAATTATTGCTCTGTCAAAGTAAATATGACAGTTGGTTTTAATTCCAGTGGTGTCAGAATTCAAGATTTTGGGATTTATTTTTTTTTAATTGTTAGCGAACCTGCTAAAGTATACAGAACACCACCTGTGGACAATACTGTTTCATACCAGGGTAGGGAAAGATATCCATCATAAAATTAATCACAGAGCTACTACCTGAATATTTAAAACATTGTTCTGCAAATATTGGGTAATAAGCAACAATATTTCTAAGAGGGGCTGTTGGTTTTTGTCCTCTGTCAGAAACTCTGCTGCCACTACAAAACTGCCACCTTCTCATGTAAGGTGAACATAAATTCACTGAAAACACCTGTGTGAATTTGTGTCAGCATTTTCACAGCATTTCTGAAATTTTTTACCTATTGCATAATAGTTTAAATTTTCTTTCAATGGCCTATGTACAGGATGAAAGAAGTAATCGAGCAAACAGTGCTGCATCAAAAGCAGCACAGACAGTCGGCCGAGGGAGGCGATTCTCCCCCTCTATTCTGCTCTTGTGAGACCCCACCTGGAGCACTGTGTCCACTTCTGGAGTCCCCAACATAAAAAGGACATAGAGCTCCTTGAACACATCCGTAGGAGAGCCACCAAAATGATCAGAGGGCTGGAGCACATCCCCTGTGAAGTCAGGCTGAGGAAGTTGGGTTTGTTCAGCCTGGAGAAGAAGAGGCTCTGAGGTGACCTTATAATGGCTGAAAGGAGCTCACAGGAAAGCTGGGGAAGGGCTTTTTACACAGGTGTGTAGTGAGAGGACAAAGGGAAATGGTTTCAAACTTGAAGAGGGGAGATTTATGCTAGACACTAGGAAAAAATTCTTTCCTGTGAGGGTGGTGAGATAATAAAATAAGTTGCCCAGGGAAGTTGTGGCTGTCCCCTCCCTGGAAATGTTCAAGGCCAGGCTGGATGGAACGGGTCCCTGCCCATGCAGGCAGTTGGAATTAGATGATCTTAAGGTCCCTTCCAACCCCAACCATTCTATGATCCTGTGATTAAAAGCTCTAATCTTTAGTATTGCTCTTAGCCTGTCTGTTTTCCAATAAATGGTAAAATACCAATTCATCTTAAGGAACAGAAATTTTGTGGACTAACTTTTTAATTTATGGCTTTTATAAATATTTTTTTTTGCTGTTTATGTACATGTGTGTGTGAATATATGCATAAAGAAAAGGCATATAAAGGCATTTAAAAAGACAAAACCAATTTACTTTTAGAAGCCTCAAGATAATCTATGCATTCTTTCCTGATGGAAGCATTAGAGTTCAAAGGTAAGTGATTAGAGCATCAAATTACTTTGTTTCAGATCACAAATTCATTGGAGAAAGTGTTGAGCTTGTTAGAGTAGACAAAAGCATGTTACAAATCAAAAATCCTTTACTGCCACTACCGTCATTCAGTCCTCACCATAAAAAGACAATGTTTTCTTGACATCCATCCAAATATTTCTTATACAAGTGGTACTATATATGGTTATCATTTTTAAAGTGCTGAATTTCCAGAGGACAATAACAGCAAAAAGGAAAGTTTGATTTTGTTGCTTGTTTTAACTAGTATTTTATTATTACAGGGAGAAGAAAAATATCTGTTTATATTCAGAAAGAAAATTATATTTCTTCACATAAAAGCATTAGATAGAACAAAACGCAATTGTAAACGAAAAATGCTTTAAGTTGTATTTAATCTTCAGAGAGAAAGTTCTGTATTCTGAAGAGGGACATGGACGGAGTGGCTAAGGAAATCTGTAACTTAATAAGCCAAGAGCAAGCCAATTCCAATTTTGTGCAATTGCAAAGCATTTAAGTGAAAATTAAAATTAATAAAAAATAGGTGTTTTATTGTGTCACTAAACAGAGATTAATATAAATGCTAAAATAGAGTATATGTGTTACCTGTGAGAGAGAGACTATGTTTATAATGATCATTTGGGGGGGTTAAAACACAGTATTATCTTGGCAATATATGTCCATATTCAACAAAATGAATTTCAATGAGTTTTAAAAAATCAGTGATGGACAAATACAGATTATTCTATTTGTTCCCATTGAACACAAGTAGTGTAAGAAATAAATACTAGCATAGCATAACCATTTATTGTTTCTGTCAGCTATCACTCCAATCACAAACATCTTGCCTAAAACAAGACTAAAATTTTGCTGTTCTCTTCCTTAGATGAATTTGCTAATTTTTCTGTTTAGATTCAGGAACTCTTCCTCAATTTCCACAGTGAAATGTGGAAATCTTTGAGCCTTCTGAACCTTTACAAAGCACTAGTGAAATTGTTTAACAGTTCCCATACAGATATTGAAACATGCCTGTGCATTCGTTGTACAGAACTAATGTTGGGAAAGTTGAACTTACTTTTTTGTACTTGTGAATGTTAGAGAAAGCTATACATATTCATAGCCTCATTAAAATGCCTTCCTTATGACTACTTCTTCAGCAAGTTCTTGATTTCTTTTTTACATACTGCTTGGAAGAAAAGCAGAACACATCACTAATAAGCCTCCCTTCACTTGGTAAATCTCTCCCTCTAATGTTTAGGGATTGATAAACTACTGTTAAGACATTATGACATAACAAAAATCACATGACTTATTACAAAGCTAAAATTTGCCAGCAGTAATCACACAGTGGTGTATTATGACAAACTGATCTCAAAGCTCCAAGAGTTCTGTTGAGGGGTTCTGTTGACAACTGTTAAGAGATGGTGTTGCCAACTGAAGTACAAATGCGTTTTCCATTTATCAGCAAGTATTTTAGCTGAAGTGGTACTCCTAAAGTGACTCAGTATTTTCCAAATCTTAGAGAAGAGTTGAGAGCTGTGAAGTCACCAAGTCACTGTACTTTGTTCAGAGGTGTGCATGCATCTTTTCAAAGATTTCTTGTGCCCATTTCTGGGGCATTCAAAGTCAGTACAACTCTCTGTCTGCAGGTCTCCCTATAAAATTGGGATTTGGAATACAAGAGCATCTTTTCTGTTTCCAAACCAGGAAGGTCACCTCTTTGCAGGGAAAGGGAGAAAAAGGATGAAGAGCAGTCAGTAGGAACACCTTTTGACATGTTTGACTCAAGCGTATTATGAAGAACTGGTTTCAGGTTGCAGGCCTGAACATCCCTTTTTAAAAGTATGTTTTGATGATGTTAAAATGCAGTTAAAATGATGATGTTAAAATTACTTTGAGAAAACATTTTTGTATGTTTCATAATTGCATTCAGTTAACATAATTTTTAAAAAAGCTCTTGATAGTTTTGTTTGTGTGTTTCCAGAATACATCTCATGTTTGATTGAGTTGCCTTTATCTCATCATTAATTTTTCAAGTTACAAATTGTGTGAGCCACCCTCCTGAACTCCCCTATATACACAGCTTCCTTGTAAAAATGGGGGCACCATGAGCAGAGACACCTTCTCTCTGAGGTTCTGTTCACTGTGCTGAATGAGCACCACCAGCCAATCCAGTGTAGAAGTGCCTGGTGGCAAGTTGGCAGCACACAGCTGGCAGCATACAGTTCTCCCTTTCCAATCTGAGCACCTGATCCCATTATTCTTCATATTCTTTAATATCAATGACAAGATATGGCACCTCCAGAAGACGATTGAGGATTTGATATATTCTGACTCCTCCCTCCATATGTAATGAATTTGCCAAGGGTGACTAACACTCTAAAATTAGTTGTCAGAAAATCCCTTAGATACACAAATCCAGCAGATGAAATTGAACAGGATCTACTACAGAGCAAGTTAGAAGGCATCAAACATCAAAAAGTATCAAACATAAAATTTTAAAAATCAAATGCATTGAAACATGTTTATCAGTAGCTGACATCTCCAATATTTCAGCTATAGTTCAAACAACAGACCAGCATTGCTCTGGACAGCTCAGTATTTCAGAGCTATACTTCCTCTATTAGACCATTTTCTTCACTTCATCACCCTCAAAATGTTTTTTAAATTATATGATCCACCTATGCATAAGGGCATTTTTTTAATGAAGACACTTCTACTTTAGTAAAATTGAGATGGTACTGAAGATGGCTTACTGTTCTTACAAGGAAAGGCAAAGGACAGTCACAGAAATACTGAGCAATCTGAGGATCCATTCAGCTCCAATAACACACTGAGTATGACAAGGATTTTTAAGATCCAAGACATAAATTATGTCCCACATTACACGTTTACCTTAAGCAGCACAGATGAGTTCTGTAAGAAATCTCCACTCAATCAACCTATGAAGAAGCAACCTATAGAAAGCTCTATTTTTCTTCCTGTGTCCACAGAAGCAAGAGGTATTTCCCATTCAGAGTAGTTTTGTTCTCACTGTGGTCACGGGCTGTTCAGCTACCAAGGACTCAATTCCAAAATATTCTCTATTCTAAAATATTTCTCATGATAAACTGTTCACCTCACTCTGTTCATTCCATGGGATGCTTTCCTGCAGGAAATATTTGCTGAAGTGATTGAGAAAACTGAATTATAAATCTGATGCTAAAGTCTTTTTTTTTTCAATGGAAATATGGGATCATCTTCCACATAAATCTTTGTAATATAAGTTACGTTAGCAAAGACCCTTAGTGCTCACTTCTTTTACCACTTGCAATAATTAAGAATTGCTTGTAGTAAAAGCAGCAGTATTAAATATTTGGTTTTCCTAAAATTCTTTTTTGAGCATTTCACTGACACATTAGCCCTCCAGTTTCAGCTAGATCTTTCTGATTTGATAAAAATCTCACTGAAGTTAACAGAAAAATGTCTGTCAACTTGCTTTGGATATGCCTTTCTTTCAAAAATGCTTTAATTTCTCATTTTTGCAAGATAGAAGACTGCTTTCTGACCAAATCTAAAAGTGGATTTGCTTTTTAAAATTCTCATGAGGATTTATAATATTTATCTATTAGTAACATTTTTACTTGCAACATAAACACTTCTGTCAATAGAACAGCTTATATGTGCAAAAATGACATTCAGTCAATAAAATAATTCATGATCAAAAGGAAAATTGCAATTCATGCAATAAGGGGAAAAAAAACCAGAAACGTGCTACTACCTCCATGTTTTGCTGGAATGTTTTGTGATAGGTAAGGAGCAAAAAATCTATGGAATTCAGACAAGATAGGATAGACAACGTCTCCTGCTAATATATGCAATATATGCAAGTAGTGCACATAATCTGCAAAATTACTTGACAATCTTTGCAGATTGTAAGAGGGAGGTGGATTTTAATTAGGCTATTTTCGGTCCACTGGTTTAGACATTTTTAGACACTAGGCTGCAGTTCAAGGAAAAATCCCCATTTAAAATTAAATTACTTACATTTCTCATCCTGTGCTATTTTTTTACTTTGATCTCTTCTTCCTGGAATTTTCTGGCCGAGATGGGGTATATCTTAATATAAATTTTAAAAATTAGAGCATACCACTTCTTCTGAGCCCTCTCTCCATTTTAAATAACCTTTCTTGATGATACTTGAACCATCAGCTTTTTATTTATAATTATCCAGAAGAGGTGAATTTGCATGTTATTTCAAGGGCTTCAGTGCAATGCATTGCCTTATTGACCAAGTGAAAACTTTCAAATCAACACAGGGAGGTGCAGACTAATTTAATAGACCTAAGCATATATTGTACCCCAATATTTTATCAGGAATGCCCTTTAATATGATACAGGTTACAATTTATATTTTCTATCTTACTTGAAGAGAGATTGAATGAGTAAAGGACAGAATGCACAGTTATTTTGGAGACTTTCAGATGCTTTTCTAGAATTATTTTGTTATTGTGTATTATAATATACATATTTGGTGCTGTAAGAATTTTTTACCTCATGTTTTGAAGCGGTTTGGACACAGAGCTCAATACTATTGCTTTCTATCAAAATTTACAAAAAAATAATTAACAGCAGAAACACCAGAAATTTCACAGACTGGTGAAGCGAATTTCTTAGCAAGAACAAAAACAGGGAAAAGAATTTCACTGAAAGACTGTCTGGATTTCAGAGAGCATCTAGAAGCAAGTGGCAGATTCCTATTCTAATTAATTCCTGACATAATTTTAAGTTCCAGTTGGCAAAAAAAGAAACAAAACTTCTCAGCCACACATAGGCTGATCATTGAGAAGGGGAGAAGTGAAGAATGATTTGCTGATGTAAGGCATATCTGTGTGAGAGCTGCTTACAAAGGTAGGACACAATTTTCCCTTTCAGTGATTTTGCTACCAAACTTCTTATTTCTCAGTACTGCTGTCTATCCTGCTTACCTATATGTACACTGTGCGTAAAACTGATATATAAACTGAGGTAGAAGCATTATTTTGTGTTGTTTTGGTATTCAATTTGGTGAAAAAATAAGTTACTTAGAAATCTGAGGCTGTAATAGCTGACATCCTACCCCAGGAACAGATAAAGATGTTTCCATTCTTCATATTTCTCCACTCTGTGCTACTATTCCCTATTCTCTCTCACTTCTCAAGGGCTCCACTTGATTTAAATTGTTGGTATGAAGAAATCTGTTTCAGTTCTAAAGTTTTGTTTTCACAAGTGAAGAGTCAAAAAGTATATACCAGGGAAGTACAATGCAAATTTAGAAAAAATGAACAGATTATTTAGGCAATATGTTTTTTGTTACCTGCCACCTCCCTAATCAAAACTCAGTCAAGGAAAACCAACCAAACCAAACAAACTGCACCACACTTTCTCAACTTCTTTCCAGGAAAAAAACACTGATAGCATGATCAACTTGGCCAGCAGCACACACTTGCAGATTTGGTTCTCTCCTTGCTCTAGGGTAGAATAAATTTACAGTGCTTCTATTTGTTGATAAGATCAGCAAAACTTTCAGGATTTAAGACAACCAAAGATTTTAAAAGTGCTTTAAAAAGACATAAAACCAAACATCTGGAACCATCATGGAAAGAAGCCTGAATTAATTTAGATTATCTATAACTGTAATATTTTGAGCAACTAAATTCCACAGGCACTACGAAGAAATTTCTTTGGTTCTTGCATAGGTATAGCTTAAATATCTTCAGTTTCAATGCGTTGAATTCAAAAGAATTCAGTTCTTCAAGTTCAGTTCTTCAGTTGTTAACTAAAATATTTTAATTACTCTCTCTCTTAGATAGAAACAACCTCTTATCACAGAGCCAAGGAAGCGGATTGCTTGAAATACCCTAATGAAAGATTAATTTCATAATTTTTTCTTAAATAGTGTTAAAAAAAACTTTCAAGGAAATGCTCTGTATAGGAAGCAATGTTTTCCAATCCATGCCTTGTGAAATGAGTAAGATTCAGGGGAGGCTGTTAAAAGGACTGCTGTGATGAAAGGGTTATCTGAAGCTCCTGAGGAAAGAGACAAACTCAAGGGAAGGTACCTAGTTTCTGTTGCTGCCAGGAAACCAAATTCAGAATACAATCAATTCTCATTTAGTCTCATCCCATTCAATAATCCTATCAAGTGGCCAGAACATCCCTGTCTATCACAGAGACCAAGAGCTGTGATGCTGGACCAAGACTAATCTTAACCAACAATATTGAATCTATGTTTCAAAAAATAAGAAATGCAACTATTCAGACTTCAGGAGTACAGTAAGTTACCCTTCACAACGTTTTAGACATACATATAAGATGAGAACCTCAGAGTAACAGTAGTTTTAAGACAAGAAACTTTGTTTCAGAAGCCTTGCATAGCCAATATGACAGAAATATATATAGATGTGTGTGTGACGTATCTGACATACACATGATGCCTATTACATCTACACATGATGCCTGTTACGTCTATTTGATATTTGTTCCACTGGAAAATGGCCACCAGATGAAAATAACACTTCTAATTCAGAGCAGATGTGATGAGAGAACTGAAAACAGTTTGCTGAGCTCTAGAATTGCATTGAAGAAATACAGCCTATGGTACAATAGGGTTAGTCATACCATGATAGCTTCTAGGGTATGCTCACAAAACAGGAATAAATTCACTGATGAATACCTATTTCCTTTCTCCACCTTCTGCTTTTTTTGTTTCAATGTGTATTTTTAGCAAGATGAGAGTTTGGCATGTTCCTGCAATGTAAGATAGCACCAGCCAAATATAATTTTTTTTTTTCTAATTACACTAATTTTTCACTTTAAAAAATTTTGTGAATAAACTTGAAGGTTAAAGAGGTGCCTAACTGATACAGTGTGCTTCAGAAAATACTCAGAAGTGCTGCTTCTTTAGCAAAAAAAAAAAAATAGTGCACATTATAGATGCTCTATAAAATATTTATACATATTCATTAGTTTTATTCCATGTTAATGTCTGGCTGCTACATTCTCAAAGAAAAATGAGCATACAAGATAATAATAAATATAAATCAAACTGTGGTCAAATTGCAGGAAGGACTATAAAGCCACACGGCAAAACTGACATCAAGTTTGAGGATTCAAAATGGCCACATCAGCTGCCAATTAGAGGCCAGATAAAACCCCAGTAGGTACCACTTATTTAGTATTTCATCACATAAAATTAATGATGCAAGCATGAAATGAAACACACATTACTACAAAAGCAGAAGACTCAAACCACTGCAGTAAGGCAGATTCCTTAAACAGGTTTTTTTTTTGCAATCAAATTGGGTAGATTCTCCCCACTATTAACTCCCAAGGCCACATACACAGAGTTTTGAGTGTTTTTTGGACAGCCTTCAGTGTATACACAAAATCAATGATCAGTCTAAAAGGTGCCATCAGTGACAGTGCAAATTAATTTTCACTATATTTGTTCTAGGAGTGCATTCTTTTTTTAACTCTTAAGATATCAGCTTGGAGGAAAAGATTATTAGGGCTCAGCCACAAGATTCACACAACCAACACAGTATAATAGCTGGGGGGGGGGGAAGGTGGGGATGCAGGAAGGAGAATTTATTTGCAAAATCCTCAGTAGATTTTATTTAAAAAAAAAAAAAAATTGCTTACAGGCTTACAATGAATGATCTAACCAGCTCCAGCCAAACTCAGAAACACTCCAGTCCAGGAGGAACCCTGCAGTGCTGTGAGTTGTATACCTATTCTAAATAAACTAAGCCGGGGGTCATGCTGTGATCCCTGAGTAGAACCTAGAGCCAGCCTGACCTCACTGGGCATTGTGAAAACAGTTTAACAGTGTGGATGAGAGTGGGACACAGGGCTGGATCCCAAGCTCTGGCTCTCCTTTGGTTTTCTAGTACTTACTGCCTGACCACACTACTGTAGCAAGAACAGGTCCAGATAAAAGTTGCATATATTTCACTAGAAAGCAATGTGTTGACAAAAGTCTTTCCCAGCCCTGTCTAACATCAAAGAGCAAACTGTGACATTGGTCATTTTTGCCTTCATGAAACCATAGGGAAGCTGGTCTCTTAAAACACTGCTGCAAACCTAATTCTCCTTCTCTAGTTTTCCAGTGGATCATTCACACATGGCAAAATACATCTTAGGGCCACGATCAGCAAAAGCAGAGGTTCAGGACTTGAAATAAGGAGGCGTATTCCAAATAATAATTTTACTCTAAAAATAAAGAAAATATCTGATTTTCTTCAAATATAAATATTAGGTGATAAAAAACAGGAATAACTCAGACAAATTCCTTCTTCCATCTCCCACTTTTCTCTTTTAGTCACTCGTATTCTTTTATGGCAACTGCTCTGAGATTCCTAGCCTGTAGCACTCTGCTGAATGTAGTTTAAAGCACTCAGCTTTTCACACCTTTTTAGCACCATAATTATAAAAAGCATATTTAAATTTTTGAATCATGTGGCAAGACATATCACCCAAGATGCTTTATTCTTCAGAGGGAGTCCCTAAAATTAAAAATTGCTCAGATTGCAGATTCACTCATCTGTGGCTCTAGACATGCTAATGAAATGCTGATTAGACTTGCCTAGGATTTTGGAAAAGTGTAGGATTTGAGATGTTAGAAAATATCTTAGGTACAAATATAGTGTATCCAGTCATGCAGCTTGATTGAATAGAACTATTCATGAGTAATTTTAAAAAATACAGGGAGGTTAGAGGCTCTGGCCTAGACTGTGACCGAAAATCATGAGGGCAGTTGGGAGGGTGTAGAAAGATGTGCACTCCCAAAATAGCTGTGAAATAGGTTAGTTGCACACCTCCATATGGTTATTTTATCAGATCTGCTCACATAAGCACTTAATTATTTTACTCAAAATAAACCAACATTTACTTCCTTTTAAATAAAAAGGCAGTTAAGAATACCTTTATCACAAAGACAAGGGCAAAACTAGCAAAACCTCCTCAAAGTTGTTAACCCAACCGACCTCATAGACTGAGCAACAGGCACCATTTTCACAGGCAGCTGATTCAGCAGTTTTGAGAGAACAACAACCTCTGTATCAGAGGCCTAACCCCATTTCAGCTGCTCCAGCTAACACAAAGGTAGCATCTACCCTCGTTACTATGCCTTTATTCCATATACCCCTCCGAGACAGATAAGCAGGGGATACAAGTACACAGATATTGCTTTGAGAAAATGTAGAAGCTGTAGTTCATTTATCAACCCTTTCCTTCTTCCGCTTAACAAAGATGGATCAGTGTCTGGAAGTTACTAGCATCTAGGCACTGGCTCCAAGTGGTCAGCATCTCTCCTCCAAGTGTGAGGAAAAGTGAGCAGGACTTTCGAGCAAACAGAGGGCAGAACTGCAGCATATGCAACAGGACAACAAAACTGGTGACACTAACATCCCCAGCTGGTCTGAACGTCTCTACCCCCCTGAGCTAGAAACTACTGTCTCCCACTCTAGTGTGGGACTTCTAAAGGATTTTCAAACCAAGGTTCTTTCCATATTGGAAGCACTGTAGCACCTGAAGCTCATACATACACAGAGACACAAAACAAGATTTAAACTATTTACAGTCTCAGGTTATGGCACCGGAAGTGTACCATGCAGTTTAGTATCACACAGCTGGAGGGTATGTACCCAATGTCTTAAGAGTTCTGCACAAAGGAGTGATCTTCACAACTAGCACTGCACTAATTATAAACTGACATTGTAGGGTATATGTTCAACTCATATAACAATGCAATCCTGTCTTTCATAATAGATGAAGCAGAAGAACAGCTGGCAGAATTGTACTTCAAGTATGAAGGCCAAATATTTCATTAACATATCTACTCTGAAGTTAGCAACACAAGATAAACTTAGTCATCCTTCAATGAACTTTCAAAACCATAATTTCCATTTCAGATTTCTAGGGAAAATATAATTTCAATTTGGAGTAAAGAAGCAGAACCTATAATATTTCTTGAGCAAGGAATAGAGTGCTGAGAATATGTCACAGTAAATAAAATTAATATCAATAGTAGTAATACTCAGTATTTATAAAAATATAGTTTTAGAAATTTAATATTAAAACTATGCTGTTTTTCAGGTTTTGATCCTTACTGAGTCCAGGAGCTTAGAGAACTAGAGAAGATTCCCATCTCAGTGACACTCACAAGGTTCACAAGGCCTGAAATTCTAGTGCAAAAAGCCTGACAATGATCGTAATCTAACCCACAGAGCATATTTCCTTCCAGAACTTGGAAAACTGGTCTTTGAGCAGTAAGGTGAGAACATTAGCTTGTTCTTCAAAACTTATAACGATAATTCTTATGCATTCTAGTCACAACTATTACAATAGTCCTGTGTCATGAACAACTGGTATGTTCATGCCATGTTCATACTGAAACTTGAATTACTAGCTGACAAGTCTGGTTTTTATTTTATTTTACTTTAAGAAAGCAGATTCTACAGAGAGAGTTAGTTATGGCACAAAGTTTAATCACTTTTCTTTTTTCTCTCATCACCTTTTGCTTATCTGTTTGGGAGACTTGTTACTTTAAATTCTCCTGTAAGGGAAGAATGTAAAAAATGTATCTCTTTCAGATCCAAAATTTTAGTTTGAAACTGAAAGGGATAGTGGTATAAGGTATATCTCAATTGAGATATAATCATTCAGGTGAGTCTTTTGTTACCATAGTAACCCTCCTTCCACAAATTTACACAGGGAAAAAAATCTAACTTGCTATAATGTCACGAAAAAGTATACTATGATTTATCCATTAATCCATTATACCCCATGATGAGTACTTACACATAAAATGCACGGCACTGATTATATTTCTTCAGTAAGACTCTTGTAGACTAATCCTAATTTTTTAAATATTTTTCCAATACAAAGTTTAAACTTGTTTTAGAATATATAAATCATAATATCACATTCAATGCAGTGCATAACTCTAACCTACTAAGCATACATTTTTCAGCTTAACTCTTCAGTATTATTAAATATTAATTAAAATTACTTCTTCTGCCTACTTAATAAATCCCACTATTTTTTCCCTAGTCTGATTTTTTAGGAGCTAGTCACTTTAAGCAAAGGTTGTTGAGTTAGTGTTAATATAGATTTGAAAAATGATCTTATGCATAGTCGTAATATTACACACCGATTTAATATATAGGTCTGTACCTGCTTGCAGCATAGGGCATAAATTAACAGCAGATAAGGTACTCTTCCTCAAGAAGAAAATGGCAATATGTTCATTGGGGACAGACAAGACTTCAGGTTGAATTAGACTTTTCAAAGAATACAACATGTTCTGTTAAAAAGGTCATTCAAAAAGGACACTACAGACAGGCAAAATAGCACCATTTAAACAGCATGAAGAAAAAGAGCACAGCTTAATACATTATTCAAAGTCTACAAGCAGTATACCTTATGGCTAAAATGTTCTGGTTCAGCCTGCAAGCAAAATATAGAAATTATCATCTTACTTAAACTGTACTGTTTGCAAGATGTCACTATCTTCTAGATAGATACATTTTAGGACTGAACTTGCTCCATGTGAACTGAGAAGTTCAAAGGAAGAAATGCCACAATCTCAGAAGAATCAATGGCACATTTGTGAGTCAATGTTTCTGTGAACTTATATTTTCGTAGATTTTTACATTTGATTTCTGTGCTCTTTCAAGAGGAAAAGAGCAGTTTCCTGTAAAATGTCCACAAGCCATAAAAGAATCCAAAAGGATTATAGTCTCATATTGCTTCTAGAAGGAATAAAATGCTTTGAAAACATAAATCAGGTAACTCTTTTGTAATAGATCTATAAATTAAATACTGTAGGATCTAACCTAACATGCCTACCAAGTCCTTAGAATGGTCAATTATATTTTACACTTTTAATATCACAGAATGGTTCTGGATGGAAAAACCTTTAAGATAATTTTGTCCAGCTATTAACTTAACATTACCATATGAAGTGCTAGATCATGTTCCTAAGCACCATATCTTCAAATCTTTTAAACCNATAACAAAATAATTCTAGAAAAGCATCTGAAAGTCTCCAAAATAACTGTGCATTCTGTCCTTTACTCATTCAATCTCTCTTCAAGTAAGATAGAAAATATCTTAGGTACAAATATAGTGTATCCAGTCATGCAGCTTGATTGAATAGAACTATTCATGAGTAATTTTAAAAAATACAGGGAGGTTAGAGGCTCTGGCCTAGACTGTGACCGAAAATCATGAGGGCAGTTGGGAGGGTGTAGAAAGATGTGCACTCCCAAAATAGCTGTGAAATAGGTTAGTTGCACACCTCCATATGGTTATTTTATCAGATCTGCTCACATAAGCACTTAATTATTTTACTCAAAATAAACCAACATTTACTTCCTTTTAAATAAAAAGGCAGTTAAGAATACCTTTATCACAAAGACAAGGGCAAAACTAGCAAAACCTCCTCAAAGTTGTTAACCCAACCGACCTCATAGACTGAACAACAGGCACCATTTTCACAGGCAGCTGATTCATCAGTTTTGAGAGAACAACAACCTCTGTATCAGAGGCCTAACCCCATTTCAGCTGCTCCAGCTAACACAAAGGTAGCATCTACCCTCGTTACTATGCCTTTATTCCATATACCCCTCCGAGACAGATAAGCAGGGGATAAAAGTACACAGATATTGCTTTGAGAAAACGTAGAAGCTGTAGTTCATTTATCAACCCTTTTCTTCTTCCACTTAACAAAGATGGATCAGTGTCTGGAAGTTACTAGCATCTAGGCACTGGCTCCAAGTGGTCAGCATCTCTCCTCAAAGTGGGAGGAAAAGTGAGCAGGACTTTTGAGCAAATAGAGGGCAGAACTGCAGCACATGCAACAGAACATCAAAAGATCTGGTGACACTAATATCCCAAGCTGGTCTGAACATCTCTACCCCCCATGAGCTAGAAACTACTGTCTCCCACTCTAGTGTGGGACTTCTAAAGGATTTTCAAACCAAGGTTCTTTCCATATTGGAAGCACTGTAGCACCTAAAGCTCATACATACACAGAGACACAAAACAAGATTTAAACTATTTACAGTCTCAGGTTACGGCACCGGAAGTGTACCATGCAGTTTAGTATCACACAGCTGGAGGGTATGTACCCAATGTCTTAAGAGTTCTGCACAAAGGACTGATCTTCACAACTAGCACTGCACTAATTATAAACTGACATTGTAGGGTATGTGTTCAACTCATATAACAATGCAATCCTGTCTTTCATAATAGATGAAGCAGAAGAACAGCTGGCAGAATTGTACTTCAAGTATGAAGGCCAAATATTTCATGAACATATCTACTCTGAAGTTAGCAACACAAGATAAACTTAGTCATCCTTTAATGAACTCTTTCAAAACCATAATTTCCATTTCAGATTTCTAGGGAAAATATAGGTTCTGCTTCTTTCTCCAAATTGAAATTATAATATTTCTTGAGCAAGGAATAGAGTGCTGAGAATATGTCACAGTAAATAAAATTAATATCAATAGTAGTAATACTCAGTATTTATAAAAATATAATTTAATTTTAGAAATCTAATATTAAAACCATGCTGTTTTTCAGGTTTTGATCCTTACTGAGTCTAGGAGCTTAGAGAACTAGAGAAGATTCCCATCTCAGTGACACTCACAAGGCCTGAAATTCTAGTGCAAAAAGCCTGACAATGATCGTAATCTAACCCACAGAGCATATTTCCTTCCAGAACTTGGAAAACTGGTCTTTGAGCAGTAAGGTGAGAACATTAGCTTGTTTCTTTCAGGACCAGTTACCGAAAATGAAAGACAAAGTCTTTCTTCAAAACATATAATGATAATTCTTATGCATTCTAGTCACAACTATTACAATAGTCCTGTGGCATGAACAGCTGGTATGTTCATGCCATGTTCTTACTGAAACTTGAATTACTAGGTGACAAGTCTGTTTTTTATTTTATTTTACTTTAAGAAAGCAGATTCTACAGAGAGAGTTAGTTATGGCACAAAGTTTAATCACTTTTCTTTTTTCTCTCATCACCTTTTGCTTATCTGATTGGGAGACTTGTTACATTTTTTACATTCTTCCCTTACAGGAGAATTTAAAATATCTCTTGGAGATTCAAAATTTTAGTTTGAAACTGAAAGGGATAGTGGTATAAGGTATATCTCAATTGAGATACAATCATTCAGGTGAGTCTTTTGTTACCATAGTAACCCTCCTTCCACAGATTTGCACAGGAAAAAAAATCTAACATGCTATAATGTCATGAAAAAGTATATTATGATTTATTCATCCGTTATACCCCATGATGAGTACTTACACTTAAAATGCACGGCACTGATTATATTTCTTCAGTAAGACTCTTGTAGACTAATCCTAATTTTTTTAATATTTTTCCAATACAAAGTTTAAACTTGTTTTAGAATATATAAATCATAATATCACATTCAATGCAGTGCATAACTCTAACCTACTAAGCATACATTTTTCAGCTTAACTCTTCAGTATTATTAAATATTAATTAAAATTACTTCTTCTGTCTACTTAATAAATCCCACTATTTTTTCCCCGAGTCTGATTTTTTAGGAACTAGTCACTTTAAGCAAAGGTTGTTGAGTTAGTGTTAATATAGATTTGAAAAATGATCTTATGCATAGTCGTAACATTACACACCGATTTAATATATAGGTCTGTACCTGCTTGCAGCATAGGGCATAAATTAACAGCAGATAAGGTACTCTTCCTCAAGAAAAAAATGGCAATATGTTCATTGGGGACAGACAAGACTTCAGGTTGAATTAGACTTTTCAAAGAATACAACATGTTCTGTTAAAAAGGTCATTCAAAAAGGACACTACAGACAGGCAAAATAGCACCATTTAAACAGCATGAAGAAAAAGAGCACAGCTTAATACATTATTCAAAGTCTACAAGCAGTATACCTTATGGCTAAAATGTTCTGGTTCAGCCTGCAAGCAAAATATAGAAATTATCATCTTACTTAAACTGTACTGTTTGCAAGATGTCACTATCTTCTAGATAGATACATTTTAGGACTGAACTTGCTCCATGTGAACTGAGAAGTTCAAAGGAAGAAATGTCACAATCTCAGAAGAATCAATGGCACATTTGTGAGTCAATGTTTCTGTGAACTTATATTTTCGTAGATTTTTACATTTGATTTCTGTGCTCTTTCAAGAGGAAAAGAGCAGTTTCCTGTAAAATGCCCACAAGCCATAAAAGAATCCAAAAGGATTATAGTCTCATATTGCTTCTAGAAGGAATAAAATGCTTTGAAAACATAAATCAGGTAACTCTTTTGTAATAGATCTATAAATTAAATACTGTAGGATCTAACCTAACATGCCTACCAAGTCCTTAGAATGGTCAATTATATTTTACACTTTTAATATCACAGAATGGTTCTGGATGGAAAAACCTTTAAGATAATTTTGTCCAGCTATTAACTTAACATTACCATATGAAGTGCTAGATCATGTTCCTAAGCACCATATCTTCAAATCTTTTAAACCCCTCCAGGAATGGTGATTCAAACACCATGTTAGGAAGCCTATTCCAGGGTTAAACAACCCTTTCAGTGAAGAAGTTTCTTCTAATATCAAATCCTGGAAGCCTCTCCGTAGCCTTTTCCATCTCTGTTCAACTGTGCATATTCCCAGGACCCAATGTCCAGCTGTGATGGGTCCCATCTCTGTGTTTTAAGATCAGGGTGCTGACAGCAGCAGCTTGCGAGAAAACTAAGAAACTCTGAGGAAATCCTATAGTGACAGAGTTACAGAGAGAGAGAAGGTGGTAAAGGCTCAATCATTAGTCACTCAAGGATTCAAGAGAGGAAAGACCAGCTTGGAAAAGTTGTAAAACCTTCTTACAGGCATTAAAACTAGAAGGCACATTAAAAGTTGTTCAGGTGAACTGACAGATCATTGGTTTTGACAGATTTGATGCAAAAAAGCAGCTCAGTAGCAGTAATTATCCATCCCTGGGACCAGTGCATACGTGCCCTTCTCCAATCGACTGATGCCTAAGACATCAAAGACTCTTTGGATGTCTTAGCAGTTGCTTAACTAAGGTTAAACATACTAATGAGTAGCCTAATAGCTTATAAAATTCTAGAACATTTAACAGTTTGTTGGTCAATAGATAATTGCTTTGTGTTCATAAACTGCATATATACCACTTGGAAAGTCTTTTTCCACGCAGCTCAACATATCCGAACACGGTGACCCAAAATAAAGCCTGTAACACATCAATGGACTATGTAGACAGCTGACATCCTTTTGACTGAAAGCCAGAAACTTGTAGTACAGGGTAATTTGTAGTAATTTGTGGAGTCCTGCTCAGACTGTTCTGCACAGAAGGTCACAACCTCAGCCCAGAAATCATGACTCACTGGAGGGAAAAAAAAGCAGTGAATCTATATGGGACCAGGAAGATTTTCAGGACAAGGGTGCATTGAGAGAGAGGCAGGAAAAGCCTTTTTAATGTCATGAGAGCACTAAACCTAACACAGATACTTAAGCTTCTGTGCAATGAGCTTTGCAGAGGGCAGCAGCTAATTCGTCTGTTCTATTAAAAAGAGCAAAGGGAGAACTTGGGGGGAAAAAGAGCAAGAAAAGAAAATGGGTCTGAAAGCAGAAATGAGATTCTGGAGAGTCAAAATGGCGATTTAAGCATAGCTAAGGGACAAAATGAAGGTAAAAGTGCCAAACTGGAAGAAAAGATGTAATGCTGAGCAGTGTGCCTCCAGAGAAGAGAGCCTATGTTCAGTCTCTGTGATGTGTGATGAAGCAAGTACAGGCAAAACATAAATAGCGTAAAAAACCTTAGAAATTTGAATCTCAGAGTTAGTGCGGTACGCAGGAGTAAGGTTATTACCCAGGAGGTTTGTATAAAGACACAACTTGACTTAAAAGTGAGTAAGGCTATAAAGCATGTGAGATTACAACTAGCAGAATTATAAATTATGCTACTTTCAAGGCAATGGATTACAATTTAGCAAAACTGAAAAAATGTTGCAGACAAACCTTTCTTGGGCCACAGCGCTTCAAGGTCCAGTAGGTGTTCTTGCCAAGATGTATGAACAGTACTCCAAACATCTAGATTCAGTTAGCCCAGCTCGGTGCTAATGCTCCAGACTTGACTAGCCCCCTCATGAGACTGCTCAGGAGTCAGCCCCTTGCCTTTGGGAGCCCACCTTTTATTGGTCCCCCAATTCTGCTCATGTGCAGCTGGGGCCAGCCCTAATTGGGCACAGGTGGGCTTAACAGGAGCTCACACCTCCCACCTGCTAATTGGCAACACCTGGTTGTCCTTACATGATTGCCTCTACAGAAAGAAGCCGTCAAAAGAACAGATTACAACTAACAAAACTTAACAAAGCAATGGGGAGTAAAACTTAACAAAGTTGGAAACTATGTTACCCTCATGTGCCAAGATAGGGTTAGAAACAGAAACACAGAGAGAGGGAGAAAGAGAGATGAAAATAAAGAAGAGATAGAGAAGATATCACCACCCTTGGATCCAGCAATGGTCTTGGTAGGAAGTTCAGGTCCTTGGACTGTGGGCATGCATCCAGCATTTTCAGTGTGCCTCTTTTATGCCTCCTGACTCCACCATTTTGGGGGGGGCTTTGGCATATCTTGCAAAGCCAGGTGTTCACTTGGGCCCCTCCAGATGGGATGACACAGCAAAAAACCTTATTTCTGAGCATGTGCCCTCTCCAGTGTCTTTACCCGGGGCACACACAAGATGCCACTCTGCCTCCACAGGGTCCATCTCACCTGCCCCTGCCCCTTATTGACTAAGGACAGTGTCCTGCCTGTCAGGGTGGCCATCAAATGGAGCTCCCCATGCAAGGACAGTGTCCAGCTTATTGGCATGGCCACTAAAAAAGAAGGGCTGCTCCTGGGACGATAGGGCCCTGTTTATCAGGATGGTTACCCAAATGAGTTCCTTGAGAGAACTGAGTCTGGATGGCTTCTGGAATGAGGCCTCCACCCAAACACAGTGTTCACTTTGTCAGGGCGGCTGTTTGGAGACAAATATTCTTTTCGGGATTCTACACATCCATATTGAAAGAGAAGTAGAATGACAGTTTGCTTTTCACCTACCTGAATAGCATTCTGTCTCCACGTATTTAAAAGCTATCACTGAACCTTGGGGAGTCATTTGAGCCAAAGGCTAAGAGCATACTTTCCAAGGACAAACATAATTAGAAGGTACCACCTGACACAGCAATCTTTACTGTACTGTTGAAAATAACACTAGACAAAAAATTACTTGTAATATAGAGACTAGTTAGAAAACAAGAATTTGTTCTGTTCCGAAATAAAAATGAAACCATTCAAATTTTGAGGTAGAAAATACACCATAATAGCCAACTGCAATAGCATCCTGCTTAGAGATTCCAGTTCATGTTCCTCTTTTGCCTGACCCAGTGCACAGATCTTCTGTGATCTAGATTGAAGGAACTCTTGTTCCAAAAATCTCTTGTCCTTGCCTCATCCTGACTCACAAATTGAAATACATGATTATTCTTCAGCAGTTCTGCTTTAAACACTTAAAAAAATCACTCTTCTGCTCTACTGCATCCCAGTGACATCTCTCGTTTCCAATCATATCAGAATAAAAATTCTGTTTGTCCAGCAACCATTAATAAGATTTTAACACCTAATACTTCTCAGTCTCCCAAGTAATACATTACAAACAATAAGATTTTTTTAAAAAAAAAAAAAGTCAAGCTAGTCATTATACTCCTATAGCAACGAGAGTTTGACCAAGCACTTTTATTAACATTTTTTGGCATTTACATAAAAATTAGATTTTCCCTTCTGTTTCCTGATAAATGAAGACTTCTATGTACCAGTATGTAAGTAGCTAATTTCATCATTCCAAGAGGATCTGGCTAGAATAATAGCAGCAGAAATCCTTCTATACTTAATGCAAGATGTTGCAATGCAGCAAAGCATTCAGATGCTATAGAACACATTTTTACGAAAAGTTCTGTCTTTTCCTATAGCAACATCTCTCTACTGATAGAAAGTGACTACAGATGAAAGAAAACTGAAGAGAATTTATTTCAGAAGGCAGACAGAAGATATTTTATTTACTGATATGTATATTTACCCATATGATGTGCTATACCCTTAGCAAAGCTTGAATCTTAGTTCCTTTCAAAGTGCTCTACTTTCTAATTTATGTACTCTGAGCAAACAGACACCAGTTACTTTGCAGCCTTGTGTTTGTCTTTCATGCAGAGGAGCATCTTTCCCTATCTTCCCATTTTAGTTGCTTGTTTTGTTGCATTTGTGTCTTTTGAACTGCAAAATCTAGTACCAGTTGTTTTAAAGCCAGCAGCTGGAAATTCATAGAAAAGCAGAGGCACACCCTGTTCTTCACACATCTGACTTACAGCTACAGCTACTTAAATTTTTGAGATTTCAACACCTTTCTTTCAAATATTTCAACCAAATCCTGTGAAGTCCTAAATTCATATAGTCTTCAAGAAGTTTTGGCACTCAGATATTGTGATCATTTTGAAGTTTAAGTCTTACCGGCTATTGACATTTCAGAAATTTATATTAGAAAAACAGAAATGGGGTAATAAAAGCTTAATGTTGGGTTATCCTTTGCAATTAAATATATATGAACATAAAGTAAGATTCAGAGGTCCTGAAGTAGCAATGCAGAACCAATAATCACAATAAGAACTATAGCTTATTGGTATTCTAAGCACTAAATGTGCACCTGAATCCACAGAACAACCTATTGCATTTGACTAGTTTAAAATGCAAGACCCCTAACTAGAACCTTAACCTCAGGGTTAAGGCCTTATCTAGTATTTATACAATCTTTATCATAAAGAGCCTTGAGATGGTCAAAACAAGAAAAAGCTATCGCCAAGAACATTCAACGAAGTGGTAAACAGATCTTGAACAGAAAAAAGACCTAGAGACATTCCAATGATTTGTGCTAGTACTGGGGGAGACCCAGTTTCAGATCAGGTCTCTGTTGTGCTACACGTTGCACAGGGTAACACTGTCATGACATTATTCTCACCACTTATGAACATAATCTAATGCACACATGCATTACATGCAACTGTGCAATATTAATATAGTCCATATGATATATAAAAATGAACCAGGAAAGTGAGATTTCATAAGTCTGAAGGTTTAATACAGATACCAGTCTTCTTGACTTCTACTGCATGGAACAATCACTCCCTACAATATCTTTGCTTTTAGTCGTTTGGGGAGCCTGATGCAACATAGGACCAAAGTTTGGGCCCCGTGAATAGTCATGCTCTAAAAAATAGATACAAATTTACACTTTGAAAGGCCAAGCTTCCCTACTCTACAATGAATTAAGTGAGTTAAATCTGCCATATTTCCTTCCCCTGAGGGAGGACCATACCAAAGGTTAGTATGAACATGAGTATAATTCTTTAATATTTCTAAAAGTGGAAAAAAATAAACAACCAAAAAAAATTTCTATTAATCTGACAGATCTTTAATCATAACTTCCATCCAGCTGGTAATTCTCACTTGAGACAGTTCTTTTCAGCCTCATAGGTCTGAGCCTAATCTCCCTGATGAGTATAGTTCCAGAGAGAGATGGGGGGCACTATTTTATGTTAGGGGGGAAAAAAAGGCAATAATATTTACAGTAAAACATAAGGTTTCTCTGACTACATAAACCACTTCTACGTGTTTGCTGCTCCCACATTGCTTCACTGCATTTACCTTACGACTGTAACTACCCTTTTCTTGAAGCTGTTTTTGAAGTCCCTACTCAACCAAACCAAGAGATTGTTACATCAGCTTTTAAAGCTTCTAGTCATTAGAAATCTGGCCCCACCTGTGGGAAGCTTTTAAACACCTTCTAGGATATAGTCAATATTCCAGTCTCTTTCTCAGACCCATGCCCATTGTACTCAATGTCAGCTCCCACAAAGAATGGATCAGACAATTTCTGCTTTGATAATTTGTAGGCACTGTTAAGATGCTTTGTGGCTTTTGTCTTGTGACGAATCATAAAAGTACAACAAATTCCTCCAGTGCAGTTGGGCCCTGAAGGAAGCTCACAAAGCACAGTATTGTTCAAGATTTCTTCTACTGTACAAGAAAACTACTGAAATTAAAAATGTGATAGCACAGCTAGAAATAATAGAATGAAATCACATTCTTTCATGTACCCCCCTGTGAGCCAACATTGTTGAGACAAAATTTCAACCAGGTTGAATGAAATAAGTTTTATATAAATGAGAGCTATATCTCCATTAAAGTAAACAGAGTACGCTTCTATTGGACAAATGTGTCATACTTGCCTAATAAGAAATTTCCTAAAAAGAGTGGAAGGTACATGAGAAGCCCCCTAAAAGGGAATTAGCACCTTTTCCTACGGATCTGTCACTAAAATCAGAGCTGCTGTTGTGGACTGGTGCAGTGTTTGTCATTGTTAATATCTCATGGTACACAGCAGTACACAGATTGGGACACAAAGACCTTATTGACCCTCTGTCCTCAACGAAAAGAAAGCATGCAGTCAGGTATGGTATGTATTTAAGCTAATATATGCTGTTTTCTGATGAACACTGCTGCATTACCCAGCCTATACACATAGGTCAGGATCTAACCACATCAAGGCAGATTAAGCATTTCACATGTTAAATGCAAGAAAGTCAGAGATGCTGGAATATACATTTATACACAGAATGACATTACAATTTAATCTTATTAACACAGGAAACTGAAAGTACTTTTAAAGTGCCACTATGGTGATATACCATTTGGTAGCCCAGGGGCATCATTACAGTCCACAAGTTTTTTCATTGAGGTCAATGCCTCACATATATAGGAACGGCAAATTCACTCTAAAATGATTAAAGCTGCCAAAGTCTTTACTACAGTGTAATTGTTTCGAAATTTCCCCTGCATCCATGGAGAAAATTGTTTCTTAATTGTCTTTTTTATAATATTCTAATATTTTAATATAAAACTCCTTGGGTTTTGTGGTTTGGCATTAAGATGAGAAAGGTTTGCAACATGGAACACAGTCAAATGCTTTATTTTTACCCAAAAAACAAAGGGAAAAAAAAAGGTTTGCAGTAAAAGCAATTATCTTCATACTTTTGGGTCATAACTTTTAGTATATTGTTGCCATCAGCTTGCAGTTAAGGGTACAACACAGCATGGAGCTGTGACCATCTGATTATGCCAAGCTGCTGCTCTGAAACAGCAGAGTCCCAGTCCCTGATGATGGAAGAGAGTGCACTCAGAAACGTTGCTGACAATACTAAATTGAGAGGGAGCAGTCAACACACTGGAGGACAGGGCTACTGTTTAGGGGGACCTACACAGACTGGAGAAGTGGGCTAAGAGAAACTTCATGAATTTCAATAAAGGCAAAGTATTGCATCTGGAACAGAATAATTATGCAGCAGCGGAGCTGCTTAACTATAATAACTATTGCATAACTGCAATAACTATACAGGCTGTGGAGCATCTTGGCTGAAAGGACAGGAAGGACCTGGAAAAGAGAAAGCTAAACCAGAGTCAACACTGTGCCCTCACGGCCAAGAAAGCCAGCTGCATCCCAGGCTCCAAGAGCAAGTGAAGGAAATTATTATTCCCCTCTGTATGACATTTATGAGACCAGTTCTCTAAAGACTTTCACACAGTGCATCTAGTGCAGGAACATGTGATGTGAGAAGATGATGCTGAGGGAGTTTTTCTTACTCATCCTTAAAAAAGACTCCAGGGAGAGCATATTTCTGTTTGTAGCTACCCAGAGGAAAGGTATAGAGAGGATGGAGACAAGCATTTCTCACAGGTGCATTGTAGAATGATGAGAGGCAACAGATGTGAGATGCAAGATGGGAAATTACCATTTGATGTAAGGAAAAAAGTTTTTGGTTGGTTGGTCGTTGGATTTTTTACCTTAAGCATTGTCAAATGTGCCTGGAATAGATGAGCTCTGGAGTCATCAGTGAATCTATGACTGATAACAAGCAGTCCTTGTCCAGACACTTCTAAAGACACCATTACCACTTTACACTTTAAGACTGTGATGTCTGTGGTACATACAGAGTCCTCACCAGAAACTTCCTGCAGCCTAAGAACTGCAGCAGTGATCCACTATAGTGTTAGACCTTGGAAAACTCCAAACACAAAGAAATTGATTATTTGCCTTCAGACATCCCACAATCCGAGGAATTGGAAGTGAAGAAGAATTCTTTTACCACATTAAATAGTTAAATGCATTATGAATCTCTTTTAATTTATTTCTGGTTTAGCTTCAATTGTAATATCATTTTTAAAATATATCTTTTAAAATATATAAATCTGTGAACTGTAAAATATTATTTCATTTCATCAATATTCAACTTTCACTTTGACTGCAGGGAAATTTTAATTGAGAATACTTCCATTTTGTGTGATGTTAATTGAGAAAAAATAATTATCTGTCCCTTTAGGGAAAGAGAAAAATATTATAGTAGCTCATACTGTTGCTATTGCTCTTTTCCTTCAAGGCAATTTATAAGCATACAAAAGGAAAGAGAAAGAAAGCAGAAAAACAGAAGACACAATATTTTTTCTTCTGCAAATTCTCACGTACTACTCTGCTAGAGAAACGTAGACCTGTCACAATCTTTCCATGCCGAGCAACACTTAACCACTCCCTGGCAAAATACATGCTGAGATTCCTCCACTTTAAACCTGTCTGCAATTGCAAACTGCCCTAGAGCCCCTCAAACACCTACACTTCTACCTTCCCCTTTTACCAAATATCCAGGTTCCTGTCCAAATCTCTGTACTAAATCTGACTACCAAAAATCTCAGTGACTAAACCCATGTGTTTGTCTGAGACAATCTGTATACCCTCAGCCTTCCTGTAGATTCCTGGAATTAATGAGGTTGCAACCCTCTCTTCTGTTAGTGCAGTTTCACTGCTTTGCTGTCTCTTGCCATAACTAATCCTTTATTTACTCAGTCTTCTGCTGAAGTTAATGTCTCAGAGGCAATATAGTTATATTCCATAGTTACATATTTCTTCTTACAGGGATTTTTGTAGCCTATCTCCTTAAACTCAGTCCTTCAAGTAAGTTTTTGAAAAGAACTTAACCTCTTTAAAGGCAAGTTCCAGAGAAAGGAGACCTACCTGTTGATATTGCTCCAAAGTTCTTCACGTAGTCCCCTAAAAATTGGTTTCTGTCATTAGTCAATGAGGCAGAGAAAGAGCCTCAATGTGGCTGTGCTTTTGCAGAACACAAGGTGCATGGAACAGGGAACCTGAAAGAGCAACAATGCCCCTGATCTCAGCTTAGTGGAGCACTCAACACCTCAGCAAAACGTAGCACAGCTCTTACCACTAGAAAATCACTTGACATGTGACTTGCAGCCTGTGTGATTTGGATGCCAAGGCTGAGTGCTCAAAAATGGCACAGCACTGGAGCTTCCTGCTGATCCTGAAGGACAGACTTTTCATTGCTTTCCTTTTGAATGGAAAAGGACAGGCCAGCTGTGATGCCCTGGATCTCTATGTAACCTTTTACATTGGTTTTCTGCCCTGCACCTGACAGAGTGGGAGCATTTTCACATTGTGCATCATTTACAGTCAAAATCTCAGAGCAGTGCTTTACCAAATCCTAAAATAGACCCTAGATTATGTGTACACTTCAGAGGCCATTTTTATAAATATTTTTGTAACATTTTCTTCTCTAATGCCTCACAATATTTGGTCTAAGAAAATTAATGCATTAACAGTAATAGATACATACATTAGCAATGTGTCCTTGGCATTCAAGGTCATTTCTGATGAATTCTATTAAAACAACTCATATTCTATTTAATATTTTCACTTCATTTTGCTAGCCAAGAAATTAAACTGCCTTCTTTAGAAATATCAATATGATTTAAAGGAAGTTACTTAAGTAAATAAACTCAGATGGCTATTATTAATTTGAAAATTTACCCTTTCTGGTATAGGCTTTACATTTAAAGAAATCATTAAGATTGAAACATATATTTCTGAACTTAATAAAACAATTATGGATTTTTAAATGTTAAAAAAATAAAATTCAGTGCATCAGTAGCTTAATTCTAAGAATGAAATACAGGAATACAACACATCTGAAATGGTATAAGGGAAAGAAGGCAGCAGTTCTGGTTTTAGGAGGACTAAGAGCATTCTTCTATTTCTTTTGTTGTCAACAGCACTGATATACCATGTCATCTCAGAAATCTTTTAAGAGCTATTCAGTTATTGAAGCATGACCTTTTTATATTTTAATAACCTGGAAATTGCTTTTTTATCCTTAGATTATATACTATCAGATAACAGTCAAATTTTCTCTGCCAAGCACAATGAATAATTGAAAGTTGACTCAAATACCTAAATTTCAGATTGGGGTCATTGTTGGTGCTTCTTCTAAAGTATCTAACAGATTGCAGCCAAAAATCTATTTGATGAGAAATACTCAATTGCATTACCAGAATTAAATTGTCAGGCTTGCTAAGGATACAAGTACAGTATTTTACACACACACCCCGTTTGTATCCACTTTTTCAAAATGAGTCAAAGTCTCCAGTATGAACTGCTGAAAGCAAAAGAAACGCAGAACAGTCACACTCCATGATTTAAACACCCTATTCAGCATAGATATGGCAAAGGTCCCAGAACACTGTGTGAGTTTCATAAGGCCACAACAAGAGCTACCCATAATGAAGTGAGTGAATGAAACTTTCCTATATGATCATTTATGCATTCTTGAAGGTCAGATGATGAGAAACATTCATGCATGTAAGAGAAATTCTAATAAATATAAAACCATTTTTAATTGCAGTCAGTGCTTTTGCTTGATACCATTTCTGACCACTACAACTCTGTATTCTGTGTTCACTCCTGCTCTAGCAACCTGGTTTTAATCTGCAGGGAGATGAGGATGGTATTATTTTTTTACTCTTAATTACATAGCATATTTTCACAGAAGATCTTGGAGGTTATATATAATATAAATAATAGCAGAGCTATTATTTAGATCTGAATCTACTGACATTTTGACTGTGTTCTGCCCATGATTAAAATAGCCTCATTTCTGAATATGATAGCATATTGTAATAGAGGCCTCAGAATTCTGAATCTTTTTAAACATCAATATTAGAATTTTTGAAGTGCATGGTATTCACCCAGATGTTCCATTGAAATTAATGTCAGAGTGCCCACTGGTTTCAGTCGGGGTAAAGAGAGGCCACCACTCAGGGTTCTCATAAATTCTCCCTTAGAGCATAATACACAGTGTACATCTGTTGAATAATTGCCAGTCTGAGCCATTTTTAAGCTTATTGTATATTTAAGAGTGATCAGAAATGGTAATGGCTATGTGGTTTGAAGCCATAAACCCTTTGAAAAGCAAGTTAGATTTATAAACTGAAGATTTATTCTGCTAATACTTATAAGCCTGTCTTTCAACATACAAAGTCAGTGACTGTGGGTGATGGTAGGTTTAGTTTTAACTGCAGGTTTGGGGATTTTCTTGTGGAGGTTTTTTGTTTGTTTTACAAACCAGCAGACATAATTCTTGATTTATCATGTTACTATGAAAAATGGAATTTATCCATCCAACAGATTTGTCTTATTGTGAGCATCAGATTTCTACAACTGTTCTTTGAAATGGGCAGGACTCAGAAAGAATGCCTAGGAGGGAATGAAAAAGAAACAAATTCTGAAAGGTTCATATCTTGATGAATAGCACCCTATAAAATTCCCCACAATGACAACAAATTTTGCTATGTCTCTCCACTAATCACAAACATCATTAGCTGATATGAATACATCGATTAGGCTTTTATACAGTATTTTAACATCTTTATCTCTCTTGGGTTTCACCTTTTTACCCCTCTTTTTTTTTTGGTGGAAGGGTTTGTTGGGTGTTTTTGCAGTATAGTAGGCCATTCACCATGTATCATTTCACCTGGAATCTGATTTCCCTTTCCTTCTAGCTTCACACTAGGCTGTACCCTCTGTTCTGCCGCCAAGTCACAGATAGGCCAATATTCATCTGTCAGTTTTAGACATCCCAGAGTCTTTTTGATAACAGAGTGATAACAGACCCCACCCCATGTCTTCAAGTGGGTTTTTTCAGCTGTGTAACTCAACATAGCACCTGTTCTGTGATCCCTTCTGGAAGTTGCCTTAGTGGTCCCACTAATGAACTGTGGTTTCTGTGGTTTATTTATTGCCCATGGAGAGGGAGTCTGGGCAAAGATCTCTTAAGAAATGACTCCTTTCCAGGCAAATGGAGCTGGAAATCAACAATGCAAAGGTGAATATGAGCTAAGAGTCAGCATGGAGAGAAGGATCTTCTGTTTACTGGGAGAGAGGCAAAGTCAGTGAAGGGCTGTGGAGACATCATCAGTAACTCCCTGAGTGGGTGGAAGAGGAGTAATCCACATTTGTCAAGCCTCAAAAGAGACTGCTATACTCAGAACATAAATATTTTACACCATAGTTTTAGGATGGAGAATACAAAGGTTGAAATACTTCCATATTTCAGAGATAAGAGGCTTAGATATAAGATAGACAAAGGGACCAAGAAAGAAATCTGTCTCAAATAATGGATCTACTTGACAAGCCGATTGTTACTGTTATCAATAGTGAGTGAGAAAGCAGAAAATAGAGAGGGTTTAAGGAAGATATTTGAGAACTCTGGTTTAGATATTTTGTTAATGGCTCAACCTCTACAACTGACCTCGTCCAGACAGTCAGCACAGTTTTCAGTTTAATCTGTGTTACAGTCAATAATTCTGGAGTAGAGTGGCAGATCCATGTGAGTCATCAATATAGAGACTGGCACTAAAACTTCCAGAGCATTTCACAGGTAATGGAAGCTATACACTACAATCCTTACATAACCATCATTTTGGTCAGTTTTATCTGTTTTAAAGACTTCAGGATAGGCATCTTTGTTTTGTGTAAGTTTCCATAAAAGTATTTCATGTCCAATCCTGCTTTGTCCTGCAATTTCTTTTGAAATGTATACCTCTGCAAAATGGACATAAAATGTGACTTTGGGTTTGATAGCACTCAGCAGACACTTTGCAAGGCATAAATTCAAAAACAGAGAGAAGCTATCACAAAGTCACAATTGTAGCTTTCTACATCCATTTTGCAGAGGTATAAATTACAAGAGCAAACTGCTACTGACTTGAACTGAGCACTGGTACTTAGGTACTAACAACCACTTTCCTATTCCTCTTTACAGCTGTAATGAGTTATAAAAGGCAAGGCAGTTTCTGAGAACCTTTTTTACTCTTGCACCTTGAGCTACTTATACATGTGAATAGGGAGGGTCAAATACAACTACAGGGACAAAAAAAAAAAAAAAAAAAAAGTGTGGTTTAGGTAGCATAAGCTGAGAACAAAAGTGTGATTTAGCATTACTGAGTGGATATATTTGCAAGTATCATAGAAAGAGGTAGTAAAACCTTTAGAAAATATAGACAAATACCTCTGTAGCTTTAATGTTCACTTACTATGCTCTGCTCAAAAAGTTTCTCATTATATGAAACACAGAAGTGTCTAGCATGTAGTAGCTAAATAAAGCAAGAAAATACCTATTTGAACAGAAAATAAGATTTCAGGGAAAGAGCTGACTCATGAGCCCAGTATGAATCTTCACTAGCCACACATTATAACCTGCACTGACACCCCATACAACCCAATCCAGAAGGATGCTTTGTCTTCAAATGTTTCTAAGCAGCATCACTACCTGGCAGCAGAGATGCAATACGAAGCACTGCCTGGCTTTGTAGTAATTTATCATCTAATATATACATGATTTTCTGAGAAATAATACAGAACATTTCAGTATGATTATTTTTTTTTTCAGATTTCTGGGGTTGTTGGTTGGTTTTGTGTTTTTGTTTTAGAAAGAATCTCATATAATTTGGATGCTCTCTCTGCCAGACAGCCTTCCTCTTATATAATTTGCTTTTTAAATTGCCTTCTGTCAATCTTTTCATCATAGACTCTCAGTATAATTAAAATTATATATTTTTTAACTAATCTCCTACTCCATTAAACAGTTCCTCTGTGCCTCTTTCATAAGAGGAATGCTGGATAGCATCTAAACATTTTCAGATGAACTGACCCCTTTCACTAACACAGCACTTTGATGTATGAGCCGATATCAAGGTTTAGCACTGGGCTGGCGATGAAACGACTGACAGACAGATGCTCTCCATCACCTCCTCTCCCCTCCCCTGCAGGGAAAGGAGAGAGAATGAGGGAGAGAGACTTATGTGTTGGAAACTAAACCACAGCTTTAATGGAACAGTAATGCTGAACAGGAAAATAACAAAATATATACAAATATATACAAACCCACTATTGCACTCCCCCCCAGTAACTCTCAGGTCACCACCAAGGCTCCAGGACAGGGGCTGGAAAGTCCCAGACTGGGCTCCTGGAGTCAGTGGCAGAGAGGAACTGGATGCAGGAACACACAGATTCAGAAATTCATGGATCAAAGGGAGACAAAAGGACCCAGTCCTGCCAGGATGCCAGCAAACAAAGAAACTTGACCCTTGTGATCTCTCAAGTTTATACCAAATATGATGTGTATGGGATGGAATACTTCATTTGGTCAATTTTGATCACCTATCTGGTCTGTTCTTTGCCAAAGGAGGGTCGCAGGTGTGATCCTTTTACTCCATTTTCTTTCTGGAGCTTAAGATATACATTCTCCAGCAGTATCTATAAACATCAAGTGTTATCAGTTCTAGAAGCAGACAGTGGGTGAAAAACAGCTGGGGGCATTTCTCAGATTAAGTGGTAGAAACCTGTAGTCCAGATTGAAGCCACTCCCATCAGGATAAATTGTAAATGTGGTCAGCCTCATCCTGACCACTCTGTGTCATGCAGGGCAACTTCCTGTGCTGCAAATAACTGGCTGAAGTAGCTGAATGGCACTGCCTGACGGGCAGCCAGGCAACAGCTTTGTATCATGACATGATGGAGAACATGAGATTATGTCTACCCAGTCAAAGACCACTCTCATTATGTCTGTGAAGGAAAACTTCCTTGCCTTGGGGAAGGGCTTTCTTGAGATGGGAAGCACACTAATTTTGGCTTTGCATCCAGTCAGTTGCAGGCAGCATCAATCAATTGCAGAACACCTTGCAGCAAATCGAAAAATCACTAACAGAACAGTGCAGCTGATTATTACTCGTAGTGGCCAAGAGTCATGCATAAGGTATAAGGTAGCAGCTCTTGTTAATCGCACAAGAACTGCATTACTTAGAGAGGTTTTGCAGACATTTAAAATGCATGGGAGGACAGCACAATGCCCTGAATAAGCATTCAGCACTCTCTCTGAAGTGAGTATGTTAAGAGGCATTGCAGATTCTTTTTGGCAATGCTTCAAAACAATTCAGAACTTTATTATATCCATTCTGTTTTAACAATATATTATATAATTTGCAATTTATAAGGGATATAAAACACTTAAAGATATTTTTATTTAAGAATTGCTTTTAAAAGTGATATATAACCCAGAAGAACTACGATGGGAAAAAGATCAAAGGAGAAAAAAAAGTTATTGCTCTCCTTTTTTCCCTACTTCAGTGTTATATCTATATGTGTTATATAATGCATTATATTTATATTTGACACTGTTGCAGATGGTCAGCTTAATTATTTTTTTTTTGCTCTGTAGCTAGTCAATCTATCAATTCTCATTGTTGTTTCAAAGGTCATAGCAGCAAAGGAGGGTGGAGGGAAAGGAAGGAAATTACATAGGGCAAACCCAAAACTGGCAGGACTCTCAAAGACAGTAATGAACTCACATTTTTGATTCACAGTTTTGTTGGCAAAGACCTCACAGCTGTCAAGAAATATAAACAAATCTACATGAAGGTTTTCCTTATTTTTACATGCTGCAATAACATGAATATATATAAATTAGTCACAGAAAACAAATTGTTTTTCAAACCCCACACTAGTGAGGAATGGACCAAGGTGTCAATGAGTTAGTTGAATTCAAGGATGAATTAAAATGCACCATTTATGTTGCATCAAATTCTAACTGATTTAATAATTCTTTTTGATTACTTGTTTATTTTGGAGCAAAAATAAGGAGGAAAATGCTGAAAGATATTCATAGGTTTCTTAGACATTGGGAATTATTTCATGAGAAGACCATTATCTCATTAGTAAGTTTGTATCCAAATAAGAGCTTGGTGCTGTGGTGTGGAATCTCACTATAGATAAAGAAATGTCTAATCAATGCAGGAAAAGTAAATATGTTGAATATAGAATTACAAGAGAGAATTACCTAATTCCCACTGAAAACTCATGGATATTTGAGCACTTCAGACTACTTTTACACAACTTTTCAAGAACTTCATTCCCTCCACAGCACAAAAGAAACCAAGCTTTGGATGGTTCATAAATCTTCATTCTTTAAATGGCAGAACAGTACTGTTACATACTCAGAAGTTACTATTACAATAAAGTAAATAATTACACCTTTCTAATTCTATGTATGCGTGGAATGGAAATGTAATATTGGCTATGTATTTATGTACATGGTTAAAACACACTGACTGTTGAATTGCTGTGCACAAACATTACTGTACTATACTCATTCAGAACCTTATTTCTTTAAAGGAACAAGGTTATTTGCGGTGAAAATACTGCTATAAAATTAACACAAACCTAGCCAGCATAGCAATGACTGCAGATAAGCAAAGCATAAAGTTTGACAGCTGGTTTCTCAATAGGAAATAGGCAGCTGCAGTATTAGCCAAGAATAACCAAATGGACAAAATGTAATCCCCGTTTATGAAAAAAATGGAAAAGAAACTGTGGCATAGTAACCCCAAACAAATAAATTGAATTGGAAAAACAGACTATGAGCTTTTTTAAAGGGACTACTAATATAATATACCAGGAAGCACATTTTCCACAAAAAAATTAACATTTTCAGAATGTATTAGAACAAGGCACCTGTTCTTTGGGCTGCCACACTCAACTGAGGAATACAGAATTAATTTTCTTCATAACGGCTTGCATGGGGATATGTTTTGGATTTGTGCTGAAAAGAGAGTCGATAATGCAAAGGTGTTTTCACTCCTGCTGAGCAGTGCTCACACAGCCAAGGCCTTTTCTGCTTCTCACACCACACACCGTGAGTAGGCTGGGGGTGCACAAGAAGTTGAGAGGGGGGACATTCTTAGTTATGGCTTTCATCTTCCCAAGGAACTGTTACACCTAATGGAGGCAAGCTCTCCAAGAGATGGCTGCACAACGGGAAAAAGAGAATTAATTCTTTGTTTTGCTTTGTTTCTGTGTGGCTTTTTCTTTACCTCTATCTGAAACCATCAGTTTTCTCACTTTTACCCTTCTGATTCTCTCTCCCATCCAACCAAGGGAAAGTGAGTGCTGGATAGGGTTAAAGCACAACAGTCAGCTCTCAAAAAACCATGGATTTTTTGATCGATATAGAAAAGCAAGTGTAAGCATGTGACTTGATACGAGTTTAAGATTTTTTCCAAACACTGACAGTTACCACAGTTCTGCTGCTGAGATGCATTAAAATACATTAAATAATCATGATATCATGTATCTTTATGATAGCCTCTTCATCCTTCTAGTATACTAGCGCTTATTTTGAACAACTGAGAGATTTAGAGGTGAAAAAGCCTGGTGAACATTGCATACTCTCATTCTTTAATTTTCAAATTTTTTTTCCCCTCAAACTGAATAATGCCATTCCTCAGGATACAGCCAGCTCAACATCATTTTAGCATGAACTGCAAAGGGGGTAGTTAATGGAATTGAAGTGTTTTCTACTGAGATTCAGGGGCACACTTTCTAGAATATAGGACCACCTCTGGCTAGGGCAAATCAATGCAATGTTCCTTTAAGTAACAGTTACTTTACTTTTTGGCAACTGAGGATTTCATCCTCAAAGACTTTAGAAAGCATATTTCCAAATGGCTGGCATTTCCCAAGTGTTTCGTATGATAACTTACAATTTTTTCCTCTTATATTGTTTTTTTCCTTAGTCTAGATAGTTAAAGCTTTGTCACTGAGTAGCACAGACTACAGAGACTGGACTCAGAGTAGCACGGAAAATTGAGTGCTGAAATGTCACATGGAGGTGGGACTGATAGACTGGCTACCAAAGTTATGAGCAACTCCTTTCTCCTGACATGAACAAACTTTAGCTTTATATGAGTCATCTATTGCTTGGCACAACTGTACATCAGCCAGCATATCATTTTTAACCTCACAATTGTTTCCTATGAAGGAAAGATATTATGTAATGTCAGAATACAAAATAGGAACAAGAAAAATTAACTCTTTGTGACAAAGTATATGTGATCAAGAGCTGTATTTTCTAGGCTAGCTCATGCACTCCAACTGATACATGGTTACCCAAATAAAGACAAGAAACCAAAGACAGTACAGTGGCAATATCACTACAGTAGGGATGGAGGTAAAGGTCTCTTGACCTCTTCCTAGAGGTAACTGACATCAGGTGGAGAAGTACAACTGCATGACAAATCATCCTCCCTTCAGTCACAGAAAACCTAGCACAGATGGCCATCTCCAGGAAGACTGAAAATTCTTCTGCAAAATTAACTGATCTTGGAAGATGGATGCTTTTAGAGTTATCAAAATTATTTCTCAGGTACTCTACTAGCCCAATTTCTGTAAATTCATTAGTTTTATTAGTGAGAAGCAAATAGTTAGCACAAGCAAGTTCAACAGTATTTAAGATAATCTGGATATTAATCTACCAGGGCAGCAACACTGATAGCAAATCTGCCAAAACAGACCTAATCAACAAACCATTTCCACAAATCTGTTAGGCTAATTTTTAATCTGAACTACTTAATGCAGTTTAGTGATGCCATGGAAAGGAGAGGTCGGATTTCAATATCTGGTTTGCTTGTTTTAAAGATAAAGAAACCTGGTAAAATCATTCTTGGCATATGAGTACAACAAAAATGGTTTCAAATTATATTGAAAAATATTCTAGATAGCATTGGTTAGGCCAATTAGGTCACACAAATTCAGACATTGCATTTTACTCCCTAGCTTACTCATAAGAGACAGGATACCATTCATGATGATACCTCGCACATGCAATGGGTTCATAAAAGCTGACTGAGAGTCAGGCTGGAAGTTCTGAACAGCCACAACCTATGTGCTTGAGCAGCTTAAAAGTGTTGGTTCAAGTCTACAGGATAACAGAGGAAATAAAAGCAAGAAATTGCACAAGACAACACCAAGACATAAAAGAAACTGTTAATTCTCCTTCCACCACATTTATAATTTTCCTATTCTATTGCTTTTTCTTGCTTGGTTTACTCTATCTCTACCACCCTCACTCAGAGACTTCATGCTCTGCAAGCTAACAGTATTTTGTTTCAGCAAAGCATTTAGGGTCCATTTGTGTGAAAGGAGCAAATGGAAGTGTGAACATCAGCCCACTCCACATTCAGTGGCAATACACCTTTACTGCCAGCAGCCTGGAGAGTCTTAATCCAGCTCTGCATGCAGAGACCATCAAACAACTTCAACTACTCAGCAAATGTTCCTTTATTCCGTACTATGGTACCACAGTCACTACCTTTCCTTCTGCAAGGCTGCACATGGCCTCATGTTTTGGCCACAAAGCCAGAGAGGGAAGAAAAACAAAACTGTAGATCTAGAGTGACCAATCGTGCAAACCAGTGAGAGCAATACCACTGAACAGCACATGCAGCCAGTAAACACTGTTCAAAGATTGAAATTTGTTCTTTTGATACATCTAATCAATAACGAATAGCAAACAAATTAATGAGATCCAAGGTCTATTTACAAAGCACAAACAAAGCAAAAAGACTGAAACTGATCATATTAATTATTTGCAGCTAGGAGTTTCACTACATTTAGCACTGAATTGTTTGAAAAGAGCTCACTACAAATAGACAAATCTCTACTTTGAGTCAAAGATTGAAGAAACTTGAACAAGCCCTGAGCTACACCTTAATCAAGCATCCTAACCACTGAGTCAAGCAATATTTTAGGGTTGTGTATCTCCAGTTAACTTCTGTTCTTATGGGAGAAAAGTCAAAATTCCAACAGAAAGAAGGGAAGGAAATTTTCATCACATAAACCAGCAACTTATTTCCAATCCATTTTTTACAATTACTTTTAAATTACTTGGTACAGTGATTTGAGATCTGTGGATGAAATGTGTTAAGTCCAAGAGCATGAGTATTAGTTCCCCCTGAGGGAAGAAAAAGTCTCCTATTAGGATTTCTTTATGATGAGCTGAATGACAAGCCTCCTGTTCTGATTATAAATTCTCAGCATTTCAACATAAGAGACTTAAATGAAAATGCAGTATGTTAATATGTTTCAAATAATGCTATATATATTGTAAATGATACAGTATTTCTCATCTGAGTTTTACTTCCCTATTACTTTCACATTTATTTATTGCTAGGAATGTATTAGGAAAAGGCTCAGTGATCACAAGAGATTTCCAGGTATACATAAAATATCCATAGCACTGTTGTAATAGAATCAAAGGGCAGTAATTTCACTGATATACAGTATGGCTAGAGCTAGCTATCTTGTGTTATCATTCATCATTTTTTCCCAGCAGCATATGTAAATAATATAGAATGCTTACCTGTACCCTTCCTCATGACTTTTCCACACCAGCCCTGGTGATATAGATGTAGCAGCAAGCACACTGAATTACTGTACTCCAACAGAAGTAATTGGTGTTGATTAAATTCCAGACATGAGCCATCCTCACAGGTCATATAATATGCAGATTCACCTCTGCTACTATCCTGAATTCCTCCCTTCATTCACCAAACAAAAATCAATAATAAGTCTGCTTGATTTGTTTTATAGAAAAGTTTAGGAGGGCATAACAAAAGCCCCTCCCATTACAGGTGGGCTATGCTACTCAATTAAATTCATTAGGGATAGCTCAACTAGAACAGGTGGAAATTATAACCCTAGAGAGCTGTGAAAAAATCCTAAAAATCCACAGGTCCTAGAAACAGGGTTGTAATTCTTCCTTCCCAATGCAGCTATAGTACTCCTGTATGTAGTTCTCTCTAATGAGTATTTAATGTGGTAGATAACCACTGAAAGAAGCTACCTAGGGAGGTGGAATGCCCTTGAGATATTGCTGTGTTGTCTTCATTTGAACCCCATTGACCCAATCATACCAGGTCAGCACATCTGAGGGGTGTAAGATGGCAGATTCATGCCTGTGCAAAAGCACCACCCTTGCTTTTATAGATGTATGGTCCCTAACGCTCTAGACACAGAATAATAAGTTACATCTTCAGAAAATATTGGGAGCCTTTACTTGAAAGGCATGGATGAGTTTAGGGAGGGGAAAGTCGAGTATGAAGATGAGGGTAAACAAATCCTTGGTAATATTAACATGGTGACAGAAAAAATGGACACTTGTTATAAAGTATCCTAAACTGACTAAATTGTGGTAAGCTGTCTGGTTCACCAGCAATGTCATGTTTAATTGCATTACTGCACTTTAAGACTGGGAATTTTGCTGACTCTAAATTATGGGAGAGCTGCCAAGTGAAATAGTTAATCTACAGAAAATAATGTGAAAGCGACATTATTATCCTTAGGAAATAATTCATAATAGGAAGGTAAGTTCCATTAGCTAGATAGCTTCAGGAGTATTCCTTTCAGCTTTCTTAGAAGGTTTGCACATCCAAAACTATATTTTTACCAACAATTATACTAGGCCTTATGCTTTGTATTGTCATTTTTCCCTATAACCTTAACATAAAGCTATCCAAAGTACTTCAGAGTAGCACACATCAGCAAGTAATTCTTTTACCGATACTGTTTGATACTTGAGATGCTGATATAGGTGTGTTTTCAGGTAGCATCAACATTGTATAAAATCTTGTCCATCACTGTTTGTGAGTCAATAATTCAATTATTAATGTCTGATAAACCAGAACTTTAAGGTGCAAACTTCTATCATCATGCTAAAGCATCTTGTCTCTGCTTGCTTCAGAATTAGAGAAGCACAGGTTTTTAGCCATTACAAGGCCATTTAGTTTCTGTTAAAGCCATTAGCAAGGAGAAAAAAGTCAGAGGTGGTGTCTGTCAAGCAATATTTCTTATCAAATAACAGCTAAATATAATAAAATTACTGCCTGTAAAGCAAGACAGGAAAAATTCAAACTACCGTAGCACCTAACTAAACGGTTTTAGAAGTCCCATTAATTATTTGTATTTAACATGTGTATCCAGAAATTTGGCAGCTGGATCTGTACACTATGGCCCAAAAATCTCAATTATTTTGAGTGCCTTATAACTTCAGTATGATGAATTTAAATGAAGCAGTGATATGGTTCAGTTCCAAATTCAGGACTTTCCTTAGAAAATTTATTCCACCCACATTTGGTTTGAATATAACATATCTCTTCTTCAATTTTCTGGAAGATATAAAGGACCCTTCCTTTCAACTCATGTGAAACTGAGTTATTCCCTGAAATGAGTGAAGTTATACTGGTTTACAAACAAGATGAGTTAGATTTAAAATCAGGCCACCGCTGAAGGAAGTGGTTCCACAGACACTGTACTTTGAAGTACTCTGCAGGGAATAAAAAGAGTGTCAACAGCTTGATCTATACACATAAATAGGAATACAAGGAAGGTAATAAAGAGGTCTGTAATGATTTACAGATTTGGCTTAACACCTTTGTGGAGGCAAGCAGGACAGCAACAGCAGCACTCTGCATCAGCTGCCATGTTAATTAAGGGTCACGATACACTGTGAGTAGTCTTGATGAGCACTGAAATGCTATCTGACTTTGGCAATGCATGCAGCAAAGAGGTCAACACTTCTGGGGCCAGTGTGGCCCAGTTTCTTCCTGATGAGAGAAAATGCCCTTTAGAATACATCCCGAAGGCAAAGACAGTGACCTCATATGCAACAAGCATTTTACCCAGCCTTACCTATCCCATGAATCCACTCAAAGAGCCAGCTGCAGTCCTGTTTAGAAGTACATTAAAAATCCCTTGATGAAAATGTTTTATATATTAAGGAAAAATTCTAATACTCTCTTTTCATACAATACATCTCTACTGTTCAAGTCTTTAATGGAAAACCACTGGGGAATGTATTGATGGCTTGAGGTACGAATTACCATGCAGCAAAAAATAGAAAGACACTTCCAGCCAAATCTACCCAGATGTAAAATTCCTTTTTATTTCTGTTTGTGACCCTCTTGTGAGCAGATTCTCAAGAACACTTGAATACTACATTATTATCAGTACTTTTACCATTCAAACTTTCTTGGCTTAGAAACTAAAACCCAGAAATAGCTGCCAAACATATACTTCACATTTTTTCATTTGTTGAATTTCTACTTTTCAGATAAATGCTCAGTTACCTCAGTCACCAGATAAAGAAATATGCTGATATTATCCACCTATGTTCACTTACACCATTCCTGAAATGAACAATCATTTTAAAATGCACAGATTGGATAAAATTAACAAACCAGTGAAATTTGTAATTGGCTAATAATTCATAAACAGAAAAGGTGACATTGAAATCATTTCAATTATTCATTGGAAATTATTTGCTTACCTCTACTGCAGTCAAATTTCTACTCTGCTTTAGAATGAAACCATTCCGCATTCATTCTTGTTTGCATCCTAATTACTTTTTGAACCTAGCTTAGCAATGCAATATGCCAGTACATGATTTAGCTCAGTATCTCTTAATAGAGGTCTAAAAGATGATTTGACATCTTGAGATCAGGACAGCTACTGTCAGTATATAGAGAGACAGCATGAAAAAAAGAAAACTGGCAATGTACAGGATGTACGGGGAAGAAATAGATGTCTCCTTTTAAACACGGTATAATAAGAAAATAGATTCTAATATTTGTGATCTACTCACTGTACCTTGTAAGCTATAAAATTACTAGACAGGACAGTACATATTCTCTGGTTTGTGCTTGCTCCCTTCACAGATAAGTAACCAGCACAGAGACAAACACAGCTGAGCTGTGCCATTAGACTGACAACATTCAATTAATGATAGAATAGAGGTGAAAATTTCCAAGTTATTGTATCACAACAAAACCCCAAGACCATGTAGAAAAAGTTTGTATCTTGCATATCCAAGGGACAGACACAAAATGAAAGACTCAGTAGCAACAAACACTATGACTAAAATAGAAGAGAATATAGATGTAATTTGTAAAGTGGCACATATTCCTAGCCATCTGCCACACGTTGCAGACTGCACACCTGACCTTTCATAAACGTTTTCTACAGCTGCTTGTTCTCACTCTCTTATCATTAGTTTCAGAGACTTGGCATCTATCTTGAGAATCTTAAATCCCAGATCTTTGTGAGAATATGAGTGGATCAAGTGAGAGAAAAAGACATATAATTTGTAGTTGAAGAGCAAAGCTTGAAAATACAAATTTTAAAAAGCTCAAACAATATAGGTTAAATAACAACAACTGCACAATAAATTATTTTAAATGTCACGGTAATATAAATTAAACCAAATGCTTGATGCACAATGGCTCATCAATCTGGAAATGCCAGGAATTTCTAAAGTGTGGCTCCAGGGCCCTGAGACAATGTTAGAGCCCTGCCTCATCTCAATGCTATACCTCTCTTCCACTATACCTCTGTACTTTCTAACAGCTTCAAGACAGAAGAAGTAATGCATGAATGCTGTGCTGCATCATGTTCGTAGGTTAAATTATAGCTAATTTTATAAATGGTTGGTAGGGAAAATACAGTCTGTGAAGCACATGCAATATCCAGTCCTTCGGCCATCCAAACCAGGGAGCCATACAAGTTCAGCAGTAAATCTCCAGGCCCTGACCTTGGATTTCCTTCCATAGGCATCAGAGCAGAAGGCGAGGATAGCGCTCACCTTCATCAGACCCCAGCTCAGAGTCAAGATGCAACTGGGACATGTGCCCAGACAAGAGAAGTAGAGACCTCTCCAGCAACTCATACCTTGGAAATATCCTATTGAGCCCATGGAGTCTTGAGGCTTAATGCAGTATTGAAGTCTGTGGCGAGGAATCATTCATATTCTCTTTTGGTATTGATGATACTGGAGGATTCTGTGATAGTTTAAACATAAATATTCACTACTTTTTCTTTCAGGAGCCACAGTTACAAAGTTGTTTCCAATGGGACATGAGAAGTAGAAATATTTTATTAATTCACTCATTTCAGATTCCGACTCTGAGAAACAAACTCATGAAAGCAGGGATAAAGAAGTCAGACCAGAAATGTAAAGCTCATTGACCTTCCAGTTAGGATTTGAAATATCAGAAATGGTAGTTGGGTTGTAGCTGTCATTCAAAGAATACAAGCCAGACAAGCTTTGTAGGTGCAGGTAATATCTTCTATAAGATTGACTGAACAACTTAAATAAGGGCTGACCCTGTCAACTGTTAGGAATTAAACAAAGACGACTGAACTGTAAGACACCTAATAACTTTTTTATTTTTCCTAATGATTATAGAATTTGACAACTATGTAGTTTATATTTTGTAAAATACTCTATCAGCATATTCATGCTGAGACTTCCATGGGATTCCCAAGATGTCTCAGGGCTACTGACCTGAAATGCGAATCTGTGCTTAAAAAACACTTTATTTGAAGGAAAGGACTTAATTTAAGCACCAGTGATCATGATTCAGGCTAAAATATTTCAGTTTATGGTTAAAAAATCCTCTACTTCCTTCTCTTGAGGGTTAAATTTTCAGTAAACCACTGTCTGCCAAGGTTTATGGAAATGCTAATTCTGAATTGTCTTCTCTCCCTAAGTTATTAAAATTCAGGCTTTGATACAGTAATACCAGACACATTTTCACTTTCATCTCCTAATGGCTTTCATCATCTCTCCTGGTCTAGTTGTCACTGGCTAGGGTAGACTTCATTTCTATTTCAAGTAAGGCATTTGTAGTCATAAGGTAAACACTCTTAACATTAAGGTATGTATTGCATCTCCTCAAAAATAACTGTTCTCAACCATCATACACAAAAGAGAAGGAAAACTTGGTAAAACTTTTTTTTTTTCATACTTTCATGTGTGACGTTATTAGTGTTGTCCTAGTAGAAGCTATTTTAAACCTTCATCATCTCTTGACACTTAGTCTGACAGATCACAAGGTTCCAAGTTAATTTAGGCACCAGTTAGATTCAGTGGCCATTAACTGGCTAGCTATAATTGAATTTTTCACATAAATGTGCACTGAAATGACAAACAGCAGAAAAACTGAGACAAGAAGCTAAGGCTTGTTTCCAGTGGTGTGAACAAAACCATAAGAACAACGTGATATACAGCCCACTGGCTTGAGAAGATGCAGGGGATATTCTTCCTATAACTGCCAAAAGAAGGGCATTTATAGTTATAAATGTCTCTGAACTACCTCATTAACTTCACAACAGGGAGGGCAGGCATTTTCTGTGTGCAAAAAAAACTGTCATGGACTTCAGTGTTCATAAATAAACTAGGGCAAGATATCTCACGTATTTTCAGAACTAAATAATGCCTATTATTCTTGGGTTCTCAGAATCAAATGACTTCCAGTGAAAGGTCTAGCAATTGTTTTCTATTTTGTCTCTAGGAAAAAATTACAAGTCACAATCTGGACCAGTGCAAATTTCATATCTTGTCAAAGTTGATTTTCTACCATTTCTACCATTTTAAGATGTACAGTAGGAACATCTGTAATGCTGCTATGCCCAGCCAACAGTCTTTGTCCTTACTTGGGTAAAAAATAAGTAATTAGTGTTTTGATAGAACTTACTAGTTAAAGCTCATTCGGCGTATCTTGAAGTCAAATAAAGGTTTTGGTTAACAGTTGTAGGCACTGAATTGATGTGATCACACAGATGAGAGCAGACAGGTTTTATACTAATTCTTTTATACCAATTCATGAATATAATGTGAAAATCAAGGTAACCAGAACTTGAATTGTGTGGAAATCCTGTGAGGTGTTCTTCAGTTAGAAGGATTGGCTGTGGCTAACCTAGAGGGAGAAGTGGACTTGAGAGCTGAAGACAGAGAGCTCAGAAAAGCAAAAACTGTCAGGACTAACAAAAATATAGAGGATAAAAATATACAGTTACTGAAGAGAATCGTGTTCTTGTTTTTCAGTAGATTTTAGAACCTCTAAGAAATGACATTTTTTTTAACTTCCTCAAAATTATATGCATGCTCAAATTAAAATAATTATAGTCCCTGTAATGTTTGAAATATGAGAGTATTTCAATAGAAGTTTATATAGATATATATTTAATTCTAACAGTACAAAAAAAACTGTAAACTATTTTCCTCTGTAAACTATTACAAACTGTGAGATCACACTCTATAATACAATATGTATTAATTTTTTTTTTCTTCTAAAGTATCTGCTTTTGTTCCAAGAAAATGTGTTAGTCAACTATAGTGCCTTTTCAGGCTAACCAACCCCAGTAACTGAAGCAGAAGTAACCATGCAACTCAACATAATCCTTTCAAATATTTTTTTTCTGATATTTTTTCCTTAAACCAATTTTTTTCCGTTGTTTCTGTCCAGTTATTTATACAGTATTTTTCTCTCTACAAAAAAAAGAAATGAGCCAGTACTAGCAGGTAAACAAATGTGATAATCTATGAAAGGACTACTTCACTGCCAATTAAACAGGAGAAATTATTATCAAGTAACAAAATATTTTCAAATATGTTTGTATTATTTATATCTCCCTTCAAGGGTTGAAAGGAAGGAAAGAATAGTAAACTGCTGGGCAGTTTCCTGCTCTTAAACTTCCAATGCAATATATATTTCTTCCTGTAAAGGATAAATGTGCAGGGCTATAAGTGTAGCTACCATACAGGGTGTTGGACTTTTAGAGGGCTTTTGACATGGTTTTGCATGACAAAAGGCAGCAAGATACAAATGGAAGTACTATGAGACACATGCAAAGCAAGTTACCAACAGAATATTCTCAAACAAGAAAGAATCAGGAGCAGATGTGTCTCCCGGGTTTGGAAAAAAGCCAAGTATTTTGTTAGTAATCAGTTGGATGAAACAAAGAAGATGATATAAAAAATGAGGTTTATGGGTGTTGGTTTATGGCGTCCAGGGTTGCAGTTAAGGACAGATGTAAAAAAACGAAGAAATGTAGGGAAAAGCAACATGCAATTCCATCAAGACTACTAAAACATGGGCTATTCTGTAGAACAAGATCTGCGTTACGTTGTGATGTACATGCAAGTATTCTGTCAGTATGTTATGAAAAAGAATCTTTCCAGTCTTCAGTCTACAGCAAGAGAATTCTGTTTGTTACCATTGCCCCTCAAGAAAAATGTAAACACACAGAGCTCAGAGGATTTCAAAGAGATAATGATCAGAAGACCAAGAGACATAGTCTGTTAGGAGAAAAATAATAATATTATAATATATAGTATAGTGTATATTAATATATGTAATACATCATCATACAATAACTTTCTAGCTTAGAAAAGAAAAAAATGAAAGGAAATGTAGTATGTCCAGGTATGTAGCTGACTCACACAGAAAATTTCCCCAATTACAGGAGTAAAACCTCTTTATCTGCTTTAGATTAGCAATAAAGAGCAAAAGTTTTGGCAAATCTAACTAGTAGGATGGTCTTCCTAGCTGTAAAGATAGCAAAATTCTAGAATAGATTGCTTCGAGGAAAATATGCAATCTCTATAGCTGAAGCCTTTTTAAAGAATAGAAACCTATTCCTTTCCTATGCATGGTTCGCAAACCACTGGTTTATTGGTAAAATAAAACACAGGACTAGGAAGGGTGTGTGAGCTGAATAGCAGGCATCTCCTGACAGTCTAGTTTAATCACACTTTATTTCACCTTTCCAAGTGACAGGAAATCACCTGTGCTGCTCCAGAAGTTCTTGGATTAAATGGATTACATGCCTCTCCAATTGTTTATGAATTACTACAAGAAAATAGCCATTTGGGGTAATTCAGCAACATAGAGCAGTGACAGAAAGTAAGTTCTCTGTTCTTTTCCTGAGATGACACAAACCCAGAAGTCCATTGATCCCTTTTTCAGAGTGGGTTACTATTTATATCCATCAACAAGCATTCACTTTCAAATTCTAACTTGAACTAACCTATATTGTTCTTCGCACATTCAGGTAATAAAAATACTTCTATGATTAAAGCTGAACAATGTGCTCTGAAGTCCATCTTATGAAAGAGGGGCATCTACTGCCCCTTTATAGAACACTTCTCCAGCTGTTGTGATCAGAATTTAGTTATAACAGATTTTGAAACATTGTGGTTTTTCTCAATAAAGAGATATTTTTATGAAACCAAGGTTTTCCAAAAGTCCATCCAATGTAATCTTTAAGTCAAACATAAAATTGTAGGCAAAGACACAGTCTGCTAATCTGCTAGTTATATCTCAAAAATTGGAGCTGCTTCTTCCATCCTCATCAAAAACATCCAAAGTTTGGGATCTTTCCCACTCATTCCCCTCTCCATTTCCTCATCTGCTTCTCTAGCAGATGCATTGAGTCACCTGAATTATGGGAGGCTGCTTGTACAATAAAATATTTAGGCAGTAATTCAATAGACTGTATTTAGCCTTATAAATCAAGGCAAGCCATGTTTACAAAAGCCATGCTGTAGTTGAATAAGACACTGGAATGAATGCTGGCATTATTAAGAGAAATACTGAGACCCACTTAACAGAAAAAGTTATGTCAATTAGCTATACATGTTTCTCCTGGTGTCTCCCTGTTACACTCACAATCCCAGATGTTATATTCCAGAAGCAGTCAGAACTAGTGCAAACCAGTTTGGGGCTCTATTTTTCTCTGTACAACATTGTCTTTTCTACCACTGTTTTATGGAATACGGTAAATAATTTTCTTCCCATTGCACAGGTGAGAGTGGCAGGCTTGTAGTTCAATACCATGTGAACATATCCTGCTCCATTTTTTTTTTCTACTAACCATCATAAAAACATATTGCAAAACATCAGAAGTGGTCTCTAGTTTGGAAAGCAGTATGATAGGAGGCAGTAAAAAATGTAAGCTTTAGGAAAAAAAAAAAAAAAAAAAACAAAACAGACCTCCACCTCTCTATACATATATAAATAATTTATATGATTCTTTATCCCATTACATTTGTAGTGTACAGTAATGGTAAAGTTTTGGTGGGAAGCAACCTTTCAACAGGGAAATCTTCAATTAGATCAGGTTGCTCAGAACTTGGTCCAACCTGCTGCTGAACATTTCCAAGGATGAGATATCTACCACCTCTCTGGGAAACTTGTTTCAGTGTTTCACCACCATCTTCATTAAAAAATTCTCTCTTTTATCTAGTAGGAATCTGTAAAGCCAGAATGAGTGAGTTTCATGGAAAAAAAAAAGGTCTCAGTTTGGCTAATTAAACCAGAATGACATCCTGGTTGGAAAAGGTTACAGTATCTTTTCAGTTAAAGAAATCGGGGTCAATTTGTACAAGCTAAATTTACACTTCAGTGTTCCTCTTTTTATTATGCTATTTACTACAAATAGGTAATTCTAATAGACTTTCCATTTCCTGAAAATGTTTGAATCTCTGTATTTTGTCACTGATGGACAGAAACTGCTTTTTGGGAATATTTCACAGGAAATGAACGATGTAAGAACACAACAGCTTGCACGTACATTGTGTTTCACAACTAATTCCATTCCCCCAAAAGACCAACGACCTGCAGATATTTTAAAATCATGAAAGAAAAAACATAAACCCATTCTTAAGCCTGACTTTTTTGCTGTCTTCTAAAAGTGAAAGCGTGTGAGACACAGGAAATTTTGAGAGAAAAAAAAACAAAAGTGTAAAATTATGAGAACATAAGCTCCCAGTACAACACACAAAATCCATATAAAAATAGTTCAGAAGCCAAGTGCAGTTAGTGGTTCCATCACAGAATTAGAGATTTTATTGAAAAAAGGAGTCTATAAATGAGATAAAGGAGGAATTCAGACACAGTCAAAGGAATTTAGAGATAGAAAAAGACTGAGTGAGGATTACAAACCCTTGACCTAGATTTCCAAATTTATTTAAAAGCTGGAAGCTTTTCATCAAGAGCAATAGCAGTGAAGGGTCCTCCGAGAGTTCCTTTAAGAGAATTTGAGATATGCTGCTCTGAGAGGTGACAAATTTTTTAAAAATAATGGTTTTAGCAATTTTAAAAAGATAATAATTATCTGATGGTCATCTGTTTTGGACTGCAGCAGTAGAGGAAAAATAAATAGAAAATCTGTGACTGACAGGAATGGGATTACTTTTTTCTGAGGTGACAGCTCGTGGGAAGACACATGAATCACTTCTAAAGCAGTTAAGGTAGGAAGGCAGAAGTAACTATGCACATCTCATTACAAACACAATAAACATGAACAAAGAATACAAACATTTATATTACATAGAAACTCAAGTCTAAAAGTACAGACACCATTCATCTTTAGGAATATTTCCCAGAGGGAATAATCTAAGCTCGTAACTCCAAATCCAACTTAAAGTCATGGTTGAGTGTAGCAAGTATTTTAAAACCTGAGCTTTAATATGAATTGCAATTAGTTGTATGGTTTTTTTCCAGTTCTCTTTCCAGCTACCAAGACTAAATAGAACCCAGCTGTTGACTGAGTATTATAGCAGCCAGTTCTACACCTATTGATTGCTAAAGGCAGAACACACATTTCTTTCTCTGACCTTTTGTCTTTTATGGGAGATTTGACTACCTAAAGGCTGGGAGACCTGGCTACCTAAATTTGGCTTGGCCTAGACAGAGTTACTATTTCAAAACATCAAAGTGTTGAAGTATGATTTTTTAAAAAGGGCAACACAAATCTCCACAAAGTCACTCATCTTTGCAGTAAAAACATTTTAGCAAGGCAGAAAAAGAATGTTTAAATGAAATAAATTATAAATAAATTATGTTTTACTCTAGGAGCCAAGTCAATATTATAGCTCACTTTCCTCTACATACATTTGTAATGTACATGAGTTCAACAGCAATTTTATGCCTATTAAAATACTTTTCCCAAGAAATGAGAAACGCAATGATAAAATGTGTATAATCTAGCACTAAATAGAAAAACTCTTATTAGATGATCTTTTGTTGCTGAAAAAAAAAAAGAATTTTAAGAGTGAAACAATGTGCACCTGATTCTGAGAATCTTTATAATATACTTAGGGTCTTGGAAGAAAAGTATAAAACATTTTAGATAATGTGACCATTTCTCATGTTTCTGGTTGGCATCAGTTCTTGTTATTTCAGAGCTCTTTCGTAGAGACAATTTTTTGCTAATGATGGAAATATGTTTATAATATATTTTGATATATAATATCAATACTAGTGGTATCGATTCAGTAGATCAAAGACTTCCTCCTTCCACCTACTGGAAACAATAATTAAGAGTTATATAAGCTCAGAAAAGCTGTCATTCTCAGGACTGCTCTGTCAAAGTATGCATATCTCAGCTTGCAGACGATGCTACAGTCATAAATTGTAATGACCCTGCTTGTACCCGTTCCTATTTGGTAATAAACAGTCAGATGGTGCAAGGAATGTATTCACAAGGGGAAGGTGAGGTTCAGGGAAGGAATTAGGGACCGTAGTGTTAACTGTGGACAGGCAAACCCACTTTTAGGAAAAAGCTATAAGAAAAAGGGAAGCTTTCTGTGCTTGCTTGAAAAGCCCCGCTTTTAGGCCCAGGAGACAAAGAAAATATGTTCTCCTGTGGTAGTGTTGGCAGTGGCACTGTTCCAGGGTAAATCACAAAAGCATCTATTAACTCTTTGCTTTCTATGGATAAAGAAGTTGTGTTGCTTCTCAGAGGGTAGAAAACATTTCCTCTTAGAAACTTAAAGTATTTGTTTAAAAACATTGCAGAGTAGTTAATAAGAAAAATACAACCACATTTGACTTTCTTTTTGTGCTGAGAGACATCTTGTTTGTAAGAACTAACATCAGCCTCTTCTGTTTAATTCATGAAACAGCTTAAACAACATTTGCCATCTGGAATGAAATTAGATCCCTATGGAAATGACACATTATAACCTTAAATCATTATTTCTGTGCTATTTAAGGGGAATTTTGCCATGTTTTCTGTCTGTAGTAGCACTACTAGGATCATTAGGGGAGGTACAAAAACAGCTGAAAACTTTTTAAAGGACAAGCACTATACAAATAATGTGCAAGACAAAATATGAGCAAGACACTGTCTTGCATGCCAGCAAGACTCAAAAGGCTGGAATTTCACTGACAGTCAAAGAAAGCAAACCGTATTTTCAACAGTTGTAAAATTTCAGCTACAGGAATTCCCACTGTTATTTTAAGTTGTCATCTTAAAGCAGACTGTATTTGAGATGACTGCTCACTGGTTTGGGGGTTTTTTTACCCTAAATTTGACCGTGTAGTAGAGCTGTCTTTCAAAGCAGTTGCAGGCTCATGTCAGATACTGGCCTCATCACCAAACTGTAATTAATTTCTCTGAGTTCTCCGTTCAGCATGAATTTTGTCACAGTAAAATAACTCAGTTTAAGCCAATGCCTCACATTACAGTCTATAATATACCTTGCTCAGATCAATACTTCATTTTACAGGAGAAAAATACACCTAGTAAGTTTTTACATGAAAGGATATTTTAATTGTGGCTGTATGATATGGTTGCATATAAACAGGTGGAAATGAAGAATGAAAATAATTCACCTTTTTCTTTCAAATTCAAATGGATTATACCATACACATAGTGCAGCTACAGATAGATTACTGCAGATATCCTCATTACATGCTTCTAGCTATTGTTTCCTTTGTTAGAAGACAGAAATGATAAACAATTCAATGAATTCAGAAATTAATAATTCAGTGGGGAAAAAAGAAAAATAAATCCTTTATAAATGCTTGTTCATTCCACTTACACTCAATACAGCAACAGATGTGATGAGAACAGATTCCTCCCCTCCCATTTCACTGCCACTTTTACTGAGAGGTGCATGGAAGGAGCAGAACCCCAGGTCAGCACACCCCAACCTCTGAGGCACAACTGACATGGTGAGGAAAAGTGGGTAAGTGGAAGAATTGTACAGATTGTGTTATTTAACTTAGTGATTAAATTAGCCATCTCATTTTTATAGCAGCATGAAAGCTAATCTTTACAATAGGAAATAAGCTTTTTACAGTTTAGGTCAGTGCAGGCATCTCTAAAACGTCTCCCAAAGCAATTGCACCAGGAAAAATATTAGGTGATAAACAGATTTAATAGCAAGTGGAGAGATGATCTCAAGAGTTCAAAAACCCCTGACAGTCTTCTGTAAAATTGAAAGTATCTGGGACAAAGGACATAGGGATAAAGGACAAAGCCAGAGAGTTTGCCACAGGAGAAATGTGGTGGATCAAGTCACAGAAAGATGTAAAAGGGCTGAAAGCAGCTTTTGATGAATTGCATGTGAATAAGCAAAATGTGGACTAATTGGAGAGGATTTGAAAAGAGACTGGGCCTGGATAGACAGGGAAGACCTTATTTATGTCCCAGCTCATAGAAGATGGCCTAGGAAGAATGCAAGTACAGACATGGGCGTTTTGAGTTTGCAATGAATTTCTAAATATCTTAGACAGTAATTGGGTGCCTGGCATGACAGAGGGAATCAGGGAATGAACGTAAGTTAATATAAATCATTTACTTTCCTTAACATCTTCTTTCATAACATAGTAAGCAAAGGACATCTATCTCTTGGCTAAAGTTTTCTAAGCACCTTCTTAGACTTCCACCCAAAATCGTGCCTGATACTCACAAGGATTTAAAAGCTTGATTTTATCTCTTAATCATCTTTTCAGTGACAGAGAGAAGGATCTCCATTTTAGCAGTCTAGAATGCTTTGTAACTATACATTTGGGTTACAATGAAAGTGCTAATTTCTATCTTTGTTATAAACTACTTAATAAAATTTAATGCAATGTCCTGTCCTTTTCCTACAGGAATTGCACACAGGCAGAATCTAGTTTAAGATTTAAATTTTATTGAATGCAACTAAAATTAAGTAACTAGGTGGCATCACAACTGTTGCTATCTATGCTAACAGCTAATTGAAGCTTTTTAAGAATTTTAACAAACATGAACTTGTGTGCCTTAATGTTCTGTATCATTTATTTAATATATCACAAAATAAAGGGAATAACATTCTACCTTGAATAACAATACATAACATACCTGTTTTTTTGACTGTCACTGAGAGTAGCCTGAGATCTGGAGATGGGATTTCTTAATGACAGTAAAATGAAGGGTCATTGAATCTTTGAATCTTTGATTGACGTTCTTCTATCTGCTCTTTTTCAAGGATTTCAGTCTAATTTCAAAACACACACACACCCCCCCAAAAAAAAAAAACCAACAAAACAAAACAGAAAAACCCAAACAAAAAAAAACAAACAAACAAGCTTAGTACTATTGCAAGTGATATTCTCGAACTATTCCCAGAATCATCCTTGAAAACCAGAGTATTTAACACCTACATTTATTTTTATTTGCAAGTGACGTTTATGGTAAGTTTAGTTCCCTGAATTCAGGGCTCTACAACTTTGGATGTCATTATGTTTAATTATGTTTATTATTAATAAAAAGACTGAAGCAAATGTCTACTTCTCGGGCTATTTCTTCAGAATCAGTAAAGAACTCAAGGAAACATCACCTTCTGTGAAGACTACAGTAATCTTTGGAAAAGCAATTTTAAAACCAACAATACTTTTAAGATAAATACAGAATAGGAAAATTAAATTCCGCAATGGTAGTATTTTCCTTATGGAAAGAATCCAAAATAAGTAAAGGTAAAGAAGTGTAGCCTTAGAAAGTAGGCTCAAAATACTTTCAGGGTTTTCACTCCTTACATTTATTAATCTATGAAGTTAATAAATTTGCACTGAGACTTCTGCAGAACATGATATAATTGATTTAATTCAAATAAATTTTCCCTGTTTTATGCTTAAGGAATTTCTTCTTCCTTACCAGTTTCAAGCAATAATGAAGTACAAATACCATAAAAAGGACGGCACTGACAGGAAGCACAACATCAAGACAAATGATATTATTTATTACATTATTTACTCCACTCAACCGCCAGGCCTTCTTATGACACAGCAAGTGGTGTATTGACTTGTCAGTAAAGCACCCATGATGAGTCAATAAAATGGAACTGCACGTGTGTGTTAGATAAGCTCTCATCTGTATCATTGTTCAAAATTCCATTGTTAAAGTCAGTTAAAGACAAGTAATGGCAATCCATGCCCTCCTTTTTCTTCCTTTGTATAGTTCTTATTTAGAATGACACCCTGCTGTGGCGAATCTCCCATTTCATTCCAGTGACATCCTTTATACAGTGTATATATTTATTCTTTCATGTTACACTAAGTAAACACAAAGTTAAACCCATGTAAGGAAACTCCATGTATGAAATATGATTGGAGCAATTCCCTTTGGTCATAGATTATCTATGTAATCATTATTGTGATCACAATGCAAAGCAATTTACGGTCATACTAGAAATGCAAATAGGTCTTCTAGCTATACCTCAGTATATTTAGAACCACTTGGACTTAGAATTTTTCTCATTGCCTAGTGATGCATTAAGCCAATTTATGTGATTTAACAAGCTGAAGTTAACTACAAAGAACAAAATCATAATCTATAACTACAGTCTGTAGAACTACCGTTTTAATTGTAGTTTTATAAAGTTTCTAAAGAATTAATTTATCCAAATGTACCTAAAACCAGCATGACAGGTTGAGTCTGAGGAAGCCTAGGTCATTAATCATAAATCTTTAATCTATCAGTTGCCTTCATTCTGTTTAGTGTAAGCAAAGAAAGCAATAAAACTGCCATATTAGTGCCACCAGAGAAAGCATATGTGAGGTTCAATTTAGTGGAATTTTCGTTGCTTCAAACGTCAGTTTAGCAAAGGGAATCCTGGGGCTTAGATTCACATTGACTGAGAAAGTTGGGTGGGGGTTCTCACTCAGATGGAGCCTGCAGTGAGCTGACCCCCCCAGCAAGCTGGCTAAAGACTGGGAAAAACTGGGGGGCAGTTATTGCTCAATAACCTGGTCCTTTCAAGGGGGTCGAGATTCCTGGAGTCATATTTGCCATATCTTCACCGAGTTATATCACTTTGTCTGTGTCATTTGTCAAATAAAACTCTGCTTGCACCTGACCCTTCATGACTGGAGTTTGTTCATGAGGGATCTGAATTACAAATTACATCAGATTGTAACAGTATTCACCAAAAAACAGGGGGGAGAGAGGAGAAGGGAGACTAGTTCTATTATACAAAACCCAGAATGTTTGAATGTTTGTTTTGTTTTTTTTTCTGGAAACAGCATCTCACCTGGACATTTTGATGGGTTTAGTTATACATGGAACATACAGAAAAGTGTTTACACTGTATACCCTCTGACCTCTGTGCAGAATAGACCTGAAGTAGTATTCACCGTCATTTTCAGGATTTACTCCTGGTAGCACAGTATTTTACATCAAAATCTCTGTTATAAAGGTAACTTCATTTCTGGAATATATTCCTTTAAAATAGAATTACTTCATTCTCTTTTACAAGGTACCTGGTATTCTCCAAGCTCAGGGTACAGTAAGGTCATTCCAGCATTTAGATAGGCTTTTCCTATTTTGTTGAAATATTTGCATTAATCAGTACCACATGGGGAAAAAGTCATTGATTACCCTGTAAATGACGCCAAAATGCAGCCATGGCAGAATATAAATCATCAACATTCACAGTAATAATCCTTAAATGTTTGGCAGGAAAGAGTTCTCTTTACAATAAAAATTTCTAGAGAACTGTCTTTCAAAAGGAATATCATAAGCTTCCCTGAAACCTCAACAGACATAACTAATACCTTCTGCAGAGAGTTTGGAACTGACAGCCCTATTAGCAAACTAATTAACAATCCATTATAAATGGATAAATTAATTTTCATGGCTCCATTATAAATCCTTTATGAACCTAAAACTTTTAGATGCTCCACTGTTAATAAGACACATTACTTTAAAACTTATCAGAACAAACCACTAATTTAAATTACTACAATAAGCAATGCAGAAAACTATAACAATGTGTATATTAGCATATTCCTATTAAGTATTTCCTTCTATAAAATACCAAATGAATGCACTCTCACTGCCTTTATGTTACAGTACAAATACAGATGCATTTTAATACAGATATGCAATTGGATTTTTGCAGTTTCCATTTTGCAGTTTCTGATGGAGTGACCTCTAAATTTCTCTCTCAGTGTCCTTAGACAATTAACAGAGGTTACTGACATGAAAATGCATATGGAGGAGCCTGAAATACAATGTTAGGAGTTTTTTTCCTATGTTTTTGGATAGAACAAGAAAATAGTTTTAACAGAAGCCTGTAAAAAAAGCAGAAATGACACTAAGTTAACTTTTATGTCATTTTATAGCTCTGTTATTTTCCATCATGCTGTAAATATAGAAAAATTGAAAACTTTCTGGACATAAACTAAAAAAACTAGTCTGAAAGTACTAGCAGATTTTAAAAGCTGCTGTGGATACATGGCTGTGGCAATGATGTTTTTCTCTCCTGATCAGCAAGCAATATAAATTTATCTGTTATTTACAAGTATGTTGCTTCATTCATCAAGGCAGCACTGAGCAGACTGTATTTAGCAGGTAAGTGGGGCATGGCAGAGAGTGATAAAAGTGAAAAATTACTCCTACTTCAGCTACGTTAATTCTGAACTATGTACTGCAAATGTTTACAACCCCTTTTAAGGTAATGCCTCTCAATACAATTTTTTAATTACACGAAAATGTTCAGATTAAGTATTCCTTTTCAGCTAATTTGAATAAAATAACAGGAATTCAAAAACCCAACTTAAAAAAAGGGCCAAATTTTAAAGGACAAAGAATTTTAAAAACCCATCTAGATAATATAAAGTACTAACTTACCTTGGAGAAGAAAGGTCTCATGATTACTATTTGATATAGATTACATCTTTCGTGCCAATGGAATCTAGAATTTTTGTAAGATCTATTAAATTTCCCAAATTCAGTGGATTTGTTATTACACAAAATATTTATTTTTGAACGTCCCATCCAAACTTACTCTGCCCACACATTTTTTTAGACTCTGCCACTGCATTTCTGTTTCAATAACATAAAACACCAAATTATGGTTTATTTCACTGTTCGCTTCACATATAACTGAGATGATAAGCACACCACATTGGTTGGGAACATGAAAGCATTGATATGCTGTCAAAAATTCCTATTCTTCAGGCATGATGCATGCTTCAATAAATCCACCCATACAAATGACGCCTTAAAAAGCTGTTGTCCAGACTCAATGACAGCAGCATCTCTCAGTGACTTGGCAGTAACCCATAGTTACCCTCACCTTTCTCACTTCCACAGACTAACACAGTGATTGGTGAGTGAGACCTGAGACAAGGCCATATGCAGAGGTCAACAATAAACATAACAGATCTCAGATGTCTAAGTGAATTTAAAGACTTCAAGCATGCATCTTGTTGTCAGGCAACCATGAGCATGCAAAGCATTTGTTCTAAGGGAACATGCAAAAATTAACAAGTACTTTCATGTGCTTTTAATATCATCCTTCCTAGGATATTTTTATCTTCTTTTCCTTTTTGTGATGCTTGCACCTTTGAAGAGCAGTTATGCACAGTTGCTTTCATATAATTTTAATTAAAGATAATAAAACACATATAAAACACATATTTTTTAAGACATTTCTAAGCATAAGCAAACATATAGATTCAGAATGTTACCTCAAAATCAGAGAAAGATTTATGTCACAGAACTTAACTTTCTACCTCAGCCTGAATCACATCTTCAGCCTGTGCTTTTTCTATCAAAAACATTTCTGCATGACTAACCTAACCATGCTCTATAATTAACTCAAAATCTCAAACTGCTTTAGCTAAATTATACAGATGATAATTTTCTAATGCAAATGGCATTGTACAGGGCATGATGTCATTGTTATCAGAACCACACAATATGCAAAGATTAATTAATTGCTGGAGTGATACTTTGCTGATACCTAAGCTGATCTGTAATCACAGCATGATTAATATTTTATAACAGAAGATAGATCGCCTTCCAACACAAAGTAGGTTCTTCAATAGAGCTAATTTTCTAAATCTGAATCTAAAGCATTCATCTGAGGGAAAATAATCAAGCAAAGATATGACAACATGCACATAGGTAGAGTTTAAAAATATTTTAAATAATTTATAGTTTTATATATAAAATGAAAAATAAAAATGTTTTGAGAAAGTAATCTCTGCGAAAACTCATAGCTAGCAAAGTCAAAGCAAGTAAGAAAGAAAGCCCTCTGAAATATTCTCATAGCAAAATACGTTGTAATAATGTTAAAGCCTTACCATTAAACAGATTTTTCATATCATATTAGTGTGGGAAAATCAAAGTGTGTATTTAATTTTCTGTAATGTGTTTAAAAAAGGAATCAGAATGAGGAATTCAAAAGAAGATGCTGAAGGGATTTACAGTTCACTAGTAACTGGAAATGTCAAATAGCCCTATGAAATATGGATAGTTTTAAAATTGAGGCCTTGGTAATTTACACCCCAAAAAAGCTGGATGACTGTATTTCTGGTGTCAGAATTGCATGGACATTCAAGAAGCTTGGGAGGCTGCTAGTACTTTGCTGACACTCAGTAAGAGTAATGGCACCCAGCCAGGTAATTATAGACTTGCTAGCCTGCCATTAAACCAAGGAAAAAATAAAGAAAACTCCATATGAGATTTTTATGCCAGCCAAAATGAGCTTACAGAAGGTAGGTCTCATCCAAAAAAATTGAAAAATTTTGCATGAGACTACAAGAGTAATAAAGATAACTGGGTATATAAAATAATCTGGAAAGATATTTGAACCTCCTCTGACTGGCAATGATCTCACTTAAGAATTAGCACTACAAAAGATCAATCTGTTTTACATGAAATAAACTGAGAACTGTGTGATAGTTAGGTACCAGAAAGTAGCTGCTTTTGATGTTTGTTTTATAGCTCAGTAAGGCAGTAGCATTCCTCAGGGTTTGTTTTCATGTTCAATATTCAACTCAATAGTTAAGATTCGAATGCAGATATACACCTGCTTTTAACACAAGTCCGGATACCCCAGTGTTTGGTAAACCACTAAATAACAATAGCATACAATGCCATCAAGCTAGGTTACTGTTTAAAGATTAGCAAAACAAAAGCAATTACATGTTTAGGAAACATTTATGCCAGAACATTTCATTCAAATTGCAAATATGGTCAGAATAAAAGGGATACTGAAATAATTTTTTCCAAAAAACAGATCAGGAACATCTCAAGAGGAGCTCCTAATGTGAATGTCAGAGTCTCTCAAACAGCAGAATAGTGAGCAGCAAAATGGTTATGGTTTGATGTCCAGCATCAATGAACTACTCTGAGTGGCAGTTCTGTTGCTCATATTTTAAAACAGCGTGGCAAAAGACTGGAGAATTATTAAATTACGAAAGAATGGTAAAATACTGGAAAAATACTTTACTGTAAGAAATGTAAAAAACCCTCAATATGGTTTACTTTAAAAAAAATAAAACTAAAAATAAGTCTGACATTGTTGCATTTCTACCACAGACATGCCTTCAACAAACTATACATACCAAATTTTAAAATATAAAGGAGCAAACCTTAAGAAACACAAGAGGAAGAACTAAGTCTGGATGTATGGTGCAATAATAAATCAAACCAGCTTTTAATTTAATTTAATCTTTGTTGCTCAATTCCTAATTCAGAAGAGTACACATTTTCTAAGGCCAGCAATCTCTTCTGGGTGAGTAATCGGGCACCTCTGCAGAAAACAACAGCCTTTACAACAACCAGTGCCTCCCTCCTCTTTATAAAAAAAGGATCTTTGTCTGCTTAGTCACTATAGAATCCACTTTATTCAGGCTAAAATTGCTACTGATTCAGCATTTGCCAGAAACATTGTTTTCAAGTATTTTGCCAGAGTTTGGCTAGGAAAATGACAGGTGCTGCTTCACTCACTCATAAAAAAACATTGAAAATAATTTTCCTATTGGCTGTGTCTACATTCACAGCTTAACCTAACATCATCTCAATAAATGCTTTAATACATTTTTCACTCACAGCCAAGAGTCTCTATCATGCTTTAAAACAGAATTCCAGAACCTGAGTTCTTGTCTTTCAAGGGTACCTGCATTACAGTCTAGACCAGAGCTCTGGTTCTCCATGTTGCATTCTACACATGTAGAAGATAATCAGAAGTTAAGCCCTGAAGAGACCATGCTGTGTTCCAGTGAAGGGCAGTTAGGGAAACCCAGCTCGTTTTAGAAGTCTCTGTCATTACAATTCCCATTCTGATTCAGACTTGTTACCCTTTGAAGAAAGGTTACCTTTCCTTATTTTAAAACCCATCACAGTGACATGAAGAGGCAAACATCACCATCTTGAATGACTGCTATGTCCTGACTGTCCTAGTCACAAAAGTAATACAAATGCACTTGCTAATAGATGCAGCAAGATGGGCTAACAAAATGGATGAAGCAGTAACGCAGTTTTCTACTGAACTGGTCAGAGGCACCCACAACTCTGAGAAAATTGTTAATTTACTAACATTGATAAGCAAAAGTAAACAGACTGATTGTAAAGTCTGTAAGTCACAATCATGGGTCCACTAATAGAGGAGAGTTGCAAATGCTTTGGAGATTAAAGGGAGAAAGACCATTTGCAATATAACATGAGAGTCACCTTGGACAGAACATTTGAACTGCAAGAGCTCTATAGTGTGAAGCAAAGCTATTGAATGGCTGTCACCTGGAAAACAATGTTTGGCAAGAGTTACTGTGAACAGCATATTAAACCTGAGTTGGCACAGTAAAACAGTAACACAAAAGCCAAGCACAGTTGCATAGAAAACACTGAGAAGGCAAACACTTTATTCTTTCTATATTGGCATGGGAACATTATGAAAAATATCAACACATTAAACCCACAGAATAATTTCTTAGCATCCACCCATCATACTAAAAGTTTGAACTGTAAAAAAATCTTATAATCAGCACACCAGCAAGCTAAAAATTATGGTACAGGGACATTAATAGGACTTCATATCAAAAATCAGCGCTGTCTGGGCTGCTCCAGCCACACTTTTCAGCATGCTAAAGTCACAGAAGAGATGCAGCCACAGCAGAAACAAGTGAGATGAAGTTAGGGCTGAATTCTATATTCTTCGAAAGAACAATCATATAGATGGGAAAAAAAAAATGCTAACGCTAATCTGGATTTCTCTGCTTCACACTGCAGTGATCTTGCATGATCTCAGTCTTCTGAAGTTGCTGGTGAACTGGGAAAGAACATCAGCAATATGTGGAAAAACAGAGCCAAACAGAAGGAAAGACCATATTTCCCTATCAGTAACTCCAGCTTAATTCCATACTCTCAGACTTCCATTGTCAAATCTAAAGGAAAAACTCAAGGAAAAGCAACAAAAAAGACTGCACCACCTAACGCCCTTTCTTTATAGAAAAACAGAATCTGGTAGAATTGTTCAAGCTAGAATACAATTAGTAGTCCCTTCATCATCAGGTGCTTATGGAAGAAGAATGTCTCTGTAGGATTTCTCGCTCTGGATATCCACAGCAGAGCATGTGACAGGTGTCAGGAGTTAAAAGAGAACTGTCTCAAGAGCCTTGGTGCTTGGAAAAGAAATGAGATAAAGGGAAGAAGAATTAAAGATTTTGTGGAAAGATCATATCGCCTCCTGATAAATAAAATACTGAAGCATTAGAAACTGAAGAAGTTCATAAAATCAGGTTCGTGCTCTGCTGCATTTCCCTGCTTACCATAGTTTGCTACATCTGTTTCCCAAGTAAAAATTAGTTCTAATTAACATGCCACAGTGCAGATTAAAGCAGAAGAGATGTGAGGGTGCACAGAACATTAGTATTAGTCATAGTATTGAACAGAGCTAGCATTGATACACATATCTAAGGACACCTGTATAGATCTGTAGTTCTCTTCTTATCTACTTCTCACTGAACCCTCCCTAGGCAGGCACCTACCCATAGGGGCTGCTCTGTCTGATTTCAATTTTATTTCCACGTCAATAATGATGTGGATGGACCAACATATGAAATGCAAACTGGCTTTGGCTCTGCCTTTTAAAAATTAAGACATCAATTATAAGAACATACTATAAGCTAAAAAAATGTCATAGATTCTTTTGTATGGATATCAGGCATATTTGGGGTTAACACAGACTGATACGGGGTTGTGGCACAAGGTGCTGGACAATTTCAGCTTTCACTATCTCTGATGTTGGAAAAAATTCTCAGTGCCTACAAGGAAGTTCTTGCCACTTTACAAGGATTGGGGCAGAGAGAGGAGATATTTTGCTTTCTAACATTTCAGTTCTGACTCATCGAGACTTGACATTTACAGCCTTGTTCAAATATTAACACCTTCAGAAGTAATTAAAAGGGAACCATCTTAAAAGAGCTTTTTATATCAAAGAGAAAAGAAATAAATTTGTGTTGACTATCTAAAAGAAGTGTGACAAAGCCTAACTACATTTATTCAAAATCTAGCCCAAATAAAATGTCAAGATAATGGCTCTCTTTCAAATTTAGAGCTGCATAAGAAATGCACAGAGAAACACACTGTAATAGATACAAACAAGCCCAAGTCTGGATTATATTAAAAGCTGTTACAAAAAGAAAGCACACCATTTTCATAAAAGAAATGAGGGAAAAAATAAACAACATACTCCAAAAAAGCAAAATATACCTTGCCTTTACAAGGGCTTTTTAGTTTCATTTCACTTGCCAAAGAGTGGAACAGGGACATGAGGAGTGAGGGATGATGGGGTGGGGAGAATTTCTTAGAAATTATTCACCATCTTAAACAGCATGGGTGTAAATGTCAGCAGAAGCACTGGGTTTTCAGTCAAATTCAGCTGCCTGGGTTATCTCCCAAGGATCCCCTACAGAACTGAGTTCAAGCTGCTAACTGAAGCAAAACACCAAATTGCTGTCTTTTCACTGAAGTATGGATGTACTTCCCAAACAATTATTGCACTGCTAAAGCAAAGAAAAACAAATCCCAATGAATGAAAAGAACCTATTAGCAAGTGTTCAGGACAGAAATCCTGAATGGAGAGGGAGAGCCATACCTATAGAAGAAAGAAGAAATTAAGTAATACTCCTTGATTTATTCTTTAGTCTCTCTTACACATACCATCTTCTTTCTCCCCCTCCCTCCCAGCACCAAACAATCTTTGAATCAGTTTCCACCTCTCCTGCTTATTTTTCTCTTCCCTCACTTCTCCATTGGTCACTGGGTTCAATTTCATAATTTGTGACACTGCCAGTCCCCAAATATTTGTGCTTTACTCTTTAGAGGCTCTCAGCCATTTTATGTAGTACAAATAAACACAGAACCTCCTCAGAGATTAATCCTGATACCCAATGAAAGAAGTAATATCTCCCATTCGTCAAAAGAAATATTATAAAAATAGTAAGGCTGTAAGACCAACAAAAATAACTCCAGTGTCATCATTAAAGGAAGCTCTACTTATGACTATAAGTAAATAAAAAAGAAAGCTGCTTTTTTCTGTATACTCTCGATGAGTCAACAAAAACATACGAGCATGTTGGACATAGCAATATTTAGATAGCGTCTCTGCACGTAACATTGGGAAGTTTCATTAAAACAAGGAACACGAGATCTCTTGTCATGATCCCTGAATTCCAATTACAAGCTCACACTACGTTTTGCAACTACCAGATGTCAAGTCAGAGCTGCCAAAGCGAAGAGGAACAGATGGCATAGACCCATTTAAGTCTCTGAGTTTTGAGAATGGCTTTGGGGGATTGTACAGTGGGTTTGTTTCTTGTGCCAAATAAAGTACACAGGGATTTTTTAGCATCTATAGGAAAACAACTATTTCAGGACAAATAAAAGACAATCCAAAATCTTGAGAAAAATTAGCAGATACTTAAACTCCAATTAGTTTTCCTCCAGCCAGAATTTTCTAGTAAGTCCTCCTTTCTGAATAATTTCTTCATTTCAATATAAAAAAAATCTGTAAAACCCCAAGTCTGTAAAATCTCTAAACTCATATGAGAAAAATAAAGTGCTCTAACACTGCAAATAAATCTTGATTCTGAAAAACATCAGACTGCATATTAAACTAGTTAAATAAACAGAAGTAATTGTATTGTCCCAGTGCCTGTGGTAGTGTTCACATAGAAATCTTACAGCTTACTCTTTACTCAAAAAAAAATCCAGAGCAATGCTGAGGATCTGATCCTTCTGTTTTTAAAGGAAACTGTGGATGACAAGCATATCTTTGAACTGCCTTGGAAGTGACTGTTCAAGAGCTCTTCATACTCTAATTCAAAAGTAACGAGAGTTGGTTTTTGACATGTAAACAAGTCCAGTATGAGAAACCACAGAGCAAATACGTGCTGAGTTTGAGAAAATGCGAGTATAGTGCTGCCTTAGGCAGTGTCTACGCAGAACGTAGTAGCCCACAAGATAATGGCATTTTCCCTAAGCAGGATGAGTTCTTTCATTCCAAACTTGTTCCTCCTGAGACCCTTTCCATCTCTGCACATCTGCATCATTGCTGCACTGCAGTGCTTAACCCCTTACCGATTATCTGAGAAGGATGCTGGCAAATGGTTCTTGTCACTGACGAGGCTGCGCAACATCAGGTGCTCAGTGCTGCAAACTGCACAGCGCAGCAGGGGCAGATGACAAGAAACATACTCCTAAGGGTACTGATGGATGGGTCAATAAACTCATATAATCTGCTGTGAAAGGATTCAGAGGAACAATGCACTAATGTACTGAAAATAAAACTGTCCAAGTTTCTTATTTAAACTCCAGGCCTAGTTTTACCCTGCTCAGCTGCTGATATTTGACTTGGAAACCTGGCTGCCCTATGCTGTAATACTGCATTCTGCAACCACTAAATCCCTCTGCATAAATCAGTGCAATACAGCAATACAGAGAACAGGAAGCCATATGAGGGAAATCCCTCTTTTCAAGGTTTGATTTTAATCCCCTCTTGCAAAGGTGGTAGCTGTGCACCCCCCATTCTGAGCAAATTCTTCAGCTCCTGTACTTATATGTACTGATTCTTTAACAAAACAATTAAAACATTTCAAACACCCTCTTCCTTCTCATTCCCCAACCCCAGTCTAATTGTGAGAGAAAGAAACAAGCTCTAGACTGGGAATACAAAAGAATAGGTTAATCCACAAGAAAGATGTGGAGAATTATGGTATAGAAATACAAGCAGAGCCTTTACCAGAGTTATAATGCAGTGAGCCAGACTGAGGAGCTTCCCAAGCAATCAACCTCCACTCATTTCCTTCTGTAATCAGTGAAACTGATTTGGAGCCAAAACCTTAAATCCACGGGTCTGTATTCTCTCTGTTACTATTTGAGACCTTATAGAATTTGGCCCTAAAAGAGAAATTCTTTCCTCTAAAAATGGGGAGAGTGTTTATTGGTGATATAAGCCTGGAACACAAAGATTAAATAATGAAAATACAACCTATGGGGGAAAACGGAGGTAGGAGAATAGGATTAATAATTGAGCTAAATTAGTCAGCTGTAAAGGCTGATCTTTTTGCAAAGTAGCCAAATTGTCTAGCATTTTATTTACCAATCAGGCTACAAAGAATAATACCAGTTATAAATGTCTCAGTAAGAGAACCCTTTCTTACTAAGATTTTCAAACAACCTGGGATGCAGTGGCAGTGTAAGTACGCTTCATTAAGGTAAAAAGATATTTCTTCCCATTTTTTCCCTGTTTTACCAATAAATGGAGTTCCAGGAGAAAGAGCAGGTTATTTGCCTCATGCTTCTGCTCCCACCATTAAGCAACTAAGTTCTTCTCAGTGGCTGCTCAAATCCTTCCACATATTGGGACCAGATTTGCCATATTTCTGCACTTGAGATAACCAACTGCACTTACACCATGCCAACATAAAAGGCACTAAGTCAGTAGGAGGAAAACCAGTGGCTACGCATTAGTGCCCATGAGGCAGTAAAAAGCCTTGTTTCTCTCAGTTCTAGCAAGGCTCATTCACTCCACATCTTTACCCATCTGGAACAACCTAAATGTGCCTTGTTATCTCATTTTCTTCACATCTCCCCAAGTCTCATTGGCAAACACCCTTTCTTCATTGCCTTTCTCTTCTGTTTCTCACATGAATCATTCAAAGATCTGAAGCTGCAAAACATTCTGCAACAAAGTGGAGATTCTGCGGGGACTGTGAACAGTATCCAGCAAACTGTTCTCCAACACTGCATAGGATCCATTCATAATTCCTGCTTCCCTCGCCTAGTTCCCCTCCAAGATTTTCATTTACATGTTGTCTTATTCTAAGAGCATACATACAAAGTCCCAGTCCAGCCCTAGACTGAATCCCACAAGATGTAATAAGAGTCAGCTTGAGTATTTCATCTGCCTTAGCCATTACAAATAAAGTTAACAGTGAATAACAAAAAAAATCTGTTTCATTCTTAAAACCTCTTAAATCCACAGGAGGGTTGGTCAGAATTATGACCCTAATACAATAATTTTTTTTAAGTATGTTTCAAGGCAAACCATGTCATTTTGTAAGAAACATTCAGCATGAAGTTTCTGTTTGTAGAAAGTTGTTTTTTTCTAAAATAAAATACATGACGAGGCCACTGGCAGTTTTTGTCACAGTTTTGAATTTGTTAGATATCTTGAGGTTAATCAAAATTGTCCTCATCCAGAAATATTAATCCCTGCTCATGAATAACTTCATCTAAGGCATTAGATCTGTATTTGTAAGGTCATTCTTACAATCAAGTGCTTATAAAATTATAACCTAAACCCAGAGCAACTAGAGCCATAAAAGGGTATAATCAGTAAATAATTTTCAGTTTACAGATTCTAAAGTAGCCAATGAAGTTTCTGCAAATAAAAATGTTATCTGAATGTTCAGATGGCTACAGTAAGGTAATGCAAGGCAGCTTTACAAAATCTGCCATTTTTTTCCTGTTTGCTCACAAGATGATCCCTTTGCTGCCTGAACATGGGAAGTCCCATTTTACACAAAATTTAGTCTGCATCCAGGAAAGGACTCTATTTTGGTTTGTCGTGTTGCAGGACTCCAATAATTTAACATTATGAGCTTTTTCTTTTTTTGTCAAAAATGGCAATGTTTTTTTCATTACATCAATAATCAACTGTTCTAATTTTGTAGAAAATGCAGTAGGTGTGATTTAATGACAGAAAATATTTATACAGAAGTATTTTAAAAATACATAAAACCCACTGAAGAGTAATCAAGAAACACGGGCTTTTCAAGTTCTAAATCATACTGTACTTGAAATTAACATTTTGCCTTGAAACCAGATAGATATGTCTTCCTGAATAGAGATGTTGTTCACCTTATATTGTGAAACCAAGGAACTTCTGCTGAAAACAAAATGTGACCTTTTTCAGCTTTACTGATTGCCTTTGAAGAGAAATAAAATGTCACTGTGTCTCATGAAGTTTGCTGGTAACTCATGTGAATGAAAAAGGTATTTCTTTCTCTCAGTGAGAGACTAAAGTCTAAACAACCTGTAGTAGTCCACAATACACACCAAAATATTCCTTTGTTTTAGTTATATGAAAAGACTGTGTTTATAAAAAGAACTGTTTGAGTGCCTACCTAATATGCTAAAAAGTATAATCCTTCCATTAACTTCCACATGTCACAAACTTCTCAGTGCATGTGTTAGGGGTAAGTTCCCCCCTGTATCTTCCTGAGCATCAGCCCTTTGTTGATGCATCTCCCACTGAGGATTTAATTTGACTCCTGCTTGTTAAAACCTCAGGAGTCAGATGAAAGCACAACAGCAGCCAGCATATCAAATCTGGTTTTTAGCAGGAAGCTTAAATAGATTCAAATATATAAAAGCCTGCCACTTTCATAAACAAATTATTTTTGCTGTGTTTGCAATGGAAATTTCTGACACATCTATACTCTCAATGTAGATCTTTGTGCTAAGACTCACATAGAACAAATAAATGCCATCAATGACTCTTCATGGCTTTTATTTCTTCATTATTTCCACTAGCTACTCCAAACAACAAAATGAGGCCAAGGTATCAATAAGCAAGATGGAACTTAGGGAGAAAAGCAAAACCATAAGGCATAATCCTTAAGGGTTAGAACTGAAAAAATATATGCACTTATCTTCTTCTCTTTCCCCTATGAATGTTTTATTCAACTATCTTAATGACAGGAGAACTGTAATAAAATAACAAAATTACTTGTACTTAGAATTAAAACCTTCATCCCAATTCAGTTTTAAAAAGCTCGAAATTCTCTATTTCCAAGATGGATACTTGTTTTCCAAAAAACAGCAGAATATATTTTGTTATTGTTATTGTGTTTTTCAAAATTATTTTACCTTTAGTAGAATTTCAAGTAGAAAAGGAATACAGGAACTTCACAGCTGTTAGGTGACTTCACAGCTTTCTCAGCTGTTTTATTCTACTACGCTGACACTGTCAAAGTTTAAAAATTACAGCAGTAAAAAAGAACAGAGAAAATTTGACAATTCCGGGCTTTGCCTGCCTATCTAATTTAGTGAGGAAGGCAAAAGAACAAAAGGAATTTAAAATTACCTATAAAGCTTATTCTTTTTTTCTCTGACAAAGTTCTAGGTAGAAAGACACAAACAAGCACTGTTTAGAAAATGCTACCAGCTCTGAATAGATGGTTTAGATCCCCTCTCTGGAATACACTGAGAAAATACTTCTCTGTACCACATATGGTCCAAACAAGCACACTCTTCCTTCATTGTTTCCATTTGACAGTTGCCAGCTAGCAAGTGCCTAGAGAGGTAGATTAGTTTTTTCAGTTTTTTCTCTTCAGCAATCCCATTATTCCTCTGCTGTCCTGTGTCAGCATGGTACCACATGGAAAATGATGGAAAGTTCCAATCATGCCCCGAGAGAGCTCAAGTGCCTGTGTGGAATGGCACACACCGTGTGGAGATGGCCATGAGAGTCCCAGTGTGTTAGCAGTCCTTTTGCCAGGGATGAACTGTCAAGCTCAACACAGGTTATCTGGTCACAAGCCCCTTTAGTTCAGCTTGAAAGCACACTGCATCTCCATGGGCAGGAGCACAATGCTCTCCCCAAGGCTTTACTGTGAAGTTCCAACTGCTGCACATAGATTCTAGCACGGGACAAGTACAGCAGACCAGGTGAGCTCGTACCTTCAGTCTGATTCCTTTCATGTCACTTTGTATAAGCTACACTGATTCATGTTTCAGTATGATAAAGATCATGTCTTAAACACTCCCCAGAGTCTTGCAAGACTGAGGACAGGGAACATCAGCTGTAGGACTGAACCTCTTCCTCTCAGCCTCTCCTGTATGTGTGTGTTTATTTTAAATTTTTGATGGGGCAAAGAAAAAATGAAAAGTTCCTGCCGGTCCTTTATCTCTGGTTTGCTATTTTTTTTCACAGCTTTATATTAAATCATAAAAGACAGCTCTACCATCATAAAAGCATTGTGCTTTTGTGATATTGTGTATTGTGCTGGTTTATATTGCTAGTAGAAGTAATTTTTCCAGTACAACATCCATTCTAGAAAGGTGGGCAATGGACACACCAGCAAAAGTATCTTGGCACATGATCCAGAGCAGTCCTAACCACAATCTATACTTAGAGATTTATGAATCTCTCTAGAGAATTAGCAATAAAATAATCAACATTCACCTTTAACTTCCTTGTACACTATCATATAGCTCAAGATCCTCAAACCAGGTCTAAATAAGCTGGACTGATCACTATCAGATACAGCCCAAGCACTTTGAAGAACAAATTAGCCCCAAGGAGCTCTGTGCATCCATTTCACATGGGCTTGGGTATGCTTGTAAACTTATACTTGTGCTTACCTTCTGCAGCTGGTTTGTGCTTTTTTTAAAACATAACAAATTTTAGGTGTAGCCCTTGCTTTTCTTTAAGAGCACATATATAGCCAAAATAGCAAGCAAAAAAGGTTTTAAATCAATCAGACATTTTAACACTGTTGAAAGTCACATTGCCAATAACTAAGAGAAAGGAAAAAACCACCATAAAGTTATGTGTGGTCACGTTACACTTCTGTGTGCTTTGATCTGTTTGCAAGAATGATTTATAAAACTGTTGGGAGCTGCATACATTAACCAAACCATCCCATTAAAGCTTTCATATTGCTAACTAGTTATCACCAATGGTAGCAACACAGTTAATGAGCAACTGTCAGGATTGAGTATCAATATGTCACCAGACAATATTGATTCAACCCAGTCACTTGTTCTTAAGAGCTTTCTGTCCAGAGGCAACATAACTGGAAATGCGTTGGTTTGTGTCACCATGTTCACTCTTTTCTCCAGTTAAATTCTCTGTGAAAAAGTTATACTTTTATTGCTATTCTGTCAGATATCAGAGTAACGAAAGGTTTTATCACACTACCAGTCACATTTACGACATCATCTGTGGGGTTTTTTTTCTAGTAGAAATGCTTTTATTCTCTATAATTTAGAAAAAACATCCCTAAACATCTTCAATGAAAAGATAATGCAACTAAATAATTGGCAGCTGGAATCTTTATATGTAGCAAAGAATGTCTGAGCCTCTGACAGAATTCAATCCCTTTTTATCTAATCGTTTGTTCTTCTTGCATTTGTCCCTTCAGCATAATAATTAAATGCTGTGTTCTCCTAGGCAGTCTGATCAAACGTAGATTGACCTCAAATGCTTTAGATGGAAGACAAAAGGAAGAAATAAACCTTGAGAAATGTATTGGTTTCACTTATTCACAGATTACATCAGGATACAGTGTGGACCAATTGCTTTCAATAAGACACTTTTAAACACCAGTGTGACTGTCTCATTACTAAGAGAAGATCAGAAATTGTCACTCACCCCTCCCTGCTTTTTCTTTTTCCTACAAGGCAGTTGGTCCACTGCAATCATATTATCCTTTGTTTTAAGGGAGTAGCTGGAACTAAAGAAATAGGTCTTTAATATTAGGAATATACTCCATCTTCACACTTCCTCAAGCACTTTCCTGGCTTCAGTTTTAAAATGAGGCAAGGTTCACTGCTGAGTCTGATTTACATTTCCACTGCACACCTTCCTAGAATAGAGTGAAGTTGAATTGGGAAAAAGTACTTTTCTACTGCCCTAAGTGGAAAAAGTAGCAGAAGCACAGATGAATGTCTTCTCAGAACCAAAATTACAAATTTAAAAAGCTGTCATTACTCTCTAGCTACTCCAGTTAGCTGTCATTACTCCAGCTAATGGACATTTTTCCTTAGATTTAAAGAGCTTAAATCACAAGAATCCATGACTTTTGCTTCAGAAAACTCATATTATCACTGCTTAATGCTATTGCCTGAGCTTTCTCTGGCTGCAGGCAGTCTGTATCAAAAAGGAAGCAGAGGCTGTAAGACACTACAAACTGGTACTTAACATTTATAGCCTTTGCTCAAGGCCCCTGTGCACAATGCTGTGGAAATATAATTTAATAAATGCTTTATTTGCCACTCTGGATGTCTCCTTCCCAACAAAATGAGTAAGTACACAAGACAAAGAAATGCACAAATAAAAGAGACAAATGCTTTTCCAACATTTAAAACTGCAAGATTAATCCATGCTTCCTTCCATTTGGAAGGTATAAAGAAAAAAAGAACTGCAGCATGTATTTGAAGCTCTGTTGTAAATTCCACTTCACAGGCATATCTGTAACAGCTGTACAATTATGTTTTCTGTATAATTAAGTTCCTTCATGGCATACCTCCCAAACCAGCAACTTTCCATCAACATTTGGTGCATTAGCATGTGCTGAATCCATACACACGCTTACAATCAGGTATTGTGTTTCTGCTGGAAAGCAGTAAAAAAAGCCATTTACTAGAACACTTACCAGCTGAAGGTGCCAATGTGAGCACATTTATTCTATTTCAGACCCAAAGGAAAGACCTCAGTCCAAACCACTTTCAACATTTTCCCTGGGCCCCAGACTTCACACAGACAAGGCAGGGAGTGGTGTGCACAGTCCTGAGCTGGAAGGCTTGTCCATCTTCTCAGCTGTACTGCCTGACCCACATGAGACCTGCCACTAGTGCATTTTGCTGCTTCTCACCTTCTGCTCTGCACTAGATGGAGTAGTAGGAAAGAGAACACATACCCCTCTATTCTTTAGCACAGTTACCTTCATCTTGTGTTAGCATCTACTTAAGTATGGAAAAAGTGAAACAAAAACAGCAAGATCCTCTTTAGCCTTGACATCAAACTGACATAAGGAAGAAGAGAGGATCTGGAACTTATGTTGAAACAATGAAGAATAAAACAACTCTGAGACAGGAGCACAGCAGCCAAAGCAGGTAAGGTGAGAAACAGAGTGCTAACACTTGCATTACACCTGGAATCTCCACGAGAAAGTGGAGAGGAAAAACACATATACTTTTGCAGGCAGCCATGTTATGTCTTCTCTTGGATCTGATCCACACAAAGTAAGACTTTTTAAGTGTACTTTGTCCTGAGAGTTGCTATTTCTCATTTCATTTGGTTGTTTTTCTTTACTAATCTACTTCTACGATTCAATTGAGTGCCTATCAATACGTACATCTCCAAAAGCATCTGGTGCTGTGCCTTGCATCTGACATGATCAGAACACCTCAAATGCTGGTTTAAAACTGTATTTTCTTTTTATTTAGATAAGAATTACAAAAAGGGATGGGCAGGAGCAAGGTTTTAATTCTGCATTTCTAGTTTTGATTTTCTAGATTATTGCCCAAACCTGCCAGCAATGAAAAATCACTAGTGGGGAGGAATTGGTCAGCACATTTGTATGCCAGAAAGGTCATTAGCATCTGTGAGTATCTGCTAATATGCCCAAAACTGTTCTACACCATCCAAAAACCGAGTAAGCCCAAGAGTAGTGAACTCAGGATAGAATCATGCCCACAAGCTCAACCTCAACATGTCTTTTAAATATCTCCAGGGACAGTGACCCAAACACTTCCCTGGGCAGCCTGTTCCAGTGCATGATAACCCTCTTTCAGTGAAGAATTTTTCCTACTCTCCAATCGAAACCTCCCCTGGCACAACTTGAGACCATTTCCTCTTCCTAGCTCTCATTCCTGGCCATTTTAACTATTTGTGTTTTCATCATCATAGCAAGTCATAACTCAGATAGTCATATGGATACAAGTAGCACTTGTAAACAGTGCAAAAAACAGAGAGATCAAAGTTCCTTAAGGAAAATTAATTCACAATCTTCATTTTCCCTACCCCTAACTCAAATGCAGGAATGTAATGTAATAGATATCAGTATTTATGTTACAGTAGGTTTATTAGGATAAACTAGCAGTGGTTAACAGCTGTGCTGAAAGTAAGCATTGAGATGTCCTTGATATTTTTCCATTTAAACTAGACAATCAGAATGAAGCAATTGTGGTAGGTAATTTTTTCTTTCAAAAAAACCCAGAAAGTTTTATAGGTAGGAGGGTCTGGGAGCAAGCTGAAGATTTAAAGGATTTCAGGGCAAAAGTAATTATCCTAGTAGAGCAACAGTAACCCAGATCTCTCTGTCTGTTTCCTGCTGTTACAAGTATGAGGTGAAACTGTGACAGACATGTTCATTAGTCAGATTTGACTATTTGCAGTTATTGCAACTTCCAGAACCTATGCTTTTAAAAATCTGGGGCTTTCTGTTTCAGCTTCCTGTTTCTGACAAATCTTTAGCTAAAACCAGAAAAAAATTACAAAAGAAGAGTTTTCAGCAAGTTTGAGATCCTGTTCCTTGCTTACCTTCTGGCTTTGCTGCCGATGCTGTTTTGGGTACACTATGTATGATAATACATCAGTTTTGAAATTCAGTCCCTACCATAACAGCAACTACTAACAGGCTAATTAACCTGTCACTCCCATGGGCTTCTTTGATCACTGAGGCTGCATACATATTCTGCCATGTTTAAATTTAACACCAAATTAATGTTTTGTTGCTGTTTGATGTTTGTCTAGGCTGATGAAAAGAAAATAAATCGCTCAGTCAGTAAAAATCATACAGAACTATAAAAGCTTGTCTGTGACTTGTAATACAACTTACTGAATGATCATGGAGTTCCATTAACACCTAAAAATCAGGGGGGGGTTTGCTTTGTTTGCAATCCTTACCTCTTATCTAATGCAAGTCAGAACTCATTAACCATTAACTCATTTATTAAATGACCTCTTTATCAGAAAAACTCATGGCTTTCCCTCAGGAAAAAAAAAAATCCTACCTAGCTATTGCTGTGATTAGTCTAAATGAAGTTAATGATATGTCATTGCACAGTGTTTTCCTCTGTGTAGTTCAAACAGAAACCCTCCAGCCTAATTCAATCCAAAGATGAGGAAGTCATAAATACCAGGCTTGAGTTCAGAGCATCCTAGTCAGAGCTCATTCTGTTCACACAGTAAAAGCCCCACACTTCTAAACAAAGAATAGAGCAAAGACATGGGAAATGTCTCACAGAAAACCATCTCCATCTTTCAGTCAATCAGGCTCTGCTTTGCACACAGGGAGACAAATGTGTAATCAGTTTTCATTGATCCCAGCACCTACAATACAAACCTGCAGCAGCTTGTGACTTACTACATCTCTTGACTCACAGCTCCTAGTAAGCACTTGCTGAATAGGAAGTCCCATATGTGTATGAGTATTAGAAATAATGAAAGATTATTAGGCTGCAAAAGTCAATTGGAGGAAGAGCTATAGTGTTTCTGTGCCTTCCAAGAACCAGAAGATAAAACAGGCAGCCTTGGTCTGACAGTACATACCTAGAGCATCACAAAGAGCAGCTGGCAGGACAGGCACTCAAGACTTGGAACTCCGGGTGTTCATGACCTAGTAACCGCAGTGGTAGTGGATCAAGGGTTGGACTTGATGATCTCTGAGGTCCCTTCCCACTCAGCCAATTCTATGATTCTGTGATTCATTGTGACAAATCCCAGACATCTCATATGACCTTTGTTGTTTATCTGCTGCTACAGGTGCCAAAAAGCCTTTATTTAAAGCATGCAGCTAAAGGTTTTAACAACAAGGAAACTGAGGCAGTAGAATACTTAGCTGTTAACTGGTGCTGATGGTAATAAACTGCCTTATGCAACTTTGTATAGGAGAGATACGTAAAAGGCTGTGTGGTGACTCCTTTTAAGAAAAAAAAGCACAAAAAATACAAGGTTCTGGCTATGGGGCACTGGGTTTCAGAACTGGGTGTTTTCCTGAGTGGGTCAGACAGAACTTCACTTTCATTCACTGGAAGAGCAACTTCCACAGAATATATCTTCTAGCAACAAGATCTGCCTGTTCATTCCCAGAATCTATCTCAGTGTCCCCTGCTGCCCCTCATGGTTTCCCTGTCACTGGGGGTTATTTCTCCTCTCCCTGTTCACAGAAAAAAACTTACCTATCACTTCATCCACCTCAGATGTGCCTCTGGTCTTGCTTCCTGTACCTCAGCCTTGCAAAACCACTTCCTACCTTGCGGTACTTGAGAGGTTCACTGAATAGTTTCTCTTCTTGACTTTCAGAATATTGCATTTTACCCAACTGAAATGGGGAATTTCTTTGAACAGCTGGGTGTGGCAGCATCCACAATAATAACTTTCTACTTCTCACATTCTATTAGTAAGGTCATTCACTGCTCATTACTGAACTCCGGGCATGCTGGATGGATACTCTTTTAAAGTCCATTTCACATTAATGGGTCTGCTTTAAAGAGTACATGGCCAAGAGATTTATTGACAGTACTATCAGGAGTGACAGAGATGCTGAAGACAGACAAACAAGTAATTAATTGCATGCAGATCCATTAATACTAGAGGACAAATCCCTGGCCTGTGCCCTCAGTCAGCAAAGTGATGAAAGTACCTACTTATCAAATCCAAGTGAATGGGTACAATATATTAGTTGTCTGTGACAGGCTAAGATCAGAAAAAGCAAGGAAAAAAATTACATGTGACTCCCCCAGGTAAATGAGGAAGGCTGAGGTCAGCTGCTCTGACTCACTGGCAGGTTCCTCCTCTGACATTCTAGAGGAGACAGCCAGCTTCTGTGATGTAAGAGGGGAAAGCACCCTGGGCTTGAACAGTTAGGGCCAACTCAAGCACTTTATGAGTTTAAGAATCTCAGAGGCCTGTGTTCAATAAATGCTGTTTTTCAGGGAGTACCCAGCATACTAAAGGTTAACAGTGTTAGTGTCTTGTTAACAACAATATGCAATTTTACTATCTGGAGTTTCCTTATTGTTGGAGCATAGGATATTAGGGAAGAGAGGGAGGGTGGACTTGTACTGATTAATTGAATTAATTTCCGGCTAAATTAAAATACATCATGTACTACGTATTTTATTACAGAACTATAGAATGGCATGCCCTCAACAAACATGTTTCTATTATAAGATTCACTGTGATTAGCACCAACACAGATAGCTTCTGAATGGAATGTATGGCCAGGCAGGATTGCAAAGTGGCCACAGGCACACAGGTAGCAGATTAGCTCACCTGAGAAACATGGGAGAGCAAATGGAAGCCTACCAAAGCACCTTGCAGTTCAGGTGAACATTAGCATACAATAATAAATCACAAGCTAGCTGCTGCTTCCAAGCAACACCGTATGTCATCAGTTAATACATTATGAGTGAATTGCTCAGCGCAGACAAGACTTTCTTATTCGAAACAGCTCAGCAGAGGATAAATTCCATTGTGCAGATACGGCCTTAGACGAGAGGTAGCATATCAAGAATCTCAATTATAAAATCTTTGACATTCAGCACATGTTCTTTTTAGAAGCAATAAAGAAATATTTCTTATATGTCACAACCTGACAGTGGTGCAGGTGGAAAGATGAGTCATTGAAATATTATTCCAGAAGTTTAGGTTTTCAACTAGTTACCAGAAGCTTGACCCTCCACAGCCCCACATACCGTAATCATATGTGGGTATTCAACTAAATGCTACCCAATACTCCTGGAAACTTCCCACACCAAGGTGAATAACTGAATGGGCAGGAGGCAGGGAAGGATTAGGGACCTGTAAACTTGAGTGCCTGTGTTGGAGAACACAACCACAACTGTCTCTGCTCACACAAGATATTTAGGCTTGAAAATCTGAATGTAATTATTGATGCTGTGCAGCCATCTGAACCTTAACAATTACAATGTTCTGAAGAGTTGATGTCAGTCTTTCTTTCACCCAAGCTTTTAAAGAAGCAGTAATTAACACTATGTTGATCCATACAAATCATAAAAGTATGTCCTGTAAGAACACCAGAGCTTTTATTTCAGACCTTAAATCACCCTGGCGGTGTTTATCTTTTAAATACAGGCTGCCCAGAACAAAAAGCAACACATTAACTGCTGAGACAACAGGAACAGAGGTAGGAACAGAATGCACATTTGCACATGAACCCATTCTTCAGTAGTGGGACAACTTCAGCTGAAGAATCACCATTCTCTGGGCAGCTGCGCAGGTCACATTTCATACTTATTGTTACCTAACTGAGACTATGCACAGGAGAGAATAACTCAGATATATAAAGCCTTAGATCTGAATGCTAATCCTGAAGGTGGGTGGACCGCAAGCCGGAGTTCTGCACTGGCAGCAGGATGCAATATTTCTCTGCTTTTTTTCCTCTTCTTTTTCAGTTTCCATAACCTTGACTGGTTACTTCAATTTGTATTTCTGACCCAACCCATCCTCCCTAAGGTTGCATAAAGGAAGCAGCCAGGTGGGAAAAAAAAAAGGACAGTCAGAATTTAGCCAAACATTTGCCTAATGAATTGTCTAATTAATGTCTAGATGACCTAGACTTTTTCTTTACGTTATGGCTTTCACACACAGAATAGCTATTCTATGTAGAGGCCCATCAGAAAGACAACAGCTGCCTGCTGTAAAACAAGAGAAGCTTCTTCCAGCTTCTATGCTTTGCAGACAACCCCTCAGTGGCTGCTTTTTGACTGTCACTCAAAAATCTGTGTTTCGATTGTTTAATTTTGGTTCTATTAAAAGTTTAGTTCAAAGGGCCATTGCTGTTCCCCAGACCATGATATGTGTGGATCTGAGCGAGCTCTGATTAAGAAAGCCTGAGGATGAGAATCTGCCCAGACATGGCCACATGATGAGCAGAAAATAATTTATCCTGCTTCCAAGAAGAGTAAATTATCCACAGTAAGCCTTGTGCTGCTTCAGCAAGAATCCTACAAATACCCAAGTGACCTCGTTTAAAGCTGTGGCAGGCACCTATAAACAATACTGAAAGCTGCACAGTCTCAGACTCAGCTGCTTTTTCCTTGGATGGATTATATATTGACAATATATCTAATTGCCACAGGAAAACACAGAGGCAGAAGAAAGCTTCCATCATTCAAATCCTTAACAATTCTGAGGCGTGCTCAAGCAAAGTCACCCCAAGAACTCACATGCAATGAACTGAAATTTTGCTGTTGGGCTATTAAACACAAAACAGTTGTTAAACACCAAAACTGCAAGCAGGCTTCATCACTTCTGTCCTCTTGGGGAAGTAATGGTACTCCCTAATGGAGTTACTTTGTCTTTGAGGATTGAGCTCTTCTTCCAAAATCTGCCCACCTCAGTGTGACATTTAAACACTGAAAAGAACTTTTGCCAAACACTTTTTTCAGTCCCCTAGCTTTATGATGTTACATTCAGTAACCAAGGAAGGCAATTTTTATGTAACTACATATATCCACATGCATATATATATCATGTAAACACACACATATATTTGGTAAAGAGACTGCAGGTAAGTAACTTTAGTAAATGCTAGTTGCTGCAGAAGTCAGTGACAAATGCCATGAAGACACCTGTGCTGAAAAGTGGACAACCAGATGCACATCAATGCCAGAATTTAAGAACTTTATGCAAGGGTGGGTTTGTTTCTTTTGTTTTTAAATACACAAAGTTCTTTTGTCAGTTTGCTAAGACCTTGAAACTTCTGTTACGCATTAAGGATATGTTCTCAAACACTCACAAGATATTTTTCAGAAGTAGATAGTGTCAACCCCCACTGAAGAAAATACCAGTAACTGCTAGGTTTTAGGGACATTAAAAGTGGAGGGTATTATGCAAGGTACTGTACTATTTGCATTTTATATTGTTTAGAAGATCTTCAGACACTGAGTGGGATTTTCAGAAGTGATTATAGTTTGCTCAACTCTACTCTCTCCAAAGGAAATTAATTATACCAGTGGCTTTATTTATAGCAGAAGTAAATGGATGTTCAGGCCTCTTGAAAATCTTTAGAGCTTTTATTGAATAAAAAATTTACCATAATTTTCACACTTGTTGCTAGCCACATAGATTCTAAGAATCCCCAGTCATTTCATTACCTCATAGATTGAAATACTCAGAAAAACAGCCTTCTGTTTTTGTTATTCTGGTAGGGTAAAACAAATGTAGGCCTTTTTTTTTGTCAACAAATGTTGCATCTCCATTGGTTTGGTGACTGTTAGAATAAGATAAGAATTAACCAAGGAGTTGCGTCAGCTGGACTTGTGTTTGAAGAGCTGGAGCAAAAAGTCACTGGCTGAAGAGGGGCTGTAAACATGCAGGAAATGGAAGATACAAATCCTTTGATGCTCTCATACAGTTTCTTCAAGGAGATCAAAGGCGTGGAGAAAAACTCCTAAACAGGATATCTTAGGCAGAAACTTTAAACAGAACTTGGAAACAGTTGAAAAGCCACAGCATGGAAAAGAGAGTCTGCAGAGAAGCAGATTGTAACTGGGCAGCAAGGAGCTGCCTAAGCCTGCAAAGAATATCCAAATTTAGAGAGGACTGTGTGTGTCTAAGTGTTTGTTATTTTAATCTTTTTTCTTGCATAAATCCTATGAAAAAACAAAACAGATGCTGCTCTGTGCAAGCAGTTGCCTGTGACTGTACATGGTGGCTCACAGCAGCTCTGGCAGCAGGAACCAGAGCTTTTTCTCTGACCAGTCTAAAGCAGATCAAACAGGTCAGGGAAAGGGAAGTCAGTCACAGAAACCCACAAGGAATAAGGGGCATGCCTAGGCATGGACATATAGGACATATTCATGGAAGATGGGACAGGTAATTTTATCTGATCTGCTGTTACTGAAAGGCATTCTCATGAACACCATGGGAACCTTCATAGGGCAGCAAAGGTTAATTAAATTTCATTTTTCTAATCTTTCATTTCATGCATCTCAGATGATTCTCTATGAGAGTTCCCTTTCACAAAGTAAATTCTTCTTTTGGTGTGGTCGACATGCTGGAGGGAAGGGATGCTATCCAAAGCAACCTTGACACTATTGAGGGCTGGGCCCATGAAAAACACATGAAGTTCAACAAGGCCACGTTCATGGCCTTATAGCAGCTTTCCAGTACCTGAAGGAGGTCTACTAGAAAGCTGGGGAGGCACTTTTTACAAGGGCAGGTAGTGATAGACCAAAGGGTAATGGCTTTAAACTGGAAGAGGGGAGATTTAGGCTTGGCATTAGGAACAAATTCTTCAGTGTGAGGGTGGTGAGACACTGGAACAGGCTGCCCAGGGAAGTTGTGGCCACCCCCTTCCCTGGAAGTATTCAAAGGCAGGTTGGATGGGGCTTTGAGCAATCTGATCTGGCAGGAGGTTCTCCTACCTGTGTCAGGGAAGATGGAACTAGATGATCTTTAAGGTCCCTTCCAGTCCAAACCATGTTATGATTCTATGTATTCATTTAAATGAAATTATAAGAAAGAAAAGAACGAACACTGTTGCCTGAAATCCTTAATTTTAAAAAAGTTCCCAAGGTGTGAAAAAATAGTTTAATCTTAGCCTAGAAGGATAGTGCCCTCTGGTGATAAAAATGCCCTGTTTCTCGAAAGCATAAAGTTAATCTGTTTTTTCTTGTGACACTTCTAAACAGCTACATTAGACGATTCAATTTCCAAAGCTCTGCTTTTGAAATATGCCAAATTAAGAAGCTTTTGTTTGTAGCAAATATATCTGATTATGTGTGATTGCAGAAATCTAACAAATTAAAATTTTCTTACCTGATGCAAATAGCTGCTGATTGATTCTGTATCTCTGCACACTCTCAGTATTCATTATAGTTGCAGGAATTTTATAGAGGCAAGAGTTTCATAATTTATGGTTGTGCTATTTCAGAATAAGCAGATGTCTTAACATTCAGTCATTAACCTGTTTCAGTTCCAAATAAGTTCAGTAAATATTCATAAATTGAGGAATCTTGCCCAGAAGTACTGAAACAATAAACTGTGAAAAGGACCAAGATATTGATAATACTCATATCACAATACTGATATTATTGAGAGATACACCTCCTAGACAGATAAATATGTAGAACATAACTGAATATTGTGCAAATGATTTTGTAGCCTTTCTTTTCTTTTTTTACTAGCAACCAACATATTTACAAATATTGGCAAAACCTCTATAAATTTTTCCTAAGGCTGGAAAGTAAAAGCATTAGGGAAATAGACAACACACAAGAGGAAAGAAGGTCCTGAAATTCTTTATACTGAGTTGATATCTTCAGTTGATAAAGATATTGGAGGGTGAGATTGACTCATGATGTTGTATTTCCCAGATCCTAGTGCCACAGGAGCACCTGATGAGATGGCTGGAAAGAAAAACATCTTTTGAACTCCTTATACTAAGAAGCAGCAGGAGTTAACACACCGTTATCTGAATGCTGATGTGAACCTGACTGTGCTCTCAGAGAGGAAGCTGAGAAATGGACAAATCCCATAGACTGTGCCAGATGTGGTATTTCTAATCACTAGCCACGTTTCATACTGAATTTTTCCAAGCATTCAGACTGCAATTGCTTAGAGACATTTTGTTAATGTTTTTCCATAGCTGTGTGCCCAGAACAAGAACCCTCCTCGAGGAGAAGATTAAAGTAGGCTAATTCTGCTTTGGAAAAGGGTGGAAGCGTGACAGTGAATAACAGGAAAGCCCTGGAGAACTGAAACATTGCTGCCCTGGCAATTGGAGGAAGTATTATCCTCCTTCCCACGCACTGCAGCAGCAGCTGCCCTTACCCTGTTCAGGGACTACACACTGTCTATACCAGATATTTTTGCTACCTCCAACTAGTGACCCAGACAACTCCCTTTCTACTGTATCACTGTTCCTGGTTCTGTAGCAGCCTGCATCGTAGTAGTAATGCAATAAATTACCTAGAATGCTCTTAAAAACAGGAAACATTCAAGGTTTTAAGTAGCCCCCCTCACAGCAGCACTTGAGAAATAATAGCAGCAAATGACCACTGAAATGAAAGTAGGTTCAGTTTCATTTCCCTTTTCCAAGACAGGCCTGTCCAAATATTTGAACAGGGGAAACTCCTAGTATGTCATTGTCTTACTGCCTTTTAACAGCTCTGTGTTTACAACAGATTAAGTATTCAGAATTTGAAGGCAGGTATAGTAAGGAAGTCAATGTTATCTGTATCTATGTTAGTGAACAGTTTTAAAGTAGCATTTATGTTCTATTCACATCTTATACAAAATTAAATAATTATTATTGAGTTAGATGGCTTTCTTTACATCACTTTTCAAAATTTAAGCAGTATGTGCAGAAGAGTACATAAAATGTCATTTAAAAGTCATAAATTAAGTTGCCAATAAGAACATTTCTACTCATCACAGAGCAGAAAATTCTTTAAGTGAAATCTGCTTCCATTTAACCTGTACTTCTTAAAAGTGATCATGTGAAGCAAGACCCAGTTCTGAAAGTTCAGCTGCATTTCCCACTGTCTTAGATATTTGTACTTGTTTTCTAACAAAAATTATTTGGTTAGATGTTTGTATGTTGAGCAGTCAGAATCTTCATATTAAAAGCCTTAGCTATGCATTTAAATATCACGTAAGTATCTGACAATACCAAAACCTGTCAATGTTATAACAATGAAGTATAAATTACTGCCTTTCTCATTTAAATAACAGCAAGAAAAGGGTAGGAATGTATTTGAAATTTTTAAAAAATCAGCAAGATCATACATCACGCTGCAGAACTGCCTTTAAGCTTCTTATGTTGTCCACCAGTCCTTTTGCTCTAGTGGGATTTTCTAGGTACACTGCACTTCTGAAACTAAGACATTTGCTTGCATGTGCAGGTCTTCATTTTGGATTGGTTTAGTAATGTGAAACAGCAGCCATTGCCAGAATCAAGCTGGCTGCTCCAAGGAAAAGTAACCATCTTCCCTTCCTCCTCCATTCCCAGCAGCAGAAACAAAACAAGCTCTGTGTGGCTCTTACCCATGTTCCTCTTCCCACAGCAAGTTTCAGGGTTAGATCCTCTTCAGCTTTCATGTGAGACAATTCCGTTTTGTCTTAGTGCTATGGTCTTCCACTGGCCCTGTTATTCCCACTGCCCAGCTTCATTTTCAAGTTCCCAATTATTCACTGTCCCTTTTATCTGCTAATAAATTAACAGTAAAAAACTATCAACTCAAAAAGCAGAGCGGCTCCCCAAAATTAAAACTTAAGAGTGAAAAAGAGAGCAAAACTCACATAACTTGATCCTACAGTGCAGGCAAAAATGTAACCAAGAGTTATTAACATTTCAAGTAGCATCATTGCATATTTTATGATGGAATTCTTTGACATGAGGCTTTTAACAGGAAAAAAGAGTGCTATCAGTAAATAGTAGAGCATAGCAATAAAGGGGGCTCATATGGACAAGCTTCATTATAGGTGAACCAAGCTTTTGCAAGATTAGGGGAAAAGGAGCAGAGGACTGCAGTACCTGAAGCAGTCCAAGTTTGCTATGAAAGAAGTGTATCACTGACAGGGTTGGTTTTAGTTCTTATTGGTTCATGTGTTACATCATTATCATCATCGTTATTACTGTTCTACTCTAGATAAAATTTAAATGCATTTCACCATCCTTAGGAATCAAAATCCACAGAAATAATGGGGAGAGTTCCCTCTGATTTTACCCATCAAAAGAAAAAAGTAAGATCTGTTTAAGTACTAAGCTTCCAGCTGACAAGATAGAATAAAATACTATCTGACTGATAATTAGTCAGTTTTCACTTAAATCATGGAACTTCAAAAAATAGAGGGGGAAATTATAATAAGAGGTTAAAATACTTAAAAGACTGCAATATGTGCTGTGTTCTTAAATATTTCATTATCTATCTCTGCTCCTACGAAACATATGGATGAAGGGGACCCTGCTTTTTTTTTCCTCCCATTGAAATCCATGTATAGAACAGCTCCATTTCTTTTTATAGTTTGTACCCTATTTAATATTCCTACTTCGATCTCTGTGATTTACTGTGTCTCAGCACATCAAAGATTTCAGTAATGTAGGACACGCTCACTTGGACATGAATTAGACTATTCCTGGGAAAACTGAAGGCTGGAAATTATCACAGAATTATAGCCTGTCTGATGTGTTAGTTTAAAAATTGCTACTAACTGCTACATAGCATGACTCAATGGCAGAAGAGATCAATGAAGAACTTTCTTCTTAAAAAGTTCATTTTGAGGGGAAGGATGGGGAAGGAAACTGCAGCCAGACTGTAACAAAATATTCCTCTAGGGCAGTCTCTAGGGGTGCCATAGGATGCTAATAATAATTCTGGAAGATCAAGAAGTTTTGAAATATTTGTAGGTGCTATTTCTGAAAGCTAAGCTGATGCCTCCGACTTCTAGCAGACTCTAAATAGCACCTGTCAAATCAAGCACAATAGAGAGAAAAATGCCACTGGTGTAATACACAGTACTCTAGCAGTGGACAGTGCAAGCCTCTAGAATATCACAGAGAAGAATCAAGTGATCAGGGTTTCTTTCCTAAGCAGGAATTGCACAGGTGAAGAGAGCACCTATGCCTATAGTACAGCTAAATAAAAACAGTAAATAAGTAGGTTCCACAAGAAGCAGACATAATTATGTGGCTGGTTTTTAGGTACTCTGAATCTTTAGCTAATTCATTCGTGTGGTTTTTGACCTGTATGAATTTTGTTTGGTTTGGTCTTTAAGAACAAATATTGAAAGAACCAGCACTGAAAAGTCTCCAAACTTGTCCCAGAGAAGGTCATTAGATTTTATGGCCCAAAAAGAAAACAAGACACAGGATGGAGGATAAGAATAAAGTAAGGAATTATATTGGATTCAATTGTCAGGATACAGATTAGAACAGAGTCGGGATGATGTGGGAGCAGCAACAGAAGTATGAACTAATTGGGAAGGATGAAAGAATGCATTTTTAATTATAACTAATTACTAATGCAATTAACATTGTTCCCCAGAAATGGAGAAATAGTTCTTATATGAAATTGCTTCTTTGGGACTGAGAGACTTGTTTTCTTTTTCCAGGGCCTGGTGTAAAACTCACTTTTGCCCTCTGTTTCAATTTTCAAATCTGCAAAATCAAAAGAAGGAAATTTCCCTTCATCACACAAAGTGTTGACAGATATTTGGATAGCAAATGTTATTAAGTCAGTAATACGCTTCATCTGCAGATTACCAGCAGCAATCTGTCTGCTGCCTCACTACCCTTGCACTGCACCCAGTCAAAAATATTAACCTGGATAGGAATGACTGCAGATCATCATCATTCTAGTCTGGAGGCTTTTCATGCCAGTTTCACATGGTTAAGTGGCCATGCTTGAGAGTAAGACCATGCTCAGTTGTGGAGGTCTCATTAAACTTCATCTTGTTTTGTATACCTATCATCAACACTGAATCACTTATATTTATGTTGGTTGTTAAATACCATCGAAGATTACTAAATCTTTACATAGGATAATTTTACTCAGACTGCCATGCAGTTTGCATGTACCAGTACAGTCATTGCTGTAACAGTAGTTAACATTAATTTCAAATACATTGTTTAAGGGACACCGCATAGCAAAACTAATCACTTGTTGGTTTACAGCAGTAAGTGAATCTTACATCAAATAAAGCAGAAAACATTAAACATTTTTAAAGGTTAAATACTGCCTGAATAGATTCTGTGGAAACTATAACTATTAATTAAAATTAATGTTTAGTTATTTCTGACAGTGAAAGAGAAGGGAATTTATGCCAGCCTGTCTTTCTACCCTGAAACTGCTTCATAACAGACTACCAATATTTACACATTTGCTTGTCATAAAAAGAGCATATGAGCACTGATTTAATTGCTGAGAGACAGTACATTCACATATGCTCTGGACCAAATCTGAGCTGTGTTTCAACAGAGATTATCACCATCAGGTTTCCATAGCATACACACAAAAAATGCCAAAGTCTACTTTTCTTAATAGGAGGCAAATGAAGTTTTCTGCTCCAAAGAGGCCTTGCATTCCCTTGAACTCCTATAGTTTCTCTAGCCAGCTCAGTATTCATTTCTCTGTTCACATTTTTCCCTTGAACCCATCTGAAATGCCCCTGAGGAATAGAAATGACAATTGCAAGGTTGCAGCAGAACCTCGGTGAGTGCCAGAAGGCTCTTGCAGGAAGGGGAGAAAGCCAGAGACCAGCACAACGCAAACACATCTCTCACCCCAGACAAGGGAGGACAAAGGTTTCTGCCTACCACAGCAGATTGGAAACAGAAGTGGGGAAGGAAAGAAAGAGAGCCTTCCACAACTATGTAGAAGGCTACAGCAGCTCTCCTGCTGTCCTCTTTCAGCAGTCCACAAAGTCAGGGATTTAATTCAAGGTCTTCAAGTTAATTACAGCTGAGAAAACAGAAACCAGACTAGAGAGAGCACAGTAACAGCTACTGGGAAGTGCTGCATGTGTTGACATAAGAGAACCTGCTCCACACTACCAAAGGGGCCATCAGATTATTTCTCTTAGATGAGCTAGATGATACACAGCATGCAAACAACAGAATGAGAGGCTGAGCATCTTCACACATTAGATGAGCCAAAATTTGGCTTTTGATGAGGAAAAGCAAAACTATTAAGAAGTTTTACATGTTTTCACTGATTATTTTTCAAGTCTCTTCCTTGAGAAGCTGGTGAAGAATTTTATTGCTTCCAATTTTATTCCTTTTTCAATTTGAGAACAGCTTTTCCTGCCAGATATTCTTTTTTAAGAAATTTTTTTTGCATTGCAAATTTCACTAAAAAAAACCAAAAAACAACAACAACCAACCAAACCCAAAAACCTAAGTATGTTCTTGCAGGCATTTATTTATCTTTACAGCACTGAGAGTATATGCATAGAATCAGTACAGAAAAAGACTGTTTTTACTTAAAAACCTGTGTTGCTGTATTCTTGCAAATATCAAAGCTCTTGCTTCAAAAATGAATCTCAGTGGCTGTGCAAAAAGACACAGATTACCAAGAAAATGTCAGAAAGGAGCTCTCTGCATGGAGATGTGCAAAGTCATTGCTAATTTCTCACATTCCCAGCTGCCCAGCAGACTCAGCCTGGGGCACTAGGCTGCTACTCTTCAGCTGTAAAGAGCACATGCTGAGAGGGTCTGTTACAGGAAAAAACACTTTTTTAGAGCTAGCTGTCCTAGTTCTGCCTGGTGGCATGTATTTGCTTGCTTCAAACCTGTCACTCCCTCTTGCCACCCTTTATGCAGATGCTCCTTTACACCCTGTACTCCACCCTTCCTGCTTCCTTCCCCTCAGTCAGACCACTTCTCACCCTGAGAGTAATCTGGGGTTTTATTGTGTGTTTTAAAAGTGAACAAATATCCTCCCTCTACAAGCAGGACATTAATTTGTTGCTCATGTGCTCCTGCTCTGTCATATCAGGATGGTCTGACAGCAGCAGCAGTATCTGGCTATGTGCAGAATGCAGGGGAACCAAGCAGGTGAGCTGCATTTTCCACTCTTAGCAGCAACTATTCCTTACCTCAGGGGCAAACAAATGTACCTGCCTGTATTTGCTAGGACCTAATGCAAAAAACCCAGCCTGCTGAAGCTGTCAAAAGTATTAGAGAGCATCAGGTAGCTATTCTATCCTCCCTCCTCATCTCCAAGCCCATTTTTACCCCTTCCCAATAGCCTAGATCAGGATCAAGCAGAGTCATTCAGAGGGATAGGCACCCTTTCCTCTTGCAAGAGGTGCTTCCTCATCTGTTCTGTTCAGAAAGAAGAAACCAGATGGATGTCCTGCCCAACCCATCCATGCTACAGGTCTGGGCATAACAGTTCCAAGCTGACGGGGGCTCAAGTTTCTTCATTCTCACCTTTCAAAAATGTAGTTCCCCATGGATATAGGCTCAAAGAACACAGACATAATGCAAATTTATTTTTGTAAGCACAAAAGGTGAGAAGAACCTAATAAGGTTTAAGAAGAGTGAGTGTAGGGTCCTGCATCTAGGGAGGAAGAACCACAAGCACCGATATGGGTTAGGGGTGGGCCTGCTGGAAAGCAGTTTGGAGGAGAAGGATCAGGGGGTTCTGATAGACAGTAAATTATCCATGAGCCAGCAGTGTGCCCTTGTTACAGAATCACAGGTTAGTCATGGTTGGAAAGAACCTATGAGATCATCGAGTCCAACCATGCACACACAAAAACCCACCAAAAACAACCCCACTAACACAAACACCACACACACTCCACAGAATAATAAACACACAAAAAAAAACCCCAACCCTACAGACTTGTCCACTAGAGCATGCCCTGAAGTGCCACATCAACCTTTTCTCTTTGCTTCTTTCCTGCCATTCCCTAGTACTTTTATTGTTGTTATTTTGTTATCATAAAGCCCTGAACTGATTATTCAAAAGTCAAAAAAATACTGATGCAAGGTCTTTCATGGGCAGTAACAGCTGAAAGCTCCTCACCCCAGCACAGAAAGTGATGCTAACAAGAAGCCTGAGACTTTTAACTGTCACCTTTCATCTGATTTCTTTGAAAATTTTGTGTTGCTGGTAAATTTTGCCACATCAAGGGTCAGCTCTGAGGATTATATTATGAAAACATTATGTCCAGGCACTGATTTTTCCTAAGCTGTACTTGTGTTCTCCTCTACATTGCTAAATGCCTCTTTATTTCTCCCTTTTCCTTCCTCTTTGTTAATTTGTTTATTTAGGGCTCTTAAGTAACACAATATACCATAGGACAGAAGGTAAGTTTTTCTCAGAGATTAAGAGCTGTCTACAAAACAGGCAAAGAAGAACTGGAATAAACGGCTGGAGAATTCTGCTGCAGATATCTGGATGTCCTCTGAGTACTGAACTTTCATCAGTTTCCTGTCTTAGTTCCAGTCTTTTCTTCAAAAGTGTGCCCAAACACTTCAGCCCATCCAAACCTTCTGCTGATCTTCATTCCCTGTTCCTTTTGTGAGCCCTCTTTAAGTGCCTCTTCTGTTAAAGTCCTCTGATTTTTTTTCCCATCTTTTTGTCTTTTTCCTCCTTTCCTGAAATGCCGAGCAGTCATTTCCTTTGCATTTGCATAACCAATCACAATGGAATAATCAAGACTAAATTAACTGTTGCCCTGCCTGGTGAGTACACTCTTGAACCTTTACTTGTCAGAGGCAAGCAGAGTTACAGCACAACAGCAATTTTCATATCAACAGCTATATAATAGTAACAACATCCAGGAGTACATTTCCTTTTATTTTTACATTTTTAAAATGGTTTGTTTACTTCTAACTAACCCTATTATGTCATGCTCTTGTCATTGATCTTTTTAGGAATCACTGAAGTATAGTAAGTAATTTGGAGAATCTGTTCAACTCACAACTGAAAAACCTAAAACAAACATTGAAAAGAAGTTGTTGGTGGCACACTATCAAAGAGGAATACAGCAGAAAGGTTAATTTGCAGCAGGCCATATTATTCAACCAGATCATATCAAGGCAGCTGTAAGGGTTTCAGGAAGCCATGAAGCAGTTTTTTAACAATACAATTTTCACAGTTTGGGCTAGAATAACTACATTTTACCTGGAATATTTCTCTCAGATTTCCAGTTTATGAGACATTAAACACCTCAACTGACACCACACACTTCTAGTATGTTCATTCACATCTAGGTAATGCAGAGATGGAAACTTCTAGAAAAACTCTCCTCTGGGTTTCCAACAAAAGATCCTCTTTTCAATGCTGATAAGCTTCCTGAGCTCGAAGAGTCTGGACAAAAATTTCCTGTACCAAGTGTGTGCCTTGGAAATATAGAAATTTTCAATTAAAACTTCCTCTAATTCTGAGAAGGAGCTAGGAGAGAAATTTTTTAAGTCCCATTAAACTCAAATGCTTTTCTCTCTTTTGCTGAAAAAAATACTAGCACTTGCCTTGAAGAAAGAAATTTCTCCAGAAGTTGTTCTGGTTTACAGTTGTACATTTTGCCATAAAAATCTGTTATGTACACAACTCTTGTGCATCAGCACGTGCCATCTTCAGAGAGGAAAATGCCATCCCATTGAAGGAAATAAGCTTCTTAGAAATGGGAGAACTACATTTTTCCTGCAGATTGTATTCCAACTAATAGGATTTGCTGTGTTGTCTGGCATGAAACATGAAAAAAAACAAGCCATTCTTATGTCTGGCAGCCAGGTTGCAGTAGAGGTACGTATGACCAGTTTGATTAGATCTGGAGTAAATTAAGAACTATGAATGACATGACCAAGAGTAGTGGGACTGAGAAAAATACGAAGTTTTGAAATAGAGTTACTACCTGTGCTTAATTATACTGCCATAGTGCCAGGCCCATCGGTCTGTGGATCAGTAATTTTCTATACCAGAGACGGTTTCTGTGCCTTTCATAACTCTAAATTCCTCTTCCAATAACTTGTCTCATGTCTCTTTAAAAAGCACTGTGTCCTTGAAAGCCTCCAGGTCCATGGGAAGAGTACTAAATAACCCAGCACTTTCACTTCTAGACATGTGTCCAAGATTCTGAACACAGTTAAAGTCTACAGTGCAGTAATGCATGAGAGATTTTCTATTCATTTTTTGCAACCCAGGAAAACACAAGGCCAGTATGTCAGCAGAACACTAAGATTCTAACATTGTTTGTGGTTTTTTTAATCAGAAACTGAAAAACTGTACACTGAATACTGTAAATGTGCTCACAAAGAGATAAATTTGTTCTGTGGTTAAAGTAATTCAGCTTCTGAAGTGTCTGCCCCTGCCTCCACCACAGATAACTCAGGCAAACCTTCAGCTACTGAAGGCAAAGTATTCTTCTTCATTCCTCTTTCCTTATTTCAAGCATATGTATTAAAATTTTGAGAAGAACCATGTGCTCTAAACTAAAACTTAACAGAATATGTGTTGTCATGTCCTATGTACATCAGGAAGACTGAGGCTAATTCAGTCCTCCATACCTCACTCTAGGAATCTCTGCTAACTCGTGTGTGTGAACAAAATGTCTTATGAAAGCTAAAAACAAAATAAATCTAGAGTATTCACAGTACTGAAGATATTCCTGAAATTGTTGATTGTCTACAGAAATGAAAAATCTTGCTTCAGGTTTACACAAAATTTTGCTTCATTTCTGGTTCATTCTGTATCACTGTTAGAATTCTATCCCAGCTGTTTTTGTTGTCCTACTGAGGATCTCTGAGTGAAGAACTGCTGTCCTGGAGCAATCTCACATATCAGACACTTCAGGAAGTTTAATTCCACTACAAAACTGCCACAGACTTTGATGGGGTCCAGAACAGGTGCATATAGGCTAGGATGTTCTGATGCAGCAGTTATGGTAAGGATATACAGAACATTCTATGATTATTTTTTTCCAGAAGGCTTTTCAAATGAAAGGTTAAGAATTCACTGTTTAATTCAGAATCCCATTTACTGTAATAAACAGATGTTTTCAGTCTCACAAAAATCACTCTTTTTGTATTGCTAAAAACTTTAAAATCTTTCCTGGGTATTACAATATTTAACCTCAATTAAAATGCAAGAAAAGACAAATCATCCGTTAGTTTAAAAAACTTTCAAGGGGAAAACAAGTCAATATAATCAACCAAAGGTGAAAGACACTATTTAGACTACAAGCAAATGTGTTAAGCCTAAAAATTGCAGTACTTAGGAAGAATAATGTGTCTGGATAGGTGAAAAGGAAAAAAATGGTGTGTCTGGCTAAAGAAAAAAAAAAATAGAATAAAGAAAAACAAACTGATTACGTAATTTTAATTATCTTTTATTTATTTATTTTGGGTAAATACTTTTGCCATGCTCAACATATAATGTCTCATATTACTGTGAGAAAGCATAAAGGAATAAAAAAGAAAAGTTAAAAGAACTAAATTAAAAGAAAAGAAAGTTAAAGTTTTATTGCAGTATCTGGAAAAATACTCTCTCTCTTGTATTCTCTCAGAGAATGAAGTACAGCACCCCGGAGTTCAGTCTCACTTAACCCCAACTTACACCTGCTACATTTCTTTGCTTATCATTAGGAAGTCCTGCTGATAGTAGATACAATCAGCCTTGTTAAGAAAAGTGAAACTTGAACCATTCTATGCAAAAAACAAAAAAAAAATAAAAAAAGAAGAAAAAAAAAAAAAAAAAAAAAAAGTTTTGAGAAAGCTTGACCTGCAAAGAGAGAGTCAAGATTCTTTGACTCATGGAGGAGTGTATTTTCCCACATACAGAAAACAAACCATTTTCTACATGTCCTAGCAGAGCACTTCATTCTTAATTTTGTCACTTCTCCACTGGTTTCACTCTCTCTTCTTCCTTTGAAGGATTTATTTTGGTTCTGCCAAACTGGAAGAAGTGTCCCTGTAATGGACTAAGATCATGAAAGAATCACAGTAATTATGTTGCTGGTGAAGGAAGAAGGGAGAGAACCACCTCAGTCCAGCAACCGCTGAAGTAAATAGTGGAGGTTGTATGGGATTTAGTTTTGTGATTTTCCAATACACAACTAGCCTTTTGGAAAAGAAAAAAAATTACAGGTTAGCAAGAGATACACAATTAAGTCTTTGTTAATGTCATTAATTATAGGCTCTTCAGATTATACATTGCTGTCTTTGCTTAATCTGGCTAGCATCAAGGGTGCCATGTATCAGCACGCAACAATAAATCCATTTAAACAAACACACACCCAAGACACTTCTGTCTCTTATGATACAATATCATTGTCAGTTGCTGTAATAAAAAGTCTTTTTCCTTATTATATTAACTTTTTCATGTATGCCTCATTATTTCTTCATGCTGATTACTCAGTGGAAGAGCTAGATTCTATTTAAGGCTATGGAAAAGGTCACAGACAAAAGGGAGCTTGAGTCTCTGTTTGCCATTTTAAAAGAAAACTACCAGGGTAGTGATAATATTTGCTTTCACTTACAGCAGTATGGTTTGGTTATCTGAACAGCAAATCATAGTGGGCAGTGTGAATGAAAAAGTACTGAGGAGAAGTTATTGTTATCAGAAGAAGGATGTGGGTGTGAAACAACTGATTTTTTTCAACAGAAAATTCTGCAGTATTTTGGGCTTTGCTGTTATTGTTAAATGCTATTGAAAGACTTATCAGCTCTCCACTGGAAAAGGGAAAAATGGCATTTTCTTGCACCTGATCTCCAGAGAAGTAAAATGAGTAGTCAGAACATGCAAGTTAAAATAAAAAGTTATTATAATAATTGAAACTTAATTTTAAAAATTACTATTAAAAAAACATTTTGTTAAAAAAAAAAAATTTACACCAGCACAGGACAAAAATTACTTCTGGGTTTGGTCATCTGGGTGATTACTTTTGGTAGGGAAGTGAAAACACTATGAGCAGAATTTTGGTGGCAATTTCACAATTGGCTTTAATTCACCAGACAGACAGTAATTTTTAAATGAAAGTAATACCACTGCTTTTAAGGGATTAGTGCCAAACCAAGTTTCCTAACAAATACAGATCAGGATTTGAGGTATGCTTCCTGGACCCATTTATAACATTTACTATGACTGTCCAAAGAAAAGGTGCATTTTATATTATGAAAAATTATTTGTTGAGAAGCAGTATTTTGTAGTTTCTAGAATTGTTTGTCATTTACATATGAGTGTTTGCACAGACTGTAAAGAGGGCTCAAGCAGGTCAGGAGCTTCCAAATTAGTCACTGACAGACACAAAGGTTACTTAGATCGCTCTGCCTTGACACCTGGCTTAGTTGCCAGAAGTGAAGAACATAACTTTTTACAAAATTTTTGGATGCTTTATAAGTGCATTATTTTAACATCACTTTAAAAAACTACTAATGCTATTAAATTGCATTTGTTTAACATTACTTTTAGAAAATCTCACATATGGTTGAGCTCCCTTTATCTCATGGCTAATTTTTCATTTCTCAAGTTTGAGGAACAAACAGCTTACAGTTGGTGGAATGCAATTTTCCCTTTCCATTAGCTGAATGGTAGATGAGTGGTGAAGCTCAGGATGAGAACCACCATCCATCTCTCCTGCAGAAAAATTGTAAGCAGAATGAAGGGTGTGCTAAAGGAATATGCAAAGGACCATATTAAAAATGCAGTTACGCTCATGCAGCAGCAGAATGGCAGGAAATTGCATCTCCAGAGGGTTGATACAGGGTGGCATTTCCTCACACACAGCTTTGATACCAACATGACAATGCTGTATATTTGACCCTGCATTTGTGTGTGGTTGGACTTGAAAAAGCATTTAAGATAGCATTTGCTTAGTATTTTCAGGTAGTATCTAAGGTTTCATAGATGCTATGATACTCAAATATGACTCAGTAATTAGTTACTGTCTAGCCTAAGAATGCAGGTAAACTGAAGTTACTTATAAAAAATGGAACCCTAATGCATGTTAGATATTCCCTTAGACATGTTTCCTAAACACAGACATCCCAGAAATGATGCTTCACACATCCCAACACATCAGGAATGCTAAAAAAGCTTGTGATGTCTAAATACTGCAAGACATTGCCTCCTGATGGGATTTATATAGGTGTTATTTTGTTTTCTTAATCTAGTTTAAACTTTTTTGTTGATCTTCTAAGCTTTTAGATATCTATAAATGATAGCTTCATTCAGTTGTTCACTGCAGATTGAATTTTTCAGCCCAATTACTTCTTTTCTTTTGTTACATGAAAGGGTTATTCACAAGCTCAATTTTACTGGATGACTGAGCTAAAAATATACCTGCCTCTCCCATGCATTTTACAGACTGAATGGTCTGATTAACAACATGATTCACCTTCACAACAGCACTGTCTTTAAGAAAATCGTACAGTTCAGTCCACAGAATCAGTAAATTAAGTTGTACTAAGTGATTAAAAAAACCACATAGATGTTTTTGAACTCTGCAGAGATTGAAAACATAAAAGGCAGTCAAAAGTTTCCAACCAGATAACAACATGCCATAGTTGTAGAGGAAAATTGGAGGACTTCAGCATTGCACCAGAAACTACTTCCAGTGAGTCATTTGGATAGAAGAGAATGGAGTTTCTCTGTATTACTTACCAGTGCCACTGATTTCACCTAGAACAGGGAATATTTTCTGTAACCTGCCCAGAATGTCTTTGTCCACAGGACAGCAGACTGATTCCTTACCCTATGGCTTCCCCCAGCAGCTCATAATCAGAATTACTCAGCAGAGTACTTTGAGGGAAAGGGCATCAAAGCAAATACAGTGGTGGTCACCTCTCTAACAGGAGCTCAGAAGAAGAATCAAGTTTCTGTGCTCCCCCTTCCTTCCTCCATTCCCATCAACATATATGTTATGGATTGACTGCTCTCACGAGGCACCATTTTCACTGTGTTCATACTCAGGCAATATGTGCAGGCTGGAGCCACAGAGAGGAAAAAGGAGCAACATACACAGGGGATCACCTTCATCTATTTGTCAGTGTCTTCTCTTCATTTACCAGAATAACCATGAAAGATTTCCTATTGAGCCAGTATAAGCATCAGTGGTTTGCAACATTTCAGGGTGAGTTAGTATGTCAGCATTAAGAATAATCTATATCCAAGATTCACAGTAGAATGCCTTATAGAATTTTGCTTCTTTTAATAGCTCACAATACCTTTTATCAGCTTATATTTTTCTTTAGTCTATGAATATTTCCAAAACAAAGTTCAGCTTCCTTAGTGTAGTGCTCCTTTTTAAATTGTTTTCATTTCAATTTTTTCCCTTGCACTAAGATCCCACCACAGAGATTACACAGTTATCCATATTTTCAGTAGTGCTAAACAATTACTGTAGAAATTCCAAACCATCTTACTATCTAGGGGATAGGCAAAGGAGTTTTCATGGGTTGGCAAGGCACGAGTTCTTGGCTTAGAATTACTGACCCTGAGAAAGTTCCTATGTTGCCTTTTCCTGCTTACTAATTTCAGCATTTATTTCCAGTCATCATGTTCCATATTGAAGTAGTTTAACTCAAAAGGGAGATTAATTCTACAGCCAGGTGTTTAATTTCAGTTATTCTGTGACTTGCACTGTGTTAAAAATTTTGGCCCATTCTTTATGTAACTGAAAAAAATTCTTAGTATTCCATATTCCATTCTGTTTCCATAGGAGAAAAAAAATTTAAAAAAAAAAAAGAACACCAACAAAAACCCCAAACACAAAACTGCTGAAGAATACAATTCTTACAGGTTGCTAGAATGTGATGTTTCAGGCCTTCTTGATGACATTATGCAGACCATCCATGTAAATATTTTACAAAATCAGGAAGGTAAGGAAGCAATCCAGAAACCTGAACTGGTATGTGTACAAGTTTCAGCAAGAATGTTATGTGAAAGAGCATATCAAAAATGCAGAAGACAGAGCCCTCACCTTTGAGCATCTTGTAGTGCAAACTACTGTGGCATCAAAGCATTGTCATTGTGTCACCCTAAGAAAAAAGGAACAGTGTGGCAAATATAGAAACAATTTAAGCTTGTTTCTTCTACTAGAAAAAATGATTGCTTCCCTCACATACTTCAAAAACAAATTTAAGAGGCTGTAGCAACGACAGCAGTTTTCTTTGCTCAAGTTCTCCAGAATCCCTGTTTAATATTACAGTTTTATGTTCCCAGCCACAGGAAGCTCAGGCTCACAGGTCCAGGATCAACACTGTTTTTGAAGTTCTGAAGAGAAACCAGGTCTTCCCACCCTCAGCCCCGCTACAGCAGGAAGTTCCTAGACAGGCACTGGAAGAGGGGTTTCAGCCATGAACACAGTTTGCCTCCAGCAGGGTGCTTTGGACACTGGCAGTGTTACTGAGCTCCACTTACTTTCCCCACCAAGAACTTTCATAGTATTATAGATTAGAAGCACAGAGTCATTTAGGTTGGAAAAGACCTTTGAGATCATCAAGTCCAATCATTAAACTAACATTGTCAAGTCCACCACTAAGCCACATCTTTTTCAAGTGAAGAAATTTTTCCTAATATCCAGTCCCTGGTCCAGATCTGCAAAGGACAATGGCAATGTGACACGGCTAGTAACAGTAATTTTACAAAGTGGTAAGTAAGAAAACAAGATGTATTAAATACAAACCTAAAGAAACAGTGAAGTGATATTTTTATTATCTGATAATGTGCAGACACAGGAAAAATATAATCTTTAAAAACTGAATTTTCACCTCTATGCTTATTCTGTATTTACAGTTTACACTGTATTTATAGTGTATGCTACAGTTTCCTTTAAAAACCTCCTACAGGGCATGCCACTTATAAGCCAACAGTAATACCAAGAAGATATTATTTAGGAGGCCCTATCATACTGCTGTAGTGTTTTTCCTTTCTGAACATATCTAGCCTTAACCATTATTAAAAGCTCTTGACTTACTGAATTCTCCTCCTCAGAAAAGCAGTGACACAGGATCACTGCATTCTTTCAAAGACTTTTGGAATGCCTGAACATGGAATGTCTGAACATAAAGAAAATCTTTTGCTGACCCTTTCAAAATGACCACAGGATTCCCAGTGTTTTGTTTCTTAGCAGACACAATGTTGTATCTGCACAAGACAATGAATACCTAAGGACAAAATCATACAGCCTGGCACCAGCACTGCAAGCCAGCTCTCCAGTCCCTTCTGTGGCCTTCATCTTTCAACACAGGCAATACATTTAGACACTCAATCTGTTTTTGCAGTGTAATTTGTATGTGTTGACTTTCTTGTTTCCTGTGACATTTGCTTTTCTCTTCCTGTATATATTCTTCCTCTGTCATTCCAAGGTCTCTGTCATTATGCCATAAAATCACTTTTTTTTCATGATTCATTGAATTTAGTTTTTTCCAGGTAGTAACTGTATATTCCAATTTTATAAGAAACATCATATAACAAAATTTCTGGTTACATTTTCTGCTGATAGCAGCAGAAATTGCTCTGTCCTAATCCATTTTTTTTTTCATTTTAGATAGCTGACAAATGCGGCCCTTTATTCATATTTTCCTCTGAGATAATCTGTATCAATATTTCATTATGTAGTTGTCTTGAATTTGGGGGATTATTTGTTTAGGTTAGCCAAAGTGGGTATCACTGTTAATTTCACATTTAAAGAATGAAGTGACAGACCTGCTACAAATCACTGATGGTTTGTTTATTCCTTTCAGAAAACCACGGGGAGACACTGAAACAGTAGCACAGCTGCAAGCAAATATCCACAGTTATCATAACCCATCTGATCCCAGCAGCTGATCAAAATAGCAAGGATATATGACTTGACCTTGCTTAAAATAAGACATTCATAATGGAATCTGGTATATTTAGGTACAAGGAACATATAAAATCCCTTTTCTTCAGAGGGCAGGAGGAAACAAAAGGAAACAAAAAGTCTTTTCTCACATCTTCAGCTCTTTTCCGTTAGTCAATACCTGATTTTCAACTCTGAAACTCAGAATTTCTCTGGTTTTGGATTCTGTAGGTGTATTTTAAATTTTCTTTCTTCCTTTCTTATTCAATCTGGCTTTTATCCACACTTTCTTACACTTCTACAGCAAGGTGCCTCCACCTACACAGTCCTACTTTCTGAAGGGTCTGATCATACCACAGCTGAGCAGTGGCACATCATTTAATTTGGAACTTGCTTCTGTTTAATGAAAAATAGGTCTTCCCCACCATGCTATCAGAAGACAGCATTTGCACAGCTTTTGTACAAAACAAACCAAAAATGATCAACAGTTATTTGGACCATCTACGTTAGATTTATAAATGAGGATAACAAAGCTCATTTGCATGAAATAGTGCAAGTATAGGAAAATAAATTCTGCCAATTAGCCTAGTAACAAACTCATGATTCAGCCCTCATTTGTCCACCAGCACAGGAAAGCTAATCATAAATCTTACTGCTTGCATTGCAGTAGTAGCATGGGCCTTTTGTTGCCACCATGAAATAAATGGAACATAACAGTCACACCAACTTGCTGAAAGAATTAGAAAAATATTTTGTACAACCATTAATGTTCTTGATTCAAGGACTATAAGACTGATGTTCAGAAGTGTATGTTAGCCAAATATTCTAGAGCCATTACCAAACTTTAAAAGTGTTTGATACCACCAAGCTTCTTGCTGCTGTAAGCTACTACGGATCTGTGTAAAAGCTTCTTTTAGCAAAATACCTTGCAGTCACTTGAAACAGATGTTGATGGCTTCCTGTATTATTGCAACCACTAGCAAAATGGATATAAATTTCCATTTATCAGCAATGGTGCTGGTAATTATTAGTAGAGCAATAGTGGACCTTTTTAATTACTGTATTCTGAATCAAAAATTTGCCAGCTGTTAAACTACACCTACCTGACATTTACCAATGCCACCCAGGCCTCCCTAGTCCTTTTCTATCTAACCATTAGGTTCTGGAACACATAAGATTAAGGGTTTTCAGTGCACAGCCTTGGGTTTTAGGAAAAACATATGACTAGGAAAAACAGACTAACCCTTAGGCTGAGATTGACAAGCACTCTTTCCACTAAAAAAGTATATTTAATTATTTTTCTTATTATCTATTATATAAAAAAAATAGTACACAAGAAACCTTAATGGGCTCTGAAGATAACAGTTCAAATCAATATCAAGTCAGAACATCCTGTTTCAATGATAAAATGTTACATTCTGTTCTCCCAGACTTTCAGTTATTAATCTTTTGGAAGAAAATCTAAACCAATTTTAGGGAGATTAGAGAAGAGAACTATATTAATTAGTATATCCTGTAGTTATTCAACATTGCAAGGCAGTTCTTCCCTGAAAGGAAATCAGAATGACATGACCTGCTATAATGCAGCTATTTGACAGATGAGTCATCATGTCACAGCATGTCATAAGAATGAAGTAGTTTGAGTCATGCATTTAATAATCCTTCCAGAGTTAGAGAAGCAGGAAGACTGTGAAAGAAAAATCTGGAGGAAAAGTAATAAATCAATACTCTCCTAGAATATTTGTCCCTTAAATACCAAATATTATCACAGATATGATACAGTTGCAGAAGTTCTGTTGCTTTCAGTTCCCATTCCAATTTTGTGCAATTTTATTTATTGTAAAGTTCTCTGGCTTAGCAAGTATTTTTCATCATGGGCCTCACTGTACAACTTTGGAAATATGTAGACTCATATTTAGGGGTTCATCAAGTCTTGTTCCCTCTTTCACGTCTATATCAGTTTGGGCTTATTTGAAAAAAAAAAAAAGTAAAACTAAAAAACTCACATTCTTTCTTCCTCAAGTGAAACAAAATTGATTTAAGACACAGGTACTAAAAAAAAAATTATAGAGAATCAAGACTGGATAAATAATGATTCCCATTTTCATAGCTTTGCCTCATTCAGTGGGCTTTTCATATTTTTCACAGGCCCTTGGGCAATGGATGTTTATGCTATGAATTTGAGGCATAATCTCACATACAACTTACTCTCCTGTTTGTCATACTGGAAAAAAAATCTGGCCCCACATAGCTACAGTGGTTTTTCACACACATTTCACCACACATACAAAACAACAACCACAGCTAACTGTACTAACTGAAAGAAAAAGACTGGAAAGCCCAGAGGGATAGAGACCAATTGTAAGTCAACATAAGCAGTCAGGTTTCTGAGACAGGCTAGAGAACAGACATCTTCCAACCGTGATTTTAGAGCATTTCTGCATTAGTAACAAATATATCATGTTCTTTACCTCTTTGAATTTATACCTAGGAAATACATTGGCAGTGAAATCAGAACTCACTCATTACCTAGATGGTCATCTAAGAACTACTAGGAACTTATTAGCTTATTAATCATTCTTGGACCAGAGTCCTTTTAATACCTGTGTTGAACTGAAAGTCTCCCCATGCTTCATTGAGTTGTTTATGCTTCACTGCACTTTTGTTTGTTTATAATATAAGGTTGTCTTTTCAAGTTGCAACTCTGTATAGAAACTCCAGATAAACTAAAAGCAAACCAAGCAACACAGAACATAGATTAAAAAAAAAACCACTCACCAGATTTCATGAGGGAATAACTTAGAAGAAAAATGCTGCAAGGTCATAGAAGTCTTAGAAAAGTAGTGCAAGAAGACACAAAATAACACTTTTCTACTATGAAGAGGGCTACATATCATGGAGCATTTGACTGAATTTCTGCTAAGCAAAAGCCAAGCCCTCTCTTCCTAGCACAGACCAATTTTCCCTGTCTCTGCTACATGATATTCATTTTACCAAATCCCTTCTAGATATGGCAAGTGTTTCTTTCTATTAAAAAATACATGCAAGCAACACTCCCCCAAAAACTATATAAAGCCTGTGTTAACTCAACACAGCATTTCAGCAACCACACAGCATTTCTTCTCTGTAGCAGAGCTGCTAGCTCCTTCCTTGATGGAATAAAAGCTTCAGGAGCTGCAGACCATTTCTAATGGCCTGACCTTGCAGAGGATGTTCTGCAGGTCTTTTTCAGCAGCAGCAGAGATTTAGAGTCCTAATAAAATCCACAGGACAAACTTCTTTCTGGAATTTTGCTGTCACCACGGCGCAGTTGTGGCACAGCAGGGCTCCCCAGCACAGTGCAGACATAGATCTGGGCATGGATATACCAGCCCTGAGTTATTCCCAGCTGGCAGTGTGAACAGGCTGCATGAGGTTTGGCTTCCCCCCATCCTCTAAGGCTATCCCAGGCAGCTTTGCACCCTGAATGTTCTTGTGCCAAGTCCCAGGTTTTCATGCTACAAAGACATGTCATTTAAAAGGCTTTGAACTCAGCACTTCTGCCCTGCATTACATTTTAACAACACCGAGGGGCTTGCAAGAGATTTATGGCAAATCCTATGTCATCCAAATACCTCTGCTCTGTGGTACTTGGCCTCAGTTCCCTAGGGCAGCTCCTGGCTCCATTTCACCTGGAACAGGCATAGGCTTAGATTTCTTCAGCCTTGCAACAGAAAGGCAAGCAAGTCAGCAAGGTTTGCTCCCCTTTCAGAGATGCTGCCCTCATTCCCAACACCACTCTTCACCTGTATCCTCGACATACATTAAAGACAACAGACTTTATGTTCTGTTGTCACTCATATTTATGCATATTTACATCTCCATTGGCCACTTCTTTGTCAGGTGAACTGTTGCAGTTTTGCACCGATGAGTGCAATTGTCTTTACTACTGTCATTAAATCAGCCATTCATCCCCTAGAAGAAGACACACATACGTTGGCTTTGTCCTTTTCTCCACCAATTGGCATTTTAGCTGTTGAAGCACTATTAAAACCACATATAACAATAGGAATTAATTTATGAAAAGCCTTAAGGCACAACCTCAGCATACATAAGGAAACTGACTATAAGGAAATAGTCACCACCCACAAAAGAGACAATAACACTGCCAAAACAAAAGGATCTATTTTTACCAAAGAAAAAACATAGTGAGCTCCATTTACATGCGTCTATTGAGGTTAAGCACAGCCACTGGCCAGCCAATACTTAAAATGCCAACATAGAAAGTGCATAAGAAGTTAGAGTACTTCCTTGTTTTAATAGGAGTTTTAAAGAGAAATGGTTCCCTTTTCCCCTCCACCACTACCTGAAAACTTTGTCCTGAAAAAACAAGCAAGGGAACCCAAACACCCACAGAAAAGAAAACATGCATCTTCAAAGAAATATGAATATAAAATATATTAATATAAATATAAATAATGGAGTGAAATATGTTTGAGGAGCATGTATTCAGCTGAAAACCTCTTCAGTATTAGCTTAGAAGTTTCTGGCAAACTCTCCTTCACCTAGCACCAGATAATGATGTAGGATTTCCTATCTCCAGAGAGCTGTTTCTGACTGGTCACAGTGGAAGCTGGGAAGATGTGCTCACTCTACTCTGCTGGCACATCTGACTGAAGCTGCCATAGCTACGGGCACTAATTTGCCCACAGTAAAATGTATGCCCTAACTAAATGTAAAGAAATTAATACTGATTTTATTCCATTTTTCACAGCTCCACTTGGAGCTCGTTTCCCTGGGTTCTGCCAAGTACACAGCTCTGCTCTCTACATTAAGCAGTTTTGTAACACTGTGCTGTAGTAATGCAGGTTCTTAACACAGATCATTTTTAAAGGAATCATGTGCTACTGAAGGCTAGAAGGAGAGGAGCAGGGATGCACAGAAAACATAAAACAACTCATTTAACTGAAAAGTATGGAGTGCAGCTGGTAAGAGAGGCAAATGCCAGTCCTGCCTAGTGCCCCAGAACCTCTGCTCCCAGACCTCCCCAGAAGCAACACATTCATCAGTGCTGTGACAGGCAGAGCAGGGAAGCCAACATGCTTGCCCTTACACAGTGACACTCAAAGTGCAGTTACATCTCTACTGGTGCTTTGACAGAACAGACCTACCTGCTTCTGAACCATCTGCACAGTGCCCGGTCACTGAGAAATCCTTACACAACGTTATCAGCCTTGTTACTAAGAGAAAGGTAATTTCTGTTTAAGAAAGATAAAACCAAAGCTGTTTTTAAGCATAAGTGAAGAGAGATTAAGAAACAAATACACCTTTTCTCTTCCTAATACCAAACAGGAAAATAAAAGATGTTTGTAACAGCATGATTTTTAGATCATTTTCCTTGGTTTTCTCAGAGGAAAATCAGAAATCACACAAATAGCTATATAGATTTACACATTTAAATGTTAAATTACAATCCAATCTGGCATGGCAAGACCATTAGCATCTGGCTTTCCTATCTGTTGACACCCCACACAGCAAAATCTTTGAATGATAATAAAATTGCTTTTCTGCAGGCAGGGAAGCTTGGGTGGGAGTTTTTTTCCCCTTATTCAATGCTAACATTATCCACTGGACTCAGAAACTCTGAGGAATTAATTTTTCAGGTATTTCAGTCTTCCTTTTCCATGAAGAGTTCTGCCATAATTGCTCTAGTCAGAAAGGCTTGGATGAGTAAGTTTCATCAATTGCTTTGCTTGGACTCCAGTTTGGAATGTCTCAAGGAATTAAGGTAGGTGTGTCTGATCAAGAGATCATCACAATGAATGAATGGGAGAGCACTCAAAAGGTTTGTCTCTTATGTGCTGTTCATAACATCTCATAATACTTGTATTTCAGGTAAGGTACTTCCTACCTCTTCTGGACCAAATCTTTCAGAGTCCCAGTAAAAAACTATATTGCAGCTATACAAAGTCAGTTCAATTAAATACATAAATTCAGGTTTTCTACAGAGGAATCTAAATATTTCAGCAAAAGTGCTAATGAATAAAAATTCCTTTATTGCTTCTCCCTGCTCTTCTTTTAGGAATTCCCATCTAGCCAGTGGATATCATGAAGGACAAACTGGGTGTGTTATCTGCAAGGCTGCATCTTTCAGCATTAGTTTTATTACTATTCCATAGTAATGCCTAAAATGCAGACCAACACAGTACCCTGATATTTAGACCAGAAGTTATGAATTCTGGTGATTACCTGCACAGGTGAAAACTGTAAATTATAATAAATAGTAAGTAGAGCATGTAACAAAAAAACCATGTGCAGAGCCACGAACTTCAGCACATTCTTGAAGAGTTTTGCTTAAGCAGTTTTATCAGATGAACATTTCTGCTGCCAAGGGATGGATTAACTCAGCAGTAAGAGGGTGCCCTTTCAGATTTGGTTAACAAAATAGAAGATAGAAGATACACCCATTCAATACATAAGCTTTACAACTCTTCAATTGCTTTTTCATCTCAACACTATCTCAAGACAGGATAAGAAACTCTTTACACATACAACAACCCACAGTTCTTCATCAATTCTCTTAATGTTTCCTATTAAATTTTCTTCCTGAGGCTTTCAAAGTTCAAGCACTCCTCCTCACTGTCGTCCTGCTTGCCATTTTGCCTGGTGCCACCCACAGATAAGCAGGGCCAACTAGCATTCTTTGATGAGGTGGATGAGAAAGCGCTAATTTAAAAAAACAAGGTGAATAATGCAACATCTACAAATAAGTTGAAGGTGCTGGAGGTACCAAGCCCGACCTCACCATCTGCAAGTCCTCCAGCTTCTGAATCAGTCCAGAGGTCAGCCCAGAAACATCCTAAAGAGCAGTCAACCATCAAAACACACATCAGTTATATCAAAGTTACCATAGCTTCAATGCTTGTTCTTTAGAAAGCTGTGTGATACTTTTTGTTAGTATTCATTGAAAACTGATTAAAAAACAATATACCTTTTTTATCATTTAATTAGATACACCACTCCAAATTATATCTGAAATAAATTTATTATAAGTCAATGTGTCCTGGTTTGGGCCAGGATGCCAGAATAGGGCTACTTTTCTGTCTTGTAATTTTGCTTTCAGCTAAGTCTCTCATAAGGAGCTGCACTTGCTGAAATTAACAGCAAGTTTCTCAGTCACTCTCTGCTGCTAGGACTGATAAAACACAATGTTTGTAGTTACAGCTAGAGAATGGTGTGCAGAACCAAGGACACTGCTCAGTTCTGAGGAACATCTTATGTTCCTGAAAGAGAAAAGGAGTAAAGAGGTCACACCTGCAACCCTCCTTTAGAGAGGAGCAGACAAGACAGGTGACCAAAATTAACCAAAGAGTATTCCATCCCACACACGTCACACTCAGTATAAATTTGAGGGATCATGAGGGTCAAACCCGTTTCTCTTCCCCCTTCTTTGCCTGTTGCTGTTCCCTTCAGCATCCTGGCAGGATTCCGTCCATTTGTCTGCCTGTGGTCCTGATCCCTGCCAGCCTGAATCTGTGTGTTCCTGCCTCCAGCTCCCAACTGCTGCTGACTCCAGGAGTCCAGCCTGGACTTTCCCTGGGCTGCCCTGCAGCCTCAGTGGTGATGTGAACATTACTGGGGAAAGGGGGTATCATTTTTCTATATATTTGTATATATTTAATAATTTTTCCATTTTATCATTACTGTTTCATTAAAGCTGTGTAGTTTAGTTTCTAACCCATTAGCCTCTCTCCCTTATTCTCTCTCCTTTCTTTATCAGGGAGGAGCGGGGCATTAATAGAGAGCATCTGTCGTTTGGTTAATTGCTGTCCCAGCGTTAAACTGTGACACAATGGAATATTTATAAGCATCACAGAAACCTTCCAAGAATAAAAAGTATTGCTATTTAATTCCTTGTGAATATGTCCTTAACCAGAGCCAGACAAAACATACCATTGTGTTAGTCGAAAGCCAATTCACTGACAAATTAAAATCCTTCCTATTACCAGAACACAATTCATTCTAACATACACCAATTGTATATTAATTCATAGAGATATGCCAGCACTTACAATACTGATAGATTTGACAAAATAACTTCTCTAGAGCTGGGCCTGTCACTGAGCTATCTCCCAGCCATTGCAATTAGCTCCCAATAATTAGCTTCCATTCAACAGTATGCTTTAGAAATGTCTGCCTGTGTACTTTGTGACTAGAAGCATGGTCCCATTTCTAAGGATACAAAGGAAAGCTGATAGAAAGAGGGAAAGGAGTGAAAAGAACATTATTAAAGCAGTCCAGTCAATATAGTAAACTTAAGACCTAATCTATTAGATCTCAGTCTGATCAGGACACAGGGAAGATTGCCACCTTTTTTGCTGTGGGAATTTGCACATAGGCAGCTACTGCAGAAGAGATAGATATCTTCTCTGGCAATGTTGTTTTACTGCCATCACCTAAGAAAACTGAGATTTTCCATATTCCCTGTATAAGCACACCAGTTCAGGTTACCAAGAGGGTCAGAAACAAGCCAACTGGAAAAAAAAACCCCAAATTTTACAGGGTCTTCAGTGAAGGTTCAAAATGTTGCAAGGGCAGAAACAAATCACTGTCATTTATGGTAACAATATTGTCTTAGATCTAAATGTATTCTTATAATGGAAGTTTGATAATACTGCATTTACATGAAAATTTTACTCTATCATGAATATTTCATGTCTTTGTTGCAGATAATCATAGGAGCAGATACTAAGCAAGTCTGCTTCACCCACTAAATCTGTAGAACAAAAACTTTATGGAACAGTCTATACAGAGCTGGTTTCATGAATCAGTTCATGTTACTATTATAAGCAATTTCAGAATTTGACTATTTTAAGTCATAGCCTGAAACTTGGTGTAAGACTTGGGATTCACACACATATCCATGCATATGTCACATGACTGAAAATCCTTTGTGGTTACTGAGCAGTAATAAAAATGTTAAACAATAAATGAACTAAGCCTAGGTAGGCAAAGAGCTGAGGCTGGTGAGCTTAAGAAAAGTGGGCTATATTTGAACACAGTATTTGCAGCTCTTCATTTCATCAGCATTAGTGAAACTGTTGTATAATAGACAGAGAATAGAATCTTAATACATATTTTACCTCTCTTTATATTGTGTCTGACAGCAAGTGACAGGCAGAGTTCAGGCTGAATCCCAGCATAAGTTAAATTGTTTTTAGGATTATTTTAACTGGCACCAGAGCGTGGCATTCCAGTTCAGGATCCTTGCCCATTGTGTACATTAACAAAACCTGGTCTCTCACGCACACTCTGGAAAATTCATCATGAAAGTTGGAATTAGGGTACTGAAGATCAAAAGATAGAAAATCTGATACACTTAAAGGTAACTTAAAAAACCATGTCTGAAAAAACACTTAACATCCACCATGGGTGTTGTTGTACAGCTATATTTGTAATAATTTTCTTAAAAGAAAGAATATTTTTTTTTATTGGTGTGTTCTGGAAGTCAACTTTAATTTGTTTTCTGTTCAAGGCCTTATGCTTCTCCAAGCACACAAAATCCCTCCAGAATTACTGAGTTATATGGAACTGTAATTTTTTCATTAACAGAAATGGAACCACTACGCTGGTTTCACACAAAATTTTCATTGTCTAAGAGCAGCTTGAAGGTTTCCACGTGTCCACTGCCATGCTACAAGACAGCTTAAAGCATCATTTTATCCATGGAGAAGAACTGCTGAATCTAAACAATTACTGCATGAAAAATTTGCTCCTTCTATAAGACACCATCTATAAGATAGCCAAAGGGACTGATGACAATTTCTCTCCTCTTGTCATATCAAGCATAAAGACCATGCAGTCATACCAGAGGTCCATCGAGGAATATTACTTGCCAGCACTAAGTGACAATTGCTCCCAACGTTTTTTCTGACCTGTTCTTACACACCACCCGTCCCTTGAGTCATGGAAGATCTACAGTGACACAGATAAAACCATCCCTTCAGTCTGTACTCAGGCATTTCTCAAGGACTGGTCTGCAGAACCAAGCTGGAGGCAACTTGCATAAAACACTTGTGAATTTCTAACCACTGCAAGGATATTGGAGTCTTCATTAAATATGGGAGATTATCAGAGCAGTACCTTTTCTGAACAAAAAGTGACACTGGATTTTACTAAACTATTTTTGCTTCTGTTGTCCCCAGCAGCATTTACCACTTGCTATTCTACTCCTTGGTTGGAAATTAATATTGTTTCCCTTTCTCTCTTGCAGACTTTTTAATAGTCTTTAAGAGAGCTCCAGATTTTTTTAAGGCTCCACGAATTCCCAAAGGTTCTATATCATCCCAAGGTTGCCTGGTATCTACAAATCTGCCATAGGAGCCATAATATAAGTATAACCTGTATTTATTGCTTTTGTGATAGGAGTTGGTCCCTGAAGGTGGGATCACTGTTTGCCAGTTAAATATCTTATGAAAAAATGAAGTGTTTTGAAGTATTCATTGTTCTCCATGTCTCTGTAATTCCATGTACTCCCAAGACATAGAAGGCCTCAAAGAATAATAAGTAGGTGTCTAGATGGGCTTCACTTACTTATTTGAAAAGCATGTTCAAAATAAAACTTTTCCTAGCAGTGTGTTAATGTGGTACAATTTGCAGCTGATCTCTAAAAAAAGATATGTAGCAGAAGTTTCTATTTCAGAGTTATTTCAGTTAAGATTTGATGATGAAAAATATTTGTGGATATAGAAAACCCATAGGCCAAGAAGAATATTCCAGAACATCCCTTTCAAAACTTCCTCACAATAAAGCTACTTGAATTTACATGCTCATTTATAAGTTGGGGAATCAGCTCACATTAGTATCCAGCTGCTTTCACATCCCTTTGTGCCTAAGGCAATGAAGGAATTGGAGCTTCTTCCTGACACCTCTCCTGGGGAAGTGCCCAGGATATGAGATCCTCTGTAGAAAGTAGAGTGTCCTCCTAAATGGGGCAAAAGCCAAGGGCAGCCTAATTAAACTGCTGAAAGTTTCCAACATAAAGATGGGTTAATAATATTTGAGATGAAAATGTGTCCCCATTTCCAGACCTCACCGGTATTTTACTAGAAGGTGCCAAATGGGAGGTACACTGCAATCAGGAACACACTGAGTGACAACTCAAGCCCATCTAAGTTCACAAAAAGGGTGTAATGACGAGGTAGTGATGTCATTTATTTATATTATTATTATATAATTATATTATTAGAGCTCTCTTTATTTGACAGGATACTTCTCCTTCCGTGTTCCTCCACACAAGCTGAGTGCTTGAAGCTTCTAATTGCATTTTGCTATTTGCTAAAGGCCCCTCCATCCATTTTAAATGGGTAGAAGACAAGAGAGGTGCTGTTTCTTACCCTTAGTAGTTAATAGGATGCCCTTAGGGAGTCTAAAACACAGATTTTGAAAGAGGATAAATCCTCTTGAGCTGCCAGGTGTGGTTTGAGCAGATATACAACAAGATTGCTGACCAGAGCAGTTAATTAAGAATATTAAGCATATTCTTAATTCCACAAATATCTACTAAAAATATACGTACAATACGCATGCTACATTCCTCAAAAGCATAAGGAGAAGCCACTAGTTAGCGGCTATAGTGCAGAAGTCATCTTTGCTTTCCAATCTCTGGGTAATGTAAGAGGATTTGAGGTCAGTATGTTGCCTTCTAGTGTCAGAAGGTGCAAGATTTTGCCCTTTACATCACTGAACCTTTGTTGTCTGTTTCTAGCATTGCACATATTACCAAAGATATCTTCTTCCATAATGCTTTTTAAAAAATTTTTTTATGTAAATAGATTACAAACCCTTTTAGCTAGTTCACATGAACAGGCCATTTTTTTGAGCTTGTTCCTCTCTTCTAGTATGAAGATCATTGGCTTTGCTAATACTGGTACAACAACCAGTTAATCACATCAAAAAAAAAAAAGAATCTCTGTTTTACAGTCTTTTCTAATACCCTAGGAAAAAAGGTCTGATAAAGCCTACACATTGAAAATTACAATGGTGAGAATATTATAGCATCTTAGAATCATTTCAGTTGGAAAAGACCTTTAAGATCATCAGGTCAACTGTTACCTTAGCACACTGCCAAATCCACCATGTCCCTTAGCACCACATATACATGACTGCTAAATATCTCTAGGGGTAGTGACTCCACCACTTCCCTGGGCAGCCTCTTCTGGTGCCTGACAACCCTTTCAGTGAATAAATTGTTCTTAATATCCAAACTAAACCTCTCCTGGCAGAGGTTGAATTGAGGTCATTTCCTCTTGTTCCATTACTCCTTACATGAGAGAAGAGTCCAACACCCACCACATTACAACCTCCTTTCAGATAGCTGTAGCAAGCAGTAAGATCTCCCCTCAGTCTAGGCAGACAACATCCACAACCTTTCTGTCATCCACTAAGTGGGTCAACTTTTCATAGAAGGAGATCAGGTTAACTAATCAGGACTTACCCCATGCTGACTGGGTCTGATCACCTGGTTGTCGTGCATGTGCTACAGATGGCATTCACAATAATCTGCCCCATAACCTTCCCCAGCACCAGTCAGACTGACAGACGTGTAGTTCAGATCCTTCTTCTGGGCCTTCTTGTAGATGGGTGCCATATTTGGCAATCTCCAGTCAACTGGGACCTTCTCAGTTAGCCAGGACTGCAATAGACAGGAAGTGGCTTGGTGAGCACGTCAGCCAGATCCCACAGTACCCTTGGGTGGATCCCATCCAGCCCCATTGACTTCTTTGTGTCTAAGTGGTGTAGCAGGTTGAAAAACATTTCCTCTTTGACTGTGGGGGATACAGTCTGTTCGCCATTCCTGTCTTCCAGCTCAGGGGACTGGGTACCCTGAAAACTGGTCTTGCTTCTAAAGACTGAAACAAGGCATTTAAGTACCTCAGATTTTCCTCATCCTTTGTCACTATGCTTCTTCCCCAAATCAAATAAAGGATGGACATTCCCTCAGCCGTCCTATTGTTGTCAAGATATTGACAGAAATATTTTTGCAGTCTTTCATGTAAGTAGCCAGGTTGTTCTAGTTGGGCTTTGGTCCTTCTAATTTCCTCCTTGTAGAGCTTAACAACATATTTATAGCCCCCCTGAACTGCCTGCCCCTTCTTCCAAAGGTCACAAACTCCTCTTTCTTTCCTGAGTTCCAACGTTCAGTCAAGCAGGTCTTCTTCTCTGATGGCAGTCTGATGGCAACAGTCTGTTCCTTTGCCTTTAAGATTTATTTTTCTATTCATGTAAGCCATTTACAAAATACTGGACATCATGCTTGAAGGAAGAAAGGTGATCCATTCTGAGACCTATCTTCTACAATAAAAGAGTGGAGCAAAATAACACCATTTACCTCTATTACTTTTTTGTGTAAGTGGGCAAACCTTTCCTGGGGTGCAGCGAAGTCAAAGAGGTGTTCTGCACAGTCAGTGCTCTGAATTTTCTGCCTTCAGATTAAGCCAGCCTTGTTTGGTGCTTCTGCTCCAGACTCAGCTAACCTCTCTTGTGGCTGCTCAAGAATGAGCCCCACATGAGTTCGGAAGTTCACCTTTTATTGGTCCCCAATCCTGCTCATGCGCAGCTGAGGCAAACTCTAATTGGGTCCAGGTGGGCTTAACCCAAGCTCACGCCTCCCACCTTGTAATTAGCACCTGAGTGCCTCAAACATGGGGTTATGTACGCGTGCTCAGGCCATTCCTCTACACATTCTGCTACATTTTTTACCATCTCTTAATTTTCAGCTCATAGCCTGCTTAGAGCAGGAGCTCTAGGAAAGAAAGAGGTCTGAAATCCTAGATGCTTTTATTTGGGTTTTGTATGTTTTGTCCTATTTATTTCAAAAGCATCTTAATTCCTGTCATTCATGACTGGTGAAAACCCAAGATAATGGCAATTCAGACCTCCATTCAGTTACTCTGCTTTAATCTAAAGAAAAGTCATGTCAGGCTAGGTTCCCAAAGCCATAAACTCAATATAGAAGGAAATAGATGCTTTTGATTTTAATCAGCATTGCACTTCAAACATACTGTCACCAAATCCTTTTTGAGGGTGCAGTCACAGTGAATAAAGGAGCCACACTGCAGAAAGAGCAGCACTGCATGGAAATCTGCTTCACTGCTTCAGACCGCAGTTGTGAGGTATTTTAAAGTAGTGCAAAAACTAGGAAGTTGAACCACTGGTACTATAGAAAGCATTAAATTCCCTCCAAATTACTTCTTTCCTTCTCAGCTTATAGGATAATGTCAAATACTGTCCTTATTTCCAGCAAATAACAAGTAGAGTGTTCTTTTCTGAGCTCTGCAATAAAAAGTCATCTTGCAGAGCAAAGGCATGTTCTGCCTGGTGCTCAGGTGCGTAATGGAAGCGCCAATGTAAGAGCAGCACTGTCAAAGACCTCAAAAATGGACTTTCCAACCTCCCTTTCACTGTAAACTCACAGGTCAGCTTTAAATAAAAATTTCTCTCAGGCGACCAGTACACTTAGGGGAGTCTGGATTTACCAGAATTGTACAGCCAGCCCTCATGCATTTGATGTCCCTTGTGTCACCACTTCAGGGAGAAAATGGCTGCACCAGCTTCTCTCTAGTGAGGAGGTCTGTATTTTGAGATGTCCTCCTAGAGTAAACAGGAGACCTGGCATTTAGCCCCTAGCACAGCACCACAACAGCTTTCCATCGGGGAGGGTGTTGTTGTGTTTGCGGTACCAACAGCAGAGCCCAAAATGTGGCCTCACAGCAGGGTCTGGGAGCTGGCACACCTCAGATGTACCCACCACAGGGCGTGCTGCAGGACTGGGATTTCCTGCATTTTGTGAGAGAGTGAAGAAGCCAAATTCTTCGCTTTCTGCAAAGATGCCCCAACAAAGGTTTCTTCCACCTGAAACTGAAGCTGGATCAGTCTGGTGGGTGCCTCCCTCACAGGCGGGAGTAAGGCAGACAGCAGGCAGGCAGCAGGCGGACAGCAGATGGGCAGCCCAGGTGGGCCTGAGGAGGAGCCCAGGGGACAGGTCTGGGTACGAGCATGGGGGGAAGGCCGGAGGGCAGCACTTGCCGGAGTGTGTCCTAGTAGGGGGCTGCAGGTAGAAGATGGATGCACAAAGGCCCAAAGTGGGAGATTGCACACAGCAGCAGTGACAGAAGCAAGCCAGAGGCTGTGGCCATGGTGTGATGCTGGTAAGTAGAATACTCAGATGACTCCACCACCACCTCGAGCTACATCTTGCAATTGTCTTGAGATTTCCATTCACCATAAGCTTGCAGAGGGTTTGCCTTCTATGGCAAATGAAGTTCTAGTAGGGAAAAACAGCATGTAAACAGCGTCACTTCAAACTGAGCTCTTGATGCAATACAATAAACAGAAATGAAGCTCTACACCTAGCAACTGTCTCACTGCCTGTTCCAATAGCTTTGTTGGTTGTTCACAGCCCACTCCTTCTAACAGATGTTCCATGCTGGAAGTCAAGCCTGAGCCTCTACATCTGCTGCCACAGTTCATGAAATCAGATAATTCGATTGCACAGCAAGAGATGCTGCTTCACTACTGCAGCAAGTTCAGCTGTCTAAGCTTTGAGTACAAGAGCTGCTTGGGAAGTGAAATCAAATCTGGCTTTCACCAATGTCACCACTGGATGATGCTGTAGTAGAAGGTACTTTTACATCACCTTTTTTTTTGGTTTGATTTTATTGTATCATTTATTGTATCATTTTCCCTGCTAAAGAAAAAAAGCAAATTAGCAAGCAACTTTCCAATGTATTTCCCATCACTCCAGAAAAAGAAAGTCAGCATATTATTACTACTAGTAATGAACCTGAAAATTCATTAAGTGATCACAAGTTACCACTATCACCATCTTCATATGGATTTTTCCTTCAGTCAAAACCTCAGGGGGTTTTTTCACTCCTGAGCCGTTAGTCATCACACTACTCAGCATGGTGACCTTCAGTGCTTCCTTTTCTCATGAAAAAAATCTTCAACTCTGTTTGACAATGAAGAACTTCACAAAGTCTCTGAAACCCTCACATATATAAAATCTCCTACCAAAATTAAGCTCTTGTGACCAAGACCTCCCAAGCTGACAACAGACACTGAGGTTTGTGGAATAGAGATTCCTTTTTCCAGTAAGTATGCCTTGAGTACTGTGTTCAAAGAGAGTCAATTATTTTTTTGCTGCAATCTTCAAAAACCTGCCAGAATTCCATCCACACCTGCACTGTTTGGAAAAGAAGGACATGAAAAAGTAGGGGAGTTATGGACAATTTAGAGAAACTGCTGTACTCACGTCTACAGGGATAGAAGGGATACACTCGACCCACAGAAGCATGGTGAAAAGAGGGGTGATGTGACTGCAAAGCAACATCATTCTCAGAACTTGTGATGATCCAGCGAGGTGCAGGGAAAGGGGCTAAATATTAGTCATCTCTAAGGGTGCAGAGGAAGGTCTGAAGAACTAAATTCTAGCCAGCTTCACCTCAGTCCCTAGAAAGACCATGCAGAACATCTCCTTAGGATCCATTTCTGAACAAATGAAGGGCAAGAAGGCAGTGAGGAAAAGTGTGGATTTACAAAAGGCAGGTAAGTTTCTGACCAATCTGATTGCTCTCAATAATGAAAGGACTTGTTACGTTGACATAGGAGGAGCAGTCAAAGTGATACATGGCCCTCAGTGACTCCACACATCAAAGCCACCAGTTTTATCATAGTAAAAACTTCTCCCACAATGCCTACAAGTCACAAGTAGCTTTCCTCAGCTAAAAAGACACCTCTGTCTGCTTCAGCCTTCCAAGATAATTTGCTTCTCTTTCCTGACATGTTGGAACTCCTTGCTCAGGTTTGCCTGTTTGAGTTGCTTCACGTCATGGGACAGATGCCAGCTGAGTATTCTGCAGAGGTGCTTAACTCATTTGTAGAGGAGCTGAGAGAGCAATTAGGTGTGATGATCCTCTTGTTCTCTCAGATAATAATTTCTCATATATTAATATCCCATGGAGGTTTTTTTCCCAATATGTTAATAAAGCTGTAGTTATCAGAAGTGTTCATTCAAGAGTAAAAATTCTACCTTAATAAGTTTTCTTCTGGACATTTTACACCTCCAAGATAATTGTCTTTTTACATTATTTTCATGTGGAGTAACATTTTTGGCAAGTCATTGTACAGCTACATAGGTACAACACATCTCATTTCCTATAGTTAATCACAGCCTGCTTTTCTCTTTTTAGCGATGAAGGGAGGGGAAAGGTGAATCAGTGTGTGTGGTTTGTTTGTGCTTATTTTATATTCTTTGTAGAAGATGAGGATCAAAATATTATAATCCTGCTGAATTTCCTCTCTTGCATTTATTTATTTGTGCACATTCTGTCTTGCAAGTTCACCTTTTTAAAAGAAAACACTTTGTTACACTTAAGCTTTACTTTCAGCTTATTTCATTAGAATATTTTAAATCATTTCTTTGTAGCTCTTCTAGATTTGAAAACACCAAACTTTTTATGATGTTTACAGAGGGTTGTCATAAGTTTTATCATAAAAGTTTAAACTGATAAAAACAAATGAAGTATTGCTGTATTTTTCTAATTGAAGGTGAATTTAACTCTAATTCTATGCTTATTGAGTCCACACTTACACGGATGTAACAGAGCAATAATCAACAACACTCGATTACAATGATAATGATGATGACTATAATTGGAACAAGTCAGGCCAGAAACCTCATGCATCTGCTGCCCCCTCGAGGTTTTCCACGGGGAATGCCAGCAATGAAAATACTCCCACTCGTTGGGAAGCTGAGAGTCCATACTACAATTTTCTCTACAGCTGGCTTGCTCCTGCAGTCCTACAAAAACAAAGAGTTACTATGGAAGTGTGGCAGGGCTTATCTGTTATTGTTAAGTGCTGATACTCATCTCAGAAGACAGCATCTCCCTTTAACCAAAGCTGTATCCTGCAATGGGATTAGCACACACGTTCAACCCACATCCAGCAAAGTGACCACTTAGTCCACTGGAATCAAATTTGCAAAAGCAAATTTTTCCATTTATCTGTGAGACTGGGAGCAGAAGCTGTAGAATTATTCTTTTCTGCTTGTAAGGATGTGGGAAATGTTAACTACAGTGTGCAACAGAGTGTTTCAAATAATACATATTTTTAATATAGATTTCTATTAGCAAATAAGACAGTTGTGTCTAAGTTTAAAATACTGCAGGGATCTGACTTAAACAGATGTCCTATTTATTCTGTTCAACTTAATTCCAAGTTATTTCAGGCTTTGCTTAGAGTGGCATTATGTCATATATTGCCAAATATATAATCAAAAAACATAAATTCAGACATATTACTTAAAAAGGACAAAGGATATTTTTCTTTCAGATGTAACTGGTCTTGGTGGCCCTGCTTGAACCGGAGGGTTGGATAAGATTACATCTAGAGGTCTCTGCCAGTCTCAGCCTTTCTGTGAGAAGTAACATATACAGTAACAGGACTCTATCCTACAGTCCTGACAAATCTCATGCAGTGACTAAATCTTTAGCACTTTCTACAGTTATTTATAAGGATTGTATTCTTGCTGTGTCAGGGAAAATTTATGCATATCCCTTAGCCAGTAAGAGGTTATTGTGTTATTAAGTCACTTGAACAATCACTTCAGTCTGGTAGGAACAGCCATCAGTTCGTGCATCTGTGCTCAAAAGCATCCTGTCAGTGGGTGACTAACACATCTGATCAGAACACAGTAAATCAGTTCCAGTTATTCCCAAAGGAAAGGAAGTAGCTGCAGAACATTCATGTGAGAAAATTTCAGCACAACCACCCTTTTTGGTTTAGTCAGCCAAATTATAAAAATAGCAATCACAGTGTAATTGGCTCAATTTACCTGTGATGGGCCAAAAATTAGAAAACAGAATTGAGTAAAGATCTGTTTGCCCTGAACATACCAAATAACCTATTCTGCAAAGGCTGCAGCAGTCTGTTCCTCCACCCACTCACTGCACAGCTTTGCTTCTGGGGCATTTTTGCCTTCCTTGGAAACAGCCACTAACCACCACTTGCTCTAGGATGCCAAATTGGTGATTGTAATCAAACAAAAGCTCCAGGCTGTCTTGCTTAGTGTTCAGAGTTAAGTTACCTTCCTGTTTGGAAACTGGCAAGAATTTTTCTGCTCTGATTACACTGGCAGGGACTACCAAGACACTGCATTTCACATGGCCAACGTCCTCCTGTCACTTAAGCATTTCATTTTAAATCCTTTGCTGTTGCAGAGAACTCCAGAAATTATCATATACTTTTGATCTCTGGTGCTTTTTCTCACATAACACAGAGCAAATTTCATCTTGCATTTTTGCGAGAAAATATTAGTTCTGCAATACATGCTAAATTACCTTCTGTGGCTGACAACTCATTCACAGAGGAAACAGCACAAATGAGACCTGCCTGAGCAAAGTGTCTGTTAGAGCAGTACAGCTGAGGGGGATCAGCTCTAATGGCAATCTCTCCTTCCAGACCTGTCTTCACATCAGTGAGAAAACACTGTATCTTCTGCGCACAGTTTTAGCTTCAGAGAGTCTGTGACAAAATCCTCATTCTCAAAAGGACAAAATGTACATTCTGCATTCTGTTAAGTTCTCTAAATAGTTAGATCTCTCATTTTTTACTTTTACAGGGACAAAAAATGGAGTGCAGTTCCGCTGGCTCAGTGCCATTGTGGAAAGAGTGTCAACTCCATTTACCTCCTCCTGCAGGGGAGTAGGAACAAGTCTGAAATAACAATTTGTATCATCTCATGCTGTATGTGGCACTGCTCACACCACAGTGCTAGATCCATCTGGGCTATTTTTCCCCTCAGTGAAGCAAGAAACTACCTAGAGAAAGAGGATATATTACAGCAACTTGTATGGGAGGGTCACACTTTGATCCTAACTAGACGGGCAGCATTTCTTGAACCCATGAGCTCTCCAGCAACTAATAGTCCCAGCCTGGTCATTTGATGCCAGCTTGTCTTTCACATCTGCATCTGAGTCTTTCAGCTCAGCAGCTAGGCTTCCACGCAGACACTGATGGTGGTAACGAGATCTGAGGGTCATTCACTGCTCTTTTAGCCGTTTCATGGCATACCAGAAAAACGCAGCATGTGGGTTTTTGCCCAGCTATAAACTATTGTGAATCTTCTGGAAAAATTCAATACAAATCCGTCTAAAAAGCATTACTGACAAAAATATACTTGCTCCAAAATATACCATTGCTACAAACCACTTTGGGCTGCTACAAAAAGCAGTGAAGTTATCTACCAGGCCCCAGTAGGCAGCTGAAAAGATCAGAGTTGAGTTCAGCTCAACTCTGTCATACTCCACAATCTGACAGGGAGGTAAGTAACAATTGTTTGCCTCAGATTTGGTAGAAGAACAGAATAGACTCCTGGTCACTCTTCATCAATTATTAATGTTAACAAAGGAAAAGTCACCACTGTGCTTTGGAGACAGCCATGGGACCCATTCATCAATGTCACAGACTCATAGACCAAGTTATGAGGTTCTAGGAATTTGACAATGTTTGTATTTCTAGGCAAATTTTCAAACAATTCAACTTTTGGTTGAGATTGTTACATCTGTCTTAACCTGGTACCTTGTGAGCTATCCCATCCAAGCAGATGACAGCCTAAAGTTAACAACCCACTGCCTTTCTCAAAGCAAAATATTGGAAAGCAGGTTACTGACAGTTGTAATGTAACATGGATTCATTTATTGTATAGTATTTCCAAAGGTTCTTAACATACCAACTGTGCCAGTCCCAGACACGAGGCAGAGGGAGAGGAGAGGCCAAGGGCATTTGCCAGAGCAGCTCACAGTCAGAAAGAAACCAAACATCAGAGGCTGTCATCTTACCAGTGAAGGAGCAGGACACTGCCAGGGGATGTTCTCATCTTCCTTCCAGCATACTTTCATCCCTGTGTGGATGACAAGGAGTGTGGTTTTGAGGTTAAATCAGAAACTACAGTTAGAGCTCCAAACTTTTTATATGGAATCATCACAGTGTTTTGGATTATGGCTTCTATTGCTCTAAATGGTTCTATCCAAAACAGAGCCTCAATACCATTTCTTCTCTTGAATGAAAGGCAGCTCTCCTGCTTACAAGATCCAGCAAAGTCTGACCTCATCTTTAGTAAACTAGCAGTAAAAAGCAGTAAAAGCTTTGTGTTGTGGGCTGATCTAAACACATGAATGGCACACGGACATAATAAGTGGACCATAAGAACAGGACTTTAGGCAATGAAAAGAATAAAAAAAAAACAGATGCTCGTGTAGCACATACAGCCTGAGAAGCTGACCAGGAAAAAAGCACCTTACAGACCAGGCACTATGCAAGGACTGCCAGTTACCATGTGCCTTTCTATAAAACATCCAAGCAGCAGCAACAAGAACATCTAAGAACACAAACAGCTGTTACATTGTTGTAAGCCTCCATCTGATTTCTTGATTCTGGCAAAACATTAACTTGAATTCACCCATGATGCTATCCAAGACAAATGTACTTCCCAGATGGCTATGCTTCAGGCACCTAAGCATCCACTCAAGAAGTTCATATCAAGAACAGATTTTGTACTGTTCTGAAATTCATTGCCTGCCTAACCTAGTAAAGCAGGATCCAATTGCTTGCTTCACTACCTTTGGCTACCCGTGGATAATTTTCAGCCTTCAACTTCTCAGTCCTTAACAGAACAGTCAGCAACTGTTTTATCCCTTTCCCTACAAAAGGCTACTTCTTCCTAATCTAAGGCCTTGTGTTTTTCACACAGAGCAACTCTTCCTCTGATTTCCATTCTGTATCCAGCCAAAACCAAGTACTTAAAAAAACATTTCAAAGCCTGCTATCATAGCTACAAAGGTCAGCACTTGTGATAAGACAGATGTGTGTCATGGACATTGCAGATTGGTAGCATTTCTTCACCAAGAAACCCAGTAATACAGATGCTAGCAAGGACAGCAAATAGCAGTCCTTGCTTATATTTTTAAACCACTGTCTCCTGTAGCACAACCTTCCAACATATTGCTATTGGATTTATATCGTAACAAACATTTATATCGTAACAAACTGACTTCCCCTGGTGCAGCTCAACTGACCTATGTAAATGTGCAGGAGGTATTAGGTCAAGTAGATGTGCCAGATGTTAAGGAGTTACCAGGATCAGAGGGCCCTGATGCAGGAATGATGAAGGAAGTGAAACACCAAGGGCAGAAGTGCCAGTGAACATGTGCAATGTGTTTACAGTCACTGTGTCAGATGACTGGCAGGCTGCTGCCCACATCACTCTCATCCACAAAAAGGGATATTGAGGGAATACTGCAAGTTACACAATGGTAAGCCTTAACTCTATCCCTGGAATAACAGGAGAGGCTAGAATAAAAAGCAAGACTTATGAGGCTATGGATAGACATCGGCCTCTGAGGAACAGGCAGCACGCTCCCTGTGAAGGAAAATCCTGTCTCACTAACTACTCAGAGCATTTAGAAGATGTGAATAAGCAGAAGGATGGGGGTAATACATCAGACATCCTAGGATTTTCAAAAAGGCTTTGACAATGTTAAACACCTTAAGTTACAAAAGAAGCTACAACAAAGAAAAAAAAACTACAAAAAGAAACTACTACCAGGTTAAGGATAGGAAGGAAAGCACAAAACCCCCTCAATCCATTATCATGACTTGGTGATTAATTGATTTATTAGTCAAATGGTATTTAACTGCCAAAGCAATTGGACCTACTTAATGTTACACAAAAGAAAATCTGAAGCTGTTTACAAGCTAAACCAAAACAAAGTCAAGAGGACTACTGAATTTTTAGGTCCTACACTACTACTACTGTGAACAGGTCAGTCTCACTGGAAATAAACAAGTTTGATACCAACATGAAAAAAATTAGGAAAGTTACTCTAAATTTTTTCATTACTTTCTTTATTTCTACATTTCATTTCAAGCACCAATAGAAACCAGAATAAATACAAAGTGAGAGAAAAACATATTTATTTGTACTGAGGCAAAAGGATCTCATCTCATTTAGATCAAAAAAATGGAGAGCAATTCATTTAATCAAGCTTTTAAGGGTTTAGAAAGAACAGAAAAAAACCTTCATGTTTATCACACCAGTATATGATTGAATTTCCTATGTCAAAACCCTCTCTTGTCCTTTAGACTTGGCACAGTTTAATTGTCTACTACCCCTATTTCACATCTTTATTTGTCAAAATGTCATACCACCTATGTAAACATCTGTTTTATTTGTAAACTTCAACATGTAAATGGGAAAGTCTATTAATTTATCCACCCCAAAAAAATCAAGTATGAACTAAATATGAAATTACATATTTTTATAATATTGCTTCAACAAGAACTACAGCCTGTTTAATTATTAACAAAAAGGATGCAGAAACAAAAAGCAGATGTGCAGTGTCATGCATTAGTGTAATAACATAAGGCAATAATAAAAAAGGGAATTATTTTAAAAATATATTCACCAAGACAAAGAAGTCAAGGCTGTACTCTTAAGTCAGTTCATTTTGGTAGTGTAGGGTTTCTTCTTAGCTTAAGGTGAAAGTGTTAACTTTTGAGCATATTCACCTCTTACTGTGTTTGATAACAGGTACTTTTGTAAAAAATACAACAATTAAATTCTATGCTGTAACAGGTTTATTTTTTCAGCTCAAATTCTTCATGTGGAAACAAAGAAAAACTCTTCCCAGTAGTAGGGTAAGTGGGAAGAAATATTTGCAATTACCTCCTAAAATGACCAATACATGAACAATATTATCTCTGCAGGAAAGAAAAATTCAGCATCTTAAGTCAAAATACCAAGTAAATACTACTTTTACAGGCTTTTTGTTGCTTCTTCACTTCATGCTCAAATTGAGTAAGGAAAAGTAAGCCATACGGCAATTTGGAAAGCCTGATATCACCAAAGATTTCCTTTATTGTTCAATGTGCCTTTGTAGTAAAGAGCAAAATCAACTTCAACCATTTAAAAAGGAAACTGAAATCACATCTCAAAGTTGTTATAAATGATCTCACAGTAATTACAGTATCACAGTAATAAAAATTACTGTTTTTTCCTCTAATTATAACTTAGTTTAATCTACTACCTGTCATTTTTACAAACTCAAGTTCACATTAAAACATTTGTTGATAACAAAAGATTTTCTTTGAAAACAACACTGCTTTACATCTAATCAGGCAGCTTGTGCATATCAGAGCATTCTGTCAAGACAGACATGAAAAAGGGTAAAGGAGAAAAAGCTGAAATATGGCTACAGCTTATCTGTGCCTTTAATTCACTGCAGATCCTCAGGCTGCACTAGAGACAGCAAGCTTCTTCAGATGATCCATAAATACTTGCAAGCTGACATCATCAGTAAGAATGGGTGCTCCAGACTCCTATAAAACAAAAGGAAACAAGGAGAACTGATTATACTCATTGAGAAGAAAAAGCATTTCAAGGCACAACACATGCAATTAAATAAACACTCTATCAATTTAGAAAGACCTCAGAAGCATACAATTGTTGAAATCCTCTGACAAAAAAAACAGCACTGTACATTTACATAAATTTTCATATGTTTACATAAATTCAGACATAAACCATCCCTACGCACTCTTTCATGTTAATGCATACAATAATGAGCTGCAGTATAACAAGAGATTTACCTCAACCACACAAAACTCAGAGCATTTGACAGATGCTGAATACTAACTTACAGATTTTTAAAAGTAAATGAAACTTCTGTGACATGGTTCTTTTATCATTCCTACCTCAGTGGAGCAGATAAAAGTAAGAGAAACAGAAACATGTGAGTGACACAATCAGCAAATCCGTATCAGTCAGGGAAGCTCAGACATACCAAAATGGTGAAATGAGGAAACAAAGCCACAAAGGGGCTGATTTGACAGAGTCAAGGTCAACTAGCTTTCTCAGAGAAACTGTGCCAGTTCTCTCCTACAGCTCTGTGCCACCTCAGAGAAACAACAAAAACATCTGAAGGTCACACGAATGCCAGAATCAGTTCACAAGAGAAAAAAAAAAAAAAAACAGACACTTTTGGCTGGATTTTTGCAACTTATACTTTACCTCAGAAGTAATTTTCAGAAACCTAAGAAATTCAAAATGCTTATCTTCTAATTACTGTTTTTTTAAAAAGTTACTGTCTAAATAAAACCAGCAGTTTGCAGCTCTGCAAATGTTACATGTTAACCCTCAAGTCCTTTGAAACCCATCTGGCCTTACTTCCATTTACACGTGTAGGAAGAATCCCTATAAATCTCAACAATTCAGCCTTTTCAAAGGTATTAAGCACTCGTACTTCCAAGTGAAATCACAGGTGTCTGAACTCTTGAAATTTTCCCAAAACACAGACATGAAAGTCTTAATGAGGATGCTTAGACTGGTGCCTCTTTCTGAGAACTGGCCAAAACCAATTCTTGGTTAATGATCAAGGGGCAAATCCAATGTCAGTAAGAGTTTTTAGATCACTACAACACACTTCACAGGATACACAGCCATCCTGAGGGAAGGACCACTTCATTATCTATCTGCTGATAGTGGCAAGATGAGAATAAAGGATGTTCTGATTCCAAGCCTTCCAAGCACTAAACCTGAGCTCTCTTATTCAAGAAGCCACAAGGGAATTAGAAGTTTTATTCTCAGGCAGGGTATCATTTGTCACTTTGCATCTTACTGTGGAAGAACAGTAAATCACCCTCTAGCAAATAAACCACACCAAAGGAGCTGAGAGACCCTTAAGAAAAGAATTCTCCCACTGCTACCACCAAGAGCATCATCTTTATTCTGAAGACTGGGAACCCTTCATTTCAGTAGGCAAAGTAGCAGAGTATTTTATTTGCTGGGCAATCAAGTGAAAACCAGCAAAGTCACAATGTATAAGTCTGAAAAGTACATGACAATTAGCTTCAATTTTTCACAGACCCACTTAGGTTTTGTTTTCAGTAAACTCATTGATTCAAGGCACACAATGACAATTTACAATTAATGAACAGCGATTTAGTGGCCAACTAGTTGGGCATTTTATAAGATTTTTGCCACTGGCCTCTTGTTTTGTTTCAAATTGCAAATTCTCCATAATTACCAGGACAAAAAAGATTATTTTCTTTTTTAAAAAATGCTAAAAATAAGGCATTCTTAAATAAATGTCATATCCAATATATAATTGGAAAATTTTACCAGGATCTTCAAAGACTTACAAACACAATAGAGCTGTATGAAAAGTTTACCTTTATTTTCTGCAAATGTTTTTTATACCACTAAGGCACTCACCTGCTGAAGCTTAAAAAAAAATCTTCATCACTACCTGAAACAAGATTTCAGTGGCATGTGGGTGCCCTCTTCAGGTCAATGTGGACTAACAAATTTTTCTTTTGACTTTTGAGGTGTAAAAGTATGTAACAATCCAGGAAGCTCATGAGAAAAACAAGAGCAAACCCAATGCATTTTAAATTTTTGACCCAAGTTACATTTCTCATTTCATAATTTATACCTGGTTCAACTTTGTTCACAGAAAACTGTCAAACACAGGAGAATATTATGTTGAGCACACACACTGCAATGCCACTGGGGAGATGAACACACAATTTATGTTACCTGAGAACCGAACTATTTTCAACATTAAAAGGGAAAGCTGCCTTTTCTAAGATGTATCAAAGTCTCATTTGTCCAGCATGAACAATGTTCTTAGGGACCAGTTCAAGGACTGCTTTGTATCTGTGTTTACCTTTGGAATACTGCTTTATTTGCTTACTAACTAAATAAGCAGGAAACTGTTAATCTTGCAATGCTGGAAACATGAAGGCTTAACAATTTTCAGGTATTCTTTAGATAAAAACAAGACCTTTCAAAGTACAGGATTTGTGTATATAATGTGGAAGAAAGACACTAATAGACAAGATTTGAAAAAATGATTCCTCATCACCAGGGCCACAGACTCTGGAGGAACATCAGTGCATGGGTACTGGTGTACTTTTCCATTCTTGCTGATAACTAACTTGAAAATTTACTTCCCCTGCTGCAAAAAGGTCCCTTTGTCTTCATGTGTGTGCTAAGTGCTCTCATTCTAAGGAATCTGAAGGTACGTCTGTAAGAAAGATGGCTGAGTGTGAACGTAGCATAACAGAAGCAGAAACAAGCAAACCTGGTCATTTTTGTCTGAAAAATTAAATCCATTTCTCTTAACTTACGCAGTTTTGGTTGCATCAGGTCAAAACCGCATTCTTCTTCAATTTCAAAACTTGGCATTATTAATTATGTGTACACAATGTATCGCTTGATTTCAGAATGGGGAAAAAAACATAAAAACATGCATACAAGCTTCATCAGCAGATTCATACTCACCTGTCCCCATGCATACATGTTGTTATGAGTCTGAGAGGGATTTACTTTTGAAAGCAGGAAACGAGCCTTTAAAAAAACAAAACACAGGCAATAAATTAACCTCAAATAGAGATTTTCTGTACTCTGAAACATGTGTACAAAATATACGACTATTACATGGCTGGAAAAACATGAACAGCTATCCACTCAGAACAAGTAGCACCTCTATAAATAAAGACATTCCCTGGATTCTATAGCTATAATGCAGAATAGCTAACAACTTTTCAATGAAGCAGAAATAAAGCTTTTGTCTTTTTCTACACACTAGCAAAGTACATATGAGTATCAATAAAATATTAACTAAAAGTTTAAAAAAAAGAAAAATGCCACAAAGAATACTTCTTTTGGTATTGGTCCAGAAGCCCTGACAAGTACCATCTTTTTTGTCTTGCACACCTCACACAAGGCATCTGGGAGTCCAAGTCAATATAGTGAAAATAGCATTAGATAACAGGATTCACAGATTACTCAAAAAGCTACTATTAAGTATCTTGCTCTGTGAAGCTTTAAAATGGAATTTTTTCACTTGCAATTTACACATATTTTAGCATATAAATGCATGTTTACTACAAAAAAAATTTTCATTACATTACAGAATCATAGAATGGTTTGGGTTAGAAAGGACCTTGAAGATCATCTATCTAGTTCCAACCCCCTCACTTTCCACCAGACCTCATTTCCTCAATTATATAATTTCCATACCTGGCTTCCTCCATGCTCTGTATCAATGTATCTAGGCATTGGAAATCTGGAATGAAGAATTTCTTGGGCATCATCTATTGGAGCTTGCAGCAAGTGATGAAAGTTTTCATACTCTGGCATATCTTGGTAACCTGATTTACGCCACTGAGCGATGGTCTGGGGATAGGAGGAAGAACGAAATTTAAACTGATTCACCAATCTTTCTCAGAGGATACACAGGGCTTTTCAGAGGAGAATGTCATTGCTGGTCTCCATCACTCACCTCCTCCTGCCCTATAGTATGGAAGTTAATTTTAAAAGCAAGACGTGCAAGTAACATGCCAATAGGAATATTTTTTTTAAACTTCAACAATTTTTAGTCCTTCTGTAATGACTTTCTGTTACATTTTGTAGGTTAAATACTTCATTCATGAGGTCAAGGATACTATTTACAGTTCTCTATTATGCATGTCTATCATACGTAATACATAAATATTTACACCGGTATTTGTCTTTCAGGGCCTGTAGCACAGCCTCCCCACCTTCTAGGAGTGAAACTGGGAGCTCAACGTCAGCTCACTGTTGCAGACAAACCTTTCTTGGGCCACAGCGCTTCGAGGTCCAGCAGGTGTTCTTGCCAAGGTGTATAAGCAGTACTCTGATTGCCGCCTTTAGATTCAGTGAGCCCAGCTCGGTGCTAACGCTCCGGACTCGACTAGCCTCCTCCTCCTCAGACTGCTCAGGAGTCAGCCCCTTGCCTTTGGGAGCCCACCTCTTATTGGTCCCCCAGTTCTGCTCATGCACAGCCGGGGCCAGCTCTAATTGGGCACAGGTGGGCTTAACAGGAGCTCACACCTGGTAATTGGCAACACCTGATTGTCCTTATATGATTGCCTCTACAGCTCACTGCTAAGGGCTGTTAGGAAAGACCTGGAGGGAGCCTTAGTAGGTGTTTCACCCACCTTTGCTTGGCAGATGGTTTAAGTTGAGGCTCTCATTCCTGGCTCCTGCCTCAGCTGCACTGCAGCTGTGCCTCTCCCAGGGACCCAGACCCAAGGACTTCACCTTCCCAGATAGAACTGGGTCCTGCCCCAACCCCATCGACTTGCGTGATGAGCTTCACTGGTGCTACTGACCACAAACTGCTCTGCTTGGCTTGCTCAGGTATGCTGGGTCCAGGTCCCTACTGGCAAGGCCTCTGCCTCCCTGGGAATCATGCTCAGCTCCCCATGTTCCCCTTCCCTCAGGATGCAACCCACCCCTCCTGTTTCCTGACAGCATTTTACAAAAGTACAGAAAACATTTTACTCAAAAAGTGTTAAAATTTAGTAGCTATTTTAAACAGTGCAGCTGTGAGGATGTGATCTAGAACAGTATTTCTTCAGCTCTCAGATGGGAACCATTTACAGCTGCAAGGAAGTGAAAAACAGTATCTCCATTCCTCCAGGGCAGCAGAGCACCCACAAGTCACAAGCATTTATGGTTTTTATGCTAGTGGAAGTCTACCTACTCAATTGCCAGGAGCAGCTTCATTCCTGCAGGATAGTGTAGATTAAGTGTGACTATAAAACCTGATGTTCTGACTCCCCGTACCTGAAGGGAGGACCTAATTTAGAGGTCTAAAATAAATGAGTGAAAAACAGGGCAGGGGGCAGAGAAGGAAATAACACTCTCAAAAGTTGGAAAAATATCGATCTCAAACAAAAATCTGCACGTTGAAGATAATGTATCTTAGCCTGTCATAACAAAGCACCAAAACATCATGTCAGGTTATGTGCGCACAGGCATGTTAAGTACCCAAACTATAAACATGAACTAGGAGTCTGGTATCGGAATGCTTCAGAACTGGGGCTTAAATTTCATGATGTAGCACTCCTACAGGGAAAAAAAAAAAAAAAAAAGTATTTGTGTATGAAAAGACAAATCTTACCTCCCCATGATAAATAAGGATCTGGAAAAAGGTGTCCATAAGGAGAATGCGATCTGGTAAAATACTGCTGCTATCCAGAAGAACAGGCTGAGATTTAAAAACAAACAAAAAATTACCAACTGATGCAGAACTGAGCAACCACATGGCATTACCAGCTTTTTGAATCAGCCACTGAATCTTAGAAACTTTTTCAATCACTTACTAAAGCTCCATATCTGTTTCCATGTTTCACACGTGCAACCCACACAAGCTCATTCTAAAGTTATCCAACCTGATTCTGAAAATGTAACTTTATGAAAGCATCAAAAATTGTAATCAAGAGTTGAAACACCTTTTAGTATTATACACTATTCTAGTATTTATTTAGTATTTAGTACACACTATCTAGTATTCCCTATTTACCCATACAATGCCATTAACTTATAAAGTATTTTCATGTATAAAAATTCAGGTTATTCAAGCATAAGATTTGGGGGTTATGGGTTGTTTGCTTTTTTTTCTCAGAAGTTCTTAGATGATGCTACATCAGAATTCTGAGATATGCCTTGTTCGTAGCATGTTCTATATTAAATGAATATTTTTTACCATGCATTAAATTTTTAAAAACCCACATTTTATAACAGTGAGGACAAAAATCACCTCAATACAGCACCTTTTAACATACTACTATGTTATATACGATACCTCTGGAGGTCCATTGAAAGAGTAGGCATAAAGAATTGGCTGAACCATGATAAGCGACTGAGTTAGATCTTGACGCATAAAATGATGACGATAGTATGAGCTCTCATCTGGACTGTTATTAAAAACTTGTAAGAAAGGAGATCTTCTCAAGTGAAACATAAACTGCAAAACAAAAAACATTTTCTTGAACTTTCACAGATAAGAAGGAGAGTTGTACAAGGAGAGAAACACTTTCAAAAATTATAGGAGACCAATGACAACAATATTGAACAAACTCATTAACATTTCTAACTTGCATGTGCACCTTTGCCAGTTTTTATATATTCCCATGAGAGTAAGACAGAAAGATAATAATGAATAAACCTAACAAACCAGCTTTGAGTTCAGAGACGAGTTTAATACTTCTTCTCCAGTAGTGACTGATAAATAGCATAACTGAATGCTGCCAAACCATTCCTTTACTCTAAATTCTGCTGTACCCATGAGGGAGGCTGCTGTGCTTGAAACACACCAGATAAGTTACAGCATGTGAACAGAAAAAAGAGAATGTTAAACACAGCAATGTTCAACTTGGTTAGTAAACTGGAAACAGCAAATCTTCTCATTGCTGAATCAATCTCTCCAAAACACTTAACACCTCGAGACAGATGGGTGGATAACACGAAGATAAATATCAGTGAAATCTATCAAGGGTGCAAATCTAACACATCAGGAGCCATGAGAATGGAAGAAATTATCAGAATGGGTTATTAGCAAATAAAATATTCAAAGTTTAATTTTATCAAACTCCCAAGTTCATTTCACCAGTGAAGTGTTTCTTTTCAGGTCAGTATTCTAAATCATATAGTAAAGAAACAATGAAGCCGAAGCGGATCTTTTCTCATGTATTTTGAATGTCTTCATTGAAACTACCCTTTGATCCCTTTCATCTGAATTGCAAAGTCAGGTCTAAGTTGAGGACTGACAGGAGGAAGGAATATTTTCATCCTGGTATTAAGTGTAAGGTCTTATTTTACTCTGTGCTACAGTACCTCTTCCTTCACAAAGCATTCTCTCTTTATCCCTTATAAACATACCTTCCTTCAACTCACCTGGGGGTAAAGTGAGAAGGTCTCTGAAAATCTGAAAGAGTTTGGGTCATCCTTGTGATATTCTCCAAATTTCTGACACTGGAGTAAAAGAAAAAATTACCGAATTTAAGAAATATACTTACTTGGTTATGCCATTACTGCAAGTTTGTTTGCTTTCAACAGATACATGATTTGAGGTCCTTACAGCTTCCTAAGCAAACAGAAACCTAGCAAACACACCCGACCTAAGTTTTTTTCCTAACAAGCAGTGATTTCCTCATCTATGAGGCTTTAATGGCTTTTTTTTCCTGAAAATAAAACTAAGCAGAATTAGATATCAAATAGCCCCAGAAAGCAGGTTTTTATTTAAATTATTGATAACTACTTACTTAAAAGTAAGAAATAAAACCCCAGAAAACTGAACTTTCTAAAATAAAATAATTTACATGGTTTTCTACATATTCTGATTTTTTTTTTTCCAAGTTAAAAATATTTCAACTAATAACATTACAGACAGCAGAAAGCAGAGAAATTTTAATGCCAGGCTAGAATTTTTCTCAATTGCTGGCACTTACCACCTGCTGAGGACTGAGGAAACATTAAAAAATTAACTAAAAACATAAATGCTCTTTTTTCCATTTAAAATAGACAATCTTAGTTAATTCTGCATACCCTACCTACTTGTGGAAATGAAACATTCAGTTAATTGTGTTTTGGCTAGTTGGTTTTGGTTTGGTTTTTTTATGCATATATGTAAAGAAACAATCACTGAACACTTGTTCTGTAGACAAGACACCAATGTGATGCTTTGAATGCAGTCCTTTTTACCAGTCGGATAAGTTGTCTGTCCAGCCACCTAAGCACATCAGGCCCCTCTTCTGTCTCTGCCCTATACACTGCCAATCGAGCCATGAGAATTGCAGCAGCTTCCTGGTCAAAAGATGCAGCAATGTTTTGAATCTGTGTCTGTGCATCTGCCCAGCTGCAAAAGAAAAATACAAGTATTTGCATCACAGTAATAGGAAAGATGTCAGACTTCAATATATCTCTTCAAAATTGAAGCAAATTGAAGCAGTGTTATTAGCAACTCAACAAACTCATGCTGGAGCCTCAAAAATCTACTTCCTTGTCATAAATGAGAAGGCTCTCAGTTAGCCATTCATTAATTAGAAATGTACCTTATTTAGACAGACGATATGCAACCAGTGAAATAAAATATAATGCCACTTACGTAACAGTTATTATAATTAAAAAAATTAATTCTGAAACAGAAGTTACAGAAAACAATGTCCGTTCAGCTAACTGCACATTCACACACTAGTAGTTTTCTTGTGCATCTTGCCCCTTCTTCTCAATTTGGAAGATGAACTATTAATTTGTCCTTTTATCAGTCACCAGGAAGATTTTACTAATGTTACTAATATAAGTTAACAAGATACTCATATTAACACTAAGGGCAACACTTTTTTATAAGCCAACTCTTCCATCAAATTAGCCAATCAATAATCTTCTTTCAGTTTAAAGGAAATATCATTGGACTTTGAAAAATGTCTGCATAATATTAAACATCACTTTCTAAAATTGTGTAGTAAATGGAATAAAAGAACCTACAGGTAAAACCTTTACATGGAAGAACAGGTATTTATATCCCCCTGAACTGCAGATAGCACTCTCAAGTGAAGTTATCAAATGATCTTTGCCATCCCCCAAGTCTGACCATCAGTTTAGGCCATAGAATTTCATTCAAAGCTGCTTCTTCAGCTAAAGTCACTTGGGTGAGCATTCCCATAGCATCACTATACTGCCACTGCAGCCCCTCAGAGAAGAAACAGCCCACAGAACAAGAGAGGCAACTGTCTCAAACACACAATTAATCCTCCACTACATGTGGCACAGCATATCCCAGAACAGACTGATTACAAAATTTAAGGATTAAAAGGCAATACATATCCTGCTTTTTCTAAAATGATCAGAAGTAAAACCTACTTTCTGGCAATGGTGGTTACTCTGATACGTCTCTGTCCACTGGAATGCTGGTACTGAGTCACAAACTGGATTGCACCACGTCCTCCTTGAGGAATAGGAGCATTGTGCTAAGTACAGAAGGAAAAAAAATAAAATTAAGGTGAAGCTCCAGATTTTACAGAGTTTACAGAAAAATTTGACTTAGATTATGAACTCTATCTGAAGTTTGTAAAGTTATTTGGTTCTCATTATCATATTCAAGAAGATTAACTCATCATTATGCTGTTACTGTCCACCTCTAAACTTTGACAGCACAGAATATCAACATCATTTGTATCTTTCCTCCTGTGCTTGAGCAGTCACATATAATTACTGTTTTGACAAGTAGACAATTATTTATTACCTGATTGACCACCTCAAAGTACAGTGCAAGTGTTGTAGTAGGATTAAGTCCACAAATCTTCCACTGACAAGTACCTCCTGTTCCAATCTCCTGTAGGAAGATATAATATTTTTATGAACCAGAAGTATTGCACTGCTTTGAGAAGCACAGCAACTGGCCATTACAGTTAACTGTTAACTACTCTGTCACAAGTTTTCTCCCTGCTCACTCTGTCAGCTTTTCAAACACTCTTGGCAAAACAACCCCAGTGTTGGATGCAGGAATAACAAAAAAGATGGTTGCAAAAGAGTAAAACATTAGAAAGGGAAAGCGATGGCATTAGAAAGATGGAAAAAGCCAGTCAGAAACAGGAAAAAGTCCTTGACTTTACTTAACCAGTCCTAAGATGTGAGGTAAGAAGCACATGGAAGTGGAATGATTCTTCTGAGGTACCACATTAAAACTTCAAGTAGAGAGCTTACAAAGTATATAGTTACATAGTCCCTGGTAACTAACAAGGTAACTACATAAAAATAGATAGTGATGTATTTTAAGTTATGATTTCTTTGAGTCACCCAAACAATATAAATACCAGGAGAAATCAGTTAAAATAATCAGTCATCTATAAGAGACACAGTGAAATCAAACAACACATTCAAGGTACATTATACTGGCAATATTGTCACTGTGCTTGTGTTCATTGTTAAATATTCTTTATTACAAAAGCTAGCTTAAATGTATAGTTACCACTTGCAACAAGTTGCATTCACATGCTTTACCTCAAAAATTTCCATTCAGGTAATTTCAACAAAAGGGCTTTTTGAACAGAAATTAAGCATGATGTAATTGCAAGACAACAGGCACAAACACACACATGAATTTTCTATTACTTCATATGATTTAAATATGTAGCTTAAAAAAGATATATATTTAATTTTGTTTAATCTTATTGGAACATATGCCACTATTCGGGTGATGAAGACCACTAAGAAAAAAAATCTTGCTGATGATACTGAGATTTTTAGTTCACAAAGATGCAATCATAAATACAATGAAAATTTAGGCATGAAAACTGCTTGATTAAAGCAGGTCATTTTTAAGCACTTTCATACAGGAAAGTGCTCTGTTATGCAGACTGTTAGGAAAAAAATGGAGACTTGTCAAAGATAAGACATTTTGGTTACTTGTAATCAACTTGGTTTTGATTAGTTATCAAATGCAAAATTGAACTGTAGTAATATTATTTGAGAAGATGACAAATGGTGATTTAAGTCTGATGTATATTTAAAGGAGTTACTTCAGGAGGTTGTAATAGTTGGATATTCTAATCAATTAAGTAAATGTGTATTTGGTGAAACAGCTGTATGAACGGGATGATGAGGTCAATATAAAGAAGCTTTTCCCATGGTCTTGTGTCCTCCTCTTCCAAACCAAGTATATTCATCGTTCTCTTCCTGGATAAAAGGACATAGCTCTGACTTTAACAGAAAAGCATGCCAACTCACCAGCTACTTGGATCCTGCTTTGACAGCATGTAACTTGTCTATAATAATTTTAAAGCAACCACTTAGTAAACAAACCTAAACCAAGCAGCAAGGGATTAGGAAAGGCTAATACCACTTGAATCTAATGTACCAGGCAACAGGAGCTTACCCCAAAACAGTACTTGTGTGTATTTAATTTAAAATTGGTAAAAAAGTAAATGTTCTTTGTTCCATTTATGGAAAAGTTTCAGCCGCTTTTCAAATCTAGAAATCCTAAATCCTGGTTTTACATTATAGAATACTACCATAATTTTCAGCAAAGTTAACTTACATTTTCTGAGACACAAGGTCCTTTAGAGTTGAGAGAGACACAAGGTCCAATCGCTCCAGAAATCTTTACTTCTCTTGAAGTCTTCATATTTAGAAGAAAAACACACATTAATATGCCATACTAGGAACTCAGTCTTGTTTTATCATTGGTTAATGAAAACCCTAATGTGTATCAGACTCTTAGGTATTCCCTTAGGAAAGGTTAGACATATAATTATGCTTGATACAATTAGAGAAACTTCTTAGGTGCTCACTTTCTATACTTAATTATGTCTCTCAGATGTACCAATTAGCACATCTGAAACAGAATGAACATAAATTAAAACATAAGAGAAAATACGCTGTTATTTATAAACCTGGGAACCTAGAAAGTATACTAGATAATCTCTATTTTCTAGTAAAGTAATTAAAATATTTTTCAAGATGAGATTAAAACTGAAGACTTATAAACGTTCAGGAAACCTGTGCATATCCCATTTTGAATTATGCTCTCTACCTGGTAAACGTATGTAGCTAAAAGCAAATGCCAGTTTTTCTGCATTGTTTCAATGTGATTTTGAAGTGAGTTGTAAGTTCCTCTAGAACCAGGGCTCCATTTTCACATTTTTCAAAATGCACAAGAACATGTACATGAAGAAAGAGGGTTTCATTATTTTTCCTGGTAGTAAAAACTTGAACACGATTCTACTGAACAAGAAAACAGCTCCATATCATTCTACAAGGTAGGATTGTAATACTTTGCAAGAAACATCACAGAAGACCATACACAAACCTACAGCACATTCAGCTCTAGGCTCCTCACAAGAGCAGGGGTGTAAATGAACATTATTAAAGTGCCACAGTGGATTCTGATGAGGATGAAAAATTAAAGGAAAGCTGTCCTGGACTCTTTAGAGAAGCTGGACCTAAAACCAAGAAACACTCACTACTGATGCCAAACTCTATGCACACAGCATTGTGAGTTTTTAACAGGCATTAATTTTAGTTGATTCTCCCTCTTAGTGATCACTGAATGCAGGGCAAGAAGAATTTAACATTACATCTAACTCACATTTACAGAAATACAGAACTGTAAAAAAAGAGCTAGGCAGTAACAGCTATGCCCAAGCCAATCCTGCCACATCTGTTTAGCATGTTGCTGGTCCTTCAGAGGCAAAGATTCCACAGTTCTCAGTCATCCTATTTCAGTGTTTCACACATTGCCTTTTTTATTCTTACCTTTATTTCTAACGTGCCACCAAATCCCATTTTAAATTGTCCTTGCATATCTTTTGTGAATACTCTCTGAAATGTTTGTTTGAATAAAGAGGTATTGAAAGAGTCTCCCATTACCATGTAGCCTCTAGACAACAAGAACAACAAACAAACAAAAGCATCAAGTTAGATCAGATTACTTATTATGCAATAATTTAGCACACAAGATTTATTTAGCTTATTTCTAGTAAATGCTAAAACTAATGACAGTACATGGTAAGGCACATTTTTGCTTTCTTACAATAAACTATCATTAATATTTTGCTACAATGTTAGGGATGAATTTTGTGAGCAAGTTTCTTGCCCAGTCAGAATCTTAGGGTAATTGTGATTATAACGTGTAACAAAAATCTCTCACCAGGATAAATACCATACTGCACCTGAACACATTAAATGTCTCACAGCCCTGCCAAGCAATGTCAGTTAATTACTTTTAATATTCAATACTCCAAACCTACTGCCACACCATTTTATTCTGATTAATTCACTCATTATTTCAGGCTTAAATCTATGCTCAAGAAGTATGGTTTGTTTTTATGCTTAGTAATTTTCTGTGAATGTAACTGCAAATGGTTGCTACTCATCATGAAATACCATATGCTGCATTTAGGAAAGAGTAATGGGAGATATTGTTATTCATTCAAAATATTAATTAAATCATGTTAGTAAAAAATGTTAGTGGGTCAAACATTACACTCAAAAGAAGTTACAGAAGTTTTTAGATGGATACTTGAAGGTAAAAATAAACAGACACAGGAAGAATCAGAAATCTCTCCCTATACGTAGGATGTAAATAAACAGAAAAATAGGAAGAGCTGCAAGAAATGGACAAACTACACATTACTGCTAGTTTTGCTGGAAGAACACAAACAGGGTAAGCTGAGTCACAAGAGTTGAGAGAGCAAAATTACACTGTAATATTTAGAAAAATACAACTTGAGTTTGGTGTGCAGGAAGAGGAAGGAACAGGAATCAGATGTGCAGGAAAAGTCACAAACCTGGGCAGTGCAAACTCCCTTGCTAAGGCTATATTAACACATCCCTGAAATGAAGCACCCCAAGAGTGACTGGCATGGCCAAACAGAAACTCCTAAAACTCAGCAGCATATATTCAGAGCCTGCAGCTGCATTTCTCACTCTTCTAGGTATGCCTAGAAGACCACATGCTTAGGATTCCCTGCCATATGAAGACACTGGCAGGCAACTCAGACCAGTTATCCACAGATATACCAGTTATTAACTGATAAGCAAAAATGTTTCCTTTAATTCTAGCTACAGTTGGTACTGACAGCTAACAATAACAAGCAAGAAAAATGACCTTGGCAAAAGGAACCAAACTGAAAACAGATGTCCAACATAAAAATCAAATGGTATGTAAAGCAGGTGGCTATAGTAGCAAAGATGAAGTACCACAAGTGTAAAAAAGACTTTCAGAAAGAGAAAGAAAAAGGCAGTCTTTGAAAAACTAGAGAGGAAGAACTGGCAGGGTTTACAAAATTAATGAGGTACTTAACATGCAAGCAAGAGTTAAAAGTTGTCCCAGACTGGAGATCTTCATAAAGAGGGAAGGGTGAGGGTGTCATAGGGGATTTCAAGAGAAAGATTAGTTAAATCCTGTTAAAATGAACCTATGTCAAGACAAGATGGAAGGGAAAAAAGAATGCATCTGAAATGTAGAACTGTACAGAGAGAGCAAGAATCAGGAGCAATACATGTATTATCTAATCACCTTAAGAATCAATCTTACATATACACACAGTGAAAAAAAATAGCAACAATACATAGGATAAATTGACTGTTTAAAAAGTAACGATGTTATTCAAGCCTCAAACATATTAAAAAAAAAAAAAAAAAAAGGAACCCGCCTCCTGATTAAACCTGCAATCATGGTGACAAATTTGATGAAAGCTGAGAAATTTCGAAAATTCTGGTACAAAGGCAACCATCACAGGATAGCAGAGTAGGTTTGCAGGGTGTGGTTGGGTCAGGGTTTTCTGGTTTGTGTTTTTTTGAAGTTACAGAATGTTTTGATAAGTGCTTCCTGTTAAACAACTAAAAAAAAAAATCTGAACCTTCAGATACTACTTAAAAATGAATAGGCACATACCCAGTGTAGTTGGGACAACACTTCATCTCCAGAAGGCCAGTCTGATCCAATGCACACGCATATATGTCAATAACATGACCGTTTGTTGCAGCCCGATTAGCCAGGGCTTCAAAATGCTAAACCCAAGATAAAAACACAGTTCATAGAAATTAATGACATGAATTTTCCTCATCTTCATATTAAATCCTAAACTCCCAATTTTTTTTTAAACATTATAATTTAACTTTATTCATGTATTAATACAAGCTAAAAGAATACTGTTTCCTGAAGTCAGAATAAAGACTGGTATTTTGAACACCTGTAGACGAACCAGATTAGAAACTGACTCACACTAGACAGAAGTGATTGCTATTTAAAGTAGAAAATTACCTTGATCTTTTCTTTTTAAACTTTGCATTAAGTACTCGATCCAACAGAGAACTGGATTTACCTTTCTAGTCTCACGTGCCTATAGACAAGTGCCTGTAACTGAGATATTAATTTAAGCTCCTATTACAATCAGTTAAGATTAATTCAACAGGTTCTGGATACGGTTCACGTGCCCAAACATATGTTTAGGATGAAACAAACTATGCCAAAATTCTGCTGCCTAACACTACCCCAACTACAGAGTGAGTTTTGAGCAGCAGACTCAGAAGTAGACAGCCTTACTCCAGGTATATCATTTAGTCACATGAATCTTCTCTGACTTAAACCAGTCAAACACTCCAAACAACTTCACAGTAAAGTTAGACTAACTTAATTTCTGAAGAAAATCCTTAACACTGCTCAGAGACAGATAAATAAAACCAGGTAATTCCCACTACTAACAGTATTTTACAGTGCCAGGCAATGTGTTCCCTTACAAGATGTCTAAAATATCACCCATTATCACCTCTTACCTTCGTACCCTTTTTAACATATTTAGCATTGTCTTTTTCAATGTCATGCCACGATCTTATAGGTATCTTCAATTCATCCCCTACAACCATGCCAGGTCCCTGTGTAGCTGGTCCTCCAATGAACATCATTATCCGTGCACCAGTATTAGGGAAAGTACACTGCAGAAAATAAAAGACAAAGCCATCAGGGTTTGCTACAAATTCAACAAAAGAAATAGCTATGTAGTTATTTATCAAATTGATAGGATTCTAACAGTAACTGTGAATTCCCCCCCCCCCAAAAAAAAATCTTTATCTGCCATTAATTCAAAGCCTCAATTTTGCTTCATTAACATGAGTAAACACCACGATTACTCTAAGCTTGGACGGGGTAATATCCATGAGAATCACCATACAAATCTAATATTTATCTAGGCTTTTCACATATTGATTATGGCTATTTTTCTCCAACAAAACGATACGCTGGCATAATAGCATAACTTTTAGTTAAAGCTATTACCTCAAGGAGCCCTACAGCTATAGAAAGAGCCACTCCAGAAGACCTTAAGGGCCGTTTTCCTTGTGGAACAGGCCAAGGATCCCGTTGCAATTCACCCAGAAGATCAGTAAGATTCATATCAATTTTCTGCACTGGTTGCAAAAATCTGTAAACAGATATATGGAATTAGGCTTAAATTGTTAAATAAAAATTTCAACCAGTTACTCACCATCACTATAATACACTAGCAATATCTAATTCCAGATTCTAGCCTGAATTCAGAGCAATGTTTGCCTCACCACGGTAATGCCATTTGGTCTTAAAGCAGACACAGCACACTTGGCTTAAGAAGTTCAACAAAGAGCTTGTAAAGCAAAATCTTGCTGGTTTAGAGATATTGCAGCTAATAAAAAGAACACAGCAGATAATCACCTGTGTACTTAAAAAAACCACTCAAGTTTCACTATTTTAGTGAAAATCAAAGACAAGAAACATTAATTTTATAAACAATTTTTTGTGCTCTCTGCTAAATGATGTCTATAAATGTAGCTATTTATTGCAAGGCAGAGACTGTAAAACTGTCTATTTTATCATTTCATCAATTTCTTCTGTGTTACACTAAGACACAGGAAAATCAAACATCAAACCCACAATTTTCAAGTAAGAGACAGAAAGGGAAGGGAGAGAAGGGGAAGAGGCAGAACACAGGGAAGGCAGAACTTGACATCCGCATAAGGAAGGAGCAGTAAAGCAGCTTTTAACACTTCTCAGCACCAAAGCATCATCCAGATGACTATACTATCACCCACTGTTTTCTTCCTAGTACAAACTCCAAGAAAGAAGCAGGCTATCTGATTAGTCTCCTAGTAGATTTGTGCATGATCAAAAGATCTATCAGCTGACTGCATTTCCATAACACATAATATTTCCAATAAATTAATGTAGTCATGATACAGTTTTTAGTTGTTTTCAGCACACTACCTGTTAGAAGGTGGTGGCTGCTGCACTTGAGGACCCCGACCAACTTGTGAAACAGCTACTTTTGTAAGTCCTAGCATTTCCTGTAATCAAATACATAAGATTTTATTGCAAAATTTGTTTACAGACTATTTTAATTTCTTCATTACTATCATCTTGATTTCTTTGTATTTCCTTTTGTGTGTTACCTGCAGTTGTTTTGCAGTTAGGTCCTTCGTTCCTCTGAAGACATAACTTTTGGAAATCCCTTCACAGCCAAGCTCGTGAACTTGCACCATTCGGCCAAAGGTAATGAGTCCAACTAATGCAGTTGGTGGCAAGAGACTAAGTGACATTTGCATGGATTCCTTCAGAGCTTGCAAGTCTTCATCTTCCATGCATGTGTCCACAACATAAAGGAATATCAAAGGCATCTGAGGACCACGCTTCAAGAGACACAAATATAATCATGTGAAAAACAAATCTCACAATATTTGCAGGATCAACAATGAACAAATAAAGCACATCTTGCAAAAGTTTTCATCATATCAGTAACTTCTAGTGGGAGGTGTCCCTGCCCAACCTGGGGGAGGGGGTGGTTGGAAGTAGATGATCTTTGAAGTCCCTTCCAACCCAAACCATTCTATGATTCTATAACTCCAGTGTTCCATCTAACTTATCTCCCTCTCAAGTAGTAATCAGTATCTGGGGCTAAAGAGGAATGAAAACCCTACTATCAGGAACTCTGCACAAAAATGAAAATGCCCACTACAGAAGAAAAAAAAAACATTATGCCATCTTTGGTTTTTTATAAAAGTTGTTATTTAGCAATTCAAATTGATTACATAGATGTTCAAGCTACTAACAAGCACATAGAGACACACAATCATTAAAACACAGTGGAGAAATAAAACTGGAATTATTTTATACTGCAATTTTATATAGATTTTTTAAAGTTTATTTAATTATTTTACCTGTACTACATATTCAATGCTGGAGAACTGAGGCAAAAGTTCAGCTGGCTGATTCATTTCAGATATGCCAGCATAGGTAGGAGGAAACTGCAAATGAAAACAGAAATTAAGTATAAACAAAAGGTTACAACTTCTACAAAAACATGCCTATGGACTACTTTCCTCTGCAACAGATGTTCACTGTTGCTGTCATGACAAAAATTTCAATGCAACCTCTGAAAATGGAACTTCACACTCACACTCCGGCAGTCAATTTCCATTCACAATTATAATTTTAAAGAGGATTTTCACTTTTACCCTACAAAAAAGATATTCTGTATCCTGAATGTTTTGTTTTCTTACCTGGTTTCTCTGATAACAAAAGTTGCAGGCCCAGAGTTTTGCTCGATAATCCACCTGGCTATAAAAACACAATTTAAAAAGTTTATATAGCATGAACAATCCTTTCCCCCCACACTGATTCTAGACTAAGGTTTTTTTAATTTGTCAAAAAAGCATCAACTTTGAAAAAGCTTCCTCTGAATAGACTGTCTCCTAAATATCCATGTTACAAAATCAAAAGAAGTGTAGTCTTACAAAGACATACCAGGGAAATTACCATCTTTAGGAAGGAACAATTATCATCAAGGAAAGGAAACAAATAAGAAAGTTAAGAATACAGACTCAGCACCTTCATTACAGACTTTCTCCATGATTTTAAGCAAATCACTTTAACCCTCCCTACCACTGCGTTTTTTTCCTTTCTCAGCCTATGCTATAAAAGTCTAGGACTATCTTGAATATACATTTATGCCCTAAAACAACAGGTTCCAACTTAACAGCTATCTCTCTAGTGAAAATAATTTTTTGTTTCAATTGATGAGCCTAATTCCTTTTACCTACATTTTTACAAGTATTCAGATAGTTAAAATAAAAAATACAACTTTTATCTTCATGCACATATGGTCATGTACATCTTACAAAGTCCTAACCACATCTTAATGGAAAGTAAACTTCACATGTTTTCAATATACATTTCTTGCTATCACATCTTCTCCTGTCTACAAGAGCAAAAGTCTTAAATGTATCATTAAATCTTTGAATAAATCCCAGCATGCTGTAAACACAACACAGCTCTATTGAGATCAAATTATCTACACCAATTTCAGGGGGTGCAGATTATCTATCCCAATACACTGTGCCACACAGATTTCTAATGGATCTGTCTATCTACCACTTCTTTCAGCTTTTGGTAAATCAAACGAGCTAACCTGCTTTGGCCTACAAATGACCTAAAGTCAGTAATAAATACAGCTTATTTTGCTTGAAAATTAACTATATCAGTGTCCAACACTTAAAGAGATACAGCACTGTAGCTTTTACCCTATTTTCTAGAGGTGAAATGCCTGAACACATCACAAGATGTGTAGTTCCAGAAAAATAACATACCTAATAATTAAGTGAAGTACATGGAAAAGACAAGACAAATGAAACCCATGCCTTGGACATATATGTTACACATGAAAAATCTATGTGCAGAAACTTCTGACATCTAGAAGATATACATCTATGTGAGCTGTGTATTCATATGAGGAGTACCTGCACTTCCACACACCAGATCTTTTGCATACATAAACCCTAGTTTAACTGGCACTATTCTAAAGGCTGTTTGTTAAGAAAAATAGTGGCATAATGTATGTATTAGGCTTACCATAAGGGATTCAGAACAGCTCGACACGTGGTTCTACTGCACAGAACTGGCTCATACTGAATAGGAGGCAAGTCTGGACGTTCTTTCAGTGGTGTGAAGAGGGCAGCCACTGGGACTACCATTCTTGTGGCTTCAAGACGACTTGAAGGCCAAACATTCCAGCTGAATCTAACTCCATCTCTGTCCTCATTCTGCTGGATAAATTCCAGGAATGTCGTCATGGTCAACTTCTCTGTTTATCACTATAATAAAGAGATAATCATTAGAAGAATGTTGAAAGACAAATGTTTTAACCACTAAATATTTAATAACCTTAATTATAGTCACACATTCAAACTATATAACTGCTATAACTGAGTTGTGCTTCTAAAATCCTAAAAGCAATGCACAGAATTACCAAAAAATAATAAATTTAAGAGTCTGAGGATGCGGCAACCTCTTCAAAATAACAAATATTTGACATAGGGCAAACTAAATACATAGTGTTAATATAGTCCATTTTCTGGCCACTCCTTGGTTCAAAAAAACTCAGGCAAGAAATGTGGTAGCTAAAGCACTAATTCTAGGGTAGGTCAGAGCAAACAACAGCAGCACATTAATGCACTATAAAAAAGGATTTGCTTACACAGAAAATGCACTCTGCTAATGCATTTAATTATTCATTCTGCTCGTTATTCAAGAACAGTTCTTTCTTGTACGGCTTAATCCTCCAATTTCTTTTAAGACTCAAAAGAGCAAAGGTATTTCTTAGTGTAACCGTTTAATGTCTTCCCTGTCGAATTTTGTAACCATAACATGCAAATGTAAAGGAATAGCAACACCATATCCCAAAAGAGTACATTCCTGCAGCAATGATAGGAAATTACTTTTTAAGCGACACGTGTCATATTCTACTACATTACCTATCAAGATGAACCTTTCAAAAATTGTCTGAACTTAAATTTATCATTCTGGGCACCGACCTAAAGCTTTCAAAATTTTCAGCTGCAGTTACTCAAAAGCTGGAGCTCTGAGAAACACAGACAAATCTGAAAAGCTCAACAAGAGCTCGTTAACATCTGGGAAAGCCAGTAAGAAGCATCCTACCTCCCCAACACTGCTATAGCCCCGCTCTCCCTGAATATTTGCTGAATGCTTCCCAGTACATTTTAAAATACTTAAGTTATACCAGTCTTTCCAGCAGCAAGGATATCTAAGCTCACAATGCCTAATAATTAAGAGTTTACTATTGCAGCCTCCATGAACCACCTAAGACTTACCTGGGAAATACACCTGGGTTTCATTTTAGACTGTACTAAGTTAAAGAACAGCTTTAGAATTGGGATTTAAATCAGGAATTCTCACAAATACACCGAGAGCCCTCTTAGCAATTACACGTGCTACGGTAGACTACTGAAAAACTCTAAGCTTCTGAGGACCTAGCTCTCATTACTGAAATTAGAATAACACTGCTCCTTTAGCTTATATAATTTTAAAAAATTTCAATTTTTTATAAATTACAGTTTAACTTAATAGTTTGATTCTAATGCTGACAAAACAGATTAACAACATCCATAAAACAAAGAGAAGCCTCACATCCACAGTTAACATTGTTAGGAAATACTGAACCCTCAGCAAGTGATGAAAGCTACAAAAAGTATTCTCAAAATTATCATTCCTATAGAATGGACGTAACTCAATAGATTAACTCTTAAAGCTTCCCATTGGTGCTATCACTGTATCTTATCTCCATATTGTAACAGAAATGCTATGCCCTCTTACTGATATTAGGAGCAGATCTACGTGTTACAGCAATTGCAACACAGGGAACCACATGGGACTTTGTGCAGGAGAACACGTCCACCATCCCTTTTAGTCAAATTGCTGCAAGGGTGTTGGGCTGAACAAGGCCTCCAGGCAGAGGACAAAAATGAGCTGAAGCAAAGGGAAAGAGTATCTGAACTCGTACTGAACTAGTACAGAAGGATCAGAGACAAAAGAAAATTCTGCTGAGAGGAAAAAACAGCCTGGTATCTGAAAAGGATCTAGAATTTAAGATATTTCTCTCCTAATACATCAAAATCCATGAATGTTACGTGCAAAAGGTGAAGGAACGGTATCCCTGAAAATGGAGTATTCATACCAAAATCTGCAGGAGGCTGATTAAATGAATAATCACTCCTTTTAAAATTATCTCCTGAGAAGACAGAGAAAATAGCAACTTCAAAGCCATTTCTGTCATTCCACAGGAATCTGCTATGAAACCTACCCACACCATTATGGTCTAGAAACTACTTCCTAGAACTTCCTGTTCAGAAGCCAGAACTTGCCAATTACTAAATTTTCTTCCATCCTCTTCTTCCTTTCAAAAGAGTTGATAATGCACACGTATTTCACCATATATCAAATGTGAAATTCATGCTCTGACAAGTTTCATTCAGTTTCAGTAGCCCTGTTAGAGCCACCCAGGCACATTTTCTTAGCTAGGTGCAGAAATATATCACACTAGACCAGAACAGCAAACCCTCCTGAACCACAGCCTATGTATAAAATTTCACATACCTGGGAAAGCCACAAAATACATATTCCCCAACTCAGAAAACCAGAGAAGCTCTCTTCAGAACAACAAACAGGAACAGCTCCCACAGTGAGGTGTTACTGCTTTAGCTTTGCTAACAGACAGGACACCCATATCAGACCAGCAGCCCTTGGCTTCCTCCCTCCCACCACTGAGGCTGAAGGTACCTCAGATGCATGCACAGTGGCAATCTTGCTGTGCCACACAAAAGAAGCCACACCTGAATTGCATACAGTGTCACAGCCTCATCACACCTGATTATGAAGCTTTGATTCTCAGCTAAATACTAGTATTCCTGGAATTACTCTGACTGGATACAAGACTTCTTGTATCCAAGACTCGATTAGACTAATCATCTAAGCACACCACATGTTCAATACACCATTCTTTCAGCTATCCTATAGCTGAATGAACAGTTTTGAAACACATTACTTCAAAATGTTATTTCGAAATGCTCCTAGTAGCATTTAGCCTTTTTTAATGTTTAATCTGTAAACATTTTAAATGTTTACATAACACATAAACGTGTCCCAGTACAGAAGACCACCAAAACAATATTCACTAATGTTTGGAAGCAGAGAGAAACAAAATCAAAACATTTCCCTCTACACTGTTTTAAGAGTTCCAGCATAAAGAGATTAGAGTCTCTCATACAACCACACATTTAAATATCACTAAATGATCACAGTTTATTGTGCTCTTTTCTTCCAACTAATCCATTATTTCAGCTTATTACACTAACAATCTAGTAAAATAAGACATTATTAACAAACCCTTTCTTAATTTTTATGTCAAAATTTGCATTTCAGATACAAAGCTATTTCAGTTCCAAGGAGGAACCCAAATATACAAAGAGAATGACTTAGTACTTCTCTAAAGCAACTGCAAGTTGTCAAACTGACAATATATGAATCTCGTTTTCACTACTCAAACACTGCATCCTTTAAACCTGCTCTCCCAGTTTTTCTCCACTGAGGATTCTAGATGTTTGGGTTTTTTCAAAACAACCAGAGTATGTAATTACCCACCTAAATTTGAAATCACATTCAAACGCAGTAAGGACCGCCTAAACACAGTTTTGGAGTTATTTTACCTATACGGCAAGGCACCCGTCAGAGCCCCCGCCAGCAGCACAGCGAGGCGGGCACAGGCGCTCCCGGACAGCCGCTCTTTACACCCAGCACGGCGCCTGCCGTGCCAAGGCCGTGCCCGCCAACCCCTCCCCGGTGTGCCGGCAGCCCCAGCGGGAAACGGGGTCCGGCGGCTGCTCGCACCGCTTCTGCCGGAATCCACCGCGGCGGCCCAGGGTGGGCGCTGCCCGCCTCAGGAGAAGGGGCCCGCAGCTCCCCGGTCCTGGAGGCCGCGGGCAGCCCTGACCAGCCGCCGAGGGTATCCCCGACCTCCCAGGGCCGCCCGGGAGCCCCTAAACCACCTTCAGGCCGCCCGGGGGACCCCCACCGCCACGGAGGGCGGCGGGAGGGCCAGNCGCGGCTCCACCGCCCCTGGGCGCTGGGGGAGCCCTCACGGCGCTGGGTTGCGGACCCGTTCCCGCCGGCACAGCTCGCCCGTGTTCCGTGGCGCTCCCCGCGAGCAGCGCAGAGGGGGCTGCTATCAGCCATCCTACACCGCTCACCTTCGCTATACCGCCCTGACGGGTCCTGCTGGCCCGTGTGCGTGTCTGCTTCCCTGTTGGGCGTTCAGATTTCTTCTGAAGATCGTTTGTCACAATTTCGCTCCGAAAATCCTTCGAGAAAGGAGATGTCCCGGCCACCGGAGGGACCTCTGCCTCCTCTCCCCCACGGCTGCGCCCGAGTCCGTCGTTCCGCGTCGTTGTCACCCCTGCCCATGGGTGTACTGCTACTGGGGCTGCTTCAGGGGAACCCTCGGAACCAGGGTTTCAGCTCTTGAATTCACCCTGCTCGTTGCCCGTCTTATACCATGTGTATTTATGTGAACTTTTTAATCTGGAAAATTGTTTACATAATTCTTTGGGCTGCCTGGGAAAAAAATGCACACTGAAATTATATTCTGGGCGGTTTTAGCCTGAGACAATACATCATCTCATATTTAGAAAGGTAACACATACTGCTTTACTATCCACACAATAACTTAAGCATAGCTGTACGGTTTTGTTCAGGCTTTTTATAAGTGTGGTTGTCATTCCTCGCTCCCCCAACCAAAGTTACAGTGACACTTCAGTCCAAGGGCACTACACCACCCTTTTAAACAAGCCTGCCACAAAAAGTTCGAACTCCAACTTCTGTCTTTCCTGCGATGCCTCAGAATAACCAATACAGACATGGGGGAGGACTGAAAAACATTCTGCAACTCCTTCACCACAACTCTGAAAACATGCAATGACCATCAACCAAATATAAATTACTAAAATATACTTAGCCTCCTTTCTTACATGTAAAATGTAATTATGATAGAAATTCTACACCATTACTATCACCAGTATTGTCTGCCAGTCCTCTTCAGTCTAAAAACATTAGGAGGTAAACAACAGCAGTACTTAAAGGGAGGAATCTTAAATTTCCACGGCCACAAATCTCACTACCAGTTATGAGAGTATTAAGCAGGAGCTTGCTTGCCAAGGACGTGTATGTAACCTCCCCAGCTTGAGGGGTGGGAGGAAATAAAAAAACCCCACAAACTCATAACAGAGCCAACTTCAAACAGGTGCACAGAAAGCAATTAAGTATTAATTTCAAAAGTACTCAAATAGGCTGTGAAATATTTTCAGAAAATCATGCTGAAAAGTCTCAAAGACAGAACTGTAGAGTGAACACTAGAAAACAAGAAAGTAAGAGGCAACTGACACCTAAAAACACCTCAAAAGGAAAAAGGGAGAAGAGGCAAGTATGCTATTCTAAAAGGTATGTAGTATTTTTAATTGGTCATTAGCACAATTAAATTTCATTATATAATTACCCAATCCAGTGCTCTAAACTTCAAGATATGTCTTGCACCTGTTACAACAGTGCAAAACACAGTAAAAAATGAGAACCAAAAAAAAGAAAAACAGAAAATAGCATCCTAACATCATGTATACTCATTATTTATTAGTGTACAGTAAAAGCATTCATTTTTTCATAAGGCAAATTTTTTTAGTTTATGTGCTTGGGGTTTTTTTTAGTCAACAATGCATACCCACTAATGGCAACTCACCCTTTCTTTGGAAAAGTACTCTTCTACAATGCCTAGACAGTTGAGGAGAAAGAATATTAATTTCCAGCTTATTTTTCCTCTTCCTCCACTGAGTCATATTTGCCAGCCACTGCATCAACATTGTTTGTAAAACTTGTAAGGAACAATTTTATTATCTGTGGAAGACTACCTGTAATAATTAAAAATATGTTACTTCATTTAAAAAGCATGAGCAGAAAGTTCCAGAAAAAGTCATCTAAGGATAGAAAGTATATTTAAAGCATCTATATATCTGTGAATTCTCTTTCTCTGACTTCACAACAAATAGAAAAAATAGGTTCTTAATATTACCACAGTAACAGAAGAGAATGTCTTACTGCTTGACTCACCACTTTTTGTCTTAACCACTGGTCAGTCTTTCCAGATATTTCACTGCAGTTTCAGCAAATCAGGTTTTATTCCTAATGGTGACTGCAACTGTTGCATGTTCAACTAGGATGTCAGATCCGGGTTTCAGAATTAAAACTGCCTGTTACAGGTAGGTGGTGTTGGAAACACCTTAAAACAAACAAACGCCACTGGAGAGGAGGAGTTAGGCGTTTATTCAGAACTACTAAAACACAGTCTTGCAGGGGAAGAAAAAAAATTGCTTTTTTTCAACTTATGTGGCAAGTATTTAGAGCTACTCTAATCTGACGGACAGTGGGTAGCACTAAACAGTTTGCATACAACAGAACAGGAAAAACAACAGATTGACATTTTGCATAATAGAAATTTCGTAATACACAATGTAAATCCTTACAGCATTATCCTTCTCCTTTTTATCTTAACTGAGAAGCAACCCTTCTTTGTGCTACTGCTACCTTGCTTTCGATTTGGCATGTTGATAGTCCCACAGTATTTCAATAAACCCATAAAACAACAAAATAAAAACTCAGGCCCTGGCCCTCCCAGAGTGAAAACTCTGCTTATATGGTAATTAAACTTTACATATTTCAAGGAAGGTTCAAGTATTACTAGTACTGGATATCCACAGGTAGAATAAAAAATACTAATGGCAGTTTTAAAAGAACTACTTATAAAAAGTACAGTATAGTAGAACATCATAGAGCCTAACTGTTTCTTAAAGGTTTACACCGATTCAACACAGAAAGGCCTAGTCTGATGGCAGTAAATTGGCACAACCACTTTCTGCCTTGTTCTTAGGCCAAATTTCTTTTTATTCCCCTCTCTGGGTTTTCAGGACAGCCAAAACACAGCAGACAGGCGCTCAGGGCTCGCCGTTTCCCGGTGCCACAGCCCCCACCGGCATCGCCCCCACCTCACAGCACAACCCCAGCGCACCCTCATCTGCACACAAGCACCGACCACAGGCGGGGAACCCCCAAGTGCTCACAGCACCACCGCCTCCCGGCACTGACCGCCGTCACCACCGCGGCCGAGGGCGTGCCGGAGGCGGAGCGGCCCCGGCTCTGCCGTGAGGCGCACACGTTGCCCCTCTGCCCCGCAGCTCTCGCGAGAGCGGCTGCGGCCTCGCACCGCCCGCGGAGGCTCCGGGCCGGGGGAGGGAGGGGCGACCTGGGCCGGCAGCCTCCG
>JAAWXA010000009.1:16030822-16045696 GCA_038090715.1 Florisuga fusca
GGCCGGCGGGGGGAGGAGCGGAGCGAGCGTGGTGGCAGCGGTGGAGATGCGACCATGGAGATGGGCATGGAGGAGCTGATGCCGAGGCTGCTCCCCGTGGATGACTGTGACTTGGCCGAGGACTTCGACCCCACGGTGCCCCCGAGGACGCCGCAGGAGTATCTGAAGCGCGTCCAGTGAGTGGCAGGGCGGGCGGAAGGGCCGAGCTCCCGCGGGCCGGGGCGGCCGAACGGGCCCACTCCGCTGCCCTCACCTCCCCGCCGGAGCGGCGCGGCCACCGGTGCTGCCTGGGACGAGCTTCGTGTGTTGGGGTGGGCGGGGGCGGCCGTGCCGTGATGCCGGGAGCCTGCCAGCCGCAGCCCCAAGAGCCGCTTCCCCCGGCGCTGCCGGTGCGGCGGGATCCCGAGCGGCATCGGGTGTCAACGCAGCCGGTTTCTGTGTGGCTGCTGCTGCTGTTGCAGAGCTGTGCAGCGCCGGCCGCACTCCGTGGGTACCTCGGCAGATCCCAGCGACTCTGAGGGCCGGTGCTGCCGTCTCCCTGACAGGCTGGAGGTGCGGGGCTCGGCTCTCCCTCCCGGCAGCTCTTTCCTCCCGAGATCTCGCTGCGAGAAGTGTTGCCGCTTCTCAAGGAAGTTGGGAGGCAAGAGGGCTTTCAGGAGGCCAGAGCTGTTGTGTAGAAACCGAGCACTTCACCTGCCACTCCCAAGTCAAACCTGGTGTGAGAATTGCCGTTACACAGCCACTGTTTGACATACCTGGAGTTCTCCACGGGTGCAGCATTTCAGAGACATCTGGCACAGACCCGTCTGACACAGAAAAGAAAAATGTAGCCACTTGGTTTTATTTTCTAGGATTGAAGCAGCTCGATGCCCAGATGTGGTTGTGGCGCAAATAGACCCCAAAAAATTAAGAAAGAAGCAGACAGTAAACATTTCAGTAAGTCTTGAGAGCTTTTACACATTGTGTTTCAAGACAGAAAAAAAATGAAAGGGAAAGGTGTTCATATTATAGTGCTTGTACAAATTTTGGGGAGTGGTCAGCATAACTAAATAGCACTGCCGGGTTTTAAAAGCATCTACAGAATTCAGTTAAATGTCTGGATTTGAAGAAACACCTGTTCAACTGCTGGCTAACAGCAGTCTTTATAACTGACTTAAATTCATAATATCCATCCTATTTGATACACAGCAGACTATTCCACTGTCTGAGGAAATCAAATATTGCGTTAAATTTTACAAACATTTAATCATAAAACCTGTATAAACTTTAGAGGAAAGATACCTCCATACCTATCTTTAGGTTTAAATACGTATCTATAGTAAGGGTGGTAATGGTACTAAGTACAGCTAAGCTTCACTGAAGTTGGATGAAGTTCTTATGCCACTTTTTTCCTTTGATGGGAAGTGGTGGAACATTTCACTGGAATTTTTCCTTACTGCCCAGAACTGTTTTTCCTTCCTGTTGTGATACTGCCATCAACTTGGTTTTTAACCTCAAGAGACCAAGTTTGCCTTTCTCTAGTGAAAACTAATGTGAAATTACACTACCTAAGAAAAGTTTCTACTACTGACATATGATCATATAACTTCTGTGACAGTTCTGTCTTCATTTGTCTTATTTCTTTGTAGTGGCATTCTTAAACATTTGTAGAAAGATGTTATTAAAAAAACAAAAAACCCAAAACCACCAACACCTTTCATGCCAGTCTTTAGAAATTGTATCTACTTAACTGTCAGAGTTAATTTCCTAAAAGATACTTTCATGGTCTTCTGTCTTCCATACTTTACTATCTTGGAAAGTAGAACACCTAAGATTCATAGCATCCGTCCAAGATAAGGAAACAGTACCCTGCTTTTTACAAACAGGGAAATTAAGGCAGAACACTTACTAAAAAGAAGACCTTAAGTGATTCTTTGACAAATTATTTTGAACACTTATGTTTGCCTTCTTATTTGCAGACGAGACGAGTGAAACATAAATTTTGTCTGCTAAGTCAGTCTTCAATGTAGTCATGAAATTGTCTTTAATGAAGATTTAAATTATGTCGTTTACATGATAGTAAGCATGTACTTACCCTTTTGTTCTTAAAGATGCTTCTTATAAAGCGTTCTTTACATTCTAACTATTGCCAGTGTTTTCACAGATTTCTGGATGTCAGCCTGCTCCTGAAGGATACTCTCCAACACTCAAATGGCAGCAGCAGCAAGTGGCCAATTTCTCAGCCGTGCGTCAGGTACAACATGGTGTGTAAGGGGACTTGCAATGTCTGGAGAGAAAACATCTGTGCTTCACAGAGGACAGTCTTACATCCCGTATAGATATGTTATTACTTTATTGTAGGATTGTAGGAAAATACTTCAAGTTATTGAAAAAGAATGCGGAATATTCTGTGTGGCTTTTAAACCTCTGATAAAGCTGAGAGAATAAAGTGTTGGGTTTTTTTTAATCTTTAGCAAAAATGTGTGTCAGTATTCAAATTAAATGATAGAGAGTAACTGAGGACAAAAATCCCTATATTGTTAAGCAGTTAAATCAAAACCTGGTGCTATCAGGAATGTTTTGCAGAACTCAACATTCTTAACATAACTGAAAAACAAGTGGATTCTAACCCTCTAGGAGTTTCATGTGCATAGAACAGACTGTCCATTTAAGATATTGTTGACAGTGGTGGCACCCATTATGAGAAGAAATACAGATTTGGTAAAATTTAGTTATAACGTTGTAGTATTAGCACAGACTTAAATCCTCCCTGCTACATTAGCACTCTGCTCTGGAACAACAGAGCAAAAATGGAGAACTGAACGGTTGTCTCCACATTTCAAGCAGAGTAAAATGCAAAAACCTAGTAAAACTGTAGGTAGAGATTCATGATTCCACTCTGGAAGGCAAATGCATTGATAGTGCACTGTAGAAATATCTCAAGTAACTAAATTAACTGCACTGAACATTAAACTAAACTGCACTGAAGCTGCTGTAGCACTGAACTTTGCATGAGCTCATTTACTGTTTTTTCAGGGTAGGTAAATCAGTGAAGGCAGAGATCTGTACTACTTTATCTGCACTGTAAACATTAACTGAGCTAATACCTGTTTCTACAAAGTATCACATTGCACACCATATATTAAGTTTTATATATATATATAACTATATAAAGGCATATCTAAAGGCATATTCACTTTATAGATAATTTTTATACAAAAAAAATCAACTGTTCTCTCATCTGTGCCAGAATGAACATGGTAAAGTGTAAGAATATACTCAAAATTATTTAAGAGAAAGAAGAACACTCGGAAGTAACTTGTTTAGACTGTGCATCAGCTACTGTTACTTACAGCATTTGTAGCAGTCATTTTTATTTCTACAATAACAACTAGATTGGGGGGGTAGAATTTCTTCTGTTACAAGATGTTTACACCTCTGTACAGGAACCTGTCAAGCAGGCAAAATTCTCTTATTGAATCCTTGCAAGGTAGATCAAATATACTAGGTTGCCTTCTTTCTAGTAGTTCTGTAGATACCTGATACAGATACAAACTGTGTTGGAAACAGGATATTGGCTTTATGTGTTAAACTTGTTAAGTCTCTAAGTCTATTAAAGCTTGTTACCTCAACTTTATGTAGTGTACTATAAAATTCCTTTTAATATTACTTCCAAATACCCAGCATAGGCAACAAGAGGCATGGGAAATATTTAGCCAGTTATATATCTACTAATTTATAAAGCATCATAAAATACACTAGTTATAAATTTTAAGAATAATGAACAATTATGGCTAGAGTGAAGTAACTGCAAAGTTAAAATGTGATCTGGCTTTGTTTTTATCAGAGCCTGAACAAGCACAGAAATCATTGGCAGTCACAACATTTGGATAGCAACGTTACTATGGTGAGTAGAATTCATAACAGCCCTCTGGTATTTTTCCAGTCACTAAATCCATGGTTAATCTCACTTTACCAGTTAATGCAACAACTTGTGAATATTATCAACTCTTTCCCTCAGTGTCTTCCAGTTAGCAATATTTCACAGTTTTCATTTATTTTTACTTCAGCCAAAATCAGAAGATGAAGAAGGCTGGAAGAAGTTCTGCCTTGGTGAGAGAGTATATTCAGGAACAGATGCACCGTCTGATAATGAAAATCTAGGAATTGATTACATAAAGGTTAGTATAGGACTTCTATGTTTCAGCTGCTATTTCGAAGGCTAACTGCCAGAAAAATCCTATTGTTTATTACCACTCTGTGCTAAATAAGAAAGCAGGCTCTCTGGTGAGCCCAGAAAAATCCCATTTTAATTACCTCTTAAGTGGAAACTGAGTGACGCAGAGAACGAGTCTATCCCTTCAGTCATCTGTGATCAGCTAAAGCACACTACTTTGCTGCTTACTAAACAGAAAGCTTTCTGTACAGTCTGCTTTAGTTTTTTGAATGTTGATATGTGGTTCCTCTTTATGTACATGCTGTCCTATAAACATGCCCTTCACTGCATCATTCTGAAAAGAAAAAAAAACGTTTAACAAATGACAGTAAAAACAATGTTGATAATAAATTTTACTGGACCAGATCTTGAACGTGCTTGAAGATTAATTTTTAATAGATTTTAAAGCTCAGAACTGACTTTGAAATCACGAGCCTCTGAACATCACATTAAAATATCAGTACCTTCTAAATTAGAACAAAAATGTTTATGATAACGTCTACATTTTCCAATTTGCTATTTTTTCAGGTGGGCTTTCCCCCCTTGCTAAGTATTGTAAGCAGAATGAATCAGGTAAGTCTATCTCTTAGAATCATACAGTGACATTGCATAAACCATTGTTTCTCATAGTCTATCTATTGCAGAAGACTTAGCTATTTTTCTGTGCTAGAGTAGGCACTGAATTGTTTATTACAGCTGCAATTTATGGTACACTTACAAGAACACATAATTATCTTGCCTTCAGTTACAAACAACTTTACTAGGAACATTCAGTGTCTGAATTCTTGCTGAATGCTCCATCGGGTGCTTGAGAGTGTTGTAGGATTTCTCACTCAGTGTTTCAGGCACTGTCCTTCAACTTGATTATGAACTCTTGCATACAGTGCAAGGATAAAAGAATCACACTTTCCTGTACTACTGTTTCCCACTAGTCCACCTTATACAGAAGAAACCAGTCAGTGTGATGCCTCTTTCTTACTCTGCAGCTATTTATACAAAGCTTTTTGTTAAGACAGACTATTATTTATATAAAGTACCTTCCAGAAACTGATGCTTTAAGTGTTACTTTACCCTTAAATGTTATTCCAACACAAAGTAAATGCCATTTAGTATTGCAGTGGAATAGAAATACATAATGTGTATATATATATATTTAAATCACTTTGCTTTTAATTATAATACTTCAGGTAGGAAGACAGCAAAACCAAACGCTGCAGGTATTATATTGTCTCTTTCTATTCTTCTTTTGAAGGCAACAGTAACCAGTGTCTTAGAATACCTCATAAGCTGGTTTGGAGAGAAAAAATTTACTCCAGAACTGGTAATTTTTAATTTATTCTAACTGCTTGCACATGAACTCATTAAGCAAGGAGCAGACTGCTCAGTTTTCTATGAAATTACTTTGTTTTCTAAAGAGTTCTTTAGATGCATGTGTCATACTCAATTACTTTCAAAACTTTCTTGATTTGATACTAGAATGAGCAGTCACTTATCTTTTTTGATCACTAATTACAAAACATAAGATACAGATCTATCAAGTACTGCAAAAATCCCCTCCCCTTTTTACTGCTTTCCAAAGTAACTTAAATCACAAGGCTGGATGAGTATCAGTACTGCAGAGAAAAGAGGGTCAGACTGCAGCAGCTTTGGGTTTGACCAGTAAAAGGTGTCAGGGTACTGCACACTGTATTTACAGACATCTCTGTTTTAATTTGGAGCTATATGACAGCATTCTGGTAAAGATACGTTTATTCTTTCCACATGCAGCACAGACCAGAAAGTTTAGCTGCATTAGTGTGGTGACAGATCAAGCCTAGTAAGAAATTCTGATTGACAGCGTAGATTAGCCCAGAGTTTGGCTGCTGCTCTTATGTACAGAATCATATCTACAAAAGACCTTGGTGGATGCATCTCATCTCATTCAGTACCACAAACCAAGAGAGTAATAAAAAACTACTTGTATGATACTAAAGACAGTTTCACTGTTTTTGAGACACTTAAAGGCCTTTCATATGCTGTCCCTTTCTATAGGTCTGTTTTAACTGATATGCAGCAAAGAATGTGAACATTGACTTTCAATTTATTCCCATAATGAAAGCCTGGCATTAAGGGAAAAAGTTAGACTGGTAGCTGAAGTTATGTTTGTAAGAATGCAGTACAATTCAGTGACGCAAAATGCAGAGGACATGTTTTCACAGTGATATAAATCTTAAATCTGATCTAAAAGCATTTATTCCACAAAGATCTGACTTGATACATTAATTCTTCAGGAATGTTTTTTCACATCTTTTCAAGTTAAAAATTAATAGCTAAGTAGTAAAATCTAGATTTTACTAGAAATAATCCTTCCTTCGCACTTGAAGTGTAAGCTGTATTAATTTATATCTTGGCCAGAATTAAAAAAACAAAAATAAAATAAAATACAGGAGTACTGCTCACAAACGATTTATTTAGAGACACAAAATTCTGCAGTTTCTAATTTGGCTTTCTGCCTTTTAAATTCTGGCAGTAACATTTAAATGCAATTTGGTTTTGAGACCTGCACTCCAGGCCTGCTCCACAAAACAAGAACTGCATGAAACCTCAAGGAAATGCTTCTGATTAAAACTTTGTTATCTGAATGTACACAGGGTAGATGGCTTTATGCACTGCTGGCATGCCTTGAAAAACCTTTGCTACCTGAAGCTCACTCCCTTATTCGACAGCTGGCAAGACGATGCTCAGAAGTCAGAGTACTAGAGGTAAGATTTAATATATCAATGTGCAAAGGACCTGCCAAATTTAGCAAATTAGGATGATGATTTGTCAGTTCCTGAAGTCTCAGAAAGTAATTTTTCATGTCATAAGTTTGCTTAAGAATGAAGGGAAAGCTACATGCATGTAACATGGCATGTAACTGCTTTTCTGTTTCACATGGGTAACAGCAGAAATGTTCCAATATTTCTCTTTCAGGAGAACAAGAATGAAGAACAAATATCAGCTCTGAACTTGATAATCTGCTTAGTTAGCAGGTAATGCAACTTAAAATACCTAAACTAGCATAAAGTATGTCCAAAATAAACATGTGATTGCTCTTGTCCTAATCTGAATTCTTTTAAAGTGGAAGTCAATCAAAGTACTCTGGGCCTGTGTAGAAAACATAATTTAGCTAAAAGGATGTTAGTTCATCTTAAGAGTAAAGATATTTTTCAAGAGAAAAACCTAAGCTTACTTAGCTTAAGTTTTCTCAGATGAGGCCCCTGAACTGCAGAATTATCATATGATAGCAGTTATGATGTAATAGCTAGGAGCAAAGTAAGGAGTACCTTACATTAGAGGTTTCTTACCTTATTCCACTTGTCTCCACTAGGTACTTCGATCAACGTGACCTGGCTGATGAGCCTTCCTAGACCGTTGCAAGGATTTTGTGTTGCCATTATACAAAGAGCATTATCATATCAGAGTTACCAGCAAGACACTGTACTGTTCACACCTAAAGTACTATACAGCTCCTTCAGAACACCCTCATTTGGGACAGCAGTGAACAACTTAGGCTGAGCTTTAGCATGAGATTGACAGTGTCTCCAGTATCATTAGCACCATCATTGTATAACAGCCAGTGAAGTGTCTGGCATCATCTCCTGAGCTACTGTCTCTGTTAACTACATTCTTGGTTAGAAACTCCTGTCATCTTAGTAATCCTGTGGACACTGCTATTAGATTAAGTCTGAGGTTACAATACCTAGGATTGTTCTTTAACACAAACCTACCGAGGGCTTTTTTAAATAAAAACTAAGTATTTTTAAGAGTGTTCTTAAATATTGTGTATTTTTTCACTCTTCACACTATTTAACAGCTGCCTTACTATAGAAATCTACATAACTAGGCCTGAATGGTTTTTTCCAAACTTTCAAACCTGAGTCTTAGGCACTGCTAAGCAGTTCAACTAGAGCCAGTACATTTTCAGTAAAAACATTACTAATAATTACTGAGTAGTAATTATTACAACAGTCGCAGAAACCAGTATTGCACAGCTGTACTGAATGCTTTTAATAGAAGCATTTTTTAATCAGAATGAACAATTTTATTTCTGTATGGTATCTTGACAAATAGATTAGGTCACTTATTTATATATTTAACATGGAGAGCTTTGTACACAGAGGACTCCCTCCGATTCTAATTATCCTCAACAATTAAAAACCCATGTTAAAGGGACTGAATTCTGCTGATAGTAGTAAACTGATGCACAGTATTAACATATGCTTTCTATATTTGTTGAATTTAAGTCCCCTCACTATTAAAAACAAATACTAACCACAACCACTTCTTGATAAACCTTTAATAGGTCTCTGAGTGATTGGCACTTTTGCACCTGGAAGGGTAGCAGCCTTAACTGTCAAGTTAAAAATCAAAGTGAATTTCAGTAACTACTAAAGTTTTAATTGTAGAGATACCAACAGAATCATTGTTCCTTGTATGCTGGTATTCTGCTACATTGGTACTTAATGTCTATTGTGCAGCAGATGCCTAAAACGTGACATCAAGATGTCCATTTATTACATATACAGTGCAAGTTATTTCTAGTGTCTTTAGTAATATTTTCAGCATGTTGAAAGCAAGATGAGTTGGCAACTGAACCCACAAAATGCAAGAATACAAGTTAGCTAATCCTCTAGTCCGTGAATTCTCACCCTGAAAAGGTGAGAATTCAGTCACATCTTATGCTCAAGTATAACAAACCCCTAATTATCACATTTATAATCTATAGCTTGCCAGCATGTAACAGGTATCTAGAAAAGGTTTGATCTGTTCCAAATTTCAGACCTTCCCCAGGACTGAGGAAAGAGCAGTGTATGCTGTTCTTGCCTACCATGCAACTGGACAGCATACACTTCTCCCAGCACAGAAAGCTGTACAGGCAAAGGTTCTATTAGCTTTTATAATTATCCTGTTATTTACAGGTCTCAAAGGAGACACTGAATCACAATCACAAGGTATTCTCCCACTTATGGTGGGAGTTTCTACTGTGATTGAACCTGCCAACAGAAAAGCGTTACAGCAGAATTTATAAAAAGTTTTAACAGGGTGTTTCCATGCTTACCTACAGAAAGGTAGGTATTGTTACACAAATCTTGCAACAAGTAGTATCTAGCAAACCTCAATCTCCTCAAGAGTCTTGATGGTATCTTCATAGCTTCTTGCATGCCTAATCATCTTCTGCACACACTGACTGCAGTGAGTTGTAACTAACAATTAAAACCAATTATGCTAATAGTAAGTTTAAGGACAACAAGCTAAACCAAATGTCTTCCTTTGGCCAGTATAGGGTGGGACTTAGCAGTAAAATTATTCTGACTCAAAAAATCAGCTGCTAATTTTAGGGAGGAAGAAGAAACTCTAACTATGTAGAAATAAATTTTCTTCTCTGCTTCTCCCCCCACACCTTCACTGAACACCCTTAATGATAGCTGTTGGTTCATGTGAGTAACTGTGCTCACAGTTCAGATGAATATGGTAAGGTAGCAGTTGGGCGTTCACATTAGGTGACACAAAACACATTCATTTCTTATACCAATTTACTCTTAATCAGGATTTTATCCTCTTCTCAAAATGTGCCTCTGGTCTTCCATATGTCTGTTTTAGTAACTGAAATATTTTGCTGAAAACTTCTAAGTTGACAGCTCTTACCATGTGCATGTTAATAACCTGGTATAGTATAAATTTCATACCAAAATGCAATGATAGTGTTAGTTAGATTAACATTTATATTTTTTAATTGTGCACTGCTATAATTTACAAGCTATATACAAAGCTGAACCAACATAGTGAACCCCCACACAATGGATTTTAAAGGCAGATACCCAGACTGGAACGTGCTCTACATTTTCTGTATCATCACCTGAAATTTACCTGGGGAAAAAGACCCAAAAAACAGTCAGATGAAAATTTCACACATTATAATTACTTTTACAAGCTATTATTTTCTTGTAATAATTTTGTTAAAAGAAATACTAAGGAACATTTCACTCTTCCGGTTTAATTGTGAACAATCTAGCCATTATTTAAACCAAGTATTTAAATTTGACTCCAGATGAAGAGCTCTTTCTTTAAGTTGACCTGTGTCCCACATCACAACAGTTTTGTCAGCTAAATTTAAAATCTGTGCAAAGTCTGTGGGAATTTTTAAATACATGTTAAGCAGCTTGGATAGTTACAATGCACTTCACTTACTAACTTTTGTTTTTACTTCTGTTGAGAAAGAACACCTATCTAGCTGGTTTTATCTTCACTTGTTCAACTAGCTTTCTGGACGTACAACCTTATGCATGCTTCCAAATGTTAACATTTCTTGTAGTTTAGCTTTCTGCTCGATGTCATACAGGTTTAACTGCTGGCAGTATTTTCTAAACACTAAAGAATTTAGTAGCAAGCCACATCCTGAAGTTCATACTGACTCCTATGGTCCAGCAGTTTCAAACTAATCCCACCTCAATAAATACACACAGTGATAAAGTCAGCAAGGAAAGTTACCAAGTGAATAGTGACTGAACTACTTACATGCAGGCATTGATGAAACTTCTGCTGTTACAATACTCTTTATTCCCAGATTGGATAGGCCGCCTCTGATGAGTCCGCAGGTAAAAGCTAAATACTGAATATAAAGTTGCACCTCAAGTGAGTGTCAAGGGTGAAGCTGGTTGCTAAAGACTGAAACTAAGTACTCAAGAACAAGACAACACTTTGACAATATAAAACTATGGATCTTTTGTTACTGTGCTTGAGAGACTCCATTATGTCTCTAATAGGTAAAAACTCCACTATTTGGTACAGCAGAGCTCACGATTCAGATTCTCATCAGAGGCACTCTCTTGAGTCACTTGGTTCAATTTCCATTAGGCCTGGAGGAACTTATCCTTAAAACTATTATTCCCAAAATGTGTCTGAAATTAGCAGCTGGTATTAAAGTCAACAAAGGAGAAACAGTCCAAGATAGCATTCTTGCACAGGGCACATCTTAGAATACAAGAGCCTGTAGATATTTAGAATATATGTTGTAACATTTCACCAAACACACACAAAGAAAATCCCAATGGCAACTGTGATGATGCAGAAGATTAAGAAACCATAAAATGGAGCTAATGCCTCATTTCTTCCATCTACCTGCACAAGTGTGTTTCTGCAGAGGCAATGATTTTACTCACCTATTACCCTAACTCAGCACCTACACTCAAAAACTATTTCTTTCTGAATGTGCATATAATCTCAGAATTCTAGGTAACAAATAGCATCTTCCAATTATGTTTTGGAAATTTAAAAAAATATTCTGAAAGCACATGCTTTCCAAAGAGAAAGAAAGAATTTGTGTGACAGTGGCAGACCAGCTCCTGCCACCAAGTAACTCAAACATGACACCAGGAAGTTTCACAATTACTGTAACTGGTTCTTAAAATATAAATCCAATCTACTTTCTAAAATCAGGGTGAGTTTCTAAAAAGCACAGGTATTGGAAACTAAACCTCAGATGCCTTTTTGAAGAGTTTCTGGCCATTATACTAAAGTAAAATTGAAGTTATTGTTATTAAATCAAGACAATTCAAATCAAACTGGTAGATCCCAAGGATGAAACTGAAGGGTACCTTTGGTGCGTGTTCTAAATACTGCTTTCCTGCAGACATCTGTGTCAAGAGACGAAATTTATTGTCTTGAAGGACATAAATACCCTGTAAAAAAAAAATTAAAAATCAAACATGCCTTTTAGCTGAATATGAAGTAATATGTAGTTATCACTACTACAATATCACTTTCTCATACTAGTTTTCCACCAAAACCTATCAGAAGATATATAAAAAAGTTACTATTTAAGTTCTAATCAACTGCTGTTCTATCAGCTTGTAGCTTGGCAACAGCAAATATGAAATTCAAAGCATTTAGTCTTTTCAAACAGGATGGTAACAAACACATGACAAACAATTTTTAAATTGTATTCTGAAGCCACCTGCTAACGTGAACCTTAAAAATCTGATTTTTAAACAAAGCAATTGAAGAACACTTTGGGCTTCTATAAGGTAGTGGATTCTACAGCAAGAAAAACATAAAAACATGCTATTAACTCAAACCTATTACTGATTTTGTATGTTAAATAGTACTCTACAGGATTAGTACCTGATGATTAGTCCTTAGGTTATCTATTTGTTTTTTGAATACAGTTGTCCAGAAATCTTTGCAAATGAACTTCATAATATCTAATTCATCCTTGAACCTGGCAGTATCTTTTGTAAACCTAAGAGGTAAGCGAGAGATATATCAGTAAGTAAGGCAGACACAACTTGACCATTTAATAAGAAAAAAAAAAAAATTTAAAAATGGTACTAGGCAACATTATTTTTGAGGCTGTTACAGTAATTAGTTTTCCAACCATTGTACAAACATTCTAGCATCACTCTGCATTCACCAAGTATTTTAACTTAAGGGCAACACAGTGTTATCTTAGTACCTGCAACATGACAGCAGAATAAATGGGTTTAATTATGCCACTATTAAAAGAAGTTGAAGTACAAAAAGATACAAAGCACTACATCACTTTTATCTTCCACTGAGCAGTTGTCTTTATTTTCTTCTGAACAGAGCATAAACAAAAAGCTCACACCTATACTACTGCTTGAAAGGAGTTTTTCAAATGTGCAAAAAAGCACTAGCATACAGAAATAAAGGTGTAAAACTTGTTCCTGTTTCCCAAAAAGAGACCTCTTTCTCTTGCTTATTTCAAAATTCTTCTTTTAAGTTATTTAGCTGGCACTAAACCACCATTTTGTTGGCAGAAAGCACGACCTGAGAAGCTCAGGAGTCTCCACAGCACCTCAGAACGAGGGCCCTGAGGTTCTATGTGCAGCAAGACATCGTGCATCCCCAGAGGGCCTGGGGAAACAAGGAGGACATGTGCTTGGTCGTGAAGTTCCGAGAACCGAGAGTACTTCAGAAAAACGCCAAGAATAACCAGTCTTAAAATCAGGCTGAAGGAAGACATTACAAAGAGAAGAAAATCATGAAACGTACCAGAAGTAGGAAACACGCTAAAAAAAAAAGTCTAAAAAAAAGTACAGTTACCAAGGACTATAAATATAAAAGGTAACCATATACCCCGACTCAGTTTTTATGACGGAAAACCACTCCAAATCAAAGACAGCTCCCCACACGAATGAGATACGAAGAGACGCCAGAACGTGCAAGGAGAGGGATGAACCCGCAGCATAACCAACCCTCCGTCCGCCCAAAGCAGCGAGCAGCTTTCCAGCGAGAGGCGATCTCTCCCGCCCCCAGCAGGCCGGGCAGACGCAGGGAGAAAACCCCGAGGAGGAGGAGGAGGAAGGCCCGCCGCGAATCCGGCTGAGATAGCCGGGCTGGGGCAGCGGCAGGGACTCACCTCTCGATCAGCCCCTGTCCGACGCGGAAGCCCATGCTCTCCAGCTTGGTGGTGCAGCGCCCGTTCTCCTGCAAGACACAAGGCGCCGCCGCGGCTTTACGCCAGCCGCTGCCCGGCGGCCCCCAGGGCGGCCCCGGCCCCACTCACCCCTTCGCCCTGCTCGGCGGCGCGGTACAGCCCCGCCACCATCTCGTTGTGCAGCAGCAGGAAAAGCGCCTCGTCTGCCATCTCCCCTCCGCAGCCAGGCTCTCCCCCCCGCCGCCGGGTAACACCCAGCTGCTGCCGGGACCACCGCACCGCCCCTTCCGGCGGGGTGAGGCCGAGGCGGGCCGGGCTCCCTCAGCCGGGGATACTCCTGAGTGAAGCGGGGTACCCCCAGCAGACGGGGTCTGAGTGCTTCTCCCCCTCAGAAAAGCTGTCGGCGTTCCCGACCGAGGCTGGTGCCAGCCGAGGAGTGTTCCGAGGCGGGGAAGGATCTTTTACGCTATCGCTGCCTCAGGCGGTAGCGCGAACCGGGGCTACAGAACCGAGAGACAGAACTTGGGCAACCACGCCCGTTCCCTGCGGAGCTGCCCCCGCCCGCCTCCCTTTGGGTAGAGGGGAGGATGGGGAATGGCGGATGGGGAGTCGTGAGCTCTGTACTGCCCTCACACCCTCACTCGCTCATTCGCCGTCCATTTCCTAACGCCGCACGGTAACAACGGGCGGAGAGCGCGGTTTAAAGCCTCCCCGCAGCAGGCGCCAAGAACAGCGCCAAGAACAGCGCCAAGAACAGCGCCCGGTAACGGAGCGTTACGGCCCTCCAGCCGGCGGAGCCCCCGCCAGGAGGACGCGGGTAACGGGCGGGAAGAGCGACAGCAGCCGCAGGGCCGCCCCTCGGCAGCGCGCCAGCCCTTAGTAAAGTCCCTGCCTATTGGCTCGCCTGGCCTGGCGGCTTCTGTAGGGAAGCGGTGATTGGCCCCCGCCCAAGCGGCCTGCGCGCTGCCGTGTCGGCCTTACAGAGAGTGGGAAAATAGGATGTGTCCGAGGGGGTGGGACAAGCGTCCTGGCAGTGGCTTTCTGATTGGCTGCGGGAAGCGAGGTGTGAGCTCTCGTTAGCGCTGTCACTCCGGCGGGGGCTGGCAGGTACAGCTCCAGTGGTTGGTCGGTGGGGACGCCAGTCTGACTCGGAGCCCTGCGGGGCGTGCCCTCCCCTCTCGTGCCCGACTATTGGTGGTTGGGCGGAACCTCCGAGGCGCCATTGGCTGCGGCGGCCCGGCCCGCGGCTGCGGGAGTGCGG
>JAAWXA010000009.1:16045712-16082570 GCA_038090715.1 Florisuga fusca
GAGTGCGGGGCCGCCAGCCGGGCCGAGCAGAGCCGGGGCGCGCTGCGCGGGGGCGGAGCTTCTCGCCCCATTACCCAGCGGTGCCTTGCGCTGGGCCCCGGCCAGGCCGCGCTGCGAGCGGGATGGCGGTGGCGGTGCGTGCGCTGCAGGAGCAGCTGGAGAAGGCCAAGGAGAGCCTCAGGCACGTGGACGAGAACATCCGCAAGCTGACGGGACGGGACCCCAACGATGTGAGGTGAGCAGAGGCCCAGCCGGGGGGACGGGAGCGTGAGAAGCGGCCAGGCCGCGAGGCGTGAGGGAGCTGTGAGCGCCCCCCCGGGAGGGGGGAAGGATCGGAGCGGGTGGGTGAGGGACCCGAAGGGCGAGGAGCTGCCCGCAGGCCGCCGCTTCCCCATCTCCTTCGGGCCATCCCTGCGCCTCCGGCTCAGCGCGGGAGGGGCCCCGGTCCCGCCTGTTTGCTGGTGCTGTCTGCCCATCGTTACGGGAGTGGGGGGACACAACCGTGGGGCGTGAGGGAGCGGTCGTGGCCACCTCTGGCTGGACGAAGGGCAGCGCCCTGGGGAGGCTCCCTGCAGGGCCCGGGGAGCCGGGGCAGGCACCGCTAACACCGCTCGCTGTCTCTTGCAGGCCCCCTCAGAACAGACTGTTAGCCCTCACAGGCCCTGGTGGAGGTAGAGGCCGTGGGAGCTTATTGCTAAGGTAAGGAGCTGCAGAAACGGGCGGTGTGGGGTTTGGGGTTTTTTTCACCCTTTTCCCTAGCACTGATTTTCTTACGCCGTCTTGTAATTCTTGTGTGATGCCGTTGCTCGTTGTGCTGCAGTTTCAGTAAGCGGGCACTAAAACTTACTCCACGCCGCGTTTAGGCTTCCTGAAATTTAAAACATCTCGTTCTGAGTTAAACAAGCTTAAACTGTGTTCTTTCCCTAGCCCTTCCAGCTGTTAGCCTGAAAAATTAAGGGAAACATCAAAGTTAAGAAAGGCATTTTGTGATATGTGAGACCTTGTTTCTTTGAAATTTTGAAAATGAATTCCTCAGTAATTAAGGTATCAGTAGCTGTTCCAAGAAGAACAGAAAGCATTAAAGTCAACAGGAATTTTAAAACACGTGTATGTGAAACCACTAGTGTGCTGGTGTGGGTTTTTCTTTTCTCTTTTCCCCCTGCCCCCCTCAAGTGGAAGGAGAGGGCCCTTATTCATTCAGTAGATTGTTCTTAATGTAGTATGTAGTGGAGTTTTTTTGTTGAATTTCAATATCAAACCTTAAGGTTAAGGCTTAATACATCTTGAAAATGATTGCAAATAGGAACACACAGTGCAAATATGGACTATCCATTTTGGTGTAGCTATTCAATTAAGTGCAGAATCATAGAATCATTTGGGTTGGAAAAGACCTTCAAGTTCAAATCCAACCATTAACCTAGTATATTGCCACATCTACACTTTTTTTTAAATACCTCCAGGGATGGAGCCTGACAACCCTTTCACTGAATAAATTCTTCGTCATACTCAGTCTAAGCCTGCCCTGGCACAACTTGAGACTGTTTGCTCCTGTTCTTTTGCTTCTTACTTGGAAGAGGCCAACACCCACTGCACTACAACATCCTTTCAGAGGGTTGTAGAGAGTGATAAGGTCTGCCCTCAGCCTCCTTTTCTCCAGGTTAAAAAAGCCCTGTTCTCTTAGCTGCTCCTCATGAGACTTGTGCTATAGACCCTGCACCAGCTTTGTTTTCCTTCTTTGGACATGCTCCAGCTCCCCAATGTCCTTTCAGTGAGGGTCTCAAAACTGAACAGTTGGCCTTGTCGAACCTCATACAATTGGCCTTGGCCCATAGATCTAACCTGCCCCAAAAATTAACATTTAAATTAATTGATCCACAAGCAGTATGTTTTTACACCTTATTGAAGTACTAACAGTAAAAGATGACAGAGGTGAGTAAAATTGTATCATTACGTCATGACCATAAAGCCAAAATATAGGTTGATTGTTCACACTTAAGATGGACCTGGGGTTAGCAAAACTTGTTCTGAGATCACAAGTGTTTTCTTTTTAGGCGTGGATTCTCGGATAGTGGAGGAGGACCCCCAGCCAAGCAGAGGGATTTTGAAGGGGCAACCAGTAGGTAGGTGCAAAAACTCCTGCAAAGAATTAGCTTTATCAGAATGAGAAATTAGAGCAGTAAATATAAAATACTTAGATTCAATAACAAATAATAATTGATGATGTCATTGTCTTGTTCAGATATTATATGTTCAAGACTTGTTGGAACTTATTTGGATTATAGCAGTTGACTGTGGTGAAATTTATCCTTCTTTTACCTACAGTTCCCTAAAACAATTCATTAACTATGGCAATAATAGGAAGATACAGCAATAGAGAGATTCTTGTCATTTTTGGTTTTACTTGATGTACAGTCTGCTGTATTATATTCAGCTTTGTAGCCCAGATTTGGTTTGCAGTAGACAAAAACTGAATTATGACCAAGATCTCCCATTCAGTAAATCAAGATTTTGAACCTTCACATCTGGATGCAGATCCACCAGATGTAACTGTATAGTGATCTTTGTTCTGTCATCACTTCCATGTAATGGTAGTTCCTGCCTAAAGCGAAGCATGTGTTTGACTCTTTGAGTTAATGCAACATGAGTACTGTGAAATGTCTTTACCAAAGTAAATTGCTGGGCCACAAAGCTGAGTGTGAAAGCTGAAAATAACTTTTATTAATGATCACTTTTTCTAAGTGACTTAAATAGCATTTCCCATTTGAAAAATTCTACCAATCTTTATATTCTGATGTATTTAAATCTGTCTTGTGATCCCTTATATGAGTAGCCATTTTAGATATTCTAGAAAAATAAAAATGCTAACATACTGAAAAAAGAAATTCCACAGGTATTCTAAAAAGTTAAATACAGCAGTAAATGTGAGCTCTCCTGTTTTACATCAAGTTGGAACTGTTTTCTCACTCATTTTTGCCAACAGTAGATTTTGTCTGTAAAATGCAACTTACTGGTCATGGGAACAATGGGTAGATTTTTTTTTTTACTGAAAGTGTTGGTTCTTTAGATAAGCTGGCTTGTATTTTTGTTGTGCCAGGACAGATGCTGTCCTAAATATGTGAGAATTACTGACCACTGCTGCTTTTTCTTCTTCAGGCTGGGGGGAGAACGTCGGACAAGAAGAGAATCACGCCAAGACAGCGACGCAGAGGATGACGATATTAAAAAGGTAATAGATGATAAATGGAGCTGTACAGGGAGCAGTGTGCTTATCTGGAACATGAACAAAATAGCTTGTTTTCCTCTGTTGCAGCCAGCATTACCATCTTCTGTTGTTGCTACCTCCAAAGAGCGAACACGTCGAGACCTTATACAAGATCAAAACATGGATGAGAAAGGAAAACAAAGGTACGCATAAACCAAACGCTAGCATGGTACTTCTCAGTGCTTGCCTACAAAGTAGCTTGAGCTTTGAGAATTCTTATATAGGTGCTATTAGGTTTCAGAGATGATGTTGAAGAGGTACCAGAATGATATAAAATTGATTTTAAGTTACTCTCTCAAAATACTTCATAACAGTAATAACGCGTCATTGGCATCATCTGCCTCACAGTTGTTCTACTTCCCAGGCCACCTACAGGAATTCGTTTGCCAGTGCTGCTGTAGATGATTGTCTTTGAGTAAGACAAAAATATATATAGCTTCATTGGTTACTAAACATTTTTGATGTTACAACTGTCTTGGTACGTCTTTTTTTTTTTAAGTTGAAGGAGGGGTTTGGGATTCTGCCCCTTTTTTTTTATTGTGGTCGTTCTATTGTGTGTTTCTTTTTTCTTCTACTTTCAGACTTGTTACTGTGTGTGCAGTCTGACCTTCGTCTTGCCTGTTTCTGTTTAGAGTCCTATACATACCTCCTTTTTTCTGTATATTATTTATGTTGGGGTAACTCATAATTTTTGCTGAAATGCAGTTCTATTGGGAAGAGGTGTTGGAAAAACAAATCTGCAACTGCAGACAATCTCTTGGGCTCCATCTACTTCAGTCTGCAGCTCATTTGGTCCAACAATAATAATAATAACAATCATATAATCTTTCAAATAAAAAGAGCTGGAATGAGGATCTATATAAATCTTGTCTAATAAGGACCACAGATCAATTAGCACAGAAAAGATGCTTGCTTTTTTTACAGTGACAACACCAATAACAGACTGCTGTTACTTCCATCACCAGTTTCCAACTGCTTTCCTCACACAAAGTTTTTCAAAATACTTAGTGGACTTCCTAGAGCTTCAGGCACTAAAATTTTGTTTCCCCATAATAGCAGTTTAACTGTTTAGCACTTCAATAGACTTCTGGGGAGATGAGAAAACCAGTATTGATGTCCATGTGACTTGTGGTGGAAAGAGGATGTTCAAGAGGTTGTTCAATGAAGAGCATTCATTGAAATCTTGATTTTGCTTAGTGTCTTCTGGGATGTCATTCATACAAAAATACACTTTAAGGAATCTCTAGCTCTTAAGTCTTTGTTCCTATTTGTACTGTTTAATATACAAGTACTTCTACCTTTCTGTGTCAGGTCTATGCTGCTGTAGTATAGTGATACTGAGTGAAGAGAGTACCATTTCCTTTCTTTCTTAATTGGGTAAAAGTTCAAGGCGAGTAAAATAGTCTGCTTCTTGCTGTGGAGGCTTAATTTGGGATTAAATGGAAAGAGAGATAAGGTGAAATTCAAGAAATTAGTTGTTACTTAGAAGAAGGGAATTCCTTGAAGAATTTTACTTATCTAAGTTTTCTCAAAACCTCACTTAACTGAATGAGAGGAATTCTGGTTTCATCCCACAGTTCCATGTCTGATAGTAGAAGATACTGTTAGGCAAATTGACAGAAGCTTTTCCTCCCCTGTGGCTCCATTTCTCCTCAGTCCTCTGAGCAGGGAGAGAGTATGTTTTTCAGAAAGCACCATGACCTTCCACTTAAGTGCCTTATAGATAGCTCACATTGTATGTACTTAACCTTTTCTTCAGTAGTCTGCTTTTGCAATTTGTTTTTTAACGTTTCCTTAGTGTTCGTTTTTCCAGGTGCAAAAAGTGCTGGCTTCCAGTTTTCCCAGTGCTAACTGTGCTGTGTTATGGATAGAGCCATGTCTTACTCTTAAGCAAAATATGATATGTCACTGTAAATTATATCCTTGACTGTCGGCGCAGTGTTCTCTTGCTAATGGCCTTGAGTAATACTGAACCTTTAAAAATAAACATCTCTGAGGTGAAAAGTTTATCTGGTTGTTTATGCAAATAAAATTCTTAGTACTTGAACTGAATCTCAAACTTCTTTTTGTTTTTATTCAGGAATCGACGTATATTTGGCTTGTTGATGGGCACTCTTCAAAAATTTAAGCAGGAGGCCACAGTTGCTACTGAGGGGGTACTTACTTTTAGTTCTTATCAGATTATAAATAATAAAGCAAAATTGTGTGCTTAAAGTACTTCAGAGAGGAATGAGAATTCCCAAGGCGTAGGGTGCAACAGTTATAAGAGTGCATGTAGATTTTTGTTTGGTTTAGTTTAATGGCATTGGGGTGTGATGCTGGAAGGGGATGCAAACTAATTCAATATTTGACAATACTATTTCTGATCATTGCAGAAGTGAAAAGGCAAGCTTTGTTGATGTTTGGGGTTTTTTGTTTTGGTTTTTTTTTTTAATGGATAATTTTTTCTGTACATTATTTGGGGATCATTTCACAGTAAATGGGATTTAATCTATTTAATAGATCATAGGCTACTTCTGTGAATAATGGTGATTCAGTATTGCTGAAACAGTGCCTACCCCTATGTGTTCCAGATGTTTAAATTATAACCAAGCATACAGAAATGTATAGTTTTATTATAGTTCAACTATGAATGGCTTTCCCCTCCCAGTATAGACACAAAGAATTCCTGTTTTTAATAAAAGGATGTGATTCTACTGAGGTGAAGGCTTTGTGTAACTTAGTGCTAACTTCAGAAAACTCATACATAGGATGGTGGTAGTTTTATTCCTAGGATGCTTTTTTAATTTGTGGAGGATATGGTATCTGATTACTGTTGCCTAAATGGGTTGTTCAGTTCATACTAATAACTTGTACTTATTAGTGGCAAATAGAATATCTCTAAACTTAAAACCTTTTCAGTGTAGCGTTAGCCTAGCTGGCTTGCAGTGTTGGTATTGATTACTTTCAGATTCAGTATTTTATTTCCTGCTGTTTTGTCTAACTCTTCATGTAGCACATGAGAAAGGACCAAAGTTCTTTGTTGCCTGCTTGGCAAAAAACTATTGATTAGGATGGTCTGGAAGCATGGAGTCCTTGTCTGATTTATAGTAGTGTGTGTTTGCATAAAAAGACTGCAGAGTTACTGCTCTTTGCAATGTTTTCCTGAGAATTTATATAGATGTTGCGCTCTTCATATATAGAAACTTAATATAAATGAAAGCAGAGGCCTGAGGAGCTTTGTGACACAGCTGTTTTGTTGTCAAGGCACTGAATTGTTTTGTTGTTTTTTTTTTTTTTTAATTAGACAGCTCTTGTACAATCTGAGCATATGACTGTGTCAGGCATACAAATGGCATTCCTGGATTACAGTTATATATCTAATTAACAACAAATATACTGGAAGTATTTTCAACATAATTTTTGTTGGTCACAAACACCAGTTTGCAGCCCTTTCTTTGTTTCTGGGGGATTTGACTTTTTTCCCATCCAAATGGAATGAATACCTGAATTATTTATTTTTTTTTTCCCCAATGAAAGGAGAAAAAAAAAAAAGTTGAAGCTTGTATAGAAAATTGAAATTCAAACTGAGGGATAGAAAAGCAGACATAAATCCACCGGAGCCCATAATTTTATAGTTAACCCACAAAAAATCAGGTGCCAACAGGAATTACGCTCTTCCATTACTTGTAATTTAGGAGATATTTCTACATGTGTTTTTAGGAATGCCTTTAATGGTGTAAAAAATTAAAATTTTCTTGATTTGGAAATTTTTTTAAACACTTGTTTTATTTATCTTAGCAAAAGAGACGAAAAGAAATTGAACAAAAACTTGAAGTACAGGCAGAGGAAGAAAGAAAGCAAGTTGAAAATGAAAGGCGAGAACTGTTTGAAGAAAGACGCGCTAAACAGACAGAGCTGCGGATACTGGAGCAAAAGGTTGAGCTTGCTCAGTTGGTGAGTTTTAGTTTTGCTCTTGATCTTTCTCTTGTTTCATCTATTAAACCTGTGTATCTGAGGGTTATTTTCTCTCATTTCTCAGCAAGAAGAATGGAATGAACATAATGCTAAAATAATTAAATACATAAGAACAAAGACAAAACCTCATTTATTCTACATACCTGGCAGAATGTGTCCTGCTACACAGAAGCTGATGGAAGAGTCACAGAAAAAGATGAATGGTAAGTGGTCTTTGTGAGATGCTTGAAATTTGCTATACACGTTTCTTGCAAGTTTCTCAAGGTTAGGACAAACTGTATGCTTCTGCATGGATGTTCACCATAATGAACATAACTCTTTCAGTGGCTTATTTTTCTTGGGTATGCTTTGATTCTCTTACAAGAAGTCAAAAGAGGTGTATGCATAATCTCAGAGGTATGTGCTTAAAATACAGCTTTAGTACGCAGATGTATGCCAGTGCAGTAGCTTAGTTTTTGAAAAGGCAGATTCCGTGGATTGAAAACCTATTGAAATACAGTTTAAGGTCTGGGGGTTTTTTTACATTTTTTTATGAAGTATTTGAGAGATTTTTTTTCTTAAGCACAACACTAAACTTTATGATTTTGGTTTTTTACCTTAATGTGTGTTCATTTCTGTCTCACAGGATGACTATGTTTTTCTTTTGGAAAACAATTTAAAATACTGCGGTTGGTGGTAGACCTGCTGTTCTTTCTACTGATTTGAGAATGTATTATTATTGTTTTCATTAGGAGCTTTTCTTCATTGTGAGGGACTGGGGGATAAAAGAAGCGAACTCACCTGTCTGAATAACTTATGTTATTTAAGCTTTCTTAATACCTAACCATCTTTAACTGATTCTTATTCTTTTGCTTACGTTAGGTAGTATAACCTTGCTAATAGATAAATACCAGAGAACTTGGGTATAATTTTGATACACTGTTGGTTGGACTGATTTTAATGAAGTCAAAACTTCTTTTTGTTAGCTTAGATTTACTGTTCCAATACTGACCTGAGTTGACTGTCCCCTTTGCTTTGTTTCTTAAGGTAACTAGTGGTCTTTTTCATAATGCATGAATGCTTGCTACTCCAGAATGAATAAGGGTGCAGTATTTATACATTAAAAGAGATTGATATCTTTTTAGCTCATAGTTAAAGGGAAAAGATACTTCAGTGTCTGTAGATTAGCTGAAACTATATTTATGCATTTATTCCCTAGCACTCTTTGAAAGCAGGCGAAACGAATTTGCAGAGCAGATCAACAAAATGGAGGCCAGGCCCAGAAGACAATCTATGAAGGAAAAAGAACAGCAGGAGTCGCAGAATGAAGAAAAGAAAGAAGAACAGAACAAGGAGCAGGAAGAGGGTAAGGCGGCTCAGCAGGTGGAAGAGTTGGAGACAGGTAATCAGCACAATGATGTAGAAATGGAGGAGGTAGGGGAGGAAAAGGGAAAAGCAGGCTCAGGGCATAGCGATGCAGAGAAAGACCAGGAAGAGGATGAACAGAAACATGAAATGGAGAGTAAAGCAGAAGAGTCTGCTGAGGTGAGGGAGAATGACAAGCAGCAGGATGGTCAGCATGACGAGGTCACAGTTACAAAAGAGGAAAGTGAAAACATTCAGCCAGTGGATAATGAGCAGGATGTGGCTGAAATGAATGAAGCAGATAGTGTAGAACCTGTAGAAACTGAAAATGGCAAAGAAATGGAACTAGAAACAGAGTGTGATCCTCAGCTAGAAAAAGAGTGTAACGTTCCTTCTCCTGAGAAGGAGAAAAGCATCAAACCAGAAATTGATGCTGAATCTGAAGAAAAGCAGGAAAAGGCACCTGAAGCTCAGTCAGAACCTGTGGCTGAGGCTCTCTCTCAGCCACAGTCTGTGCCACTGTCACAGTCACCTCAGTTGTCTCAGTCCACTCAGGATACAGAGCCTCAGGCAGACAAGGATGACACTGCTGTTCTGTCTGTGAAGGTGGTTGAGGCACAGACAGAGCAGAGTCAGTCACAGAGTGCAGAAATTAAGAATAAGACCAGGAGTAGAAGCAGGGGTAGGGCAGGGAACAAAACTGGTCATGGCCGTAGTAGCAGCAGTAGTAGTAGCAGTAGTACTTCAAGCAGTACTACTAGTGGAAGTAGTTCCACTACTGGCAGCAGTAGCAGTCGGAGTACTTCCACCAGTAGCAGCACTACAAGTGGAAGTACTAGCAGGGACAGTAGCAGCAGTAGCTCTACTAGTAGTGAAAGTAGGAGTAGAAGCCGAGGAAGGGGGCATAACAGAGACAGAAAACACAGAAGGAGCACAGACAGGAAGAGAAGGGATGCTTCAGGAGTGGCTAGAAGTCACAAGTCCTCAAAAGGTGGGAGTAGAGATACCAAAAGCTCAAAGGATAAAAGTTCAAGATCTGACAGGAAGAGGTCTATATCAGAAAGTAGTCGATCAGGCAAGAGAACTTCACGGAGTGAAAGAGACCGTAAATCAGACAGGAAAGACAAAAGGCGTTAACAGAAGAGACCAAGCTTCCTTAGCCTAATCTTTGCAGCAGAAGATTATTTGAGTGAAAGGATTCGTTGTAAGGAGGAGGAGAAGGCTGCCTTAAGAATTGCATGCTGTAAAAAATCTTTTGGAAAAATGCAGACTGTTTACCAGGCATTCTTGTACTTTTTACATCATTTTGTAAAAGGTTAATTACCAAAATTATGTGAAGTTCCTGAAAATGTAAAAATAAAAAATTAACACTCCTTTGCATCTTTTTTTTTTTAATATCCTGTACTCATTAATATCCTCTGTATATTTTATTAGGTAAACCTTTAAGTAGGTGTGATCACACTTCTGTATCATACTTTTTTTTGTAGAAATAAATGTGCATTTTAAATAAATTGTTTGAAATGTCCTGTTGGCAATTAAATTCCCCTTTAGATCATATGTAGAGAGGCATAAAACTCTGCTTTCGCCTCTATTCTTTGCAAGAATGGGAATCTTAAGACCCAGTTAAGGGAGTAATCTCTCCAGTGCTGAGTAGGAAAAGGAAAGTAATTGGTTTGGATCTATACTTTTTGTTTTCTTCTGTAATCTCAAGCTCTTATGCAATTCTATCTTGCCGTTTTATAAAACTTGTTCCTATCAATAGGCAAGGAGTGATTAAATGGGAATGTTTATACTAGCCAAGATAGCTGAAGTCAGTCTGGAATACCACTCTTAACCTGCCTCTTGCAGGTGCTTTGGTAGTATTGACATCCATGTTCTGGAGACAATCTGTTTAATGATATTCCTTGCTTTGATGGCCAGTGGAGGAAAGACATCAGCTTGCTTCTCAACCAGGATTAATTTTATTCTATTCTAGTTGCAGACTAGTCTTTAATCCCTTCATACCTCTAGGAATAATAATATTGCAGTGTTGGAGTTACCTGGGACTACCTAATACTAATGTGTGCGTGCAAGAATGCTTTCTGAATGTATTTAATACACCTTGAAGTGGTATGGTGTTATCTATGAAGGTGAACACTGTTTTTATATAATTTTGTATGGAAAACAATAACATCTGTTGCTCTGTTCTGTACTTGTGCAAATAAATGTGGCTTTGTAGACTACTCTTTTGATGCCTATGTTTTCTATACCACAGGTGTACTACCTTGGTCTTCGTACATGTAAAGCATCAATCATGATTGTAGGCGGCTGTACCCTAGAAGGTCCATATCCAAAATTGTTCTTATTTAGCCTTATTTTTAGGCTTATTTAGGCTTAAATCAATGCCTGTGAACTGAATATGAAACAGGGTTATAGTCTGTGTTGTCTTTGTAGGAAGAGAATTCTTTATGCCAAATTGCAGACCAGGGAGTCCTAGAAATACTTCAGAACAGGAATGACATGTAATCTTCTTTTATTGTACAAAATGCTATATATAGCCATTTTTTCTGGAAAATAGAGAAGGCTTTTGCAAAATCCTAGTTTGGTAGGGTGCCAATTTTTGGATTTTTTCCATCTAAACTCAGAGTAACAACACACTTTTTAAAGTGCTGAACTTCATGGCTTAAAAGAAATGGGTCTTGCAAGGTGTGGAGTGGTCTTCCAGCACAAATAAGAGCGGAAAAGCTCCTCAGCAAGGTCTATGCTTGATTCTGGCTCTTCAGTTCCTTTGCTGGTTCAATATCCTCTCTCTGGTTGTCCACAACTGAGAATCATCTTTAGTTCCTGTCAGTGGTCTCCAACTGTATTTCCTTCCTCAGAGGAATGTGGTGGTTTAATGTGCCTTCCATTTTGAAGGACAAGCAGAAGTTAAAATGCCTTATTAAAGAAGTTAATAGCAGTTAACCACAAGGAACAAACTTCTACTGTGTAGTTGAGCACGTCACTGGTTTGCATGTTTCAACTAATTGCACATTTCAAATTGTCTTTGGAAGCCATTTTGATTTTGTTGAAAAAGAAATTATGGAAAAGGGGAAAAACTAAGAACAGAGCAGAGATGCTTTATGTGATGGGGCAACATACTGTGTGTGCTCTGTCTGTGGTGGAGTGCTTCCATCAGATGGTCACTTCTAGTTTCAAATAAAACTTTAAAAGATATTTGGGGGTTTATTAGAGCTTTTATACTATGCACTGACTCCATACCATTTGCTTGTCATTTTCTTCATTCTTGGAAGGCTCCAAGAATGCATTTTTTCCACAATGCTCCATGCAGAGTCTTTGTCAGAGTAGATTTTTCATTAATTATAAGCTGAAACATGACTGCATAAAAGGTACAGCTCTTCAAATTCCTGCTCTGTTTCTTGAAGTGATGTCTTTGTGCTTAGCACAGCTTCATTGTATGCCTTCAAAGGAAACCTGAACAATTTTTCTGCAGAAAGCAAGTGTTACTGAACTAAAAACCCCCTCCAGGGAAATAACTTCCAAAGCTAGTAAATTTGCAAATAGATTTCTAGAGAATCTTTTGTTTATCAGGAAAGGAATGGGCTTGTGTTTAGGCCCCAGATGCAATTCTGAGATTCAGGTTCAGCTGCTGATTTTGCAGCAATTGCAGTGGTACAACAGGATAAGCCTATTAATTTTATCCACATCCCAGATCTTTGAAATTAGTTTCCATGCTCAAAGAAGTAGACTACATGTAATTATGATGAGATCAAATGCTGTGGCAGTGGTGGATGAGTAATATCCATGGATCTGTGTTCTGGAAGACCAGATTTTACTACTTCAGGCTCCCTGCCCCCAGTCTCAATTTTATAGCAATCCTACATTTTACCACAGTCTTGTTCAGGCAGCTGTTATTAGGTGACAGAATTCTATTATATAGCAAAACATGAGGCATTCAAAGCTTGGAACTGTATTATCAAGGTGCAAATTAATGTAAGTGACAAGTTCCATAATTTTCTAGAAATGCATTGTTAATTGTTATGCTTATAACAGTTTTTGTAAATTTTTCTTGTGAATTGTTATCCTGGCTAAAAAAGTTGGTTTAAATTTGGATACTGTCACCTGTTTACATTTGTCTAACTGCAAATTAGATTTCCTTTTCTTCCTTTGACTTACTAAGTTCTCAGAGATACTTTTTTCCAAAAAAAAGTAAACAATTTTGGTATAACTTGTGATTCAGTGTAAAAGTTGATCTGTATTTTCATCCAAACATCCTAAGTCAAGACAACTATCTTTTTAAGTGCTTTTGCTACAGACTGTATTCTTCCAAGTATTCTACACAATGAAAACCTACATTCTATATGGAGCTTTGTGTTGCTATTGTAAGAATACCAGCAAAGCTCTATGTACTATTGTTGTTAAAAAGATGTTGGCTTCAATGTACTAAGGAGAACTTTTACCAGTTTAAGATTTGATCTTTGTTGTTAATGCAGATACTGAACCACCAAGGAAATGCAACGAAGCCATGTATTGAAAAGAGCCATAAAGTGTGCCGTCCTACTCAGTTTCCTTAAATGACACCATTGATTCTGAGTTGATTTTTCTCTGTATTTTAATGTCTCCTAAGGGATCTCAGCATTTTTAGCTCAGTAGTTAAAGTTACTAAATTATCTTTGCAAATAAAAAGTTGATAGTTTCATCCCAACAAAAACTGCTGGACTTCAGATTTTACTCTTTCATTAGCACTGTTTGCCTTTATATGTGTAATATTACTGACATTTGTTGCTTCAGTTCTGCAGAACAGAAAATAACTGAAGTCTCACTCTACCTGCCATAAAGCTTTCAACTTTGTCCTTTGGAAGGCAGCTATGATAAATTCCACAAATCTTTAACTTTAGTTCAAAGGTAATCAGAAGTTAGGTTTGTCTAACACCTGCAAGTACAGGATTTACACCCAGAAGGAAAGAATACTTGATATAAATATGATTTATTTTTGCAGTTGCTAGAGGAAAAAATGAACAGAGATCAGAGCAGTGCTCATCAGACTTTTAAGAGCTTCACACCTAATAAATGGTTTTTGAACCTAAGCTACACAATGGGTAGTGCCCAGAATAACTTGAAAATTGTAGATGTGGATTAAACTGAGTGGTTAAGGTGGGTTGCAACATTTGATCTCCATATAAAGACTTGAGAATTAGTTTGGGTATCCACAGAACTGAAGTCAGAGACATTTTCAGAGCTATTTTGACAAAACAAGTGAGAGTCAGATTCAGATCTCAAGGTGTGGATCTGATAGTTCATTCTCCCACACAAACTTGCTGAGGTACTTTATTTTAGGTGTTTTATGCCTGTCTCTTCAATGTTTTAAGTGGATCAGCTCCATGTTACCAGTCTCAAAAGGGACTGTTAAACTTTCTAGGCCCATTATTGGGTTTTGTTTCTAGTTCATGGTATGTAACATTATGAAAAACTCCTCCAAACAGTTATTAATTTTGGTGGAATAAAGATGTCCCTTTTTTGATTCTGCACAGCACTTTATGTGTATAAAGAGTCCCCCCAGCATAGATTTCTTGCATATTCCTTCTCACCAATCTGTCCTAATCTGTAGAGACTTGGTCATGGAAAAAAAAAAAATGCCCTTCTTAGTCTTCTGCTTGCCAAATCACTGAGCCTCTAAGCAACACAAGATCCAGGGGAGTGAAGCGGAGAGAATGCTGATGCTGGTGGTGGGGCTGCATCACACCCAGTCAGGAGCAAGGGGTGGGGGCTGACCAGTAGCATGTTTTCCCTGGTGCACAGGACAGCTCTCTGGTGGATTACCTAACAGCAGAGGCAGCTGGTGTGTTAGGTGACAGGATAGGCCTGTCTGACTACCAGGTCACGTGGCAAAGGAAGGGGCCAAAGTGTTAGATTGCAGCTGGAGGACATGTCATCTACAGTGATTTTTGTTTGTTTGTTTGTTTGCAGGACATTGCTGGTTAACATTGACCCGGGCTCACTTTGTGCCCTCTCTCCCAGGCTCCAGTAGGTGATCTGTTTGCTGCCTTGGTAGCTACGCACCAGAGGCCAGTAGATTCGGGTTATGGAGGAGGGGGGAGGAGAAACTATGCTGCAGTGGGTTACAGCTTAGGTTAATGTAAAGGGAAAAGAGTGCAAATTCTGCATGAGTCATGCTCAGGGCTGAGGGAGAGGCAGACCTGCTAGGAAGAATATGACTGCAACTATTACCAGGTTGGGAAGGAATGCAGGTTCTTGGGGCACTAGCAAAAAGGGAGAGAGAAGGGGCTAGTTTATGCAGGAGAGTGGGAAAGGAAAAGTGAAGACCCTTTGTAGGTAAATTATACATACTTTCTTTAGGTCACCAAGGAAGTGCAGGACAATTATGTGAAGCCTTTGAAGCAAAACTTACAACACAAATCTTTCTGCAAGATTTCATTTATAACAACTTCATACATACCATATAAACAGCTTTGGAATATTGCTCTGTGGTATGTGATATAGAGACAGTATATGGACTTTCTAGTTGTCTTGAGTGTGAAAACTGTCAATCACCTGTAAAAGACTTTGGAGATGAGTAAGTATTCCCCATGCCAAAGGACTGTACTTAGCATCTAGTGCACAAGAATATTACAAAACAGTATGTGGAAAAATTGGTTTGAGTTCCCAGTAACCACCTATAAATAATCTAAACCATATCTGTATACACAAATATTAGTTTAATAAACAAAAAAAAGCCTGAAAATTGCCAGTAGCTATATTACCAATCATATAAATCAATATAAGCGTAAAACTGATAGTCCATCTTAAAATCAGATCATAATCTAAAACATTCTAATAGAACCCCTGCTGAATTTCCTCTAACAGTCTTACACAAACTCTGTACAAAAGAACCTTTTGTCCGACACTGTGTACGAACTCTGTCCGACAGAGGCTAAATTTTGATGTGACCAGAACTCGTTTCTTTGTACTAAAAACATCAGTCTAGCTACCAGAACATAGTTAATTATTAAACATATGTGTATAATCAGGACACCTGACTTAGCAAATTGTTAGCAGGTTAGCATAGTGTACTTTTGTTTAAGCAGATGAGAGAAGGAAAACAGGATGGTTAGTTTATTTGCGAAGTTGCTAAGAAAAAGAATGTAGAATATTCTTGCTAACTGCACATCAAAGCAGTTCCCACAGTTTCGGTGCACAGCAGATTTAATCTACAATGTCAAAGATCTTGGATCAGAGGATTTTTCTTTTAGTAATTTCATTCTTAACGAGTCTGCAGAGTACAAAGGTACTTTCAGAGTGGAAGAAGTGTGGTGATCGGGAATGTGAAAGTAAGTAAAAGTTTTTTTTTCAAAAGGAGTCTATGGAGTATGTGCAGCTATTATGAACCATAAGGTTAAAATCAGCACTGAAAGAGACTTAAAATGTGTACTCATAGGAAATACTTGTTGTTGGTATACTAAGTTTATCAGCAATAGGCCTAAACTTTTAAAATAAAAAATGAAAAAATACTTGTTGCATTACCTTGTCTAAGTATATAAAGATCAAAGTTCAGTAAAATTACTCTTGAACAGTTAGGTTTCCATAGAGCAGGCACTATAAAGGAGCTTTGTTTTAAAATTATTATTTACAGGTACAAATCAAATTTTTAAAATTAAAAAAATTATAGGCTATAAGCTGCGAATGAAGAATATATATCTTGTGTTTACAGTACATTCATAGACCATTCTGCAAAACTCTAATTTTTCTACCATAAACAAACTGATTATTTTTTTTTTAATTCTTCTCACAAAAGACACTTAATATATCCTTTACTTATTTTTTTACTTTTTACCATGGGAAAGGACAGTAAACAGTTATGGAGTTTCTGGGAAGTGAATAGCTCTGCATGAAGCAGAGCCACTGAATTCCAAGTCAGAAGCAACAAATATCTTCCTATTTATTATTTATTTATTACCATTGTGAAACTTCTCATAATGATACGTACTTGAAGCTGTTTCTAAGCTGTCTCCATTGGTTTGGCAGCCCTAATTGTTGCACTTCCAATGCGGATATCTTGTCCTGAAGAGGAAGAGACCTTAAATTTCCTCTGCTGATGGATCTTTATTTTCGTGTGGAGCCACACCGCCTTCAGTGGGTTCTGGATGCTCAGAGATGTCTCTTTGTGGAACACCATGTGGAATGGGCTACAAACTGACAAGAGCACATCAGTATTGGTTTCTGTGGGGAGACAGGGATGGAGACAAAGAGAATGTAAAGTTACTCAAACTGAATTGGAAACTTTTTTTTTTACACTGTTTGAGGTTATAATGCTTTAATTTATATATTTACTTCATCAGGTAAATGTATACAAAACAGAAGACAAAATCCCTGATGCAACTACCAGGTTTAACTTAGAATTTCTAAAATACACACTTACAAATATGCCCGAGAAATATTTCTGGCTGTTTAGATCTCACTTTAATAGTTGAATTTGCTATTACTGAAAGCTTGGCCTAATAATGACTTGAAAATGCCAATCTATGACAAGAGCTTTTATCCTTGATAGCTGTACCAAAAAGGAAAGAAAACAGGATAGGGCTGCTTTTTTTTCATTAGTTGTTTTCCATTTGATGATATAAATGGATTAGTATCATAATAAAGCACATATCCATGTATTGATACATATTTTAATGTATTTTATATATAAACTTCTTCAGTAAGCTGACTTCAGACAAAATGCCTGCTATACTAATTTGTTTCTTTCTTTTTACATATTATCCAGCGGCAATGAGCAGAGTTATAGCTACTACAGACTACTTGGGGCCTGATTGCAGGTATCTTAACTTCAAAACAGGGGAAGAGATAATGGTATACTCCAAACTCTCAAGGAAAAACGAAAACTTGTGGACAGGAAGTGTAAGTGCTTCAATATGAAAGACTTCCCTAATAAATAATTCAGATACTGTAATAATAATAGCTTAACAACTGCAGTCTTCTTGCTTCTAGGGATCTTCCCTCTCTTTTGTAGTATTAACCAGTCATGGATCAATATAGTGTTTGGGAGATGGGTCATTTTTGTTATCTTTATATAGAAAGGAATAACTGTATCTTGGCAAAGATCATGGTGAAACAAAGTCAAGATCAGAATCCAAGTTTCTTGGCTCCTTCACCTAATCGCTTGGCTAGAATGATACCACCTGCTTCCCTTAAAAACATTCCAGACTACCAGGTCAGGTACCTACGAGTCTGTGAGTAAGGAGGTTTTACAGCTTCTTAATCAGTGAGTGATCCTGTAGTGGGATGTGACTTCACAGTTCAGGGCCCAAGGAAAGTTCCCAGAGAAGTTCCCACGCATTTGTAATGATTTGGAACAACCAACAAGATAGTTAGAACAGCCATTTAGTTATGTTATACCTAAGAAGGAATAGATGCATTGACCCAAATCCAGCTGATGGTAAAAATATGCAAGTGCTTCAAAACCAGATGCTATCAGTATTGGTTTTTAATTTTTTTTCGGGGGGGGTCAGGGTCAGGGGGAGTAAATTATTTGTCACATTTACTGTTTAACAGTGAAATTCCATCTTCCTTGTTTTCATGAGAGATCTTCGCAGCTAGCTGACTCTTGCTTACTTTCCAAGATGTATGCCTCCATTAAAGGCTATGGTACAATGGTTTGATGTAAGGCTAGTGGTTGGTTTCTTGGTCAGACTGAGCCTTACTTGATTCTTTCATCAAACTTAATTGCCAGTTTCTCTCCAGCTGCAGCTGGCCTCACACCTGAATTTCATACCCTTTTTTTTTTTTTACTTATTATGGGTCATTAGTTATTAATGCACCATTTTTCCACCACCTGAGTCAATGGAAAATTTGCAGCCAAATTATTTAGTAGGGGCTGGCTGAGGCTATCCATGCACACAGCACTAAAGGCTGCTGGTTTGGTTCTGCACACACACATATTCTTAAAAATAATACAGAAAATAATAGTATGGAGTTATATACTTCTCCTTGCCTTCTGAGATGGCAAATGGAACAATTTTGTGAAGGAAAAACAAATCAATCTTTTCACCAAACAAAATGAAGGCGTAGGAGACAGTCCTATAAACTTACTGTTTATTCACACCTTTCTAGCATATTTGCAAGCACCTAACATACTTAACACCAATATTCAAATGCTCTTTTATACTTTTTTACAGAAAGGAAAGGATTTTGGCTATTTCCCAAGGGATGCTGTGAAGGTTGAGGACGTTTTTACTGCAGAAGAAGTTGAAGTGCTCACTAAGGTAAACCGACATCACCAAATTTTCCAAAGTAGTTAAGTTAGAAATTCAAGGGTAAATGCATATTTTATTTCAGATAATTCAAAATGCTTTGTTTTCATTATTGCTCCATTTGCATTTTGATTGTTCTCTAAAATAATTATAATTTAATAAATTATATAGAACCATTAGGAATAATATAATTGCTTACAGTGCTTTGTGTAAAGTTAAACACATGTATACCCACGCAGAAAGGAAGCTGTCTNGGTCATTTTTATTATCTTTATATAGAAAGGAATAACTGTATCTTGGCAAAGATCATGGTGAAACAAAGTCAAGATCAGAATCCAAGTTTCTTGGCTCCTTCACCTAATTGCTTGGTGTCGCGATCCGACTTAATTATTTTAATATTTTGTTTAGAGGAAATCTCAGCCTCTGCTTCAGAGACAACGCACAGAATTGCAGGCTAACACGTGTTGAAACTTAAGGAAATTACAAGGATTTATTTTTTAGGGAAGGCACAGAAAATTAAGGGTTAAGGGGGACCGACAGGGAAGAGGCCAGTTCGTTACCACGGTCGCTGTAGCAGGGTGAAGAGGAAAAAAAAAACGCCGCGCCGTTTTTGGGTCAGGGCAAGTCCCTCTGCAAGTTCTCTTTGACTTCTATGATTTCGGTCCGTGGTTGCTGCTGGCTCAGGCGTGGCTTTCTCCATGGTGTGGGCTGGCAGGCAGGATCCAGGCAGGCTGCTTTGCAGGGTTCTGTTCAGGGTTCTTTTCAGGGGTATTTTTATAATGAAAAAGGGGAGCGAGCCCCCCCCCTTTTTTGCCCCCCTCATGTGAGTTACTGGTAAACCGGTAAACCGTTTTTTCCGGAGGAGCATTCTTCCGAGACAGGTTATCAGTCGATTTAGATATGTTAATTTTCTATTGTGTAGCCCAAAATTCCAGGAGCCAGCAGACTGGTTTGCCTGTTTACCGTCTTTAGATATGTAAATGTGTTTGACATGTAGGTTTAAGGAAGGAACTTTGCTCAAGAATCAATTATTTTTTAAACGGTTCACATCACTTGGCTAGAATGATACCACCTGTTTCCCTTAAAAACATTCCAGACTACCAGGTCAGGTACCTACGAGTCTGTGGGTAAGGAGGTTTTACAGCTTCTTAATCAGTGAGTGATCCTGTAGTGGGATGTGACTTCACAGTTCAGGGCCCAAGGAAAGTTCACAGAGAAGTTACCACGCATTTGTAATGATTTGGAACAACCAACAACATAGTTAGAACAGCCATTTAGTTATGTTATACCTAAGAAGGAATAGATGCATTGACCCAACTCCAGCTGATGGTAAAAATATGCAAGTGCTTCAAAACCAGATGCTATCAGTATTGGTTTTTAATTTTTCTTCGGGGGGGGACAGGGTCAAGGGGAGTAAATTATTTGTCACATTTACTGTTTAACAGTGAAATTCCATCTTCCTTGTTTTCATCTGAGAGATCTTTGCAGCTAGCTGACTCTTGCTTACTTTCCAAGATGTATGCCTCCATTAAAGGCTATGGTACAATGGTTTGATGTAAGGCTAGAGGTTGGTTTCTTGGTCAGACTGATCCTTAACTTGATTCTTTCATCAAACTTAATTGCCAGTTTCTCTCCAGCTGCAGCTGGCCTCACACCTGAATTTCATACCCTTTTTTTTTTTTACTTATTATGGGTCATTAGTTATTAATGCACCATTTTTCCACCACCTGAGTCAATGGAAAATTTGCAGCCAAATTATTTAGTAGGGGCTGGCTGAGGCTATCCATGCACACAACACTAAAGGCTGCTGGTTTGGTTCTGCACACACACATATTCATAAAAATAATACAGAAAATAATAGTATGGAGTTATATACTTCTCCTTGCCTTCTGAGATGGCAAATGGAACAATTTTGTGAAGGAAAAATAAATCAATCTTTTCACCAAACAAAATGAAGGCGTAGGAGACAGTCCTATAAACTTACTGTTTATTCACACCTTTCTAGCATATTTGCAAGCACCTAACATACTTAACACCAATATTCAAATGCTCTTTTATACTTTTTTACAGAAAGGAAAGGATTTTGGATATTTCCCAAGGGATGCTGTGAAGGTTGAGGACGTTTTTACTGCAGAAGAAGTTGAAGTGCTCACTAAGGTAAACTGTTATCACCAAATTTTCCAAAGTAGTTAAGTTAGAAATTCAAGGGTAAATGCATATTTTATTTCAGATAATTCAAAATGCTTTGTTTTCATTATTGCTCCATTTGCATTTTGATTGTTCTCTAAAATAATTATAATTTAATAAATTATATAGAACCATTAGGAATAATATAATTGCTTACAGTGCTTTGTGTAAAGTTAAACACATGTATACCCACGCAGAAAGGAAGAGAATAAAGATATTTTGGTGTGCTACACAGTGCTGTACAAAAATTATACATGAAAACAATTTAAAAGTTGATATTGTTCTTTTAGGAAGCGGATTTCCTTTGTCTTCATGGAGATAAGTATGCTTTTGAAAAAGATGATAGCACATTACATGATCACAACAAAGAAACTGAATATTCATCATCTGATGCAGAATCAAAGCTGCATGGAAATGAACTCCTAAAACATACCAGAGACTACATGNAAAAGAAGCACAGTTTCAAAACAGGGCAGGACAAATGCATGCAAACCCAGGAATGTTCTTCTGGAGTTGCCAGAGCTTTTGTTTGCTGTAACAATTAAGCATGCAGTCCAAACTGCAGCTACAGGTACTGGACTAACACTTTACTAACAGTGATTTAGCAAGAACAAAAAACACTTTTTTGAGTAAAAAAAATACAACAGATTCAACACTGTGTTCTGGTGATTTAAAATCGAGAGGTAGTGAACCTAACTCATCGTAGTTAGTGACTGATTTATGGTATTTTGAGGATCTGATAATACAGTTTGAGTTAATATAGTGTTAGCAGTTTAAGAGACAGTTATGCTTCCTGAATTTTGACTACTGGATTATTTGTCATGTGTATCGTTGACCAATACTGTCTTGAAGCATAGAAATCAAACATTAATCAATTTGTAAATGTCTTTTTTTTTCCTACATGGGTAAGCAAGATGTGTTTTTTTAAAGCAGCATTTTATTGACCTCAGGTTATTTACTCCAAGTCATGGAAACTGAGGCAGCTGGGTGATCTGCAGCCTCCAGTGATATTGCTGAATGAACATGCCTTGTATTTTGTAGTGTCATCTTTGAGAAGTTTTTTATTTTTAATACTACATTACATTTTAAATTGTTCTTTTCATAAAGCTTTTCCCACTTGTATTTGGATATAAGAAAGAGGCATACTAATCCTGAGCAAGGAAGCTATAGGCTAATTATGTATTTAGCCTATAATTATAGGCTAAAACCAAGCATTATTTTTTCCTGAACATTGATTTTATCTACTTGACTACGCCACCAGTTTTGTTTAAAGCTCTATCCTCCAAACTCTGTTCTGAGACCATTATTTGAACAAGTAAATTGGAAATCATAAATCCATAACACATTTTTATTCTAAGGTAGCACTCTAACATTTACGTTTAAGATGAGGAAAATAAAAACAACAAAAAAATATAAAAATCTCTGCAGAATTCAATATCTTATAGAAGAGTGTGTGTGTGAGTTAAATCCTCTGAAAATAAGCATGGTTTCCCTTCACAATCATTTGCAGGACTAGGCAGTAGAAGAAAGCTACTGGAAGAAACATCAGAGAAGGAACATGAAATGACTGCAGCTGTAGACATTGAATGTGACAGTGACCAAAATTCAAAAGCAATAGCAATTCCTTCAGGAAATTCTGAAGAAAAACCATACAGTGCTGTAGTTGACTCTCCACCTGGTGTCAGAATGCCTTTCTCAGATGACATCCAGAGCTACGTTCCAAGCAATGGTGAATGTTAATTTTCTCATTTTAAGGAAAATAATTTTGCAATCTTAAAAAAAATTTTAAAAAAGATGGAATTATATTAAATTGACAATTGTAATGTAATTTTTTTTTCCTTTCAAACAATAAGGAGGCTGGATGTATCAGATACTTCTGTGCTTGAATGTTCTTGAGATTGAGGAATCGATAAAATCTGTATTTTCAGCGTTGTCAAGTATTATCAAAAAGGTAAGAATTCTTTATGTGATACAGTGTTGGCATGAGTGCAAAATTAAGCAAGTTATTGGTTATGTCCTGCAGTGAAGGGAAGGAAGGAAGGAAAGGGAAAAGAGAGACAGAAAGGCATATCCTTTTAAATAAACCCTAGGAAGTCCCCTTGTTTCTGATACTAAATGAGATAGAGAAGGAACAAGAAAAAGTCAGGTTAGCTCCTGTTTATCTGCCTCTGTTTTTTGCACTGCAGAATCTGATGAACTTAGTGTGTTGGTTTGTTTTTTGTATTTTGTACAAAGCAGCCAGCAAACACCTCAGAAGTGAAAATACCAGCATTTGGGTTTTTTTTTGCTTTTTTTAAAATGAAACTCATAGCTCCCTCTAGTTCCCATATCACTACTGATCAAATTTGCTTGGACTCAGATAGTTTGGGTTAGGATTAGTGAAATAACCAGAATATTTCCATTGCTTTTAAAAAGTAATTTAAAGCCTTGATTCTCAAAGATTCCCATTGTTCATAATTGCATCAAAAATACTTTTCTAAGCAAGTATATAAAATGCAAAATGGCATTATGATTTTTATGGGGATATCTTAAACATCAAAATGTAGGGAGAGAGTGAAGGTAGACCTCACTGAATATAACTTTACAAGGTTCAATGCTGCCAGAGGAATGTGAGAAAAGGTAGATGGTTGTAGAGGCAACCAGGTAAAAACAATCAGGTGTTGCCAGTTAGGAGGAGGAAGGCCTGAGCTCCTGCTAAGCCCACCTGTGCCCAATTAGGGCTGGCCCCAACTGCACATGAGCAGAACTGGGGGACCAATAAAAGGAGCTCAGGCCTTCTTCCTCCTGACTGGCAACACCCGATTGTCTTTACCTGGTTGCTTCTACGGATGGTGTTGCACTGTGCCCAACGAACAGAAGAGTAATATCAGGTAAAGTGGCATATAGTAAAATTCATTAATTTTGGTACTTCAGTTTGGCTTTGTTTAGATTGGGTAATTGAAGTTTAAGAACCACATAAATTTGTTCCTGATTTCCAATGCACTTACATAGATTCTGGCTAAACGGCAGCCTAGGAGGCACCAACTGAAGGGCTTTTATCTCTCATGAACCAGACTGGATTTCAGTGGTCCTTGATAGTTGACTCCTATGGTCAAACTCTTTCATGTATTGTTTGATGCAGCTGCTAAAGTCACTTTATCTATTATGGCCTATTAGGTGGTACCAGCTTCTCAGGCTAGTCAATCATCTTGAATTATGAAAACTGAGCCAATGTATGTTAAAAAAAGTGTAGTTAAGTACATGTTAAGGAAAATAATAAATGTATGTATATATATATGCATATATAAAACGAAGCTAGACCTAGTCCTAGTGAAGGAGGTGGAAAGTAACCCACTGCTGTGTGCTACTGCAGCTACCGTTCCTCACATTTTCCCCTACGTGCGTGTACCGGCAGCTCCGGTACGAACACTTGTTAAGCCAGGACCCCAGCAGCAAGTCCCATGGTTTAAACCCGACTGAACTGCTGCTCCCCAGCAGAACGAGGCCTCGGCGCTGCCCGCCGCCCCGGCCCCTTGCGTAAGAACGGGCGGCCACTGATCCACCTGTTGCCTGCCCCCCCGCCCTCTGGGCCAGAGCAGTGCCCGCTCGGGCTCCCGGTTTGGGAAGAGGAGCGGGGAGGTGGCAATGCCGCCCCGGCCAGGGCCAGGCCTCTCGCCAGGGTTCTAGCTCCCAGTTTTGTTTCTGTAAAGACCTGGGGCTGCTGCGCGGGTACAGATGGAGACAGCAGAGGCCCGCGGGGAGGTGAGTTTCCCTGCGTTTAACTTTAAGGAGGAATACGAGTAGGTTGATGGCCAGAAGGGCCACGTCCCTACCGGAGGACGAACCGGGGGTGGCGGCGGCGGCGGCCGTACGCTAAGGAGAGCCGTCGGTCCTGCCCGCCTGCGGGCGTAATGAGAAGGTGAGGGTCTGTGCAGAGAGGTCCTGGACCCCGCCGCTCCATGGGCCCCCCCCCCGCCGCTCCATGGGCCCCCCCAGCACCGAGGAGAGCGCACCCCTGAGGAGCACCTGCCTCCAGAAGCCGTTCCCAGAGGCACCCCCGCGCCGGCCCGAAGGGGGGCCCGGGGCCCGGTACTGCCGTTGCTCTCTCACCTCCCCCGCCCCCACTCACGACGCAGTGGTACAGCCCACAGCCCCCCGGCTCCCACCTGTGCCCGCGCTGCCCCCCTCCTCTTCCCGCGGGCCTCTGCTGTCTCCATCTGTACCCGCGCAGCAGCCCCAGGTCTTTACAGAAACAAAACTGGGAGCTAGAACCCTGGCGAGAGGCCTGGCCCTGGNCGGAAGGGGCCGCGCGGTGGTGGGCCGTGCCGCCGCTGCCGCGGTAAGATGGCTGCCGGCGGCCGCGGGAATGCTGTGGACGTCGCCACCGCCAGCTTGTGGCTGGGCCTGCGGGAGAGCGCGGAGCGCTATTCTGGGGTGGTCTTGGAAGGGGCGCGCAGGGTGAGTGCCGGGCTCCCTTCTGGCGGACATCCGTGAGTGCCGGGGTCTTGTGCAGCGGCGCCTTGACGTTGTGGGAAGCGGCGCTGCCGGGGGCGTCGGGGGCTTCGGTTCTGAGGGGAACGGGCCCGCGCCGGGGCGCACGGCTGCGGCACTAACCCCGTGCACGGCGTGGGTCCGGGCTCTGTCTCGCCGGCATGTGCCCCGGCCCGGCAGCCTGACGGGAGCCGGGGGCATTCCGGGGCCGCAGGGTGCTGCGGAAGCTGCTCGGTTCTTCCAGAGTCGCGGAGATCCCGGGCAGGGCAGTGAAAGGGACAGTTCCTGCTTTCGCACACACCCGCGCACCCCTCTTGGCTTGGGACGAGGTTGAGTGCAGAAATCGAGATTAAGACTTAGGTGCACGGTAACACGTTCCTGAACACCAGTCACTTGTAGCCCCTGTGAGCGACGTTAAGCAGGCTAGATATTTGATAAAATAGTGGTATCCGCTTACAGATAAGATGTGAATGTTTAAATTGTGCTAAATCCTGGGCTCTGCTCCGTATGTTACTCTAACAAGAAGTTGGTTGAGCAGGTTTCTCTACCAAAGAATTGATATGCCAGCAAATCATTAAATCCTTACAAGTATTGATTCTTCTAACAGTGAAACATGTAAGCAGCTCAAAGGAGAATTTACCCTAACAAATGATTTACTGTACTGAAAAGTTTTTAGAGCTTTATCGAGATCTCATCATGTGTTGTTGGAACTTTTTAATTTTTTTTTCTTCCCTTGGTAAATGTATAACTTAAGAAACAAAGGCTTCTGTTAGCCGTTTTCTCAGAGTTTTGGGGAAAAAAATAGTTATACAAACTGCTATAAGCACTGGAAGTAAACTAAATCAACATGTAATGTCTATTTCTGTTGAAAATACTAACTGCTTTTAGTTGAAGCTTTTTACTGTATTTTTCAGGCTGTCGCTTCACTGCCTGAATATGTAAGACCTGGTCCTGATCTGTACGGTTTCCCATGGGAAATAGTGGTTTGTGCTGGCATTGTTGGAGCCTTTACAATTCTCTTGTTCCTGTATAGAAGTTACCAATCAGTAAGTGTTCAATATGTACAGTGCATTACTGTTTTAAAATCAAATTATTATTCTCTTTGAGATACATCATGTTTCTGAGTTTTAAATCTATTGTGATTGAATTTAGAATATCTCTAAAAGAGAAATAGAGAAGTCTGTTTTGTCAAGACAGTGAGTGTTTGAATGTGTACCATGTGACTGTTGACAGGAAATGCAATGAGGCTCACTGTAGTAAGGCTTTTTTTTTCCTTCCCTTTTTAATTTCTAAAACTGACTTTCAAAGTCAGCCCTTACGTTATTTCCTCAGGATACAGAGGTCTTCCCTAGAGCCTATGTACCACTATGCATATTGATATCTCCATGACTACAGTGGCTATATAGCCGGGCCAGCTCAGGTCTTTCAAGGTAATTGTAAGCAAAAGCAGTCCAGATGGATTCCCATCCAGGGAAGCATTTTAGAATTCTTTGGACAGTGATCTTGATCCTGTTTATCAGAACAATGAACCAATTTTTCTTTGTGCTGTTTATGAGCACTAAGCTGATGACTTTGGGGAATGCAGTACTGAGACCTTTTAACACACTAATCAGATTATATTTTTGAGGTAAGCATTGTCTTCTGTTGTGAGTAAGTAAAGATCTTAGTAATAACAGCTGCCCTTCATACTCTCCCTGCTAAAGAAATAGGTTCAATGTCTGTTATCCAGTACTCTAAATTTCTTTCCAGTTTTTGCATACTTTTAAATTGACAATTTAACTTTGGTGCTAGGTGTTTGAGGATGCTCATGTTTGAGGATAGATTGCATAGCAGTTCAGATTATTCAGATAAAAGCAATTGCATTTTTAAGGTTCCAACATAAAATTAAAACTGGAAAAATGCCACCTTACTTTGCAGCGGTGAGATTGTATATGTGTAAGCTAATGTATGTAATTTGGGCCATTCCTTCTTGTTAGGTGGTATGAAAGAGGCATTTCGGCTGAAATCAGTCAAGCATTAGCTCTAGTATAGTTTTTCTGTACGTGTCACTAAGGCATTAGATGTTACGGAAAGTACTGATGGCTTTTTCAGTCATCACACCTGCACTCACTGCTCTTTGAACAATTAATGGTTACTCAAAAGTAATGGTGTTCAGTTTGGTATTTTGGGGGGAGATGATAGGAAAAGGGGTGCTTCAGACTTTCTTCCCCTTTTTCCATTACTTGGGCGCCTGGGTCATCCTGTGGCTTTAAATTAGGAGGAAACTCGGAAAATCTGAGGGACCCGTTGTATGTTAGGCAGGTGATCCAGGCCCAGCCTTGAGAGGAATGCTGTGTGGTATTTTTGGGGGGGTTCATCCAGGTCCTGCATTGCTTTTTCAGACCAATTGTGACAGATTTTGTCTCAGTTTGTTACATTTTGATTCTAGGGAACTAGACCCCATGTAGCAGCTGCTGATTTTTCTGAGCTGCATCTTGTCAGGATGCCTATCAAATATACCCTTAGTGCAGTTCTAACTGTTGTCTTATGCGTGGGGTTTTTACCTCACAGGAAATGAAGCTGGCACATGGAGCTTCCATCTCCCTACAGTTTTCTGTTCCTTTGGCTGTGCGTGTCCACTGCCACTTTGAATTGGCAGTCATGGTAATGTGATAACTATAAAGAGATGTGTTATGGAAGAGATCCAGGTGAAAACTAGCCTGGTTTGCCCTCTTCTCTCTGTTTAGTTCGAGTGGAAGAATAGGGCAAATACACAGTCACAGAGAAGGTAAGAACAGGGAATGCAATTGCCCGTTTTTAACAGCAGCTTGTATTTGTGTTCCTTTAAATTCCGTGGTTAAAGTGATTGTGAAACCGTAGCTTAAAAGACTGAGTTTTCAGATCCTATGCAAGAGTAACTGATCAGATGTTTTCAATATCTATTCTTTTTGTTTCAGGTTAGAAGTCGACTTTATGTAGGTAAGCATATTTTTCATACTGTTTCTTTGGAGTATAACTTTATTTTTCTTCTGTTCTTTTAATGATTTGTATGTTGCAACACTTAACTGTCTTTCTCTTCTTAGGAAGAGAAAAGCAGCTTGCCAATAAAATTTCTGAACTAGTTGAAGACAAATGTAAAATTCTTGAAAAACTGAGCCTTTGCAAAAAAGAGGTAATGGTCCTCATTTATTGCTTTCATATGTGTCACAGAAATGCATTCAACTTACCTAAACATCTCACTTTGAGATAACTTTGATATTTTAAAACCTTTTAAAGTGATTCTTCAAATAGTTTTTCCTGTTAGTGTCTTTAAGTGCAATTAAGGTGTTAGCAAGTTCTGCCTTTATTCTTGATTCAGTATATTTTGTTGGAAACAACTTTAAAATGTCTTTGTGATGCTGGGATAATCTATTAGGGTTAAGGCTTTTCTGTTTCCCAGCGAGATGCATTTTTTACTATTGAGGTGGTGGCTATGTTTCAGACTAGAGCATCATAAATAAATGCTGTTATTTAAGCAGTTCTTTATATATATATACTATATATATATTTATATATATTCTCACATAAAGTATCTCCTTTTCAGTTTGAAGATTTAGAATTGTCTCTGAAGGATGATAATGTTATGAAAGAGTCAACAGACACATCCTTTTTTGAGGTAAAAACATAAATGGAAATTGTTCTTCTTACAGTGTAAGGCAGTGTTTCAGGAACATGTTCCCCATATTAAAAACCAAAACAAAACCAAAACACAAAAACCAACAAAAAAGAGAGCAAAAAAACCCCCAAACCTCCCTAATTGTATTATTTGACAGTGTTGTTATTTTAGTCCTGGGTTACTTAAAACAACATTGAAGCAAGTCATTTAAGAGAAGTGTATGTAGCAAATTACTAAAAATTATTAATACCAGAGCAAATGGCAAATTAGATAATATTTATTTAATTTAAAAAATTAGTTTCTTTTTCTCAGGTGGAGAGAATAGTGCATGAATATTTTTTTCTCACATATGATTTAATTTATATATATTCTATAGTCTGCTGGAGCACAATTGTAGACAAAATTACCACTGCATCGTTTATATTTCCCAAACTTTGAATACATTTTTAAGAGTCCCAAAAAAGTAAATCAAATACGTCATAATCTCTGTATAATGTAACAAAAAACCACATAGCTTTATTTCACTCTGCATCTCAGACCCTCTAGAGCTGTTACAGGTTTTGTTAACGTGCAAGAGTCTCTAGAGTGCTTTGAGATTTATCCTTGATATGGTGAAATCTGTTAAATGTATTTTGCTGTCATATTTAAAACATACTTGTTGTCTTCATGTGTAATTAATGTCAAATGTTTTATATTAACTGTCAAAACAACTTGATACAGGAAGCACATGAAAAACTTAACAAGTCAAACTTGGAACTCAAGCAAGAGATAGAGAACCTAGAAAAAGAACTGGAAGATGAAAAATCTAAGCAATCAGAAAATGATAACTTGGTAAGAAGACGTAGAATCCTATCTTTGTCACTATTAATTAAAAAAAAATCCACAAAAAAACAACTTATTTGTGGAGAAGACAGACTATTCTCTTGGATTTTTTTGAAACAAAAACTACATTTCCTGCTTTGTCTCCCCTCATACTGCCTGTAGCATATTAGAAAAATGACACCCATAAAGGAAAATACTTGAAGAAAAGCTGTTTTTACTGATTAGGCAATAGAACCTTCACTGTTTGAAAATTAGAATAACTATTAATTGCCTAGACCTTTTCATTCAAATCTGTGGAAGAAGCTAAATGGAAAATAATAATTTTCAGGTGACTGAAATTCAGAAGAGATTGGAGTCTTTAGAGAATGAAGCCAAATCTATACAGTCACAAATTGATGAGGTATGTCCAATATTCATAGTTTCTGTTGCCCAATCTTTGCAATTTCTCTGTTCTCCACATAGTTACTTGTACATTTTTTTCCATTAAGGATGAAGGAATAATACACTGTGTAAATGAAAAGACTTTGTAAGACTTGGTACTTTTGTATGTTTTCATTTAGCAACTTTGAATTTCATACAGTGACTGACATTTATTGGGAAGTATAGTTACCTTGTCTGGTTTTCTTTTTTGCCTTTTCAGTCCACACAGTGTTGCCAAATTATAATCAGCAAAACCTGTTGAAATTGTAGGGAAGATGTGAGAAGACATATCCAGTTGTGGGTGCCCCTTCCCTGGCAATGTTCAGGGCCAGACTGGAGGGGACTTTTGGCAACCTATTCTGGTGTGAGGTGTCCCTGCCCGTGGCAGGGGACTTGAAAATTGATGATCTTCCAGGCCCCCTCCAACCCAAAGCATTTTGCATTTCTATGTATAGCACAGCTAGAACACCTAGGAGTAAGTTCAATAATACCATCACGATCCCACTTGTATCTTCACCTATACTTGTGGAACAACACACTTTTTTGTTTCGCTCAGACCAAGTCAACCCTAAAAGTGTATCAGATTAATACAGAGAGACTGAAGACTTCTGTTCAAGATGCAGTAGATGAAAACTGCCATCTCCAGGAAAGTGAGAAGCAGGTATGTTCTTCCTAGTGATCCTTAGGAATACTGTATTTTCTTATGATAATATGTAAATGTGATTTCCCCAAGGAGCTCATCCTCCACACAAGAACCTTATTAACAAACGTGTTTTCTAGTAAATGGAATGAGGAAGAGGACATGACTTGAAAATCATTTTATGTTGGAATAACTCTGTCCAAAACAGTACTGTTTTCAAAGAAATTGATAATTAGAGTTTGTGGGGAAACATGCATAGTGTTCAGTGAGAAAGAGCATATGGTAAAAAATACGGTTAAAAATAATACTTACTATTATCTTACACCAAGTTCTGACAGTTAGTCTACATCTTATAGGCAATCACTTTATATCAAGCAAAACCAGGGAAGTCAGTAAAAACAGCTCCCAGGATGTAATAAGCTTAGCAGGTTCCTAGATAAATAATAAGAGTTGATGAAGCCTAGTCATGAGAGAAAGTATCTGCTTTGAAAATCGGATTCTCCTTTGAGATTGCTGTAAGCATTTGAGTTAATTATATTAGAATAGCTATATCCTTTTTCTTTTTTTTTTTTTTTTAAAGATGGAATTTCACTTTTGCTCAAAAGGTGACAAAGGTGTTACTTGTTCACAGAAACTAGAGTACTTCTTTCTTCTGTCCACTTGCACTAATGGGTCATAGTCTTCTGGCACATCATAGTTTAAACATGGTAACAGATGTGCTGTCTCAGATTTATGATGTGCCAGAGTGAGGATTGGGCCTTTTAGTTTGAACAAGGGAATTGTTAATGAACTCCAAACTTTCTGTGCTTGTTTTTTTGTAGGAACATTAGAAATATATAATGCTTTAGCTTATTGCAAATCCTTGCTGTTTCTCTTTATTGGAATCTTTATAGGTATATAAAGGCAAGTCAGTTTATTTCATGAGAAAAGAATCTCTTAATGTTTAGCTTCCCTTTGAAGATGACATTTACTGATAAAAGTAGTTGCCTGCATATGTCTTCTGAGCAGTATTAGCATAAAGAGTATTTTTGTTTCATCTGCAATAATGTAGTTTGCATGATGCTGCAAATTCATACATGGCTTTTACTGCTTGAAAGGTGCCAAGTGGGGTTCACCCAGTTCTAGTCACGCTTTGGTTTATACCTTCTAGCATATTTTTGATAAGTAGTGTTCAGTCCCATTTGTCCATTGGCATGGTAGTTCCCCTGTTTACTATTTTCTGCTTTGGTTTGTTTTTTGTTTTTTAGTATAGCTGGCTGTTACCTTGTTGCTCAACCTAGTTACTCCTTTCTGTACGGCTTTTAAATTTGTTGGCTGTTGTGCAACTTTAAGCAGTTTTTTGATAGACGCCAAGACAATTTTTTTTGGTACTGTATTCCATGTTTTTGCACTGCATATTTTTGTCTTAACAGAAATTTGCATCAGTTCAGTTTCATTCTCACAATAGGAAGGCATGGTTTAATTAGTTAATACATTGCAGTAGTTATTTTTAATGAACTGGTGCTGAAGTGTACTAATCCCTTTCCTGCTATAAAGTATTTTTGTGAAATGAGATTTTATGAGGGGTTGTCTGTAAAATGTAACCTTGGAATCTTCCAGTTGTTTTCATTAACCACAGTAAATGACAAAGATACATACTAGTAGGTGTTGATTATGTATAGTTTCTGTGACTTTCTATAATGGGGAAGCTTTTAAAAAATAAAATTTAAAAATTACTTTAAGAGGTATGGAGGGGAGTAGGATAAATAATACAGTTTTGCAAGCCATGTGAGTTTAAATAGCTCTCTAAAAAGCTTCCTGGTTTCTCTTACCTAACCAACCTCTTCTAGGTTGAAAAGGCATGGGCAGAATTTCAGAAGTGCATGCATATCGGGGAATGAATGTTCTTCTCTTCCTTTGACAGTGTTTGTAGCTGTTACCATTGCTATTGTCACATCAGTGTTTTTAAACTGAGTGGTATATTAACTGAACTGTACTTACAAATGTAGTACAATATCCTAACAACTAATTACAGTGGAGAGCTACTGCAGAGCAACTGGATGATAATACAGAAGCCTTAATTTTCAATTCTCAAGGTTTAACTGTCTTGCAGTCTCTGTCAATTTCTACTGATGGATGTGAGCTTAAAATTCTACTTATTTATACATAATATACATAACACACTCAAGTACTATACGTCCTTGATTTTTGGTTGCAATAGCCAATCGTGCTGAATTGTTATTTCCCTTTTTAGCTTTTACAAGAAGCTGAAGGATGGGGTGAACGATTTGGTGAACTAAATGAACAAACTAAGATGTTTGAATCATCTAAAGCAGATATAGAAGAAGTATTGAAAAATAAAGAGAGTGAAGTAAAGGTAAATTATGATAGCTAGCATTGAATTACATTACTCAGATTGATGGTAATCCTTGAGTTCCAAGAAAGTCTTAAAAACCTTTCCTTGTCTTAATATGCATTAAACTGTTCTGAGGTTTTGTTTGCTCTCTCCATCCTCTAATGTCATGTTTCCTGCTAAGCAAAAAAGGGTTGCTTAGCATCACAGTGGAGCAGTGTGATAGTCCTGGAAGCCATTATGTTAAATAAGGAAAAATCTTTTACTGCTGATGAAGTATTTGTTTGTTTTTAATTTGGAGTGCAGGAGTTGGGAGCATATTGTTACATGTGTGTACCTTGTGTACACAAGCCCTGCTAAAAGGATGCTATTTGAAAAGTCTTGGCTATCTAAAAGTACTGAGCTATTTGAAAAGTCTTTACAAGGGCATACCTGTTGACCTGAAGGTGTATGTTTTAGTAGAAAAATACCAGACATAAAGAATCCTGTATATAGAGCTCACTTAATCTGCTAAGAAAACTAAGAACAGTAATTGTGAAACAGTAATTGTAATGGTAACTTCATTTTCATTACTTGTGTTTATTTTACTGTTTGTTTTGTGGGGGCTTTTTCTTAGTCACTCACCCAGTACTTACTGAAGATGAAGGACTGGAGTTCAGCAATAAGAGAAGATGATGACACTGAAGATAATCACTGGGACATAGATATAAAGTGTGAAACAGAGAATGGAGAGCCCTTAGGTATGACTTGTGTAGCTTACTATCTTTAATACTAATTTAATGGTTGTTTTAGAAATACAGAAACTTCCAGGCAAGCTGAAACATTAACTTTGTAGAAGTTGGATTTTTAAAACTCACCTTAATGTTGTTAACCTCAGACAGTTAACTAATACTTAGTATTAAGTGGTGATCCTCAAACATTTTTGGTAGTAATCTTGCATTTCTTCTTGGAACACCTCCCAGCAGTAGCACTCTGGGTCCTTAGAGCCTAATTTCATCTTCTTTATACACAGGTGTTACTACTTGTAGGCAGTATGGTGGCACTGAAATCAGATGGGTGGTGATGTAGGTCCCCTTAAAATGGCAGCACAGGAGAGCCTTTCTTCCTCCTTTTCCTTGTTGCAACTTCTTTTTATGCTGGTGCTGATTATACCATTGGGCACATCCCAGTAAATCTTCAGTGTGTATTCAGCATCTCTTTTAGCATGAGCATTGACAGACCAAGCATTAGAATATTGGCATATCCCTTCCCTCTAAGCTATGCCTCTCATGGTATGTTGGGGATCGCTTTTTTATTAAAAAAAAAAAAAGAAGTAAGCTGTCAGAAACTTTTTTGTGCTTTTCAAATGACAAATTATTCTATTCTGTCAATTAGATGATCAACAAAAACGAACTGTAAAGAAATTGATCTATGCTGCAAAGGTATGTGATTTTCAGAAACTTGTGGAAGGACGGGGGGGAACTAGACATAATACGTGCAATGTATAGCATATATATAGTTGTATCACAATTCAGTGTCTTTTAATGTTTAATAAGATAATTTTGCATGTATACAGTTTCTGTATCTTAAAGCTCATTTTAAAGCTCTTAATCTTAAAGCTCATTTTAAAAAATTCTTATTGTAGTTAAATGCTTGCTTAAAGACCCTGGAAGCAGAAAGAGATCAAATGTATTCAAAGCTGTCTGATGAAACTAAAGCGAAAGGAGAACTGACAGGTAATGTTGTTTTGCTTTTATGATCAGTAAGATGCTGCTTTTGTAAAATAATGTTACAGGCTGTAAGCATTACTAGCAGTAAAAGCACAGTTAAGTTTCCATTAAAAGCTCTGTTTGATTTTTAAAATGCCAGTTTGAGTTTAAGTTGCTTAGCTGTTTCAAATATTTTGGAGGTAAAGCAAATGAAGCTGCTAAAAGTATCATTTGCAAATTTTGTTGTACTCTGTTGGAATATTCTATAACTTAACAGTTTCAGAATCTTAAAATATGTGGGAAAAATTATGCTAATATATGGATTACTTTCTTTACATAATTTCTGGGCATGAAACAATGAAGTTTTAATATAAATTTTAAGATGGTAGTTTAAATCTAATATGCTTGTAATGGGTGTAAGCTCAGAATGTTTTAAAATCCAAAATACTACATTTAGAGAATTGAACCTAAAAGCAACTTGTGCTGTTTTCTTTTTTTCCTTTGCTGTGTAGGACATAGTGAATTAAGCCTTGTGAAAAGAAAACGCTGCTACTTTTAATTCACATTAAAGCCTGTGATTAGCTATTGGTTTCATAGATAACAGCCAGTAGAGGAGCTGTCACATTTGAATGTACTGTATTTTGTTATTTGGATGATTAAATGCACGGTAAAACAATTTTTCAGGCTTTGATGGTCTTTTAAACAGACCTTTTGTGCTAGTATATGATGCATGCTCAGAACTGTGCTTTGTGTCAGGTAAAAAGAGGAGTTGATGGCTTCCCATCAAAAGTAATACTGCTTCTCAATTTGTATAGATTATTGAAATATGATAACATGTTATTGCTAATATTAAAAATAGAATCAAATGTTTTTACAGACTTTTTGCATACTAAAATATAGTAATTTTTTTTAAGTGTGTGCTGTACAAACCTAATAATCTTTAAATTTGGCAGAACGTATAGAAAACCTTCAAAGTCAACAAGCTTCCTTGCAGTCTGAAAATGAATGTTTTGGAAGTGAAGTTCAAAAGCTTCAGCAGAAACTGAAAGTAATGACTGAGCTTTATCAAGAAAATGAAATGAAACTACACAGGTGCTGGTTCCATTTTATATTCAATGCTTACTGTTTGATTTGAATGTAACCCTGCAGTATGGGGGACTGAAAATTGTTCAAAATTTGAATACTGCTTTTCAGAGTTTTCTGAACTGCGAGGATCCTGTTACATTACACCTTCACATATGTTTGTGATCACAGTAATATTATAGGAACTGTTTTCATGAAAGTAGTGGTATATTATTTTAGGACTTTTCCACCAGCAAGTACAGAAGTAAAAATAAAATGCTACATGCTTTCCAGTTTTGCCCACCTTATTTCACAGAATGAAAGCTTGATTTGTTTGTTTTTGGTTTTTTAAACTAAGATGTGTAATGCAGCTATCAAAATTGCTGAAAGATAATCAATAGATGCTTTAACTGTGAGGTGTATTTTTATATAGCAGAGAGTGCTAGTAATATAAGCAGAGAAGTGATGCTGTGTGAAACTGAGTTTAGAGTCGAAACACAGGCAAGCTAAGTATTACAGGTCAGCAACACCAGAACCCCTGTGCATCAGGCTTCCCCACCAGGAAAGTGGTGAGCTGGACTATCTGCCTTATACTCAGGATGACAGTAGGGATGATTTTCTGTTGATTAGAATGGGATTGGGCATGTAGTAACCTTCAGAAGTATGTGTGTGGATGGGGCAGAAAGGGATTGGAGGCATGATGGCAAGATTGCAGTTGTACAAGACAGAAATAATTTCTTCAAGGAGCAGACATAATCTGGAAGGCAGTAAGAGAAGCAGCACAAATACTAATCCTCTACTAGAGCAATATGTG
>JAAWXA010000009.1:16082610-16133048 GCA_038090715.1 Florisuga fusca
CAGAATGTGTAGAGGAATGGCCTGAGCATGTGTACACAACCCCATGTTTGAGGCACTCTGGTGCTAAGTACAAGGTGGGAGGCGTGAGCTTGTGTTAAGCCCCCGCCCCCACCCAATCAGGGTTTGCCTCAGCTGCGCAGGAGCAGGACTGGGTGACCAATAAAAGGTGAGTTTCCCAATACATGCGGGCTCACTCTCGAGCAGCCAGAGGAGAGGTTAGCTGAGTCTGGAGCGGAAGCACCGAACGAGGCTAGCCGAGTCTGAAGGCAGAACTATCGGAGCACTGACTGTGCACCTGGGTGAGAACACCTCATTGACTTTGGAGCGCCGCACCCCAAGAAAGGTTCGGCCACTTACATCTGGTGGAGAATGCGGGCAGAGACCACGGTATAGCCCCTGATTAGGCGAACCAGGAAGAAGGGAGCCAGTTCAGCGCAACGCAGCACTGACAGAAATACCGAAGAGTCGGGATAGAGTTGACCGGAGCCGGGAAGCTGAGTCAGGTAAGAAGGATTGCTACCTTTTCTCTATCATTGACTCACTGAAAGAAAAAATGGGACTGTCGCTTGGCACCCCTGCTAATGAGAAACTTCCAGAGAAGCCAATAACGTGGACACGAGCAAGAACTCTCCTCCACATTGCTTGCGTGGGAACTTTGGCGAGAGGTGGGTAACTTGATATGCTACCTCGATACTCAAGAGAAAGAAAAGCACGTAACTGACTTAGAAGGCACATGGAGGATTATAATTAATGCATTAAAAGAAATAAAAGCCGAGGCGAAAGCTGCCGCTACCATCATTACAATGCCTATGAACATTGTTCCTACAGCACCTCCGCTAGAAGCAGATTCTAACGCTGTCCCCACGGCACCTCCGCTACCTACTCCTCCTCCTGAGTGTGGTAGGACTTGGAAGGCGTTCTTAGGATTAGGGGACAAAGGCTTTGCTGTTAAAGGAATGTCAGGAAAAGCACATCACTCCATAGCTGACTTTCTGTCTGACATCGGGCCAGAGGAAGAGGAAGAAGTGTCCGCTCCGAGCACCAAAAACAAAGTGCAGGAGAATGCGGAAGTGCCGGCAGGCTGCGCCCCTGAGATGGGCACTCTCATTTGTTACCTGAAACTGCCCCTACTGCTACCTCCCGGTTTGGGGGAGAAAAAAGGAAAAGAAGCAGCTGCCCCAGCCACCCCACCAGTTGCATCTGCCAACTTAGAAGAAAAAAATAAAAGCCCTTCTTGACCAGATAACTGAACAAACTAATCAGACAATGAAGTCTTTAGAGAAGAGGGTTGAAGACAGAGCAGCGGTCTAAAGAGCAAAAGACGTCATCTTTTCACAAATACCGGGAGTCATCCACCTTCTCGGACAATGATGATGACGTTTTAACCCCGCTATGAACACGTCAAAACAAACAAGGCATTAAAGGTGCCGATAAGCCCTGGCCTGAGAGGTGGACCGGTTTTGTTCGTGATGCCATCCTCGAGAGGGAATGGGAGGCTAGCAACCACTGCTTGTCCCATCTTGCTTGGTAACGGCGGGGCGCCTCATTATGAACAACACACCTGGAAAATCCTGCAAAAAGCCAAAAAGACATTAAAGGAAGGAGGACTAAAGACAGAAAGTGGCAGGGCCATCCTGGATTGGCTCTTCACCGCTGACACAAATAGCCCCCATGATTGTTGTAATTTGGCCAAGTACCTGCTCACACCCTCACAGCAAATCATCTGGTTCAAGGAGTGGGAGCGCCTGGCTCAGGTAGAAGCAAACCACACTCGAGCAGTTGGGGATCCATTATTAGGGGTGACCGCCGAGATGTTCATGGGCTCAGGACGCTATGAAGACGTCAATGTTCAGCTTCAGTTCTCAATAGCACTCCATCACACGGCTGCACAACTAGCCTGCCAATCCTTCTATGTTGTTCCAGAGCCTAATCCGCTTCCCTTATTTATCGCCGTAAAAGAAGGGATGACTGAGCCTTTTCAGCACTTTGTTGATCGACTTCATCAATCTATCATGACTCAATCTGACCTAGGACCAGAGCAAAAAGACTCTATGCTCAAATTATTGGCATTCAAAAATGCAAATCCAAAGATGCAGTCGCTATTTTCCACCATGCCAAAAGCAGCTGATGTGTCAGAAATGCTAGAAGTTGCTGCCAGGGCAGCCCAAACGCAGCAAAGTCAGGCTATGGCCAGTGCCTTTGCCTTTGCCGTGGAGCCCACCCAGAAACTTCTCATGGCAGTTGCACAAAAAATAGACAGAAGAGGAAATTCATCCAGGAAATCCACTCCTGTTTGCTATTGATGTGGGGCCAGAGGCCATATGAGAAGAGCTTGCTCTGTCACAGTGTGGTGTGATCGATGTCAAAAGGACAATCACAGCAATTCAGGTCTGCAAAAAATGGGCGGAGCAGTGTAAAGGGCCCCTTTGCCAGGACACAAATAGCTGGGCCAACGCTCTATGCCAGCTCCCCACCCCAGCCACAAGGGGAAGCTTGGGCCTTGTGCCAGCAGCAGTAGATGTCACTCTTACGTCAACTCAAGTGCAGCGGATCCCAACAGGAATACATGGACCTGTGTATCACGAGAATAGCATGGCTGGAGCTTTACTGATTGGCCGCTTCTCTACTGGTGTCGCAGGACTTACTGTTCTCCCAGGAGTAATTGATGCAGATTATACAGGGGAAATCATGATCACCTGTTTTACATTAACGCCCCCCCCTGATAATCAAAGAAGGTACACGGATAGCACAATTGGTCCTTCTCCCAAAAATGAATCTGGGGAAGAATGATTCTGTGGCACGGGGCACCCAAGGCTTTGGATCTTCTGGAATCACTCTGGTCACCTTAGTGCAGCAGATGAAGACAAGGCCTATCGTGATTGTACAGTTGGCTGCTGGTAGTGAGGTTAAGACTCTTTCTATGATGATGGACACTGGGGCTGATGTTACAGTAATCAACTATAATGTGTGGCCACGACACTGGAAGCTCATCACTGCCCTCGATGCTGTTTAAGGAATAGGTGGTGGTTCCACTCCTCTTCAAGCCCTCAGCCCCGTGCAGTTGAAGTTTCCTGAAGGACAGGCAGTGACTGTGCAACCCTATGTGTTACCATTACCAGGGCAACTTGGAGGATTGACTGGCAGGGAGGTCATGAGCCAATTAGGGGCCGTTCTCTCTATTCCCAAATCCACCCAACCCCCTCAACATTTTTAATGAGGGCCACTGCAGAGGCGCCGCCAGCTCCCAGGCTTCGGTGGAAGACAAACACCTCTGTCTGGGTGGAGCAGTGGCCTTTACCTAAACAGCGGCTAGAAGTTGACAAACACCTAGTGCAAGAGCAGCTGGATGCAGGACACATCCAGCTGTCTGTCAGCCCTTGGAACACTCCCATCTTTGTAGTCTCAAAGAAGTCGGGGAAATGGTGATTGTTGCACGACTTCCGTAAGGTCAACAACCAGGTGTGGCCGATGGGTGCCCTCCAACCCAGATTGCCTTTACTTACTCTGTTGCCCAGAGATTGGCAACTTTTGGTCGATCTTAAAGATTGCTTTTTTACTGTCCCCTTACATCCCGAGGACACTGTTTGCTTTGCCTTCACCATCCCATACAGGCATCCATCTCTGTACCCTTACAGTAAAGATTTTCCTCATATGTAGGTTGAACCTCTTGTGTTGAAGTTTGTGACCATTGCCCCTTGTCTCTCACTGGACACCACTGAGAAGAGTCTGGTCCTATCCTCCTGATACCCACCCGTTTGATATTTATAAGCATTAATGAGTCCCTCCTCTCTGGGCTGAACAGACCCAGCTCTCAGCCTTTCCTGGTGTGGTAGATGCTCCAGCTTCCTAATCATCTTAGTGGCTCTGTGCTGGACTCTCTTCAGTAGTTCCTTGACCTTTGTGAACTGGGAAGCACAGAATTGGATACAGTATTCCAGATGGGCCCTCACCAGGACCAAGTAGAGTGGGAGGATAACTTCCCTCCATAGCAAACACCTGCTTGCTATGCTCTTACTGATGCACTTCAGGACGTCACTTGTCTTCTTGGCCATTGCTGGCTCAGGGTCATACTATTGTCCATCAGGACTCCCAGGTCTTTTACCATAGAGCTGCTTTCTAACAGGTCAGCCCCTCACCTGTACTGGTACATGAGGTTATTTCTCCCCAGCTGCAGGATCTTACATTTGCCCTTGTTAAACCTTATTGAAGTAACTTCAGTACAAGTGACTATCGCTCAGGACTGATTGTTGTAGCCTGTGACAGCATGATCCTCCAAGCCACACTGGTATATTTGCTGAGCTGGGTGAAGCTGGCTGTTAGAGCATAAGTGGAGGGATGTCCTTTGTATTAGAAGCGTATTCCAGACCACTGAAAAACTGGGGAGATGTTGGATGTTTTGGTTCTATTATTTTGTTTACATTCTTGTTTGCGCTAATCTAGGGCCCAGAAGTTCCAATGCTGCTCTGTTTACTACTAGGCTTTCTACTTAAAGGGTTAATGAAGCAAGGTATTCCATTCCCTAAATAAAAAGAATGTCACAGAACTCTGAACTTAACATTTCCTGGAGTATTTCTCTCTGATGCTGTACCTAAACTAATACAGAAGTAGAATGTCAGATGTCACAATGCCCAGACTCTTCTGAGTACTCTTAAATTGCATTCCAAGTATCCCCTTCCATCACACCTAAAGGTTCCTCTTGACCACCACCACCTGATCAGTTAGGTCAATATTAACCTCCAAGATAAGCNTGGGGGACTGAAAATTGTTCAAAATTTGAATACTGCTTTTCAAAGTTTTCTGAACTGTGAGGATCCTGTTACATTACACCTTCACATATGTTTGTGATATTATAGAAACCGTTTTCATGAAAGTAGTGGTATATTATTTTAGGACTTTTCCACCAGCAAGTACAGAAGTAAAAATAAAACGCAACATGCTTTCCAGTTTTGCCCACCTTATTTCACAGAATGAAAGCTTGATTTGTTTGTTTTTGGTTTTTTAAACTAAGATGTGTAATGCAGCTATCAAAATTGCTGAAAGATAATCAATAGATGCTTTAACTGTGAGGTGTATTTTTATATAGCAGAGAGTGCTAGTAATATAAGCAGAGAAGTGATGCTGTGTGAAACTGAGTTTAGAGTCGAAACACAGGCAAGCTAAGTATTACAGGTCAGCAACACCAGAACCCCTGTGCATCAGGCTTCCCCACCAGGAAAGTGGTGAGCTGGACTATCTGCCTTATACTCAGGATGACAGTAGGGATGATTTTCTGTTGATTAGAATGGGATTGGGCATGTAGTAACCTTCAGAAGTATGTGTGTGGATGGGGCAGAAAGGGATTGGGGGCATGATGGCAAGATTGCAGTTGTACAAGACAGAAATAATTTCTTCAAGGAGCAGACATAATCTGGAAGGCAGTAAGAGAAGCAGCACAAATACTAATCCTCTACTAGAGCAATATGTGGCACCTTTTTAAAGTATTAACTTTTAGTAACATGCTATGTGGTGTAAATGTTTGTACAGATATTTGGCACTTTTGTAGATGTAACAAAATGTAGACATCCACTACATTAATGTTTGATCTTAGAAAAGGCCAGGGAGAAGTGGAAAGGAATCTACTAAAAAGAAGCTATGATGGGCAGTTAGAAAATAAAAATGTTTGCAGACTGTGTGGATGATACTTAAAAATACTACACTGAAGCTCAACAAATGTGTGCTGCTTAGCAAAGACTTCAGAAAAAGCAAAAAGGTGTGGGGAGAAGCTGACATGATGAGATAGCAAAATATAGGAGGCTATTGGTATTAACAAGGAACCTTTTAAAAAGCCAGTTGTGTTCAAACAAGGGAAATAAAATGGGAAATGAAGATTGGGCTGAAAAGAAGTTTGGTTTTTAGTTTGTTTTATTTGATTTTCCCCCCCAGTGAAATAGTCTTTGGGTTGTTTTCTAAATCCCTTTTAGAAATAGTGATAATCTAATGGTTTCATACAGAAAATTAACAGAATAAACTAATATAAATACAAGCATGCTATTTAGGCCACTTCATATGTTGCCTACAAAATTCTTATCTGGATAAATATTGTGTATTTATTGTGCCTAAATAGTTGGAGAAGGTCTTGACAGACCAACTACAAAATTGTTGACTTCAAACAGAATTAGTGATAGCTTTTGATTTTTCCTAAAGGAAGCTGACAGTAGAAGAGAGAGAACGCCTACAGAAGGAAGAAAAGCTTTCTAAAGTAGATGAAAAAATTAATCATGCTGCTGAAGAACTAAACAGCTACAGGTAATTACAGATCTTAGTTGCTGCAGTCATTTGTTGCAAAGTGAACAAAATGTGATGGAGAATTGATAAAAACACCAGTGTAAGTGAAAGTCTTTTCTTCCACTGTCTTTGTTTTTTGTGTGTTTGTGTGTAGTATTACATACTAAGGGATTTTTTTTCTTTGTTAAAAATCTGAGTATGGAAGGTCACTATCAGCTTTTCTTCCGTTTGAATGGTAGTTGTATTGACATATTAGTTTTAATGGAATGATAGCAATGGGTCTTAAATCTAGGTCCCTTTGAACAGAGACAAAAATAGGAAGCTAAGAGAATACTGTGAAATAAATGCAATGTTCAGTTTTCCTATGGATGCTAACATGCTTGTGTTATAGTAGTCTATTTCTGTATCTCTAAGCTTCTCACACAGTACAGTTGTTTAGAAATCCTGTACTAAAATTCAGTGATGTGGGAGTATTTTCTGTAGCTGTTTTAACTGTTTTGCTCTGGTTTGTGTTACACGGCGTACTTCTCATTTGTTTCCGTGGTTTCTGAGACTGTGGCACAATTCTTCAGTCTGTAACACATACTCCTCATCTTCCTTCAATGTTCATGGGAGTATTGACTCTGACTGAACAGCACCATCAGCAATCTTCCCCGCAGAGTTAATTAGATGAATTCTTTCACTGGAATGTAAAGTAGACATTCTTCAGTATTCATACAGGAGGACAGAACTCATCTTGACGTACTCAGAACATGAACTTGGGAGACATCTTTAAAGAGATTGTTATTATTGCTAATGGAGTATGATGAAACGAGGTATTTTTGCCCAGCCTGCTGAAAATGTAGAACTAGAGAGGTTCTGCACAGGGCAGCTGGCAGCAAAGGTGGCATCTGTAGCAGAATGTGTAGAGGAATGGCCTGAGCATGTGTACACAACCCCATGTTTGAGGCACTCTGGTGCTAAGTACAAGGTGGGAGGCGTGAGCTTGTGTTAAGCCCCCGCCCCCACCCAATCAGGGTTTGCCTCAGCTGCGCAGGAGCAGGACTGGGTGACCAATAAAAGGTGAGTTTCCCAATACATGCGGGCTCACTCTCGAGCAGCCAGAGGAGAGGTTAGCTGAGTCTGGAGCGGAAGCACCGAACGAGGCTAGCCGAGTCTGAAGGCAGAACTATCGGAGCACTGACTGTGCACCTGGGTGAGAACACCTCATTGACTTTGGAGCGCTGCACCCCAAGAAAGGTTCGCCCACTTACATCTGGTGGAGAATGCGGGCAGAGACCACGGTATAGCCCCTGATTAGGCGAACCAGGAAGAAGGGAGCCAGTTCAGCGCAACGCAGCACTGACAGAAATACCGAAGAGTCGGGATAGAGTTGACCGGAGCCGGGAAGCTGAGTCAGGTAAGAAGGATTGCTACCTTTTCTCTATCATTGACTCACTGAAAGAAAAAATGGGACTGTCGCTTGGCACCCCTGCTAATGAGAAACTTCCAGAGAAGCCAATAACGTGGACACGAGCAAGAACTCTCCTCCACATTGCTTGCGTGGGAACTTTGGCGAGAGGTGGGTAACTTGATATGCTACCTCGATACTCAAGAGAAAGAAAAGCACGTAACTGACTTAGAAGGCACATGGAGGATTATAATTAATGCATTAAAAGAAATAAAAGCCGAGGCGAAAGCTGCCGCTACCATCATTACAATGCCTATGAACATTGTTCCTACAGCACCTCCACTAGAAGCAGATTCTAACGCTGTCCCCACGGCACCTCCGCTACCTACTCCTCCTCCTGAGTGTGGTAGGACTTGGAAGGCGTTCTTAGGATTAGGGGACAAAGGCTTTGCTGTTAAAGGCATGTCAGGAAAAGCACATCACTCCATAGCTGACTTTCTGTCTGACATCGGGCCAGAGGAAGAGGAAGAAGTGTCCGCTCCGAGCACCAAAAACAAAGTGCAGGAGAATGCGGAAGTGCCGGCAGGCTGCGCCCCCGAGATGGGCACTCTCATTTGTTACCTGAAACTGCCCCTACTGCTACCTCCCGGTTTGGGGGAGAAAAAAGGAAAAGAAGCAGCTGCCCCAGCCACCCCACCAGTTGCATCTGCCAACTTAGAAGAAAAAATAAAAGCCCTTCTTGACCAGATAACTGAACAAACTAATCAGACAATGAAGTCTTTAGAGAAGAGGGTTGAAGACAGAGCAGCGGTCTAAAGAGCAAAAGACGTCATCTTTTCACAAATACCGGGAGTCATCCACCTTCTCGGACAATGATGATGACGTTTTAACCCCGCTATGAACACGTCAAAACAAACAAGGCATTAAAGGTGCCGATAAGCCCTGGCCTGAGAGGTGGACCGGTTTTGTTCGTGATGCCATCCTCGAGAGGGAATGGGAGGCTAGCAACCACTGCTTGTCCCATCTTGCTTGGTAACGGCGGGGCGCCTCATTATGAACAACACACCTGGAAAATCCTGCAAAAAGCCAAAAAGACATTAAAGGAAGGAGGACTAAAGACAGAAAGTGGCAGGGCCATCCTGGATTGGCTCTTCACCGCTGACACAAATAGCCCCCATGATTGTTGTAATTTGGCCACGTACCTGCTCACACCCTCCCAGCAAACCATCTGGTTCAAGGAGTGGGAGCGCCTGGCTCAGGTAGAAGCAAACCACACTCGAGCAGTTGGGGATCCATTATTAGGGGTGACCGCCGAGATGTTCATGGGCTCAGGAAGCTATGAAGTCGTCAATGTTCAGCTTCAGTTCTCAATAGCACTCCATCACACGGCTGCACAACTAGCCTGCCAATCCTTCTATGTTGTTCCAGAGCCTAATCCGCTTCCCTTATTTATCGCCGTAAAAGAAGGGATGACTGAGCCTTTTCAGCACTTTGTTGATCGACTTCATCAATCTATCATGACTCAATCTGACCTAGGACCAGAGCAAAAAGTCTCTATGCTCAAATTATTGGCATTCAAAAATGCAAATCCAAAGATGCAGTCGCTATTTTCCACCATGCCAAAAGCAGCTGATGTGTCAGAAATGCTAGAAGTTGCTGCCAGGGCAGCCCAAACGCAGCAAAGTCAGGCTATGGCCAGTGTCTTTGCCACTGCCATGGAGCCCACACAGAAACTTCTCGCGGCGGTTGAACAAAAAATAGAAGAGGAAATTCATCCAGGAAATCCACTCTTGTTTGCTATCGATGTGGGGCCAGAGGCCATACAAGAAGAGCCTGCTCTGTCACGGTGTGATCGATGTCAAAAGGACAATCACAGCAATTCAGCATGCAGGTCTGCAAAAAACGTGAGGAGCAGCGTGAAGGGCCCCCGCGCCAGGACACAAGTAGCTGGGCCATCGCTCTATGCCAGCTCCCTGCTCCAGCTACAAGGGGAAGCTTGGGCCTTGTGCCAGCAGCAGTAGATGTCACTCTTACATCAACTCAAGTGCTGCGGATCCCAACAGGAATACATGGACCTGTGTATCACGAGAATAGCATGGTTGGAGCTTTACTGATTGGCCGCTTCTCTACTGGTGTCGCAGGACTTATTGTTCTCCCAGGAGTAATTGATTCAGATCATACAGGGTGGAGCAGTGGTCTTTACCTAAACAGTGGCTAGAAGTTGCCAACCGCCTAGTGCAAGAGCAGCTGGATGCAGGACACATCCAGCTGTCCGTCAGCCCTTGGAACACTCCCATCTTTGTAGTCTCAAAGAAGTCGGGGAAATGGCGATTGTTGCACGACTTCTGTAAGGTCAACGACCAGGTGTGGCCGATGGGTGCCCTCCAACCCAGATTGCCTTTACTTAATATGTTGCCCAGAGATTGGCACCTTTTGGTGATCGATCTTAAAGATTGCTTTTTTACTGTCCCCTTACATCCCGAGGACACGGTTTGCTTTGCCTTCACCATCCCATACAGGCATCTATCTCTGTACCCTTACAGTAAAGATCTTCCTCATATGTAGGTTGAACCTCTTGTGTTGAAGTTTGTGACCATTGCCCCTTGTCTCTCACTGGACACCACTGAGAAGAGTCTGGTCCTGTCCTCCTGATACCCACCCGTTTGATATTTATAAGCATCGATGCGTTCCTCCTCTCTGGGCTGAACAGACCCAGCTCTCAGCCTTTCCTGGTGTGGTAGATGCTCCAGCTTCCTAATCATCTTAGTGGCTCTGTGCTGGACTCTCTTCAGTAGTTCCTTGACCTTTGTGAACCGGGAAGCACAGAATTGGATACAGTATTCCAGATGGGCCCTCACCAGGACCAAGCTGAGTGGGAAGATAACTTCCCTCCATAGCAAACACCTGCTTGCTATGCTCTTACTGATACACATCAGGACATCACTTGTCTTCTTGGCCATTGCTGGCTCAGGGTCATACTATTGTCCATCAGGACTCCCAGGTCTTTTACCATAGAGCTGCTTTCTAACAGGTCAGCCCCTCACCTGTACTGGTACATGAGGTTATTTCTCCCCAGCTGCAGCATCTTACATTTGCCCTTGTTGAACCTTATTGAAGTAACTTCAGTACAAGTGACTATCGGTCAGGACTGATTGTTGTAGCCTGTGACAGCATGATCCTCCAAGCCACACTGGTATATTTGCTGAGCTGGGTGAAGCTGGCTGTTAGAGCATAAGTGGAGGGATGTCCTTTGTATTAGAAGCGTATTCCAGACCACTGAAAAACTGGGGAGATGTTGGATGTTTTGGTTCTATTATTTTGTTTACATTCTTGTTTGCGCTAATCTAGGGCCCAGAAGTTCCAATGCTGCTCTGTTTTTTTCCCCACGGGCCTAAGTGACAATACTGTCTTCCATATTAATAAAAAAAAATCTGTATTAATAAGTCTTATGATTAGCATTGTGTTTACTGTATTGAAAATAAGTTTCCTCCACACTTTATTACAGTGTCATAAATCATAATAAATCCTGTTACAGGCAGCGAGCAAAGGATCTTGAAGAAGAGCTGGAACAAACCATTCGTTCTTACCAGAATCAGGTATGTGCTTTGTGTTACTTAGCATTGATGGCAAGTAGGAGGGATGTTACTTCAACTGAAATAACACTTTCAGTTAGGTTGTGATACTGTTCGTGGCTTGCTTTTGTTGGATAGATTTTGCTTTTTTTTTTTTTTTTTCTCAATGCCATCTGGTTTCAACTAACAGTTTCATTGCAGAGATCACCACGTAACTTTATTAGAAAGTTAAAATTTAAGTTTAGATGTCTCAGTATAAATTACCCACACGTTAAGTTTACAAATAAGAGCATATATGCAATCTTAATTTTCTTTTTTAGATGAATAGTGATCTAATTAATCTCTTTTGCAGATTACTTCACATGAGAAAAAAGCTCATGATAATTGGGTAAGTTCCGAGTGCTGTATTAACTTTGTGCGTCTTCCTTTTCTGTGATTTGAATACCTTGCATTATTACTTCTTTGTTTCTTATTAAAACAAGCCAAAATTAACTCTAACTTGTCACCTTTAAACATTAATTTCTTTCAGAAACACACAAAAGCATGTTAAAAATACTTCTACCATGTAAAATAGTGGGATAATTAAGCTGGATGCGTATGAGTGCAGTAGAATGACATTATGATACTATTTTCTAGAGTAATAAATCTGCTGGAATAACATCTTAACATTTAACAAGCATGCAACATTTTGCTAATAAAAGATTTTGGCCTTGTTTCAATGTCATTTTTAATGTTTTCCTTGGATATACTTCACTCCCTTTATCTACTAATAGAAGGCATTATGTCCTGTGAGAACAGTATGTTCCATTGACAGCTTCCAAAGAATGCTGCTACAAAATCTGTTTTTACCTTTTTCACAAAGAGGAAGCTTTAAAATATCTTCTGACTAATACATTCTTCAGTTTCATAGAATGGCCTGTATAAGAGAATCCTGTTAAAAGCTATGGTGTTTTATGGTGGTTGTCTCAGGTTTTGACTCTATGATTTTAACATAAAACTGTCTTATATAAAATTTGAGACTTCAAATCTTGTAAATATACTGTAGATGGTTCCAAGCAGCTATCACAAAAAGAAATTGATTTCTGCAGCTTTAAGAAGCTTCAGAAAGGCCATTATCATGTCTCAGAAATTTGGGTAGTAGTGCTTCTAATATCATCTAGTGACATGTGTGTCTGCTTCTTATGCTTTATGTACAATTAACATCTTGTGAAAATACAATCCATACACTTCAGATAGAAAAAAAATGTCTTGGACCTGTCACATTTATGAAGCAGTTGATAAAAAGCAATATCTAAGCATTTTTTTTTTTTTTAAAATCCCTTCCCAAAGCTGACAGCCCGAGCAGCTGAAAGACATCTCAACGATATAAAAAAAGAAAATGCACATAACAGACAAAAGTAAGTGCAGTCCTGATCTAATTCTAAACAAATGCAGTTTGGCATGTATGTTTTGGATTTATGCAAGTTAATGTTTTCTAGACCCATATTGATCAATTGTGGCCCTAACAGGGCAGTATTCCACTGGAGTTCTGAAAGAAAGTGAGTTATTTAAGCATTCCTGTAGTGGCAGCATGCAAGAAAGTAAGAATTACGTTAAGTATTGCAATATTTCAGGAAAAAAGCAAAATGCTGTACTAGAACTGAAAGGATTTAGGGGGTTGTTTTTTATTTGTTTGAAGTAGATAGCAACCAGATGTCAGGGTTACCTAATGATTTTACAGCTTATCTTGGAGGTTAATATTGACCTAACTGATCAGGTGGTGGTGGTCAAGAGGAACCTTTAGGTGTGATGGAAGGGGATACTTGGAATGCAATTTAAGAGTACTCAGAAGAGTCTGGGCATTGTGACATCTGACATTCTACTTCTGTATTAGTTTAGGTACAGCATCAGAGAGAAATACTCCAGGAAATGTTAAGTTCAGAGTTCTGTGACATTCTTTTTATTTAGGGAATGGAATACCTTGCTTCATTAACCCTTTAAGTAGAAAGCCTAGTAGTAAACAGAGCAGTCCAGTAAAACTTTTGCACTTCTTTGTTATTTACTACTTTTTTGTTGTTTATTTGCAGATTAACTGAATTAGAATTCAAACTTGACCTTTTAGAAAAAGATCCTTATGCTCTTGATGTTCCAGTTAGACCATTTGGCAGAGGTACAGTATTGAATTGTGAAATAGAGCCTAATTTTTTTGGTTTATGGTTTTGTTTCCTGAGATCACACACATATAATTGTTTGAAAACTGTCTTGGCCATGTGTGTAACAGTAACTTAAAAAAATAATTGGGTCATAAGTGATTCTAGGTCATGCAGAGTATTTTGTTGAAACTAAGACCCTTTGTAGTATCAATGAGAGTAGTCTGGGAATATGATACATGTAGTAATTAGAGCACAGTTTTCATTTCACTTACACAATTTCATTTTAAACTTCACCTGAGAAGTTAATTACTTTATACAGTTTGCTAAACTAAAAATTGTGAACTTGAGTATTTTGTTTTAACTGTTCCAGAGCATTCCCCTTATGGACCCTCACCAATGGGCCGGCCTTCATCAGAAACAAGAGCTTTTCTTTCTCCTCCAACTTTATTGGAGGGTCCTTTAAGGCTTTCACCTATGCCTCCAGGTGGAGGAGGAGGAAGAGGTACAATTCTTAAACTTCAAAACTTATCTATTCTGGATTTCTCTCTCCTCTACTACAAACCTGTCACACCTTTTCCTCTTGCTGGTGACAAAAAGTATTAAAATGACCTGTTCAGTTGGTCAAACTCTGTTTCAAATTTAGCTGGACAAACTCTTCCTGTTTTTCAGTCTTATTTTCAAGCTGTCTAAAGTGTAACAGTACAATGGATAATTTAGATGTTGCTAGTGTGTTGGTCATTGGATTTGCTTTAGAAGTGTAGATTCAGAGAAATGAGAAGCCAGACTTGATCAGTCTTGGTTTATTTCTTAAACAAATGTAGTTCTGATGAAATAGATCAGTGATTTTAAAGTATACAAGAGTTGATTAGTTTTCTAAACAAAGAATACTGCCACTTCCATCTCATTGGTCTACAGTCAGTGAGAGAAGAATGGAGTACCCATGTTTTCAAATACAGACAAAAAACAGACAGTTTTATTGGGGGCCACCATACTAGAAAGTTACTGTTTCATTAACTGTTTCATTCCTTTGTTCTAAGTTTTGAGGCAATCATACATGGAGACAGTTTCTTCACTAGTTATAAGTGGTACCAGGAAGGCTGTAAGGAGTAATATGCAGAGATTGAGTAGGTGAAAGCAAGCCATGGTGCCATGAGTTGTAAGGAAAGAAAACCACTGTTCCTTCATTTATTTTTTTAATGTTGATGGAAGTAGTCTAGACAAATGCTAAAATGGAGTTCACTATCTGTTACAGGTAATAAAGAATCTACTATTTAATTTGCTTCTACTGTTACACCTGATGAAACATGTACTTACTTCATGGGCACTATGTCTAAATGTCTCTTCTATAAAGATTTCACTAATTAACATTGCTTTTTACCTGCTTGAACTGTTCATTTACTTTATTTTTTTTTTAAAGCATACCCAGGTGCATATGAAAGTTGATTAATTTTCTAAGTCAGAAAAGCTTGAGATAGAATGTTCAACTTTAGCTCTGCCACACACAAGCCAAATCATACTTGACTATTTATTTGTATAGACAGTAAGTAATGAAACTGAGTGTAGCTTTAAATTATAGCTCAGCTGATGCTGGTGAGGAAGAATAAAAACTGGATTTCAGGATGCAGTACTAGCAAGGAGACTACGCAAAGCCTTTGATAATGCCCATTTCACAATGGAGAAGTGATGTACCCTGGGCAGATAAACAAACAATGTTTAGTGCCAGCTACAGAGCAATTACAGTGCTTGTCTTACTTTGCACAAGACACTAAATTTTAGGTTCAGTAATAATTTGATACCAGAATTTTAATTTTTCAGACCAAATTAATTTTAAAGCAATCCTACATCCTAAAATCACTCATCGTTAGTTTGTCTTTCACTTGGGTATGTGTTGACCTGTCTTCTCTTATTTTTTTTCTTGAAGAATGAGAACAATGTGGGTATTTTCTTACGATGAGGGGATTAACTCTGTGTGCTGATTTTGTTAGTTTGCTTCTGATCAATTTTGATCAAAAACCTGTGCAGCAGGTTTTTTAGCAATTGAGAAGATAAGTTGGACGAACTAGTGCCCTCATGATACAAATGAACTGAAACTCTTTAAGTTATTTTTAAAATTGCAGGTGCTCTAGTCTGCACTCTTACCAAGACTCTTTAATTCCAAATAAAACTTTTAAGCACTTCCAGTAAACGTAACTGGTCATCAGCAAACAGATGGAGAGTCCTGTGGAGCCGTGTACCTCTCATATGTTGACACTGTTCGCCTTCCATGATTTATTTTACTATTTGCAGACTTCATGAAGAAAGACATAATAGAAGATTTTAAATACCTGTGTAAATAACTATCTAACTTCTTCAACTAGGATCCAGAGGACCAACTGCCATGTATGAAGCTAGTAATGACAGAGGAGAACTGAGTTCTGATAGATTAACTGATCCCCACAGACCACCATCAGATACTGGATCCCTGTCTCCTCCTTGGGACCGGGAACACAGGATAATTCTGCCTCCACCAGGTATGAAAATATGTTTAGCTACTTCATTTTTCCACAGAGTTACTGACTTGCAGTGTATATATTTAAGTATTTTTTGCTTAATAATAGGAAATATTTTTTTTGGAATTGCATGTGCAACTGTACTTGAAAAGTTTATTTTTTTTAATAGTATTTTTTTCCTCCTTCTTGAGTGGTGTACTTCACTTTTACTACTTCTGTAATGCCTTCTAAAATAGGTATTGGTATTAGCAGTGTACAATAGGCTGTTTGGTTCCATCATTTTACTGGGGGTTTTAGTGCATCAAAACACTTGTCTGGGATGGATAATTAATAAGAAATCTAAGAAAGTAAAATGTTTTAATGGTAACCAAACTTTAAATAAATAAATAAAATCCAGCTAATGGTGACAAATACTATGTTTTTCAGAACAACACATATTATTGCAAGAGTACTATAGTAGAGTCATCCTGTTTGGTACATATTTTCATATTATACTGCCTCTTTAGTAACAAAATCAGTCCTGGCTTTTTCAACTAAACTTCTGTATTGGACATTATCACATCAGAAAGATGGAGGATACTACTGGTATTTCTAAAGCCCACAGTGCAGGAGGAAGGACAATCCTTCTGTATACCTGTAATAAAGAAGCAAAAATGCTACAACTGAAAACAAAAAAATAAAAAATAGGTAAATATACATGTTAGAGTACCTCGATTATTAGATGCTACAAGCAGTATTTTAATTGTTACACATGAGAAGCCTGATTATTAAAGTCCAAGTCTGCTCATGATGCAGTTTCTCATTTGGCAGATCTGATCTGTTGACAGAATACTGCCAGGGATATAGTCTTGTTTCCTTAACCTGAACTCTGTTCTGCACTTGGAAGTCATTGATAAAGCTTGTCTCTGTAGCTGCATGATTCATTGCTAGCTCTGAAGCAAAGTTGGTGGAAATGCATATGAAACATAATGGAAACAGCACTCATACCAAAGACTGTCTCAAAACATGTAACTTATTTTGTCTTTGACCTTTATTGGTGTGCTGAACCTTTGTTTCGAGGCTCCACTGTGTAACTTGGGCAACCATAACTTCCAGAGTTCTGCTGTGTGTTAAACCAAAAACGAGTGAACTGTCTCATTTGCAGCTCCTTAAAAATATATGCTGTGGTATATACTTCATGGGGTTCCTATGTTTGGGGTTTTTTAAGGTTTGTGTGCTTACCCTTCTTAATAGTAAATTTAGATGTTAAAAGGAGTGCGAGAAATTTTTGCTAGTCTAAAATTGTGTGGAACAGAAGGAATAAATTTTCACTGGCCTGTTTTGTGATTTCTTCAATGCTAGGTGAGCCTTACAGTGATGCAGTTCTGCCTCCTCGAAGACAAGAAAGATTTTTCCCTAATCCTCCAAATACTGGAAGACTTTCTGGACCAGCAGAACTACGAACTTACAATGTGCAGTCCTTTGATAAAACAGGTGGGAATTGCTTCTATGGTACTGTCAAATGGTGAATCTCAGTATAGGTTGACTAAATGTAGTAAGCCATGGCAAGAGGACAACTTCAGAGCTACTACAGATAGCCTTGAGTCCATTGAGGTGAGCTTCATGGAAGGGGCCAAAGCTTTAAATGTCACAAACCCTTACTTTCATCTCCATGCCACATTTGGGTAAGTTAAAGTCAGTAACACTGAAAGAATAACAGAAAATTTTTCAAATACTCGCTGGATTCATATACTGAAGTCAAAGGTTCTGAGGTCTCCTCCTTCAAACTGTTTATCATATTGTAGCTTTTTGTAGTTTACAATGCAGTTGCCCCCAACTTAATCACAATTTCAGGGACCCAAGTGCCATTTGTTTTAAATTGCCAAATTATGTAAATTCTAGTTTGTGACACTTGGAAACAGTTTTTGTGACTTAAACCTTATCACTGAAACTGTTTAAGAGTTCAAAGCCTTTATTAAGCAGTTTTCATGCTTATTTAATGGCCAGTAAGTCGCATGTGTCTGATTAATCAGCGAGGCTGATGAAGCTGTTAAGCTCACAACAGAAAATTTGCCACTCAGTGTTATTCACATGATAAAGAGTAAGTTACCACCTTTGTTGCCTGGCCTCTGGCAATAGGAGAGAGAACCTTTGTTACTTGGTGTCATAATGTAAAAACTAAGAACACTGGATTGTGTTTCAGTTGATGGTTCAGGTTTTGCAGGGATTTGCTCTTTACCGAAAGAATTCTGTTCCTGTGCACTCACCTGCTTTTCCTCTCTGTGTTTTAAGTTGTGTTCCATGAGACTTGTATTCTAGCACCTAGATACTGACTGAAGGACAGGAGAGGTGCTCTGTCCTTTCTCTCACTTGGTGCATCCTTTTTTTTTTACCCTTTTATCCAGCTGTTGGCAAACAATAACTGGAAAACGAAACAACAAAACCAAACTCCAACTTTGAAAGCTGTATTCAGTTCTTGGGACAGTTCAAAACCTACTTACTGGAAACAGGGTTTTGGATAACCTTGCTGCCAGCTGGTCATGAAACATACGTGAATGTTACTTTTTAGAGGCATATAATTTCACTAGACTTAGGTGAATATTTGTAAAAATAGAAAAAATACTCCAACAAACTAAAAAAACCCAAAAGCCCCCCCAAAAACCCACAAAAAAACCAACCACAAACAAACGAAAAAAAACCCCAAAACAAACCACCCCCACCCAGCACATAGCATTTTAACTTCTGAACAGCAACATGTCTATTACAAAATTCACTGGCAGAGTTCCTGGGTACACTAGATTTGCTTTACTCCATACAACTCAGAGTTGGGCTACCACCACAGTGGTAGTTGTAATCTGTATAATCTATAAACAGTGGTAAAGTTATAATCTTCCAGGTCATTTTACATAGCATTTTACAATGATTACATGATATTTACAAAGGCTTTGTAATTTTCCATGGAGTCTTCTCCTTAGAATTTACCATTATTAAGTCCCTTCAGTACTTCTTCCTCATCAGACTTCTCTTTTCTAGTTTTTGGTTCTTGCTTATTTAAAAGTTATCCTTGAGTCATCACATCTCACATTTCTGTGGTTCTATTCTAAAAAGACTCCAGTGTTTTATTAACTTTCTTATAACAATAAGCACCTCTATTTCTAATGCCCTTAAGCAAGCACACCTGTAAAAGTAAAATTTTTATCTATTGTAAAATGCTGTTTAAATTGATTGGTTTGACTGGGCCTTTAACCAGCCTTAGGTAGAGCTATACAGGGGAGAAGGCTTCAGAACTTCATTCAGGCCCAGCAGCAACCAATTTAAGTGTCTCTCAGTACTGAAATTGAGGCTCCAGTTCTAAAGAGTGAACGAGCTACCCTTACTCAGCAAAGTGTTCTTTAAAGTGAGCAAAAAAATAGACCTTTTCATAAGATGGAGTAGTTAACTCTTCAGAAACTTTGAACTTGAAGCAAATACTTGGAGCAAGAAACTTTTTGTCAGAAAGGGTGAAGCTTGACAAGAATTTGAGGTTTTACAATGGCAAGTCTCATGCAACCAAAGTATCAAGGCATGAATATTCTGTGTGACATAAGCATCTGAAATTGCTTTGAAAGTAACAATATCTTCAACAAAGGTAGGACTTTCTTGAAATGAGAAGTCGTTTTTGGAGAAGACCTATCTGTTCTGGTTGCAGTTGTTTTTTTGTTGCTGGGCTTTTTTTTTCTTTTCCCATTAAAGGAGTACATTTAGTGTATATACTTACTATATTTATATCCAGTCAGATTTTCTTCTGATAATTCCCTTCAATAATTTTCTCCAGTTGTTACTGAAAACACTTTTTCTCAGGGAATTACAAAGGTAAAAATATTGAAGTTTCTATTTACCTCTTAATTTATGGAGTGAGTACAGCAAAGATGAGTATGAGTGTTATTTCTGAAAGCTTATCCAGAACTGATTTAATTCTGAAAGTCTCTTTGACATTTAGTGGGGAAAAAATGAAGGGTGGGGAAAAATGGAACTTTGACAGTAATGTTAATTGCTAGGAAATGCACTTGTAACTTTTAACAGAAATCAAACCAACAAAAGCCAACCAACCAAAAACCCCAAAAACACAAATGGAAGAAAAAGCCTTTTTTGGCTACAAATTTTGGCTAAAGATGAAACATGTACAGAAGCTGGAGTAAATACACATAGCTTTGGTCCTCAGATGTCTTTTATTCTGCCTGCAGAACTGTAGCTTGGTACAATGATATTTTTCCCCCCTCTTTTCGTGCCTGTATATCCTTCAGAAAAAATACTGAAGTCAGTGGTGGGGAAAAGGAGGTCAGCACTGAATAACTTGTCTATCTTTTGCATACAGATGGACAAACTTCTTCAGAAAGTAGCCCACAAACAGAACTGACTGGAAACGAGATGAAAGATCATTCTAACCTTATTGTAAGTAGCTAAACCAACTTGATTTAAAGAAGCCTTAGTTTTCTGCAAAATGTTTAGAAAAATTTGTTCCTAGTACATTGGTCACCTGGCACTGTGCAGTCCCTATTACAAAATTGTATGTATGGCTTTACCTCAGCACTTACTGTCTTGTGAATTAATTTTGATATATGAGTAATATAGTCTCTGCTGAAAACTATTTACAATGCACAAGATGAAAGTATGGCCAAGCTGCTGGTCAGAACAAGCTGTTAGCTGGTGTGACACTCTACATCAAAGTGAGCCTGAGGAGACTGGAGATGTTCCCTCTCCTTATCCCCTTCCCGAAGCTAAATTTCCGTTTTCACTGTATTGCAGAATTCGCTACCTGATCAGCCGCTGGCATCTGAAAGTGAAGCCATCAGTTCAGGATTTGCTCCTCCACCTTTCCCTCCAGTCCGACCTCCGCTGATGCCTGTGGATCCCAGAGCACCTTTCATGAGGGGGGGGCCTCCTTTCCCTCCCCCTCCCCCCGCTGGCATGTACAGACCACGTGAATGTTTTCCAGTACGAGACTTCGGGATTCCACGCCCTCCACTGCCAAGTAGGTGGCTTTTGCCAGCATTTACTTCAAGATGCTGAACATGAGTGCTTTGTGCAAGTAGTGCGTTACCACACTGGGTGAATGATTACATCTTTTATTTGTACAGACTGCTGCTCAGTTCAGCTAACTGGGAGCCTCTTCTCTGATGAAGGTTGCTTTGTAAACTTCTTTTCACAGTTTCTTATATTGATAAAACTTTTACTAATACGAGCTTTGGCTGGAAAACACATGTACACACAATGGGCAATTAAAAGGTTCTTTTTTGAGGACAGGAAAGCAAAGCAGATGCTTATCTTAATCCTTTTCCTCCTACGGGGATTCATATATGATGCATCTTAAAGATATGAGGTATGCTTGTGTACACACAGAGGTATATATTTGGGACATTGTGAATCACAAATTCACAATTTGTGAATTGTTTGTATTGGTGGAGCAAGCTGTATCATACTGAGGGGCTTCCTTCTGCCTCTGGCTGTTCTCTGATTAACTTGTGAAGAACAAAATGGTTATTTTTCAAGGGCTGCCACAGTAGACCAAAGGTGATGGTGGCAGCAGCAGCCTATTTGACAGGCACTGACTGCTGCTGTGAGCCCATCACAAGTAATGAGAGAAAAGTGACTGTTCTGTTCTCCCCTTACCAAGCATCTTTGTCTCTTTGGAGCATACACCTAACCTAGGTCTGCTTTATAACCTCTATTTAGGTAGACCATTGCTGAGCCGTAAGATAGGTGGGGTAGGAGGAACAGGTATGTTTGCTGTTGTTATTGATATTAACTGGACTACTCTGATTCTCTTATAGTGAGAAATCCATTTCCAATGAGACCTTACTCTTACTATCCACCTCCACGACCTGGGTTTTTGCCTCCACCACCACCCCCTGAGAATCGAATTGAGCCACCTCAGTCAAATCCATCAGCTGTAGAACAACCAGAACCACTGCTGGAGACTTGACAGTCCTTTGAGCAACGTACTGAACAGTTTCTGTACTCTTACAATGGCTTTTCCCTTAAGTAACCATTGTTACTTAAATATATATAAATTACTTTGCTCAAATTGAAGCTTAATAGAAAATTCTCAGGATAGTATTTTGTAAATAAAGAATTAAATAACTGAATATTGTGAATAAGTGATTTCCACTGTACAGTAGTCAAATTAAGTATTTCTAACTTGAGTAATCTCTTCAGAGATGTATAAAATTAAATCATGTGAACCATATTTTAAAAGTTCAGATGCTTTGTCTGTGTTTAGCTGTACAGGGGATTTCTCTGCATGCCAAAAATGATACTTGCTGCTTTATGTATAGAATGTGAAAAAAAAGAAAACTAACCAGAAATGGTTAATAAAAGAACTGAAAATGAAGGCAGTGTTATTGCTAACATAGGTAGTGTAAAGAGAACACATACCATTCTCTACTACATCCATATTCTATTAGTGACCCCAAAGCTTTACAAAGTGGCAATGCAGGGGGAGAGAAGAGGAAATGTAGAACACCACTACAAAACTGATTGTGTGGAGTAGTGATTTATTGAAGAGGTGTATGGGGGTTTTTTATGAGCTGGGAGGAAGGGAGTCATAACTGTGTGATACCAGACCCTTATCTTTGAAGATGCATGTCTGCAGCAAGCTAGGATTTGGGTTTTTTGCTGTCTCAACATTAATTCAACTTATTAGTCTTAAGGTTTTAACACTGGCAGTTGGGAAGGGGGTAGGACAACAAACACTTCCCAATTTCTTTATCTCTGACCCAGGAGAGCACTCAGGACTTACCAGCACAATGGCCAGGTAGGGTAGGGCAGGAGGATTCTGTAAGCATGCTCATCCTAACACGTGGGACAGATAATTAAAACTGCAAAGCAAGGTAGAATTTCTAGAAATATACCAATATACACATAGAATATACCAAAATACACATAGGAAAATAGACCAAATTCTGTCAGGTTAGCTGCAACTTGAAAATTATGTAATTCCTGACAATGAGGTCGTTCAGTGAGAGACTTGGATAAACAAGGTGTTCCCACACAAGCCTCCACTTGCAAGAGCAGTGGGCAGTTCAGCTGCCATGGGTCTCTCTGTGCAACACACACACACACACACACCACAGTTGCAGCCTGTAACACAAATGCAGCTGCCACACCCATAATAAGAAGTTACCAAAATAACTCACCAGCCTGTTGAGGTTTGGTTTTTTTTTTCATAATTGTTTAGCTCATGTCTGCCAAGGGAGCTTTTGCAGCTTAGTACTCCTGCTCCTACCCTGATTTCCACATTATTTTCAGCTGCAGAACTCTTCCATGGCTCATTCCTACAGTTTCTTTATTCTGTTATTTCTAGTTCAGTCCTCAAAGGCCTTTAGGCAACCCTTTTTACTTGAGCTATTCACTAATAAATTATGACAACAGACATTTTAAAGCATAGTCGATGATAAATTGCTTTGATTCTATTTAGCTTAATTCAGCCATTGCATCATTTTTAGCCAATTACTTGCTTTCTAAAGGTGCTATGCTTTCCTGAAAGACTTCACCAGATTCTAAAAGAAACTTGAGTTGTACCCTTACCTTTGAAAACAGTCCTACAACCATCAAGATTCCAAATTATCAACTTCCCCCCGTATGCAGGACAAATGGATAGCACAGAGAGCCTTAGTTTGACAATACTGCCATCATAAGAACCCCTGTTTTTTTCCCCCCAACTCACCTTAAGGGTTGCAAATCCAACTGTATTTTCTGAATACATACAGTATTTTCTCTTTGTGGGTCAAGTACTTGTTCCAGCATGTAATGAAGTTCACTGCCTGCAAAAAAACAGCTGCTTTTCCATCAGAACCATCTCTGCCCACAACGGTACTGGAAGCCACAGGCAAAACAAAAGGCAACTAACTGGACCAGGATCATTAGGTCTCCTACAGACAGAATGGAATAATTTCATACTTTATTTTTTCTCAGTGACTATTTGTAGACAAGCAATTTAAAAAACAAGCTTAGATTTATGCGATAGGTAGGAGGGAGCAGTATTTAGATAGATGATTAAACTGAGAAGGGTAACGCAAGTGCATATGCTGGGAAGTCCCAACAAGAAAAGCAACCTGAAAGAAAAAGCAACCCAGTTTTAACAATTCAGGGCTTGTGTTCCAGGTTCCTGATGCTAAATCTAGAATGCAGTAAGACTGACGTGACAGTGCTGTCTCTTCAGGAAAAACAAAGAGAAAGAAAGAAAGAAAGAATTAAATCCCACTAGGGATTATGCAACCTCAAACTAATTCCACACCATTTGTAAATCCCCACTAGCAATACAAGTGCACTTTCCCCATTAGGACCATATTAGTTTCCCAACACTCTATTTCCAATGCTTCATCTTGGATCCCTTCATCCTTAATCCAGATTATTGCCAAAACCCATAAACAACCAACAAAACCAACTTTAATTTATTTATATGACAGCAGAACAATCAGAGGTGTTCTTCTCCGACACTGCTCAAGGTAGGAGTTCTACCACGCACTTGTGTCTTAGTAGACCCCTTCTACTTGTAAAGTGAGAAAGATTTAATGTTGTCCATTTATGTACATCGACTTCATACCTGGAGCAGAATCCATACCCAGTGGTTAGACTTCAGACTAAGTATGGAAAAAGTATGGAGTAGTATCAAGAGTGTATCCATCGAAACCACCGATCTTTTTAAAAAAAATGTGGCTGTAACCACAGGAAGGGGAAGGATTGCACATCTCTACCACAGACAAGTGTCCTGTTTCTCCTGCTCCTTATATCTCACCTTTCAAGATGAAAAACAAAGCAGAAAATAAATTATACAAAAAAGACAAAACATACTTACGTAACAGAAAGGGTAAACAAGTTACTTCCCAACTGCATTAGGCAAGGCAGTTACCCACAGAAACAGTTGCCTGCAGGGAGACACCCTGCAACTCTGTTCAAAGCAGAGGATGCAGCGTTTGCTTCAGAAGCTGCACAGCAGCAGCCAGAAATTCTAAAACCAAGCTGAAGGTCCAGATGATGCTGAACAATCACTACTGCATTTAACTGCTACATAAACCTCCCTCCTGAGGCTGCATCTTAAATGGCACCGAGACAAAGTCCCATTAATTCACTTTATTGGAATATGAAAAGATGTAATTGTATTTACCTTATCCTTGTTACCTACAGCATCTCTTCAGTAAGCTGGTAAATGATCTTGCTTATCAAATCTGGATGATCTAGGAAACCACTTAAAGAAGCAGCAGCGCAGTTCTCACACTCAGTAGTGCTTTGAACTATCCTAAAATAAAGTTCAGAAGCTCAAATAAAATCTGTGCTTGGCTCGTACACACTGAACAGCCACTCCAACAATTCTCACAGCACAACCAGCCACTGCAGGGCACAACAACTCTTCGGTGGCTTGCCAGACATTTGCAGTTTTCATTCAGAATGCACAGCTACATACCCTGAGGAGTATGGATAAAATGTCAAACTGAAGCATTGCAGGTATTCATAATCTATTTAATAGTGGGACACCAAAGAAGTACTACACATTTTTCTTGAGAACATTAGATTTCAATTGAAGCAATTGCAACGGATGCAGGAATTTCTCAAAAATAGTCTTCTATATTCTACAATCCACAGTTTACTGTATCAGTCTACTAAGTCATATCGTGATATACTGTTTGTGTTAACTGGCCTGAGAGTCTGGTCTGTAGCAAAGCATCCTTCCCCTTCTTCCACCCCCACAGAAGTGTTGACAAAATTCAGCCAAATTAAAAAAATTATTATATGACTTATTTTAGACTCTTGTTGACCTAGACACAAGGGGAGCTACCAGTTATACACAGCTTATGAATGATGTTGCATTTTAATTCTAAAAATCTTCATGCTGATACAATAAAGTATTTTATACAGCGATCAATTTTTAATGCTTTATTCATTGATTAAAAGAATATACATTTAACATAAACCATACAACATCAGTCATCAATTCAAACATTCAGCTGGTTTCCTTACATTTTCTGTCAGGATTTTTTTTTTAATCTGATCACATTTATAAGATAAAATCTCACCACATCTGGCATATACACACACTGTGCCAGTGGATTCACTCTACTGATGTACATATAAAATCCGCATGGTATGTGCTCACTGGAGACAAAACAGCGCACACCTGTCAAAAGGTCATTTTAATATAAGATGGTAAAACCATTTGTAAAACACATATAAACTTTTTCCATAAATAGAATCATATCTGGACATCTGTTGCATAAATTGTGTTTTCCAAAGCTTACAATATAGCAGCCAGGTCTCAGCACTGCTGGGCACCCACGTTGGCCACTTACTTATTATTGCAGACTGTCCTTTAAACATTAAATGCACAACATTCGTACCACTTAAAACTGGGGTCAGGTGGAAGTCTCACAGAGACCACGTCTGTACCGCGGTTGCCCTGAAACAGTTAAATCGGCTTTTAAAGCCTCTCAGATATAACAAGATTTTAAAACATACTTCATGGAATGTTCTTCATGCATCATAGCAGCTCATACCTGTGATAGAACAAGCTTTGTATTTGTTTCCTTTCCTTCCTTTACATTCACTATTCACAGTGAAACAGGTGCATGTTTGTTAAGAGTTCTGAGGTTGCTGACTGAGCCACAGCACAGCTGTGTACCACAGGTCGAAATTCGACCTTATATATTACAATCTAGCAGTATCTGGCTGGCCAAAAGTTGGCCTGCCCCTGCCAGCATGTGGGCACTTCTTCGTTTTTAATCTATTCTTTGGCAGCTGACACAGGCGCTGACAGAGAAAATCCAGTGACTTGGTTGCTAGGGATTTCACGACTAATGTTTGTTTGCAGGTGTATACCTTTGTATTGAAGTTCTTCACTGTTATGTTTTTACCTCATCGGAGTGCACATCCTTGGTTTTTTTCTTTTAACCTTTGGCCCAAAGCTAACTTTTAAGGAAGATGACAGAACATGAGAATAAACGAGGAGGAGTTTGCAAGGAATCCAAAAGATTACATCTTACGGAGTGAATCTGTAAGCATATAGATACCTGACAAGTGTTCCACATCGCTGCTTAACAGCTACGAAAAGCTGAGAGTGGTCCTAAGTCATGCTGCAGACTCTGCATGTGGAATAAAGCAAAGTGAGAGTCTTGCAATGAACAGCCCTGGACAGACTTCTCTTCCCTTAAGTCTGTTAAGTAACATGCTACCAGATTAAGCACACAATGACAGCACAGAAATCCACTGGGCTATGGATATGGGTATTAAGAAGAGTTGGCTCCTGAGCACGGAACTCCGATATAATAGTAAAATCATTCAAAATGCAGTTACTCAATAAAAGTAAAGTTAGCCGGCAACCTCAGACAGCCTTTGGCTGTACCTCTGTAAGGTTTAGTAGGCAAGTCCATTAACCGTGAAAACCCTGAACACTGCCACTTTCAGCTTCTAAACCAATACCCGACTACGTTCTTTGATCAAGAAGTAGAATACACATATATAATTCTATATAGCTAATACTGATTAAACACAGCACAAAAAGAGTTAATTCACGCTACTGAAAAAAAACATAATAGGACCCTACTTGCATATGTAACCACAGGAATTGTAAATAAGGAGCTAAATGCCTTCACTGAAGCTTTGCATCTCTCTGTAAAAGTGACGGGTTGGCTCAGTGAAGACACTGAGCAGCTCTATGTCCATGACTGCGTGCCAAGGTCGACCCAATCCGAGAGATACTTGCTCAATGAGATTGTGTACTGGATCCACATCCTGATCAGCCAGTTCTCCTTGGTCAAAATCAATGCTTTCTTCTGTGACCTCCAGAACTTTCAGATCAGAGCCACGAAGACGAGCAATTGCAATAAGATTATGAGCCCAAACTGTGTAACCTGAGGGGAAAAAACAAAAACAAATTTGCTCTGTTATTCTGCTACGAGGCATTTTTTTACTGAAGTGCTTAACACCAGAGCACCTCAGTATCTTTCCCAACATACTCTGTCATCTTCCATGTGTCAGACTCCCTCTATAGCTTGTTGTGGGTTTTTTGTTAACACTAAGTAGTAAAGCCCTATTTTTATATTCTCAATAAGGAACTACCAAAACTCTTCTAGGTAGTTTGATCAAACTTTTCTACATCTAATTTATAATTTGTAAAAAAGTGCACTACTTTACTCCAAGTTAAGAAATATGTACATTTTCAAATATCCAGTGATCTACTTCACAGTATAACTAAGTAGAATGAAAAAATGAGTAATGAATTATTTTAAGCAAATGTATAAAAGGACTCTTAAAACCACCTGTGTTAGAAAAAAAAAAGTGAAGTAAGCTTTTGTTGCCTTAGAGGTAGACTTAAAGAATACCAAACTCAACAACAAACCAAAACACAAAACAGCTGCCACTGCAGGAAGCATGTCACACCAGTGTGCAAAAAAAAATAATCTAGATGTATTCTATTTCTGAGATGAAATATAATTTATAAAGCTCTCCTCTCTTCCCATTACTGTATACTGGCATCCCTGTTTAAAAACACCTACTCCCCAGTTACCTGTTTCTGTAACCTGGATAAGGAAAACACCGAGCTCCTCCTTATTCAAATGCAAACCACAGACTAGCTGTGAACTTCGTTTTGTGGGAGCTCTGCCAAGTCAGCCCTTCCTTTGCAAAAGGAAAGCCTCATTTCTGCCTTCATCATCATTCTCACAGGTGCTAAGCCTCTTGGTGAGATGCCCACTTAGATTCCATGTAAAGCTGCAGTCAGCACAGCATGTTACTTGGGCAAGTTCAGCAGCTGAGAAAGAAAAACTGTGATCTCATCTTCAACAATGCAGCTAACATGCTCTACATCCTAATGTGTCAAAATAAGAGAGCTAGTTAAAGAAGGAAAAACTGATCTTAGACTGAAAAAGAAAGGGAGATGTTAAATTCTGTTTTCTTTTACTTTTTACTACTGTTTGTCTCTACAGCTCCACACAAATATATTGCTAAGGGTAGGTTTTCAATAAAGAAGCCTGCACATGTCTGTATGTCTCATTTCTAGTAAGAATTCCAGTTCTCATTTGCTGACTCTTCACCTCCAGCACAACTGCCCACAGAACATGAAGCGGTCAGTAAGGCTGTCAGACATGAAACCCAATGACAAATGCCACCTGTACAATGACATCCCCTGGCACTTCAGGATCTGAAGGAGCTCATGATACATTCCAGTCACCTTGATTGGTAAGGAGCTTAAAAGATATCCTTGACAGAAAGTGCAAGACTAAAGGGAACAAGTATGGTCAAGTCCCCTGTACCATCCTTATGGTGCAGGTATGGCTTTTGCTATAACTTTTCACAGTCAGATCCTCTATGCTCTGGAACAACCATCTTATTCTCAACTTCATCTTATTTAAAATTAACTCTCCTTTTAGAAGTTTTGTCAGACATTTCTCCATAACTTTTCAGCAGCTAAGTATTCAGAGGGAGCAGGGAATGATCACTTCACTACAAGCATCACTCAACAACAAATTCTCTATGGGCACACTGTGATTTGTTTTTCTTCACTAGTGAAAACTTAAATTTTAGTTTTGCTCACACAGAATAAAAGTGAGAATCTTATAGGTAGCACTGTATGTTTACAACACAGCCTTGAAAATCCATATGCAGAGTCCTCTTGAGGAGGAGGGGGAAGAAAAGAATCTTCAGCCCCCATAGATGAGTTGTGCTTTTTATTCCCAGTGCCAGATCATACCACTCTGAATTTCCTGCTGTCCCCATCCCAAACAACTGCACACTCTTCACACACTCCCTTCTTTCTGCAAGAATGAATTTAATATCCTTCAATCAGCTTTCCTCTGCTCCTGGAGATGTTACTTAGGTGGAAAGATGATACAGCTTTCCAAAAAGAGGAGAATCTCAAGACACCCAAGGAAAAGAGGTATGTTTTTTCTCTCCTCTTTTTAATCAGTGAGAAGTGGCAGCCAAACTGCAGCATTTTCCAAAGCAAATAGCAAAAGAGCAAAAAGAAAAAAAAAACAACAAAACCACACTACCAAACCTAGGACGTACAGAGAACTGGAGAATAATCACTTCAGGAGACAGAAGAAACCTGAGCATTTACATTTAAAGTGCATGATGGCACCTGGAATAAAAACACAACTTTCTCCTGAAGGAGGCTTGGTGGCATCATGAAGACTATGACAAATAGAGCCAGAAACCATTACTTGATAAACCTCAGAAAATACAAGCATGAAGCTAAGAGGCTGTACTGAAGTATCAGTGTTCTAGATCTTTCTTCCTAGTAGTGTTCTTCTCAGTTGCTACTCTAGAAAAAAGATCCTTGCACTATAGTACCGGAAAAGTCTCACTCACACCTGAAAAAATATCAGGAGGCATTTAGAAGCAGCTTAGCTCACTTCGGCTGCAAAGAGGACAGAAAAGAAGGGACAATAATCTGAATCCAAACATCAAAGCAGGGGTGATCTTTGGCCATTCTCTACCCCACCCATACACAGCATCTCTCCAAAGAAGGGCACAGCAACAACCATTTGGCTAAGCAGAATTGTGGATCTTTGCTTTCCCAATGCTCTGCACAGACTAATTAGACATGTTGCTATTAAAGGATACATATGCTAGTCCATGTTCAGATATTTTATCATCATTTTAAATTTAGATAATAAATAGGTGGCCATCTCTTCTATATAATCTTATTTAAAAAAAGATTTAAATATTTCAAATTTATAGCCAAATGTTAAAAGAAACTGCTAAAATTAACATTTGGAGTAATAAGGTCATGTGTCAGTTTCCAAAACCAGTCATGCCTGTAAACTGTAAAGGAGAGACATAAATTTATCATTCCACCAACCACTATGATTTTTCAGTAGAAGGTAGTGGAAAAAAATTCTCTATCAAATACAGCAGGACCTTCAGATCTCAACCAACAGAAATCTGAACATACAACCTTCACTGCTGAAGGTCTCTCCTGTTAGTGCTGAATGACTGGAGATTTACTCCCCCGAGCAGTCTCAGGAAACATTCATCCTTATGCAACAGAACACAGAGTCATCATTTAACTCCTCCGTGCACTGGCAAACCTGATCTTGGCAAACGGATTCCAGCACAAACAAAAGGAACTGTTCTGCACTGTTTTCAGTTTCAGGTGCCTAAGAAACTGCCAAACACCTGTAACTTCTAGCAAGTACTGTAATGATAACCAAGCTGAATACAATTGCACGCTTCAAAAAAAAAAGGTTTGTTTTTTTGCAATTATATGGCAAATAAGCAGGTGGGATATACCTCACTCCAGTGCTACTGGTGAAACCAAAGAACTCAGAGAGGCAACCTCCTCCACACTGTATATTTCACCCTTCATCTGCTGGTAAAGCCTTACCAAACTGGTAACAGACTTCCTCTCCTGAGCCTTGGGGCACTTCATCTATGTTATTTACAAACAGGAAGCACAACAGTCTAATCTTGCCAACATTTGAGGTCACAGTAAAAGAGCAAATGTTTTCAGTGTTCATGTTCACCTAACCAGCCACTTGGTGGAACCTGCACAGTACAGACCACTTTCAGGATAAGCCTTCTAGAATGCTCAATTCTTAGTTATCCTCATTTCTGTAAGCAGTCTAACAAAAGCCTACGTGACTTCTCAGCAGTATTTAGCAAGCTGCAAGTATGTTTAGAACTCATACACAGCAAACGTGTTCACATTTTCAAACATGAAAATGCCAGTATAAAGTATAACAGCATATGTGCAGCAGACCTTTAAACACCACTCCACTCACTAAGGCTAAATGTTTTAAGTATTTTAAAGTCATGTACTACGTCTTTGCAATGCATTACCTACCATGAATAGCTAGGAGAGACAGTCTTGTGCACCTCCAGGCTAGTAAGACAAGTGGATCTTCATTCCGGTTGTCGCTAAGATCTGGGAAGCCAGACATATCTATCACATCATTCATAAGTATAAAGTGAGTGAGGAATTTGTCATACTGCCTGGATATGAGATCAACAACAGCCCCTGAAACACAAGTGATGTAGCTGTCAAAGTGAATCCTCTCTAGGGGGATACTGGGCTTAAGAATCCTTAGCATATCATCACTCTTGACATCAAAAGCCATTATATAGACCCGAAGATTAGTGCTGTTGCGAGTCAGAGCCTTCCAATTCTCATCTTCTGGCATACTGTCCAATGACTTGTGCATTATGGAAACACTGTGGACCAGGAGAGACAGTCGATGCAAAGGCACATGGTTGCTGTCAGCCAGGACTTTTGCCATTTCAGCTGTAAAATCGCAGAAATCCAAAGCAAGCGAACGCAGATTCACAAAGCGCTCCAATTCGACCGCAGTGATAAGAGTGGTATTACCAGGGATGTGGTTGTCCAGTAAGCTCAGATGTTCCATGGTGTTGGCTATGGGGTTTGACAAGGATGACAACGATGTGGGAGTTACTATTTGCAGCATAAACCCACAAGACAACCATTTCAATTGCCTGCTGTTGCCTAATATCTCCTCAAACAGCTGTTGGATTCTGCAAGTAAAACAAACAATGAAACTATTAAGCATGGTTTAGTCTTATCAGTTGCATACCATTCTGTTTTTTTTTTATTCAAGAATTATTCTTTCTTCATTTATGGACTTATTCTGCAAGAAGGTATTATGGCTCACGTGAGCTAAAAATGTTAAAATGTGACTCTCCATACCTCATACAGGAATTTAACCTCCACTGCACTTTAAAGGTTAAAATTGTGAAATACCTTGAGAAAAATTACATACTTTGTCTTTCAAAACCAGTGTCACACCAGGAACTTTCATTTAATATATTTTCCAGCACGTATTCAACACCCTCCCACATACATCTTAAGGTTATGCAAATAAGAAAACCTGCAATGCTTTTAAAATGTGGCTCTTGTTTTTTAAAAAAGCTTTTTATATTTGCTAACCTCTCCAGAATTGCAAGTTCGATATGGAGAAAACCAGTAATTTTCAAAGAAAGGTTGCAGAAACTTTACTTAGAATGATCTGAAACTACCTGCTTGACTTTGCTCATTAAAAGGGTAAAGAACAAACATGTGCGAAGAGTCTTAAGATCATTCCAAATGAACAGCTAACTGGATGTTCAAGTGTCAACAGGTTCATGTTTTAAGAAAACAACCTGAAACTGGTAACATTTCAATCTCAGATTATTCATTGCCAGAGTCCTCATGCCATTCATTATACTCTATGATCATGAGTACTGAATTATGATGCACTCCACCTCCCCTACCCCTTTATTTTTTTTTCTAATTAAGAGATGCTCTTTAATTCAGGAAGGTAACTAAAGTATTTTAGGGAAAAAATTTTAATACTAAATTTAAATAATATTATTCACTCTACAAACTTTATCCAAATATATATCTTTCCAGTCTTTATCCAACAGCTGGCCCAAAAGCCCAAGGCCCAAAAGAGTCCTCCTGCCTCAATTACAAGTGTTTTTTGAGCAGATACATTTTAGGACCCAGTGCAGACAAACAACTAATCCAGAACCAGAAGGAAAGATCATCCTTTAAAGGAAACAGTTGAGCCAGACTATGACAGTTCCATGAAACATCAAGAAAAAAGATGTAAACACCTCCACTACAAAATTAGCAGAAATTTTTGTGCCTCAAATTAGGGAACACTTTACACAGAACACTTTTTCCTTTACTGTTATGAATATCTGTATATTCTATGTGTCTAGGCAAAACAATGCCACAAGGTTACTGTTCTCATCCAAGTATCTTTAAAAGAGATAATGTCCAGACAAAATGAGAGGCTTATTTAGCCCAGTGCCCTGAGAACAGAGAAACAATAGTGCCTTAAGAAGTCCAACAGCACACGAAAAGCACATAGGACTCTCTCTCTCAAATCTCCTTCTAGTTTCAAAAAACTTGTAACTCACACCTCCTGAGCCAGAGGCAGGCTCTGCATTTAGTAACCCTCAGGGACCTCACTTCTACAAATTTATCCAAGTTCCTCTTTGAGCCAAGTAAACATTTAGCAACTGTAACATCCAGTAATAAATATCTCTGCAATGTGATTTCCCCTCCCTTCTTGCTTGCTCTGAACCTGCATCCCTGATGGCCCATAATCCTTCTGTTGTAAGAAAGTTAAAAGATCAATCCTTATTCATCCTCTTCCTCTTCAAATCCTCATTCATCCTCTCTCTTGCCTGCATGTGCCGTCTTCCTTCACCTAAGAACATACTGGGTTTGCAAGGCCTGATTTCTTTTTACAAGTCAAAAAGTGGGTGTGGTTATTTATCTATTATAGACCTCAGAATGTTTCCTAAGGTTTTGCCTAGTACAGTCATCAGGTTTAAAGACTTCAGCTCTTCCAGATCTTCTCCATTTTTTGTTAAACTGAGGACTTGCAACTGCAATATATAATAAACACAGTTCTAGACAACTTAAGAGTGATGCATAGAGTAGTTTTGCTATTTTATTCCTAAGTTATTTTGCAGTTCAGATGAGCCCTGTTTGATTCTGGCAATGTTTGTTTTGTAATTATTTCTGCCAATGCTTATATTGGTAGCAGATTCTCTGACAATCCCTCAAAGAGAAAGGTTCTACCAAGAGATCCTCTCTAATTTCTTCCAATGAACAAAGACTCTTCCCTTCCCCCTCTCACCATACACACCTAAGTTGCAGCAATAGTAGAGTTTATTTTGTAATACTCCAAGTAGTCAATCTTAATAGCACTTGTAATCATAGAATCATAGAATTGGCTGGGTTGGAAGGGACCTCAGAGATCATCAAGTCCAACCCTTGACCCATTACCGCTGCGGTTACCAGCCCATGGCACTGAGTGCCACATCCAGTCTCTTTTTAAATATCTCCAGGGATGGAGAATCCACTACTTCCTGGGGCAGCCCATTCCAATGCCTGATCACCCTCTCGGTAAAGAAATTCTTTCTAATATCCAACCTAAACTTCCCCCGGCACAACTTGAGACCGTGTCCTCTTGTCTTGCTGAGAGGTGCCTGGGAAAAGAGACCAACCCCCACCTGGCTACACCCTCCTTTCAGGGAGTTGTAGAGAGTGATGAGGTCTCCCCTGAGCCTCCTCTTCTCCAGGCTGAACAGCCCCAGCTCCCTCAGCCTCTCCTCATAGGATCTGTGCTCGAGTCCCTTCACCAGCCTAGGAGCCCTCCTGCCTCCCAGCTGATCCACACTCCCCCCCAACTTAGTGTCATCTGCAAATTTGCTGATGATGGACTCAATCCCCTCATCTAAATCATCAATAAAGACATTAAATAGAACTGGGCCCAACACTGATCCCTGGGGGACACCACTAGTGACTGGCCGCCAACTGGATGCAGCCCCGTTCAGCACCACTCTCTGGGCCCGGCCCTCCAGCCAGTTCCTAACCCAGCACAGGGTGCCCCTGTCCAAGCTGTGGGCTGACGGCTTTTTCAGGAGAATGCTACAGTAATATTTTACAGAACGATTGAAAAGACGACAAATCAATTCGCAAATTCTCAGCAGCGTACTACCATCATCTCATTGCACTAAAAATTTGTTCCAAATTGTACTTCTGATATGACAAGTTCTTAGATGAGTACTGTTCTAGTACTCACACAACTTAGTGAAAAGAAATACGATGCAGGATTCTGCAGATGTAGGGTGGGTTTTCTCCCCCATGAGAATTGCACTAAGATCGATGCTGATTTTGTTATCTACACATCAATTTTTTAGTGCAAATGCTGAAGTACTTACAGAAGTATCTAGATTTGTGCTGATATTTTATCAATCTGTAGGTCCTAAGAAGACTTTCCAGCCACCTTCCCCAAGACCTTTGCTAATTTGATAAAAAGAGGAAATGTTTCAAAAGATAATATTTCATAGTGATCACTTTTGGACTGTTTTTAATACCTGCTTCATATAAGGCCTAACAGGAAGCACCATATAAACCACAGGTTATTAGTTTTGACATATTTCAAATAAATTTTTCAAACACTCTAGCAGGGGGTCTTCTTCCCTGCAACATTCTTACGAACATCCTGGTTTTCACTGACTACATCTAACTGGAGTTTGCAAAAATAGCTTGAACAGTGTTCCAGAAATTTAAGCATATAAGTGAATTCTTCAAAATTCACACCTACTTTATTACTATATTTTTACTTCAGCTGCCTAGTATGTAGTACATCTATCCTAACTTACATATGGTTATCTTAAAATTCACTTAGGAAACCAAAGTTTAAGCATGGTTTAGTAAGCATAAAACAAAGTATAAGCAGAGCTCAGCGTACACAAAAAGTAATATAACCTAGTGATGCTTTGACAAGTATACATGATCAGTCCCCTTTGCTCCCTGTAAGCAGCAATTATGGGATGTTCACCATCAACCTGAAACTACATATGTTTGTAGTGTATTTATTAAATAAATGAAACAATACAAAAAATCAAAATAAACTACACAGTTAATGCCCCAAGTGGTGCTTTCAGCCAGAGGACAGGCCAAAGCCTGACCAGACAAGCTGTATCACTGTTTAGGCCCAAAAACCTTTCCTGACCAGTACTGAAGCACATGGATGGGCCTGGACCATACAGAGCTCATTTAATGGAACACTATCAAGACTATCAATCAAAATGTTTTGCTTAATAACAGAGTCTAAAGTCATTCTTTTGGAAACCAAACTATCTGAACTACGAATCAATCATGGGAAGCAGATTTCAGAAAGCAAAATTTTTAACAACTACCCTCTCTTCAACTCAAGAAAAATCTATTGTTTACACCGAGCTTCACGACAGTAATGAACTAAATTCTAAAGAGTATTTTAGAAAATAACCAGAGTTACATATGCTATCCAGAAAAAGCACCACAAACCCATGATGATGATCACTGCACATAAGCACATTTTCAAAAACACAGCCCAAAGCTGCCTCTCTCAGAACAACCCCAAGAAAGGATCCTAATGGTTCTGAAGTATCTGAGATTTTACCCAAGGGCTGTTCCATCAAACATGCTATCAACTTAAGGAAGTGTTAATTTTCTTCCCTGACTGCTTTAATTGCAGGAAATTCCTGAAACAGCTACTAAGATTTACCACCATAGGGGTTCCAAAAATCCTTTCCTTCCAATAACACTGTCTCCAAAGGTTGCCCATCATGTTTCAGTGTTACTTTTGCAGTATCCACTTTTTGCAGCTTAACTAATGCAAAACCCAAAAGTGCAAAAGACAAGAATAAAGATCCATTAAGATTTACTTCCTGAAGTAAAATCTGCTGCTAGTGCTGATGAACTTGACAACACTGAATAAAACACTCCCAGTTTCCCTTAAATTCAGGAAAGGACTAAACATATTGTTTAATCATGCAAAAAAACCACACCAAAACCCAAAAAAGGTAGAATTTATTTGCAGATTCCAACAGGTACAAAAGTAAATATTCACCTAAAAAAATAAATCCAGTTTATATAATGAATTTTGAACAGTTTATTGGCACTGAAATGTTCATACTTTTTTGCTGTTTATTTGAAGAAATTTTTAACCAGGAACTCAGCTGAGTAAACATCTGCCTAGAAGTCTCTCTTCAAGGCCTTTGGCAAAGTTTTGATTATATATTTATGTTTTCACAACAAAGGATACTAAAAAAAGGAGGTTTTAACAGATCAGCTTTTTTCCCCAAACACAGCACTACAGTACCTATATTAAATATAACCCCACATTGGTTGGAATTTTGCATTCCAAGCAAAAGGGATGACAAAGACACAGTATGTGACACACAACTGTACCTGCACTATTTTGCAAATTTAAGTCAGGACCAAACATTTCACTCTACACATAGAATGTGTTCACAGAGGTACACTGATCTGATAACACAACTATGCTAGTTCTAAAACTACTCTAAAAAACTAACAGCAAAGATCTAAAATGGCTGTACTTATTCCACTCTTAAGCTACTGGGAGAAAGGTAACTTTAAACTGACAAATTAAAATTACAGCATTCAGGTTTTATTTGTATTGGTAAATGTCAGCAGAACTGCTACAATCACAGAATGGTTTGGGTTGGAGGGGACCTGAAAGATCATCCAGTTCCAGCTCCCTGCATGTGCAGGGACAACTACCACCAGACCAGATTGCTCAGAGCCCCATCCAACCTGGCCTTGAACACTTCCAGGGAAGGGGGTAGCCACAACTTCCCTGGGCAATCTGCTCCAGTGTCTCACCACCCTCACAGTGAAGAATGTCTTCCTAATATCTAACCTAAACCTACCATTTTTCAGTCTAAAGCCATTACTCCTTGTCCTATCACTATGTGGCCTTGTAAAAAGTCCCTCCCCAGCTTTCCTGTAGGCCCATCCTTTCCCAAAGAGGACAACTAGATTACATTCTGATTGTAAGCATTCAAGGACTGTACCGTAATGTAATTAAGGCAAGCTAAAATACACTTCTGAACTAAAGCAGCATATTGTGAGCTATGGTCTTCCAGGAATTATGCAAATACATAACTTAGTTTTGAGACACAACCTGAATTAAGTTCCTTGTGTTCACAGTCTCTTTAAAGTTTACCTGCTACGCATCCTCAATTCTTGTGAAATACAACAGATTACTTCCTTTTACAATTTTTTCATATACAGCAAAACATTGCTGTAACAACCCCCCAAGCCCTCTTCCCCTTTTGTGCTGTTAAAATAATCTTTTTTCTAGAACATAATGAAAAGATAAAAGAAAGGATTCTCACCCTGCTCAGAGGAGGGAAGCCACAAAACCAGTAAATAGCTGCAACTGCAATCCACTCAATTTAAGAATTTATTTCTCATCCTATTAAAAAACTTAATGTTTCTCAGTCACATATTTCAGACATGAAATACCTGTGTTCCATTACCTGTTTTTATTATTTTAATCTATTTGATAATTTACAGATACAACTTACTGCTTAATCTTCTTGCCATCAGGGTCAACCTTCCCGAGGTATGTATTCGATATACTTCCATGTTGCTGCAGAATGCTTATATCCCCAAAGAGACTTAGTTTCTGGAGGTTCCTATGAAATAAAAAGTAAAAAAGGAATAGAACATTGTGAATTATCCTGTATAAGACAAACACAGGCACTAAGAACACATTATTACACAGAACACGTAGTCTGTTCTGGGAGATGTCCCACTGTCCTGCAATACAGCCACGTACAGAACTGCTAAAAAAATGAGACTGAAGAATAAAGGGGAAGACAACTACACCAGCTGCTGAATCCACCTGCAAAAGCAAATGCCAGTTCTCAGTCACCACAGGAATATTTCCAGCAGGCCAGCACCATGAAGAAAACTTTTAGTAGCATTCCATTCACTTTTTAATCCTTGGAATATGTGTGTTAAGTGTCACAAATGACAGCATCAAATATCTATTCCTTTTAACATTTAGCACTCCATTTAGTGCCCAAGTAGAACACAGCCACAAACAACCCTGTCTAAGCACTTAGGTATTCCAGTTGGTTTACAAATGGGAGCCCAAACACACCTCAATCAAAGCAACACAAACCCCAGACAGGAAAAGTAAAAGCTCCCTACACTGTAATCAGTGTCTAATTTCTGCTATAACAGAACATCTTTCCATATTTTGGTATTTCCCATCAGTAAACAGAAGAGGATTAGGGGTCCCCCATAACATATCATTTCAATTTTCAGAAGGGATCCCTAAAAAAAGTTAAAGAACCTATGAGTTTATGCTGGACATGACTCAGTGTGCTAGAGACAGTTTTGCTTGCCTTAGTCCAGTTTACTCCTCTGACTTGCATCTTTGCAGTCATTTTCATATCAATTGCTTGATTTTTTTTAGGAATAGCAATCTCTCGAGTAGCTGTGTGGTGTTTACTTTTAAGATTTTTATTTTTCTAACCGACTAAATTTCAGGTCAACATTTTTTTTATTTGTACATGCTATAATTTAGTTCTACTCCCAACATGCACAGACCAGTCTACACTTGATAATTAACATGGCAGAAACTCCAGTTTCATCACAAATGGATATATGAGTTAAATTAATCTTAAACAGTGGATGCCAATTAACTCGTACCTGACAATTACATGAGTTACATAAATCCTTATTTCTGCTGGCTTACAAGGCATATGGTAATATTTCAGATCAGCTTTGAGGAAAATGCAATGCAATTACAATGGTCAAGGCATAAGGAAGCTCTGGTGCCTGTTCACTACCTCCACAGTATGAGCTGATACTCTAACAGGAGGGAGAAGGTGAAGAAAGTATCAAGTAGTCAAATTCTACATTTTTAAAGAACAAATTGCAGTCTGTAACTGTACTGTAAATCATAATTTACCTGTTCTGAAGCTCCTGCATTCAATACCCATACACTAGTTTCCTGAGATCTACCCACTGCTGCACTTGCTACTTCTCGTCTGTAGGTGATAATAACAACTTAATAGCAAGATTCAGGAGCTTCATATCAAGTCTGACAAACACCACAGCAAAATACCTAGATTTTACAACTGTTTCAGAAATTCTAACAATATTTAGTCTTTTAAATATGAGACTACTGTACAGACAATACAGTAATATAAACAGAGCCCTGACTACATGCTCACTGTTCTATAAATCTCACTAAGACAATGCCTGGTCATTCTGAAGAATAAGCTTGGCAGGTAAATCTGAAGACATTGGCACCAGCATCAGTAGTACTTGGGGCTCTTTCCTCAAAAGCTGCAAAAGACAATCTGGTATGACAGGGAAAGCAGCAAAAACCTCCACCTGGTGTGAAAGGCAGTGTTCACAGCTAACGCTGTAATTAAGCTTTTATCTTCTGATCTTGTGACTCAGTTCTGAGAGGTAAGAGACAAAACTCAATCTTCAGAACTGTTTTGAATCACGGACATATTCACAGCATGTACAGTGTCTTGTTTTGAATGTTACTGTAGGCAGATATTAATTTTAGAGCCACCAAGCTACAGGACACATGGAACACCATTTAGTAGTATCCCACACACTTCTACTACACATATCTGACTGCCATTTCATGCACTACAGAGATTCACAGAGAGGCACAGAAAAGTTCTCCTGCTCAAAAACAATCAAAACCAATTATTTTTCTTTTTACAGCACAGTTATTACCATCAGCAGATCTGACAACAGTTCAACACAGTATTAGATTTTTTTTTTTGCTACTATTTGCAGTATCATAATCTCTGACACTTGTCTCACAGCTCATGTTTATTTCAAGAAATTAGTAAAGTAAATGCTATTTAAAAAAAATCTCTGAGAAGTGAATAGTCATATTTTGCTAAAGGCTGCAATGGCATCTTTACCCTATATACACAGAGCTGTGTATCCATGTTTTGTGGAATTTCTTTTCCATTAGCTGAGAAAGTGTACTAAAAGTAGTAAGCTCCTTACTAGGCTCCACCTTCAGTTTTGGTTGGTTATTTTGAACACGCAGTGAAAAAAGAACAGAATGGCCTTGCTTACATTCAACGTGAACAAAGTGGTGAGGCACACGGTACTATTACACTGGTTTTTGCCAGTTTCAGCTGCCTGCTCGGACCAATAGAAAAGTAATTTGAAAACCTCAGATACAGATGCAGTCTACTGTTTCAAGCAATTCACCAGCCTTTGGCAACCCCAAGACAGACACCAGACTTCACCGAGATACCAGTTTTACTATCATCTGCATTTTTGTCTCCACAGCAAAGATCAAATAAGTCACACAAGTTAACGCAAGAGAGGAAATGGGTGGTGGCAGTGGAAATCACTACCTTCTTATCTTCCTGGGTAAGCAGCTAGACATGGGATTTCAGTTACATAAAAGAAGACACAATTTTCCTACTGAATGGCCAGAAGTTGCTTATTAGCTGCTCTAGGCATTGAAATGACTCACAGGAAGTTTGTAACCTTCCCACCTGCCTTCCAGAACTTAGTTTTAAAAATCAGTTTGAGAAGGTGCAGATTATTAAGAGCTCTGATCAACCATAAAGAAACAACTTTATACTACTATAGAACATTATTATGCTCATCTCTCTTTTTTTTTTTTAACGTTTTAAAATAGGAAGCAGAACATCAACTATTTGAACAATAGTATACTTCATTACTTCACTTTATTTACTGTCATAAGCGTTAACAGTTAATGGAAAAGTTACAGATCACTATAAATGCTACTTCCATACATTTTAATTAAATAAAGATCCTTAGAGTTTGTAATTGTCCCTGTGTTACTGAAGCAATATTTTGGGAGCAATATCCACAACATAAAGTTTATGCAAACTTGAGCTCTGCCTCAAATATGAGGCAGACCATTAATGTACCTCTTTAGATGATGAGCTGACAGCAATAATACTTGTTAGAATATTATTAGTTTTTAAATCAAGTTACAGAAAAGTAATTATTTCCTTAATTCTATCAGAATTAGCAAAGGTTGCTCCAAAATATTTTTCTAGACTTAAGGTGCAGATTTGCTTAGAAATTGGCAATTTTGTGTTGTACAGAACATTCTCTTTTAATAGAACAAAATATGCATCATTTTCATCTACCCCAGAGAGCATCTAGAAATTGCACTGCTTTTAGTCATTACTTAGTTCCTGTGGCATTATAAAGCCTCAAGGAATTCTAAAGCCATCTAAAGTACTTCTTTTTTTTTCTGCTGGGAGGGAGGTTGTTACTGTATTGTTTAATAATTGATTTTAAAACCTACACCAAGATTACACTGTTAAGAAACAGCATACTGTTTCACAAAAGTAGATTTCTTCCTCCCAAGTTCTGAAGTAGAAGATAGAAGTTCTTTGAACTTCTCTGCCAAAAAAAAAAAAAAAAAATTCCTTTTGGAATTAAGTTTAAAACAGGATGGTTCTTTCATAAGTCCTGTCAGCTCTTATGATAGCTTTTTTTTTTTTCTATCCATTGTACAATGACATCCAGTAAACACAAGAAGGAATTCTAAATTATCCTTGACTTACGGATGAATAAACCAAAGCAGAGAAATAAAGGGACTGGACTGCAGTTATCCCTTACATAAAACTAAGCACCAGGCAGGTGACAGTGCCTCCAGTTTTGACATGCGGTCACAATAAGAACTAAGCAGCAATTTGGCATACATTAATCTTCCATCCCACCTCCTTCCAACCTCAAAACTCTACTTATAAAGCTAAAAACTAATGTTCTAGATGCAAACTAATCAGTAATTGGTAGTTACCTTGTAAGGAAAAGAATAAATCAAAATAAAATAAAAGCCTTGTCTGCTGAAAGGAAAAAAAAAGGAGTCTATTCAGAAAGCAAATGTGAATAAAAGGTCAAGTGTTTAAAGTAAACTCCCCTCCAATTTTTTATACAATCATAAAAAAAGGCCTGCTGTAATAAGCAAGGACCCTGTGTTCCCCAGTCATACATTATTCATTTCAAAACAATAGAGCAGCACGCAAATTATTTGAAGACAGCTATAAAATACAGTAACACAAAATCCTGCCAAAGTTGGTAACTTCTCAGCTCTGGCTTGTCACTGAAATAATCCACCAGAATACAGGTACTGGAAAAATAGCTACTTCTACATAGTATTTTACTGCAGTCATGAATCTGAAAAAAAAAACTTTAGAAAGAACTTGTCCTTGTACAAGTTTCATATAAGGCCATGGAGCATCAATTTTTTTCAAAAGAAAAGAAGTACCAAAAAGCCTTCTCACAGCACATTTAATTTTGACAGCCTCACATTTTATCACAACAGAGAAGAAGAAAAAAGTATTCTAGTTTTTCCAACAAAGCCCACATGCAATATCTCCTGCAAACACTATTTTTTTTTTAATTCCAAGTCCATGTAGTGATCTTTATCTCAAATCAGATAATAACCCACATCACTTTAACTTTTTTTCCACTTATGACATTAGCTGGATCTTCCAAAGATTCAACAACTAAGTGAACTCTCCTTAAAGGCAAGAGAAAACTGATCAAGATGGATGATCATAATTTGCAAACAAAGAATTTCCACGGCAAGAAATAAATTAAGATAAAGGTGAGGGGGGACCACCAAGCCATTTTCAGAAGGAAGGTCTGCAACTCTCAACCATCACAGCTGCACTACAGATAGTAATTGCTGGGCACAACAGAGCTGAGGAAATGAAAGTGAGACTTCACACGCCACATTTGCATTCATCTCCAACCAACCAGGAATTATAATTAAAGTTCTCTCATTACTATTCAAAAAAAAGAAGCAAGGGAGGCCTCAAGCTATTTTCTGATCCCTCCAGAATCAAAGAGGGGCAGTGATGAGACCATGATTCAGTTGCAGATAGTTTTCCAAAGGCCATTTACAGGGCTTACTTCATCCTAAAGATACCTTGAAATACTTGCAGCTTCTTTCTTTCTTCTTCTTGGTAGGTGAAGCTATCTATGTGCATACAGAGGAGAAATAATACTAACCATTTCCTATCCTAAATTCTTCGTGGCTTTCCAAACACATCATTACCTAAGCTCTTCATAGTAGGTATCTTATTATTATCTTTTTTTTTAAAAAAGATACTTATCTTGATCACACACAGTAAAGACAATGCAAGTACTTCCATTTTAAAGAGCCCCAAACTGAAGAAACCACCTAACCTGCCAAAAAAAGTCTGCAAAAAAACATAATCTAAACACATCGCGCATCCAAACCACAGAAATTTTCTATCGTTTAAACTCACTTTGGTCAAGAAAATCCTGTCTGAAGTGTTTTCTCCAGCAACAGACGTAAATACTCCCTCTTACTTAAAACTAAGTCTCAGTTAGCACGTAACACTAGAGCTGGCTCAGCTTTTCATCGGCAAAAACCCTCCAGAGCCAGAAAGCTGAGGAAGTATTTCACTGGGGCAGACCTCCATCCCTCTCCCCGAAAAACACCAGGCCTGTAATTTTGCCCCCCTGCAAACCGATTTCTCATCCCATTACTTATTTTTCCGTCATGTATAAGAGGCCTAAAGCCTGTCCGTGGTAAGATTTCTATTTTAAAGGGAGAAATATGCCTTGTTCGGCACGAAATTCAAACTCTCAGCTCTCGCTTGCCCTGTTTGAGCTGCATCTCCCCTTTCTCCCAGTCGCCGCCTAAGCTTTTATTGTTGCAGCTCTATCTGGTTTGCATATTGCACAGCCGCTCGCCAACTAAACGCCTGCGTTCATATTCTTCACCGAACTACAGAATACGATTTAAAAAATAAGTTGAAGGTAGCGTGGCTCCCTTTCTGTTCAACTTGCACCCGCACGAACACCCACAGGGTTACCCAAGCCGGCTGCGCGGGTCCCCCCCTCAGCCGGCTTGAAAAAGTTATCATAAGAGCTGACAGGACTTATGAAAGAACCATCCTGTTTTAAACTTAATTCCAAAAGGAATGTATTTACAGTGATTCAGCCACGGAAGAAGTTCAACATGCTTCTGTTTCCTTTATTTTGGAAATTACAGTAGCTATCCATTGTACAATGACATCCAGTAAACACAAGAAGGAATTCTAAATTATCCTTGAGTTACGGATTAATAAACCAAAGCAGAGAAATAAAGGGACTGGACTGCAGTTATCCCTTACATAAAACTAAGCACCAGGCAGGTGACAGTGCCTCCAGTTTTGACATGCGGTCACAATAAGAACTAAGCAGCAATTTGGCATACATTAATCTTCCATCCCACCTCCTTCCAACCTCAAAACTCTACTTATAAAGCTAAAAACTAATGTTCTAGATGCAAACTAATCAGTAATTGGTAGTTACCTTGTAAGGAAAAGAATAAATCAAAATAAAATAAAAACCTTGTCTGCTGAAAGGAAAAAAAAAAGGAGTCTATTCAGAAAGCAAATGTGAATAAAAGGTCAAGTGTTTAAAGTAAACTCCCCTCCAATTTTTTATACAATCATAAAAAAAGGCCTGCTGTAATAAGCAAGGACCCTGTGTTCCCCAGTCATACATTATTCATTTCAAAACAATAGAGCAGCACGCAAATTATTTGAAGACAGCTATAAAATACAGTAACACAAAATCCTGCCAAAGTTGGTAACTTCTCAGCTCTGGCTTGTCACTGAAATAATCCACCAGAATACNGTGGAGGAAGGGGGAGGGCGACGAGGGGCGGGGCGGACTCTACCACCTCCCAGCGCGGCGGGGAGGAGCGCGAGGCGCGGAGAGGTGGGCTGGGCCGCGCCCCTGCCCGCGCGGCGCCGCGTGGGTTCTACCACCCGGCCTGGAGGGGGGGGTGCGAATGAACGCGCAGCCGGAGCCGCGCTCTGCTCGCGGGGAGCGAGGAGACCCGCGGCGGCGGAGGGAGGGGGCGCTACCCCCGGCAGGGGAATGGAACGTGCCGCAGGGCGAGCGGGAGGCGGGGCAGCCCAACCGCCGCCGCCAGGGGAGATGGGCCCTTAACCCTTCCTTGCCGGACCGGGGCGGCCTCTGCCACACCGCCCCGTCCCGTCGAGGAGTCCGGGAGCCCTCGGCATTTGGCAGCGGGGCCGCATGCTTTCGCCACGGCCCCGTGGAGGAGCCCGGAGCGTCCGGCTGAAGCGCAGCTCCGCGGCGAGCGGGACGGGAGCGCCTGGGTGCCCAGCGGCCCGGTAGCGTGGCCTTCCCGCTCCTCGCCGCCAGCGGCTCCTCCGCTCTAACGCAGTGCGGCGGGAGGCCGGCACTGGGGCCAGGCTTCAGACACAGCTTCTCTGCGGGCCCCGCTGCCGGTCTCCGTGGGGAGCGCTGGGCGCTCCCGACCGCGGCGGCTTGGAGGGAGGCGGCATTTGGCCGCACGTAGGCCTTTCGGCCAGCGAAATCACCTCAGCAGCATTCCAGCTGCTGCTCTGGGAAACGCGCTGACTGCGCAGGAAAGGCGAAGCGCGTCTTAGGGTCCGGCTTGTGGCAGAACAGGATGCGAGCCCGAGGGGATACATGAGGAAATGCCCCAAACCTTAGTTCTCTCAGTTTCTTAAAACTCGTCTACTTTGTAATAGCCATGCCAACGCCAGCCGTAGGTGTGGAACCAGCTTGGCCTGTGCACACAGATTTGTGAGATAGTTTAAAAAATCTGTTACGTACTGATGCTGCAGAAGCTGAGCATCAAAGCGAAGTTATTTTCAATTGTACATGTAAGTTGTACAATTTAAAAAACCTTATCGAAATAAAATTGAGAAATGCCTGTACCTTATATAATAATGGATGTAAGTTTACAGAACAATGTCATATCTGAGCGTGCTGAAAGTACACGTGAAAGAACAAAAGACATGCTAGGAGAAATAAAGCCTAGGCTCCTCTTTGCATTTAGAACAGGGTCCCATTATAAACAGACATTATCAACATTATCAACAACCAGATCTAAAACACTCCTGTTCCTTTACTCCATGAGTAGCCTTTTTCCCATTCTCATAGGGGTGAAAAAAACAGTTGTTTATCTTCTCTTGATTTTGGTCATGGGGGAAATGTGTCTTTGTTTTCTGTTTCTCCTTGATTAGGGAGAAGGATCCCAGAGGGGCAGATGTTGTTGAGAAACAGACTGTAGGAAATTCACCCCAGGGACCAGTGCTGCTTCACACACCTGAGCATGTGATTTGGACCTGCATAAACAACTCACGTAAGTGCTGTGTTACTCCCACTGGAGATTCCCTTCTCAGGTTAGATCAGAATTCCCCAGGCAGTCAAGATGCAAGCTCTGAAGCAGCTAAACTCATCCAGCCTGGAAGGATGCAAATGAAAGGAATTTATGTGCCTACACGTCTCCATATTTTAATACCAACTCAACAATTCCACATTGTTGGGCTGATGATGAGTCAAAGGAGCAGCTTCCAAGATTACTAAGTATCTTCATGTAGCAGAATCAAGCTTTACGATTCAGTGCCCTGGGATTACCAAAGTGGCATCAAGAAAAAATGGTTTATGGAGTGAGTAGTTTTGCATTTCTGGGTTGTATTTGTTGGGTTGTATTGGATCAGCACATGTGGCACACTGGGATCTATCGTGTGTCATAATAAACAGTGAAATGGTCTTTTACTGTGAACATCATTTAGTCCATTCCAGTTTATCGGGGCTTCGTTAAAAAAAATTAATCTTGGAAGCTATTTCCTTCGGTTTTGTAGGTTTGAGTGAATAAATGGGTCTGTCTAAAGCTTCAGGTCACCATCACAGCTACAGCCAGGTGATCTGATGTGATAAATGCCCCAGTTGGTGAGGTTCCCCAGTTCAATCCATCTGCATGGCCAGTGTGGCACAGAGGCAACCACATCTCTGAGGCTGCTGATTCTGGGTGCTGAGTCAGCTTTCCCTGCCTTGGATATCAGAAGTGTGCTTCAGCTTGACGTTGAGTTGTTATCACAGTGCAGGCTTTTGTTAGTACTAATGCAGTGACTGCAAGTCGATGGGATGGTACTCTGGAAAAAGCATCCAACTTGCTTTGCAGAATTCAGGGCGTTGCTGGTGACTCCAGCAGGCAGCTGGTCAACGTTCTTTTTGCTGAAGCACTGGGCTGTCAGTATGACCCCAGTGTCCAGCACTCCATGAAATTGTTTGCTGAACATTTAAGGCTGAGGGGAGTAACCATAAATCCGTAAGTTGAAAACTGAAATTTTTACAGTGCTGAAAGGCAGAAGGGTGGAGGGGCATACTGTACATCTTAGAGGAGCTGATAATAGAAAAAAATCATTCCAAAACAGTTCACAGGCAGCAGACGACAGTCATCTCCCGGGAAGTGACCACAGGTTCTTGAACAGCCTACTGTGTATCAGTGGGCAGTGCGCCCCAAGATCCCTGGGAAACCTGTCTTTGCCACCCTCAGCAGCTCTTGTTGGGTTCCGTTCATGTTCCTGGGATTCCCATTGCTCAGCTGCACCAGCCCACAAGCAGGGTTCTGATATGGGAGTTGGGAATCACATATGGCTCCAAAGCTATGCAGCAGCAGTAACCAAGTTAAATTTTACTGGACCTGAAGGTCAACTGGTTCAGCAGTTCTGTCCTGCTAACCTATGGATAGAAAGATAAGGCTGATGAACAAAAACCAGAGTACAAGCTTTTTAAATTACTTCAACCCTTCTTGGGTTTAGGCACATTGTCTGTCTGGAGCTGCTGACTTGGTGCCTGTCCTTGGAGAGCTGCTGTGCCGGCCACAGATCTCCATCACTGACTGCAAGGACAGACACACCGAGACAGAGCAAAGCAGAAACAGAAACCAAGTCCTAACAGGAAATCCGTGTTTCCCCTCGTGCTGTGACACTGAAGTAAGGTGTCTCCTAGGGTGACTTATAGAATCATAGAATTGTCTGGGTTGGAAGGGACCTCAGAGATCATCAAGTCCAACCCTTGACCCACTACCACTGCAGTTACCAGCCCATGGCACTGAGTGACACATCCAGTCTCTTTTTAAATATCTCCAGGGACAGAGAATCCACTACTTCCCTGGGCAGCCCATTCCAATGTCTGATCACCCTCTCCGTAAATAAATTCTTTCTAATATCCAACCTAAACTTCCCCTTGAAGGGAAGTTGAGACCATGAGAGACCAACTTGAGACCATGCCCTCTTGTCTTGCTGAGAGGTGCCTGGGAAAAGAGACCAACCCCCACCTGGCTACAGCCTCCTTTCAGGGAGTTGTAGAGAGTGATGAGGTCTCCCCTGAGCCTCCTCTTCTCCAGGCTGAACAGCCCCAGCTCCCTCAGCCTCACCTCATAGGATCTGTGCTCGAGTCCCTTTACCAACCTGGTTGCCCTCCTTTGGACCTGCTCCAGGACCTCAATCTCCTTCCTGAACTGCGGGGCCCAGAACTGGACACAGTACTCGAGGTGTGGCCTCACCAGCGCTGAGTACAGGGGCAGAATCACTTCCTTGGACCTGCTGGCCACACTGTTCCTGATACAGGCCAGGATGCCATTGGCCTTCTTGGCCACCTGGGCACACTGCTGGCTCATGTTCAGCTTCCTGTCAATCCAAACCCCGAGGTCCCTCTCTGCCTGGCTGCTCTCCAGCCACTCTGTGCCCAGCCTGGAGCTCCCCATGGGGTTGTTGTGGCCAAAGTGCAGGACCCGGCACTTGGCTGTGTTGAACCTCATCCCGTTGGAATCAGCCCAACTCTCCAGTCTGTCCAGGTCCCTCTGCAGAGCCCTCCTGCCTTCCAGCTGATCCACACTCCCCCCCAGCTTAGTGTCATCTGCAAATTTGCTGATGATGGACTCAATCCCCTCATCTAAATCATCAATAAAGATATTAAACAGAACCGGGCCCAACACTGATCCCTGGGGGACACCACTAGTGACCGGCCACCAACTGGATGCAGCACCGTTCAGCACCACTCTCTGGGCCCGGCCCTCCAGCCAGTTCCTAACCCAGCACAGGGTGCTCCTGTCCAAGCTGTGGGCTGACAGCTTTTTCAGGAAAATGCTGTGGGAGACGGTGTCAAAGGCCTTGCTGAAGTCCAGGTAGACCACATCCACAGCCTTCCCTCATCCACCAGGCGGGTCACCTGATCATAAAAGGAGATCAGGTTGGTCAGACAGGACCTGCCCTTCCTAAACCCGTGCTGGCTGGGTCTGACCCCTTGCCCATCCTGCAGGTGCTGTGTGATTGCACTGAGGATGATCCGCTCCATAACCCTGCCAGGCACTGAGGTCAGGCTGACAGGCCTGTAGCTTCCTGGGTCCTCCTTCCGGCCCTTTTTGTGGATTGGCGTGACATCTGCCAACTTCCAATCATCTGGGATGTCCCCAGTGAGCCA
>JAAWXA010000009.1:16137409-16239508 GCA_038090715.1 Florisuga fusca
CGCCCCCAGCTCCCTCCTTCCACACCCCTGCCTCTTTCCCAGCCACCTCCACCTCAAGCAAGGCAGCTGCCTGGGTCTTGGCTTTTAAATTATCTAATGAAAGGGGATTGTTGGGGGACAGAAGCTTCCACCGGATCCATCCCAGATGGTCGTATTTTCATTTGTTTCTGTAGTGTTTTGTGCCATTTTTAGGATCTTAGAGGTTCCCAGTTCTTTAAACAGGTTTTTTAAAATTTATTTTCCCCCCCTGTTAGTTGAGAGGCACTGTCAGCCTTACTAGTAGCAGAAGCATTATTTGATTCTTGTAGTAATAGACCCTGGTTTGGGATGCCAGGTCTTAGGTGGTTATGAGGTCTGATTAACTGTACCATCTCTTGTTGAACAGCAGGGATATTTATTTGTTTTGTGACAATAGCCATAAAATATTTTACATTTTTAGTACAGACTGTCTACATTGCTTAGAGGATTTTCAGAGTTATGTGTTGTTTCAACAGGAGTTAAAGGAGGATGTATTCAAGGTGGTGGGGCAGAGCTGAAAATAAAATTCTTCATAGCAAGATGCAGCAAAAATTCTGCTCATTTTGTCCCTACAAAGCGTACAGATTCTCTCTTTACAACTCACATCTGGCCCATAAAATTTTAATCTCTTAAGTTGAAGATGTCCTTTTGCAATCAATATTAAAATTGGTTTCAAATACCAAGGGATATCTTGGCTATAGTGTAAAGCCACTTTACAACTCTTATAATTCCTTTTGTGTTCTATTCTGTACATTTAGTTTCCTTAACTGTATCTTTTCAGGTACCCTTAGATGTTGTATCTTCTTGATTTCAAGTTCTAGTACTTTGACCATATTTGTAGAAGAATTAGTCCCATCCTTCCAAGGGGATTCTATAGTCACCATCTCAGGAATACTTAGACCCCATCTGGATCCTTTCTGGGATGCCAGCTGTTATGTGGGTATGAGACCTGGTTAGCTGTAGCATCCATGAGATTCCTTTCCTCCTGGTCCTTTAGAGGAGAGATCACTGGATTGTTCCCTGGTGGAGGCAGAAGTGAGACTGACTGAAAATGTGCTTCTGTAGAGAGTACAGACACATCTGTAAACACTAACACTTGGCAGAACTGTACCTTTTACAGGCACACACAAATGGCCTAATTCTGTTCCTACTCATCAGGGAATTGGGCGTGAAATTTGCTGGCATATCACACGTGCCTTCTCTCAGCTGACATGAATGCTCAGGCATGGATCTGTCAAGTCTCTGACAAACCTTGAGTCCTTCCAGTATTTGTGTCCCGGTCCTGGGCTTTTTAATCCAGCCTCTGGACAGGATCTTGGGCTTCCAAACTGTGGTTTCTTCCTATTCACAAGGTATTCCAACTTGAAGTTAATGAGATGAACTTACTTGGAACCTATTTAGGAGCAAACTGCATTTAAGAAGGAGGTGGTGTAGACTACAGTAACAAGGCAGAGCAGTTACTGACCTGCAGCCTCCTAATGTGGTCAACCCATATTATCCCCCCCCCTTCCTAGCCTCATGGTTATTCTATCCACCTTGATCCCTTCTTCTCCCCACCTTTAATTCTTCCCCTGAACATCTGTAAGTTTTTTGCATTCCCTCAGCCTCCCCTTAAGACATCTTATATTAAGTTTTACTCAGTCACAGAGTTTCCCCCATATTCTGTAAGAAGTTTGCTCTTGCCTGTGTGTGCTGGTAACCCATGATAATATTTTTCCTGTCTCTTAGGAACTTTCTGGTTGAACTTCTTGAAGGTCACACTCAGGTTGTTCCTGTAATGGCCCATCCGTCGCTGCCGCAGGTGTTCTGGTCTCTTACTCTCCCATATCTACAGTTTGTGGGAGTTTGTGTATCTGTGCATTGAATTTATCACCTCTCCTGCATCTAATCTGTATTTCTGCTGAATAGCCAGTTACCAGATGCCCTTATAATTTCCTTGCTTTCAGCTGCAAAACCAAATTAATAGAAACTTAAGAAGGCAGCATATGAAGTTTGCTATTAGTTTTTTTTCCCCCTGTATTCCAGTTGCTGTAGTTTTCACAAAGGTGATTTTGAACAGGAAGAAACATTTCTGAAAGTACTTGGCTGTTAAGATACAACTGTCACATGAAAGATTTTATTTTCTCTGAATTATTTGATGTAGAGCTGCTGATTGGATTACTTTAGTTTATGGAAAGGGCTGGGGAATTTTATTCCAGTTTTTAATAACAAGCATGATTCATGTCCTTTTGTTTACATCTGCTTCTTTTGCCCCTTTTAATTCTCTGTACTAGCTTGTTATTACTTTACAAAGAAAATTAAAAGGATCTCTTTCCTTCTGAGCATCTGTTTGTGGCTGCTGCATTTTGCTTTTGCCTAATGGCTTAATGTTGCTTTGTGAAAGTGAAGGGTTTGAAGCAAAGATTTCCTGTTGTAGGAGGAAAGTTTCATCTAAGGCTTTCTGTTATAAAAATAGATGAGGCCGTAAAGCAAGTGTTTCATATTGAAGTAGGCAGCAGTAAGGATCACAAACAGCTTTATTAAATGGAAGACAATCTGGTAATTTAGAACTATTTTGCTGGTCACGATTTTTTAGTCCCAGCTTTCTTCTTCTGGTTGCCTTGCTGTTATTCCTATCTCCTTTCTTTTTTTACCCGTCTTTCTCCTATTTTTTAATTTTTAATTAGAACATGGCCTTGGTAGAGGAACTGTCTCTTATTGTTTATGTATAATTTTTTTTACAATATAAAAAGAGTTCCCCCTTCTAACCGGAGCCTCTGGATAATCTTATACCTTAAGAGGAAAAAATGCTACCATTTCAAACTGCAGTCTGGCTTGCAGCCTAGTTCATGTGACATCCGCATGTCAAGACTCAATTTTTAGCTTTCATGATTGTCATTGAGGACAGGCTGCTCCTAAGGGAGAGTGAATTGGGAACCAAGGGTGATTGCAGCCCAGGCAGTGTCCTCACTGACCAGAGCACTGTCCTGCAGCACCTGAGCACAGCAGGCAGAGATGGGTGCTGGAAACACAGCCCTGGAGGAGGACGCGTGATGAACCATATCCAGGGTCTATCCAGAGAGTCCAGTCAGGAATAGCAGGAAATGGAGCTGATGGAGTAAAAGTCTGAGGTCCATCTGGGAAACGAAGGCTTGGGACAGATAAACCTACAGCTCAGGAAGGGATCAGGGGGCATGGGCTGAGCTTAAATGGAGCCCCAGGATTTAAATGGAGTCCCTGGAAAGAGAATATGGGTGGGGGCCCCAGGGGAGACCACTTCAGGCATCTAAGGCTTCGGGACTCTGCCAACAGTAACTCTTAGAGGTTAAACTGTTTGAGGAAGCACTGGTATTTCTAGTGTTTTCAGGAGAGGAAGTAAGCACAGAGAAATTAAGAGTTCAAATGACTTAAGTTATTTTGCAGTTTCTCTGGTGTAATGAACTTTGTCCTGATGGAGAAGAAACTCCAAAGTCTGGTATCTGCTACAGAAATAATTTGGAATTGGATGCCAGTAGTTCTGAAAATTAAATACTTAGACAGTCACAACATAGAAAATAAGTACCAAGTTATTAGTGACTGTTGGGTTTTTATCACAGTTATGTTACAGACATATCATGCTTTTTATTCAGTTTTGCATCTCGCTGCACAGATAACCCTGGCTGGGCTCTGTGTGAATTCATGCTGAAATGAGTCACAACCAGGGGAGTAGCTATTGAATCACTATCTTGTACAGTGTCCTTCTGAATACCAAAGATAAAGGAACTCTGTTGCATAGAGATGACTTCTAGGCCCCAGAATGTAGGATCTTTATGTCATGGAGTTTCCTAGAGACAGGCGATAGTGACTTGTAGTTCAAGTTGTTTTGCCTGTGTTTTTCAAAATATTTTGAATAGGTGACTATTGGAGTAAGTCTGTTTGACAAGACTTATAGCCAAACAAATAGTTCCTCTATGTGTTTTTTGAGGGGGAGATTTTCTCTGAGATGTAGAGTGTATGTTTGGGTCTGTTACAGCTGACCCTTTTCAGCCTTTCTGGTCTTCAGAAGTTTTATTCCATACGGGGGAGGGACTTGAGACTGTGTTAAAAAGGCTTGTGGAGGTCACAGAAGAATTAGTTCAGTCCACTGCAAAAACTGGGCTGTTATTTCCTAACCCCCAGCAGCACTTTTCTTTGCTAAATCAGAATATTTTACTGTGGACTGCTGTGGCACTGGAAAAAAAATCTAATTCCTGTGTCTGTGCCTTGGATGTAAAGAGGTGTCCAGCATTATATCCAGTAGTCTGACAAAAGCTTGTGGTGTTGCAAAAGGGACAGTATGAATAAACAAGGCATGTACTTTACTACTCTGAACTCGGTTTTAAATATGAGGAGGCGTTCAGGGATGAGGAAAGGCATTTATCTAACTTCCCGTTCCTTTTCAAATGTCAGGTTCCTTTTTTATAACTCAAGATTTTTAGCAATTAGCCAGAAGTAATTTCTGCATTGTCAGAGCTGACTGATGTTAAGGAGAGCTCCACCTGCTGGACTGAATCACCCGGGCATTTCTCACCTCCTCCCATCAGGATGGATGCTGCTCCCTAATTCTGTTAGATCTGCTTGTGAGGTTTCATACAGTTTTCAAATAGGTGCAAGCACACACACACTGTATAGCTGTGACTGGCACCAAACAGATTAGCACAGGTAGGACATTTGTAGTTTTACCCACAAAAACACAGGAAGCACCAAGTGTCTGATTCTGTTTCCAAGAGCTGCTGCCTAGAGAAAAACTTAACGGGTGTCTCCAGGATATGTCCCCACACCTCTCTTTCTGCTTGCCAGCTAGGCTTGGAGTTCACTAGCATGTCACACACACACAGTCTAGGGAGAAGGATCACACAGGAAATAGGAATGGAGTTTACAGGATGGACTGCAATGGTTCAGCTGCAAAATTCCTGCATATATATACAATGGGCCTCTTTTACCTTTCCATCTCTCTTTTCCTGTGTTTGTTCTGCCCAGATCCACCTTAATCCCTTCATTTTCTGCCTTTCTTTCTTCTTTGGCCTTTCTCTTCAATAATGCCTAGTAAGTCCTGTACAGTCCCCCAGATCTCCTGTTCAGTGCCAAAGTCCTCCCCAGGGAAAGCATTCCATTATAAGTCCAGTAGCTCTTTATGCAGTAGTCCCCTTATTTTGCATAGTATCCTGAAGAGGATTTCTTCATTGAATGCCCTTAGTGGGTGGGTTTTATGCTAAGGATAATGGCTTTAACTGTCCATCTTTGATGGCTTTAGGAATAGCTGATTTAGATGGTTAAGGCTGTGTTCTTCCAATTTCATCCCAGCCTTGTTCCTCTGCTCATTGTCTGCCTACTTCAAATAGCTATTGGTTAGACATCCCTGCAACTACCATTTTGCTTGCCTTTTCATTTTAAAAAGGCCAGCTTTCTTTCAGTTAACTATTGAAAGATGGTGATTTAAAAAAATTCCTGTACCAAAGGCTGAACATGGAAAACATGTTTACTTGGAAGTTTAAAGTGCAGTAAAGTATCAAGTGGTAAAAGATGAATTAAAAAGGAATATGTGGCTTAAAACATAGCATATATTGGTAAGATTTATCTTGGTAAAAGGTTAGTTAAAAAGTAGTGTAGCCTAAGTAGCCTTCATAATAGTCTGCAATGATACAGAGCTGTTTATTGTATGTTAAAGAAATGGTAACAAATAGAAATGAGTCCTTCTTTGTCATTAATGTAAATTGAAAAGCTTCCATTTACTTTGGTCTATATGGGCTTATACTCAGTCTCTCCTACAAGACAGTAGTGGGAAGTGAACTGGGTTTAGAACCTTTTTAAATGGTTGGTGCTGCTCTTGACCTAAGCATTTGTATCTTTTTCAGCTGCTGGTTCAGTTTGTTCAGAATAATTCTATTCCACTGGAACAAGGGCTGGTGGAATCGGAACCAAAAGACATCACCTGTCTTTCTCTCCTTCCTGTTACTGAGACCTCAGAATGCAACAGACTCATGTTGCCAGGTAAAATGTGTGCAGCAGATCTTTGTGAGTGTGCCCTTCATACCGCTGTCTTTACTGCACCGTGGTGGCACACTGCCTCTTGCCAATGAGGCTTTCCAGAGGTGGAGGAGGAAGTTCACAAAGGTCACCAAAACTTCCCTCTTATAACAGTGGAGCCTGACTTGTTAGAATAATTCCTTTCTCCTCCAATCTCCACCTAATTCTATTTTTTTCTAGAAAAATAACCTTATAAGTATGTTTTAGTGTATCTATACTTTTATTTACTGTGGTTTTGCTTTCTTCACTAGATGATGAAAGAGATCTCACCTCTCCAAGTCACACTAATTCTTCCAAAGATGTTTCTTCATCTGTTGTCTTGAGAAGTCTCCAGGTAAATGTAGGCCCTGATGGAGAGGAAACAAGGGCACAGAATGTGCAGAAACCATCTGAGCTTCTGTCAACTCCAGAGACTTCTAGTTTATTGCAAGACCTCCAGCCTAGTGACAGCACTTCTTTTATTCTTCTCAACCTGACAAGAGCAGGTAAGTCTCCTTGTGTTTGTCATCTGGCTGGATATGTCTCAGACAATGAAATGCAGGAGATATGAGTACAACTCTGTCTCTGATGCTTATGAAGGGCAAGGATCATGACGTTTGCTGGACATTACTGGGTATTTCAGGAGCATTTTATTCATCAGTAGCTTCCTACAATGTAGAGGTCAGTGAAGACTGGTTTTAATGCAGCTATTGTATCTATGCCATGGACATTAGCCTCTGGGAGGCCAAAGAAATTTTCCTCTGTTACAGTATCATTCTATTTCATGAAGCTGTCTTCCTTTTATAGGGCTGGGGTCTCCAGCAGAGCACTTGGTGTTTGTTCAAGATGAAGCAGAAGATTCTGGGAATGACTTCCTTTCTCATGATAGCACAGACAGCAGTACCCCATGGTTCCTAAGAGTGCAAGAATTGGCCCATGACAGTTTAATTGCTGCCACTCGGGCTCAGCTCGCTAAGAATGCCAAAGCAAGCAATAATGGTAGGATATCCCCTACTTCTATCTCAAAACTGCAATGTTCCATATAAAGCTCCTAGTTTGTCTCTTCCTCTCTCTTTCAGTTTCTCTTGCTTTTAATCTATTCTGGTGTCTTCAAATCATCAGAGAATTATACAGAACAATAATGTAATTTTTCTGCAATATAATAGGCTCCTTGATTTTTCTAGGGGAATGAACTGTAGTGGAGCCAGCAGTTCCATTGTAATCCATGTGTTCTCTGATACCTGTAAAGAATGTCTTCTTTCTGACTGCATCTGCTTGTATTTCAACTTTCATTTTCATTATCAAGTGTCTATTTTTAATGTATACTGTAATTCATAGTTTCTTCTTAGCTCCACTTGGTTTGGAAATCAGCTTTCTGGAGAATATGTAATTGGATTTGGCCACATACTTTGTGACTTCACTGTTTTAATAAATCATTCAGACAAATGCATTACCTATTTTTTAGCCAAGATGTTTTTCAAAGTAGTTATCCTAGCTGATACTTAAAATTTGTTGGCTGATATTTATATAGAGACCATTTTTACAATTTTTTATGCATTTGCTTTCTATTCTTCTTGTGATAAGCCTCCTTTGGTAGCAGCTGATCTGATACAGATGGTATGGTAATGTTTGGTCATGTCTGGTAATGTTTGCAGATCTGTGTCTGGTCCCTGTTACAGGTTAGTCACCAGCATGTAAATATTTAGTAGCCAGGAACATACCTGCTTTACAGACCTGTATCATTTATGATGCTTAGTTTTATTTATTAAATTTGACATGTTATAGTAATCTGTGTATTTTTTTAGATTTAGTTGGCCTCTTTATTCCAGGTGAAAATGTTCATCTTTGCTCAGGAGATGGGCAGCCGAAAGACTCTAGCCCTATTCCTCATTTATCTCGTGTGGAAAGGAAGCTGAAGTGCACAGTTGAGGGTTGTGATCGGACATTTGTGTGGCCAGCTCACTTCAAATATCACCTGAAAACACACCGGTGAGTAGAATAAAGCTGTGTGGTGTAATGACTTAAAAAAACTGTACTCTGTAATTAGGATAGTGTTAGTTTTTGACATTGACAGGCTGTGAAAATCTGGTATTACTCTTAGAAATGCTGGGCCTGTTGGTTGCTTTAGGTAATTTATATTGAAACACTTTCACCAGATTCAGAATATTTTTGCAGGTCCTTATTAGTATTTGGTTTAGAGTATTGGTATTTTGGCAGGTCTTCAGTAAAGAGCATCACTATCATTTCTGTGGTATAATGAACATTAGAACTTATAGGATGCTATCATATTTTGCATTTCCTTGAATAAAGTTGCTTGTTTTAGCAATTGACCCTCATCTTTTTTTAGCTAAAATACTGGCAGTCTCTGAGGTAAATCATAGATGAGAAGCTTAAAAACTAGGAAGGACTCCAACAGGCATGACCCCATTATCTTGTCCTGAGACAAGGCCAGCAGTAATTGCACATTCCATATACCCACATCATTATTTTTGATCCCCCAGTGACTTAAATTCCACAATGTTCCTTTGTAATTGGTTGCACTGCTTTACTAAATCATTCCAAGTTGTGAATAGGAAAGGTGGTATGATGAAAGGATGTTAAGTCAACAAATTCTTCCAGTGGGCCACCCAGGTTAGTTCCTTAGGACTTAAGTCACTGACTTCAGTTGACTGTCTCCGTTTTCCAATATAATTAATTTTTGTTTAAATGTTTCTGGTTTTTATCCCATTGAAAACAGAAGTCAAGTGTTAATGAAAAATATATTGCAATAAGTGGTAACGAAACAGCTGTTTTATTGATTTCCAGGAATGACCGCTCCTTCACCTGCCCAGCAGAAGGCTGTGGAAAAAGTTTCTACGTCTTGCAGAGGCTGAAGGTGCACATGAGAACTCACAATGGTGAAAAACCCTTTGTGTGCACAGAGCTGGGCTGTGGAAAGCAGTTCACAACAGCTGGAAATCTGAAGAACCACCTACGAATTCACACTGGTATGTTTTAGACCTCACCAATCTGTGGGCTACAGAGGTGGGGTCTTTACTTAGGAATAAACCACTTTCTCTTCTTCCCTCAAACTTTTGAGGATATTGTGTTGTTTATATATGCCTTTCATTAATGTTCCTTTTCTATGAATTTACATTGATTTATAGGTCAAATGTTTCAACTGCTTAGCCCCTTTCTATATCCTATATAACTTCACCTTTCCAGTACTTCATGATGCAGTACTCTAGTCAGAGCCATGCTCTGAAGATTGTCTTCCCCCCTCAAGTTGTTTGATGTAGGGAGGGGTGTATGGCTTTTTGGGTTTGGGGTTTTTTTTTGAGAACTAGACTATTCCCAAGGGACTAGTTGGTGAACACTGCTGTAATAGTTTTTATAAAGAAGCTATGTTATATTTATAAAAGACACAATAGCTTAGATAGTTTGCCAATGTGGAGTCCTGGTGGCCATAGTTGTAGCTATACTGACATCTGTCTGGATGTGACTAGCTTATGTTGCCTATGCTACTTCTAGAGTGACTATATTTGGGAAATTTAGGGAAGCAAGGAATACAGTGGAATGAATTGCAAAAATATAGGAGCAAAGTCTAGTGAAAAAAGGCAATGAGCAGCAGCTTCATAGTTAGCAAAGTTCATAGTGAGTATTCTCGTGGGTTTGTTTGGTTATTTTTTTAAGCTTCAGGTTTATCATTCCACTTTAAAAAACTAAGTTCAGGCCTTTCAGACTATTGTTAGAGATTCCCTGGTGGCATAAGAAGGTAGCATTGCATTGCAGCTGGTTAACATTTCAAAATAACCTCAAAGAATGTGAAAGCACGAGGCCTCTAGTAAAATGAAATCACAGATGATGTGGACTGCCAGCAACTGTTTATGCCTTCTGCCTTAAACACTTCTACCTTAAAGCACAGTTGTTGGGATGTAGCTAAAACCTGTATAGATCAGTAATAACATTTTTAACATATAGTAACAGCAGCTGTAGGTTTTACAGTTTTATTTTGCATCTAAAGCTCCCAGCTAAGGAACAGATAAAGCTAATAGGCCCAGCTGACACCTGCACAGTCCTCCATGACAGAGTGAGTGCTCTGCAACCAACAGAGTACTAGCTTCTGGGAGTAAATGATGACTTTCTTAACTGCAGTTTGTTAATGTGCAATCAAGAGTTTGATCAGACAAAAGGTGTTAAAAAACTTCAGGTGCAAATAAATCTAGGGTTTCTTGTAGATGGAACCGTGTGCTGTTATTTTTGTCAATGGTAGTTTTTCTTCTTCTTTCCAAGTTTTAAATATTTATAACAACCCAGAAGGTACAAACAAGTGTTTGAGAATCTGCTGCATATTTCAGCAATCCCAAATAGGAACATGCTTTGTTGATCCTTTCTGCTAAGATCTGTTGAATGTGGTAGCAGATTGGAAGCTGAGAAATTAACTGTTGGGAGAGGACTTCTAAAGGCAAAATCACAGCAGAAGGAACTTTAAAACAAGTTCAAATTGAAAGAACTGTGTATGTTAGACAGTAAAATAGCTAAAATACCTTGCTTAATCTCTTGCGGACTTGCTGTTACTCTGATACAGTAGTCTATTCAAAGTCTTGAAATCATAATGTTAAACATGGTATGTTGAGTTCTTTTGTGGAATGTTGCAGGCAAAAGTTAGGGTTTAATTTAAGGCTTTATTTAGAGGGTGTTTAGAACATGATTTATATTGCATTGTGTTAGTGTAGTCACCTCCCAGTGTATCATCATTTAGACAAATACAAAAATAGCAGTGGAGATATATAAAACTAACACATTTCTGCCTAGGAGAACACCTTATGCCTTGAACTACTGTTCCTCCCCACATAAATATAAATGACTGACACACCTCTCACAGGATTTTGCCAAGTTCAGCCTGATCTGAAATAAAGTGTAGAATCTGATGCGAAGGGAAATACAGTTAATGAAATTTTTGACACTGAGATGCAGAAGGAGAACGGGGTTCTGGGAGTGTGTAGAGCAGAGAACTGATTGTTAAGAACTGGATATAGAAGATATATTGTAATCCAGGAATTTTTATATTACTCTTTTGGTATTTATATACTTGGAAGATCTATTTAGAAGTGGTGAACCACTGCTTTGTTTTCAGTGAATGATGATCTAAGTGTATTTCAGAGAGAATGTGTAGAATGTCAGTGTTTCCACCTGAAAACTGATAAAGAGAATGCTTTGAAAGCCTTAGGGAGCATATGTGTAATTTCCATTGAACTTTGTTATGTGCAAGGCCAAAAGGAATAATGGGGTAGAGATCTCCAGGTTGTTCTCAGGGAGTTGGACTATCAGAGCAAGTTGTGAACCCAAAATGTAAGAACTTACTTTTCCCTTGTAGGTGAAAAACCCTTTCTGTGTGAGGCACAGGGATGTGGTCGCTCCTTTGCTGAATACTCCAGCCTTCGGAAACATTTGGTTGTGCACTCAGGTAAGAGTCTTCACCTGACATTCCTTATGTTTTGTACGACTTACTTGGTTTATTTAAGAAAAAAGACCCTGGTTTCTACAGGCCATAATGTTTCACAACTTAATTTGAGGTGCACGTATGGTTTGTTTCTGTTGTTTCTGCGTATTCAATTTATGTTTCTAAATTCAAATTACATTTCAAAAAATAATAAAAAATTTCTAAAATGTCACGCAAATCTTTCATAGCTGCCATCTTCTTATTTAAGAGATTCTAGCACCTCTAGCACCTCTTAATCAAAGCCATTAAAATACAAAATCTCTCATGCATATATAGGATTTAATTTTTTAATAGAAATATGTGTAATTGAAAAAAGCATTAGATGGAGATGTATTTCACATGTGTTTCAAGGCCTTCTGTTTTGATCAAACTGTCTTAAATACCATTAGCACATGATGAATTTGGCTTGGGGAAGGGAACTTCATTGGGGTCATAACTTCGGGGATTGTCCGAGTTCTCCACACTTTCTTTCCTGTCTCCTTGGCTTCCATGCTAGTGAGGTCATGTGTATGGACAGCATACTTATAGTGTGAAAACAATGGTCTGCTCCATAAAATGGAAGTCCTTTCACACTGACAAGTCACCATCAGTCTCTACTCAGTAATGTAAAACAGATGCTGCAGGTTGTATGATGGTAGGAGATAGCTTCCTTTCTTCTGCTTCCTTGCTTTTGGTCATTTTATTCAAGGTATGGGACATCAAATACAGATTTCAAATAACTTGTTCCCTCTCACAACTCAGACTAGATTTTATGTTACTCTTCAGACTTGAGATTTCTAACAGCTGGCAACACTGATACCTAAAACCTATTCTGGAAGCATATTGCTCTCCAGGAAACAGTAATATTTCTCATTTCTTTTTGCATTGATAATTAACACCAGTGGTGTCAACAGCCATTTCAAAAGTAGTACTTATTATTGATTGCTTGGTTAATGAGATCTTTATTCCCAGTTTGACAATTCTTGGGATGTTTTTCCCTCTTCTACTCCAAGGAGTGAAACCCCATCAGTGCCAAATTTGTGGGAAGACGTTTTCCCAGAGTGGCAGCAGAAATGTGCATATGAGGAAACACCATGCCCGAATTGGAACAGCTGGCAGCAGAGAGCGAGAACAGCCAGGTAAGGGAGGGAGAGGATTCCCTGCAGGGCAGAAATGTAGGAAAGAATCAATAGATGGTCAAAGAGAAGGGAAGATGTTTGTCCTGAACATGTGAGACCAGAAGCTGGTAAGGAATAAAAGACTATTTCTCTTGGAGACGAGGATGGGTTGCTCGACATCTTTTTCTCAGATAAAAGACAAAGGTGTATTTCTCTATTGTGGTAAAGGGACAGATAGGTTGTTTTCAAAATTAACGTGAATCTGATATCTTTTTTTTTTGCATGGAGCTTGTGCCCTTTGTTATGTATTTTTGTTGTAAGCAGTGTGGGTTTTTATGCAATGTGAATTATTTAAAGAGAAAGCCAAGCCTGCATGAGACCAAAGCAATAAATAGAGGAGTTGCATCCGTTGGAGCACCACCAGATAACCAAAGAGTAGGATTGGAGAAAGTAAGATATCTAGGAAAGAAATCTATGTGACTTGGAAGAAGGCCAGGATTGTGTCATGTACTGCAGTATCATTACACCATGCGAATTTTGTTTCACCCTTTTTTTTTTTTTTTTTTTTTTCCCCACAAGAGTCACTGATGGGCAGCAGTTTGCTAGAAGAATCTGCAGTGCATGGTAAGAATCTCATCTCCATGAACTCTCAGCCCAGCCTTGGTGTTGAGTCTCTGCACTTGCCAGACACTGAATCTATTATTGGAGTAGAGGAGGGTGAGACCAGCTGCTCTTTTTTCCGCCCTCTTATATGTGGTGACTGATGTGGGATCAATCGTTCCTCCTAGAGGCTCACCATGTTGCAGTGGGATGAGTGAACATTGCTTTTACTGCGCACAGAGCGGGTGGGTAGATGGAGAATGAATCATAAAACTGGAGTTGGAGAAGACTGGCGGACCAAGTTTTTCTCTTGCCGAGCTTAAAAGGTGAAGTCTGCTGCTTAGGTGTCATTTAGCCCATGCTGTGGAACACCATTTCAAAACTGCTTATGCAGTCCATCCTCCTAAAGCCTAATGCGTTTGTTTTGCTGGAGCACCCAGTGAAGGACCAGGACCTCATTGTGCTAGGCACTTTGCAAACATGCAGTATGAGGAACAGGCCTTCCTTCCATCCTTTACCTTCAGAGACTATATTCTAATACATCTCACTGTCAGAAGCTGACTTACTATCTGAAATAAATGTAATACTTGGTATCATTTAATTATATTTGCTGTGTTCTTTTCCTGCCTTCCCCAGTCAATTTTTCTGTCAAAATTTGTTTGGTATGTCTAGCTCTTTAAATGATTCTACCATGTAGATGTTTTGAATTTTTGTTACAACACTTGGTTCAGAACAAGCATTACTAAGAATGCAGGGTTTTGCTAAGATACTGTGAACCTGTAACAGCTTCTGTGAGAAGAGGAGGCTTTGAGTTTAGGTTGCTCCCTAGCTTAATGTAAAGGCAGTGTGGCTTTCATTAAAGGTGTAAGTTGAAGGTTCTTGCAGAAGCTCCACTAGGTACCTGGGAATCAGGATCTGATGTCATTTGGCTACCATCTCATCAGCTGATGGGAGATGGTGTAGTGAGATGTCTTCTTTACTGCAGTATTTTTATGAGTCTTCTGAACAGGCTGTAATTCTTTTAACTAAAAAATAACCAAATATTTTCATAAAATGCAAAAATCCAGAGCAAAAGTGGATTTTTAAAAAATTTCTGTATCATTTTTGAGATATTAAGAGATGGCAAATCTCTTTTTGGACTACAGAAATGTAATCCTACTTTCAGAACAGCACGTCATTTGGCAAGAAAGGTGCTAATGAGTTTCAGTTACTTAGTTTGATGCTTTTCTTTTCATTAGAATTTCAGCAATTCCTCTTTAGGAACCAATTTTAAGACTTGGATTTATCTAGTACTGTATGCATGTACATTGCCTTAGTATTTGTTAAAGTGATAACATCATATGTTAATGTAAAGTTAAGCCTTTGTTCCTCCTTTCTTAAGGTTTTTCTTTACACTTTACATACTTAGAAATGTCTTTTTCCAGCATCATTAAGTAGTCATATGGAAATTAGCAACCAATTTTAGTAAATACCCATTAAAATGTATACATTAAAGGTTACATCTTGGTGCTCCAGATACAGCTGTACAAGCCAAATGGGCCTTAGACCACAGACTCAGAGCATGGAAGAAATCTTCTGTCCTTCCTCTTTCTATGTGACAGGGCACGGTGACAATATGGTTACATCACTGCTTTTTTCAGGCAATACAGGAGAAAGAACAGCCCTTGTGGGTCCTACACCATTTAAGTCTATGTAGAAACTGGTATATCCAACCCAACAGGAATTTCTCTAGTGAATGGCTGCATTTCAGTCTTTGACACAGAACTCGGCAGATGTATTGTGTGGAAAGCTCTTCAACTGAAAAATGAGGACAAAAAGAAAAATAAAAGCCTGAACTTAGATTATTTTGAAATTCTTTGGGTCAGTAAGGAGGACTGCTGCAAGCCAATGCATCCAGCTGTGTATCAGCATGAATTGATCTCCATGGACATGTTAATACAGCAGCCATAATGCAGGGGCATAAATTCTTGGATCTGGTGCTTTGTTATGACAAAAAATGTCATTATCTCAATTTTGTATCTTTATCTAACATGGCATCTCATACAGGTACAGTATTTCTGATTTGATTATGAGGTATTGTTGTAAGGAGAAATGGACTGATGTAACAAAGATGAAAAGAAACCCAGCTTCCATTTTAAAAGTGTGGAAAAGACTAATAAAGAAATAGGACAATGCAGAAACACTGACATCCATTTAAAAAATTTTAATCTCAAAGTGCTTCAATAGCATAATTCATTCCAGGTGGCGTTTGTATTTTTGAGATCCTTATTACTGTAAAGTGAAGGAAGACCACTGATGTGTGAGCTCTACCACTCAAGATACCCCAGGCATTTCAGTGCAACATGCTGACAGGTAACACTTAATATTTCTTCCACCAAAGTCCATCTTTGGTAAGATGTTAAAACAGTTCCTAGTAATGAAATCTAGGAGATATTTTAATACAGAAAGACTATTACTTCTTCCTAACGGGAGGAAAAATCAGAGCTAGTAATGAGCAAATGAACAGCTAACACCAGAAAAGGAATTCTCTGGGTCCTTTCCCAAAGTATGTAAAATACAGCTATTTAAAAAAAAAAAACACAAAACAAACAAGCAAACAAACAGAAGCTTCTTTAAAAGCATTCTGCCACATTTCTGTGTAAACCGAGGTTTAGCCCACTTAAAGGCATTCTCCCCTTTCTGTGTGCTTCTGGGGCTTGAACACAAGGAGTTGACACTAGAGGATGCACCTCTTCAATCTTTCAATTCTACTTTTATCCAAAGATAGTGCTTCAACCTTTTAACTTGTTTTCTTGCCTGTTAAAGAATGGGAAATGACTCACACAAAGAACATTTGTGAATACAAAGGGAGATTGCAGGGTGTGCTGGGTTAGACAAGACATTCTCCAAATAACAAGTGGTCTTTTTTTCCTTTATTAACTTCACTTACCCTAGAGCAATTCTTAGGTTTCAGCCCAAACCCAAAAGTTCCTGAGGATTAACCTGGAGCATCTCAAAGAAAATCAAGGTAAGATTGATGGATCCTTCTTGCTGGATCTCATGTTGCGGTTTTCTTTCTGCTCTGTTCCTCTTGAGGTTCTCCTTTCTGTACAGTAGAGTCGTCCTTTTCACCCTGAGGCTTGGGCACTCTGTAGAAATAGTGGTTGTCTAATAGTGGAAATGTTTTGCAGTGCTTACTTGCTGCTTTGCCCCATGCATAAGAAATGGAGTGCAGACACAGGAGTTAAGATAGAGAAGCTGCCATGCTAAATAAGAGGAGTGAATTTGTTGATTTATTTTTGCCTGCACTAGGTGATATAAACTGGAAAACTGTCATAACAAGGAATATATTTCTACTTAAAGGCAAAAGAGCTGTATTGCATTCTTTATATTACCTGTGAATGTCAGATTCTTCTTCCAGCAAGTCAGTGCCATCTTTCCCTTTTCTCCTTACAAATTCTTCACTTAGCCCAACCTGCTGTAGAGTTTGTCGGTAGCGACGCTCTGCTCCTTGACGAGCATCATGCTATGAAATTGAAACTTAAACAGTAAGCACATAGAACTGGGGCTTCCCCATAATGGTCAAGTTGCTTTAAAGCTTGTATCTAACACTCCTAATGAGAACAAGAGGACAGCAAAGTCCCTGTCCAGAATTTTTATCATCTGTACAGTACAAGGCTGAAACTGAATACTAGGAGAATGTCTTACATCTCTCAAAGCCAGAGCTCACCTTTTCCTGCTTCTATTCTTTTTTTCTTCCTTCTTCTTCCTGCCTCTACAGCATTCCAGTCTTAACAGACAAGCATGCTTGTCTCTCGAGTCCTGACTCTGACTCTCAGATCAGGAATATGTGCAAAAAAAGGGTTGTCAAAAATTCTGGAAGCATGTTTGCTTCTAATTTGTAAGCACTAAGCTCAGTGATGTTTAATAAACAGAGAGCACCTGTGATACAGCTTCACATCAGCTAATCTTCAAGAAACTGAAAACCAAGCATCCTGGATCCTATATCCTCACTGCCTCCCCATAAACATTGCAAATCTGTAGTCTGAGATGACTGTTTTCCAGAGGGACTGGCCAGCTTCTAAAGATTAAGGTGTTCTATATGGAAGGATAGAATTCTTGTCTCAGCAGAAGTGAGTGCTACCAATACTGGTGCATTCTTACCAAAGAATAGGCAAACAGAAACATTACCATATTTCTCAAATAAATGTGTTCTCTTCCTCCATTTATCACACCTAAACATAAAGTCTGACCCAGAAGGGTCCCTTCTATTTTCTTAAATCAGCATATTGTCAATGTATTCTCACTATGTCTAACCAGATATCATCCCTGCAAGGAGACAGAACTGAAAGAGAAAACTCAGGCAAAAAGACACCTTATAGAGAGTAAAGTTGGTATCTACATTTCAAGTGCAATATAAGTTTGCAGATGGTACTGCATGATGGATGAGCTGTTCTGAGTGCAACCCCAGACAGCAGAGCTTGGAGATACAAGTGACTTAACTGTCATTAATTTTTTAGTAGCACCAGAGGTACAAAGAAAAAGTGCTCAACAGGAGAAGGTTTTAAGAAAAAAAGTTTATAATTTCTAGACTGCAAGTTATGGTATTCAGGTGCAGAATAGGTATTTATATAATTTCTGGTGTGATAAAGCCTTAATTTTGACTTGTAGTCAAGAGACTATACAAGAATTTATATCTTCTTATCTGTGAATTATTTGAGACTAGTTTTCCTAATGCCTGTCTTAAATGAAAGGCAATATATCCTGTTACCCAGAAACACTCTGGAACTTTGACCAGTTACCTTGGTGACCTGTTCAAAGAGGTATGGTCTGTTTTTGACTCGCAGCTGCATTTCTTCCAGCTCCTTTCTGTATTCCTTTTCTCTCTCTTTCATATTTTGCCTGAAATTGAAAAGTTCCCTGTAATACAGGTATCCTCTGACCATAGCTCATCAGGAACAAGGAATACTTGGTAGGTGTTCCAGGTCTGGTGTCCTGGTTTGGGCCAGGATAAAGGTAATGTTCTGTCTTGTACTTTTGCTTTCAGCTAAGTCTCTCCTAAGTAGCTGTACTTGCTGAAATTAACAGCAAGTTTCTCAGTGTCTGCTTCTAGGACTGATAACCCTCAATGTTTTTAATTACTCTTAGAGAATGGTGTGCAGAACCACAGCCACTGCTCAGTTCTGAGGAACATTTTGCCCTTCAAAAGGAGAAAAGGAGTAAAGAGGTCACACCTGCAACCCTCCTGTAGGGAGGAATGGACAAGATAAATGACCAAAATTGCCCGAACAGAGTATTCCATCCCATACACATCATACTCGGGTATAAATTTGAGGAACCACAAGGGTCAAACCCCTTCCTTCCTTCCTTCCCTTCCTCCTCTTCTTTGCCTGTTGCTGTTCACTTCAGCATCCTGGGAGGATTCCATCCGTTCCTCTGCCTGTGGTCCTGATCCCTGCCAGCCTGAATCTGTGTGTTCCTGCCTCCAGCTCCCAACTGCTGCTGACTCCAGGAGTCCATCCTGGACTAGTCCAGGGCTGCCCTGCAGACTTGCTGGTGATGTGAGCATTACTGGGGAAAGGGGGGAGGAATGTGGTATTGTTTTCCTTTATATTTGTATATATTTAGTAATTTTTCCTTTTTATCATTACTGCTTCATTAAAGCTGTGTAGTTTAGTTTCCAACCTATAAGTCTCCCTCCCTTATTCTCTCTCCTTTCTTTATCAGGGAGGGGAGGGGTACTAATAGAGAGCATCTATCATTTGGTTTAATTGCAGGCCCAGCGTTAAACTGTGACATCTGGTAATTGTCTTGATGCTCAATGCTGGGCAAAAAAAACCCTATTGCTGGCAAGTTAGCAAAGCTTTACTACTAGCATGTAAGCAGAGAACCAGTGTTCACATTTTGTAGAAAACATTGTCTTGGGTATCCCTTACCAAATTATGCATTTGCAATTATGCAAATTATGCCAAATTGGCTTGTTTGTACAAATTAGTTTCTGCACGTTAATCTAAAGAAAATTGCTCTGTATGGAAAGAGCATCCCCAGCTGTAGAGGCAACCAGGTAAAGACAATCAGGTGTTGCCAGTTAGGAGGAGGAAGGCCTGAGCTCCTGTTAAGCCCACCTGTGCCCAATTAGGGCTGGACCCAACTGCGCATGAGCAGAACTGGGGGACCAATAAAAGGTGGGCTTAACAGGAGCTCAGGCCTTCCTCCTCCTAACTGGCAACACCTGATTGTCTTTACCTGGTTGCCTCTACAGCTGGGGATGCTTTTAGACCCAGTTCCTCCTAAAGGATTATCTAAGGATCCCCAGGTGGAAGAGCAAGTGGTTATTTCTGTGTGGAGTAGGATACTGACCAGTTCTGTTTCAGCTTCTCCTTGTGTGTCTCCTCCAGACTTTTATGTGGATCCAAGGCTTTTGCTCGACTGTTCACTGACCTCTGGATAGCTTGACATTTCTTTTTCTGTTTCTCTAGCCAATAAATTCCTTCTTTGTCCCCTTCCTTTTTGTTATCTAGGGAGCACCTAAAGGAAAAAAGTTAGTAATGAGATCAGTGAAGACGGCCAGACTACATACTAGTGGAGAGTTTCACTTCTGTAGCCCTCTACAGAGAAAAACAAAATGTCAAGGCTTACAAGTGTACAGCCCCCAAATCAACTGGGAGGCAGTGCAAGATTTAACAAAGTAAGAAGACAAACACTTAGGAAAAAAAATATCGCTGATGTGATGAGGGAAAACTGACTTTTTTTTCATCCAATTTGGCCATTAGTTGGTGTATGGTCTTGTAGACAAACCTTCCTGCTTACCTAATTGCACATTCCCTTTTTCTAGTGGCATCGGTAATATGCACTGGAAGGGTGTTGGGAGAGAGAGAGGAGAGTCCAGTCAGAGAATGACTTCTTTGCACTGAGACCTTGGAAAGTTGCTGAGAATCCTGAAAAAAATGGGAATTCATTCAGTGTGTTTGCTCTCAATATAGAGATCTCCTCTCTTCATCTACTGAACAGCTGGGGTATGTGGGCAATGCACTCATTCTCTCTTCCATCAGCAGGGATTTACATGGGAAGAGGCTGAGGGAAAAGAGAGATGATCAGTAATATGGAAGGCAGGCTGAGTCTTAGCTGTCACATTTTATCTCTTTCTGTAGAATCTTGTTCTCTGGTTTGCCCTAGAATTTTGCAGTACTCCCTAGACAAGGGTAGAGGTCACAAGGACATGAACCATATGTAAGTAAATGCTATAAAAGTAATAAGGTGCCAGCTCGATCAGAGAAGGCAGTACCACAGAAATATCCAGTCATCTCACCTTTATCTTTTCATTAGCCTGCCTCTGCCTGCCACAGAGGTTGGAGGTTCTCAGCTTGAATGGCTTATTACGAGTTGCTTCTTTGATTTCTTGTCTCCTTACTGCTTCCCTTTGAAATGCCCAGTAAAGTCCTTCAAAATCTGGTATTGTTGGATTAATCCTTGGTTTGAAGCTGAAACTTTTGTCCTGCAAGAAGCCAAGTCTTTCCTGCTTAGTTTTAGTGGCAGTTCGGGACTGAGGCTCACTCTGACAGTTGCTGGTATCTATGGGAGCTACAGAGTTCTCAAGCAAATCCTTGGCTCTCATGCGAATGCGGATTTCTCTGTAGAGTTCAGCTTCTAACGAATCAAAAGCAAAGCAACAAGAATAATAAGTGACATAAGGCTGTGAAATTGCCACTGCACAACTGTAAACTTTTCTTTACGATGGCTTGTACACATATTGGAGAGATGAGGTGTCACGTTCTCTTTCCCCACTTTCTAGCCCCTCCTCTGCCTTCCAGGAAAAAAAATTCAGATACCAGAAAAACCATGGTAGCATTTCTTACTTAGGCATTTATCTCTAGATGTCTCTTTCTCTTTTTAGACTGTTACTGAACAGGCCTTTGCCACCTATTCCCAGTCTTAGGGGTATCAGGGAACTTGCGCCCTCTTGCACATGTTAACCAAGGTTCTATTTTTCATATGCAACTTTGTCATTCTGTTGATTGTGTGACCCAAATGGATTGTTCAAATATAACCTATTATGGCTTTTCTATGTAATATCCAGCACTGTTCATCTATATTGGAAAAGATTTTAAAGGAGCTTTGTGATTTCAAGTAAGGAGCACGTGGACTTGTGACTTCTGTGACAAACTTTTCATAGAAAGAATGTTCAGGGTAGAGCATCAAACTTAGTCCTTTCCTGTACAGCACTAAATACTTCAGAAAACTGAGACAGTTGGCTGTGGGTTGTTTCGGGTTCTTTTGCTTTTAGAAAAAAAAACCAAAAAAACCTACTGCTTGCAAAATAAGACTTTATTTCACAGTCCACTTAAAAGTTTGTATGAAATGTTCATTCCTCCTCCCTTCTCATACGCCAGATAGGAAGAGACCAGTGGGTTGTTCTTTGCTCTCTTATACCTTTCTGATCTGTTTAGTTTAGTACACGACCAGAGACCATTTTCTGATGAAAACTGAACTGGTATATGCTCAAGAAGAAATCAGTGTGAAATGGTTAAAAAAAAAGAAAGGTGTGAGAAAAGCAATGAGGATTATTAAGGGCTGGTTTAGTTCCTCTATTCAAGTGTGAAGTCAGTATTGCTTACTTCAGACTTTAAAGTGTAAGGATTAAGCTGACAGAAAGAGAGCATCAGAATTTCCTAGTCTGTCCCTCTGATTGGAGTGGTCCTGGCATCCACCTCCCTGTTTTAACACTTAATAAGAAGGTGGAGAGGGAAGGTAAATTAAAACATCAGAGACTGGCAGGAGAGACTGGACTACGACACAAGCACTTAGAACCAAACTAATTGCCTGGTTTGGGCTCAGATGATACTTTTCTCCTAGAGGTCCTGTGCAGCACAGATAACTAGGGTGGGAGTAGAATTGTCAGTTTCAAGATATTACATGAACCTTGGGCACTTCTGGCACTGCATCTATTGTCATGTTTGTGCCATAAGTCACCCAAGTCCCTTTAGCAAAACCAAAGGGATGGAATCTGCTGCAGGGAAGGATTCCCAAACTCATGATTTGCAGCAAAAGGTGTATGGAAACCTGTTAAAAGAGCTCAATGTACTTGTGTGTGCTGGGGAGCACTACAGAACTGCTGATGATGATTCCAACACCAGACTAAATTTAAGACACTCTACTGCAAGAGTACCTAGATGAAAGGTGACCAGTGATACACAGGAGACTAGATAACACCAGGGGATGCAGTGACACTGGCTTTATACTCCCAAGTCATGCCTTACAGGCAATGATCTTGCCTCCCAACATGAAGACAGCAAGGGACCCACAGGGAGTTATTTTTACAGTAAGAGCCCTGGCATTTTACCTTTGAGTTTATCTCCAAGAAGTGGGTAGTAAGTAGATTTAGGAACTTTTTTACTGGCTTTCTTCTGTTTGGAGCTCTTATTTGGAGTTGCTGCTGACAGGAACTTTTGCCTCATAGCTTCTTTCTTCTTCTCCTCCTTCTCCAGGAAACTGAAGGGCCTCTGAGTTGAAAGCAGCAGCTCCTTTCTTTTCTGTGTTGCTATTTGCCTGCGAATCTCATTCTGCTCCATTATTTCCTGATAAAGGGGTAGAAATACATGGGCAGGTACAGGCTGTGCCCGGAATTGTTTCTGACATTCAGCTTCGTCCTGGCTTTGCCTTTTGTCTCTCTGTTTATCTAGTTCAAGAAATAAGTATGACTCCATCAACTGGGACTTTTTGCGAGCTTCCCGCAGTGTCATTTTGAAGGGCTGAGGGATGGTGATGGAAGGAATCCAGGGAGATGAAGCACTTTTTGGCCTCAAGCAGGATTTAGGAAACAAGTGAGGTTTTTGCTGATCCCAGGTACTGTCGGAGGTGAGGTCAATCAAAGAACTGGATTGCCTTTTGTTACCAGATGTATGACTAAGACAAAGACATTATGAAGGGGAAATAAGGGAAATTATTAAAAAAATATAATTAAAGAGAAAGACATTGTAGGCTGACCCAGTTGTTACAAGACAGGCCTATGGCTTATCATTCTTGGCCTCCATATTTTGCTTTGCTTCCAAAGCTCAAGAGCAGAGTTTTGCTTCTTTTCCATTTCCATGTATAAAATGGCAGTTACGCCTACCTAAGTAGGCATAATTACTTTGTAATGCAATTTATTATGCTGCTGCTTCTCTATTGCCAGAAGAGCCACAAGTAAGCCAGAAACTTCCAAATTCAATGATATGTAGCCAATAGCTACTCAACTTAAAAGACAAACTCAGAAGAGGCAATGAATCAAACACAGAGATGCACAAATCATAACAAACAGTACCAAACACCTGGATTTTTAAAGATCCTGATGAAAGGGCAATTGCAAGGAAACTGCTTTAAGAGGTTCAGCTGGAAACTGTGTAGCTGACTAGAAGAACATACCACTGATAATAAGAAAAAACCCCCAAGATTATAATGGGTTTCCTTGAAGTAGCAAACTACTCACAGGATGTTTGAGGGTGACTGTGAAACTGAGTAAGGGAGAGGCATAAATGCAGATAAAAGGAGGCTGAAGATTGATCAGGGTAGACAAGCACAGGAAGATATGAAAAAGGGGGAATACAGAAGATGCCAATCAGGTGTACAGTCTCCTGGTCCATGCACTTGCGTGGTGATTGCTGTTTTCTGTTCTTCATAAAACAGATTACTTTCTAAAAGCATATTAGCGTGATCTGCTAACACGAACATCAAGCTCGACTAATGGCACAGAAAGACAAGATGTCTGAGAGCTAGATGCTGGAGAGACCACAGCTCTGAAGAGTGGGTGCTGGATAGGAACACACACGGTGTGCTAGCAAATTTTAAGTGTGATTACCTGGTGAGCAGGCATGGGATTTGTGCTCTTTATGTTTTACATGAATGCTGCTTACATGGGCACCTGTTGGCCCCATCCTCCCATCTATGAACATGCTTGTGGACAGCATTTTGGTACTATGTACGTCCACCATGGGACTTCATGCTCCGCCCCAGGGCTGGCCTAAAGCAGCAGGAATCCCACATGCCACTCTGCCATCCTTACCAGGTCCCATCCTACCTCAGAACCTCCCACAGCTTCTCACGCAGAAGCGCTGCCTCCCGCCTGAAACCCTCGAGATCTTCATCGTCTTCGGATACCCCGAGGTCACCGTTTAACTTTGCCCGGTACGGTAAGCCGGGTCCTAATGGAGACCGCCGGCCTCCCATCCTCCTCCGGGAAGTGGTGAGAGACACAAGAGCTGATCCGTGACGGCCTGAGGAGATGTCGTGTCACCTGGAAGATTTAAAAAACCGAAAAGTTCTCGTTTCGGGGGTGCGATCCCAACCTCTATGCCCGGCCTCGGCGCTCCCGAGGTCGGGCATAGAGGTTTTACTCTACTGGGTAAAACCCGGAGCATCGAGGCCGGGCTGCTACCCTCACCTGCAGGCCGCCACCTCAGCCCTCCAATGGCACCTCCTCCCGCCAATCAGCGAAGCCGGCAGCGCTCTAGTCCCGCCTTGTTGGCCGCAAGCAGCCAATCAGACTCCAAGGCGGGACATCACTCACCCCGCTGTTTCGTGCGTCGCCCGCCGCCAGGCAGGCCGCGTTGTCATGGTTTCCCGAAGCGACTTCCGTGTTGTCACTTCCGCAGTGATGGCGGTGCTGTGCGGGACCGGGCTGCTGGCTCCGCTCTGTGGGCGGCTCCGGGCCGGCCCGCGGGCACCGTTCCGGTCTGTGGCCGCCGCCGCGCCGCTGTACGATGTGGTGGTGTCGGGAGGGGGTATGGTCGGGAGCGCCATGGCCGCCGTGCTGGGTAAGGCTTTGTGGCCTTCTAGCCCGCGCCGGGCGGCCTCGCAGGTGGGACCGGCCCGCTGCCATCAAGGCCGCACAGCCGGTGGTGTTCTGCTCCTGCTGTCCCTGTCGCCGGGGTGTGAGGTTTCGAAGGTTTTCGGATCTCCCACCCCGTTTTTTGTGATTTGAGCGCTTTGTGATTTGGAGGGCTTTACGTCCCTATGTCTTCGCTGTCTCACCAGTTCCACGAAAAACTTTAAACTGGGAGCGTTCCCAAAACTTTCATGTTTCAGTGTGTGGAGTATGGCGTACTTTTATAACTCGACCTTAACTATTAATCCGTATTGGTGATAGTGTGAGGTAACTATGTAGTTACCGTTTAGGATCTTGATGTTTAAGACCCTGTTGTGCAATTTCCTTATTCCTGCATCCTTTTGTGACAGCACTCTGAGGCTGACTTAAAGCTGTCTGGTCAGCTGATTGTTACAATGAGGCTTGTCCTATTTATGGACATATTTGCACGTTAATATAGCCATTACTTTGCATTTTGTAGATTACTTGTCTTTTTTTCTCTCAGACTTGGTCACCCTTAGATCACTGATGCATAATTTCATCCCTAGCTGAAAAAGCTTCTCTGACACGAGGTTTCATTCTCTAACTCTTGTTATTTCATATGTACCAAGTAAAAATGGATTTGTTTTTGTTGTGTATCACTAGAGATCATGTACTGGCTGCGTTTTTGTGTGTGTGTGTTTTTGTGCTATGCAATAGTGACTGAACCCTAAAGAAAAGAGTGCAAAGAAGAGCAAAAGAGCAAAGATCCTAAGAAATACATTTACATTACAAATCTGTTCTGTTTCTTAAACAAGACCACAGTGGAACTGTGACAGCATAAGGATCTCTCCAGCAGTGGTATCTCAAGATAAGATGCTGGTTTGGGACCTCTTGAAATGAGGTGACGTTACGTATAATCTGGAAAGGATGTTCAGGATACTGCTGTTAGGATTGCTGTAGTAGTACGCTCTGCAAGGACACCACTTTTGGTCATGGTACCTTCTGAAACCACAGAGGTCAGAGGCAACAAGCATGGCAAACTTGGCTGTAGTGTGATTTAGTTGTTTCTTGAGTCATCTCTTCATTTTTTTCAGGTATCTTTAACTGAAAGTTAACATCTAGCCTGCCTGTAGTGTTCCATTCTCAGGATATAAGGATAAAGAAAACATTGATATAGTTGCTAAGTGTCACAGCTCTCCTGCTCTAATAGGTGAATTTATGTTTAAGCTCTGAAAAATGTGTTTGCTGTGTGGAGTAAACATTGCAAATTTCACTTGTTAATACTTCAGTAATTAACTTCTATAAGAAAATAGGCACAAATTTCTGCAAAAATGTAAACTTTGTAAAAAAAGGAAATGTTTAACCTTGCTTGAATTGCAAAAGGGTTGCCCATCTTAGTAATAGGATTCTAGCCATGTGCTTTAAAATACAGAAATTTATCTGCCTGGTCAAAACCTGTATTGTACATATTTTCTTTGTTACAAAGTTTTGCATCTTATTACAGAAATGCATAGGTGCTACTGACACAAAAAAAAGAAATGAGACTTTTGGCAGGAACATTGTGAAAAAGCATACATTTGCTTGTTTTAGGGCATAATATCCACTTCCATGATAAGAAGATTGCTCTGCTGGAGGCTGGTCCTCGGAAAGACTATGACTGCATGCCAGACAGTTACAGTAACAGGGTCAGTTCCATCTCCCCAGGGTCAGCAGCCCTCCTAAGCAGTAAGTATGGTTTCTGCTGGTTGCATTTTTAGCAGGTGTTTTAATTTTGTTTAAACAAAATTTATTTGAGTGTGCACAGCCTTTGTCCTAAACTCAATGGAATTATTTGCCTTTGTCTCTTAGTATTCCATACACTGAATTGCAGTGGTTAAATCAGACTTCTCTTGGCAACAGAGATTTGTTTATTGGTGTCTTGGTCCAATTTGTTATATAAGTATTTGTAGTGTTAGGCTAATGAAAGGTTGTAGGGTGCTCTTTACAGCATCTGGAATGTTCTGTTCACAAAATGAGCACATACATTGTGCTGTGTAGTCTGGCAACTCACTTGTCCTGATAAATTTTCATTTTGCAGAGAGATTTGAGCTTTTGATTCATCATGAAGAAATAAACGTTCTAAGCAGTGATGGCTGTGCATTTCTGAGTCTGTTGTATTATTCAGTGACAGGGCAGTGAGAGTTGACTGTTAAGTCCTGGTGTTTATGGAAATCTCGTTTCTTTTCTGCTGTCTTGTGTTAACAGTAAAATAATTTGATTATGGGGCTGTAAAAGTGCTGAGTCAGACCTGGGCCTGTATAGGAGTGATGTATGCAGAGCCTGGGCATTGATAGTCAGACAGGGAGGAGGATAGTCTAGAGTGAGCTTTGGTTAAGCTTGTGTCTCATTGTCACGTGACCCTGTATCTCCATGCATTTTTGTCCTTTTTCTTTTCCAGGTTTTGGTGCCTGGGATCATGTCTGCAACCTGAGGCTCAAACCGTTCCGGCGAATGCAGGTGCCTTATTAGGACTGCAAGTATACTCTTTGTTTTTCTCCTTTGTATTCTCACAAGTACTACAATTAACAATAATGCAAATTTTTTTTCTTTGGCAAAGGGCAGGTGATGCCCATACAGATGATTCCTGAGCCAATCTACTCAGAAATACCTGTTCTCAGAACCTTGATGTTACAGGATGAAAAGTTGATTCCTAGTGGAAGCTTTAGATACTGAGGCATGGGTAGTAATCATGAAATAAAGGTGTGCATTGGTTTGGGCTAGGAGACAGTTTTCTTCAGAGCAGCTTGTATGGTGCTGTGTTTTGGATTTGTGATGAAAACTGTTGGTAGCACAGGCATGTATCAGCTGTTGCTGAGCAGTGCTTCCACACACCAAAGCCACCTCTGTGTCCCACACTGCCCTGTCAGGGAGCAGGCTGGGGAAGGAGACAGCCAGGACAGCTGACTGAAACTGACCAGAGGGATATCCCAGACATATAATGTCCTGCTTAGCATAAAAAAAACAGAGAAGGAGGAAAGAGAGGACATTGGGAGTTACAGCATTTCCCTTCCCAGTTAACCATTAATGAACACCTGCCTGCCAACAGGAAGTGGTGAATGAATTCCTTGTTTTGCTTTGCTTGCACATGTGGCTTTTGCTTTACCTATTAAACTGTCTTTTCCTCAGCCCATGGGCTTTCTTACTTTTATTCTTGCAATTCTCTTCTCCATCCCACTCTGGGGGAGTGAGTGAGCAGTTGCATGGTGCTGAGGTGCCTGACGGGGTAAACCCACAACAAAGTGGTGTGGTAGCTTTATGTGTTACTCCTGTAACCTGAAAGTAGGGATAAAAAATGTCATTGCAGTTATTTTTTGAGATGAAGCTAGATCATTGCATGAAAGGAATTACGTGATGTGCTTTAGTAGCTGGGAACAGATGGGAATCCAGGACGTTTCCTCTAGTTCTGTATTTCTAGATTGCCACATCCTTTTCCTGGTAAGATAGATACTTTTGTAGTTCCTGAAAGGAACAGCACTTCTTTAACGTGTAGTTTCATATAATGTATTTTTTCTTTGTAGGTGTGGGATGCTTGTTCAGAAGCCATGATCGTTTTTGAGAAAGATGACTTAGGTGACATGGGTTACATAGTGGAGAATGATGTCATTATGTCTGCCCTCACAAAACAGTTAGATGCAGTAGCAGGTAGTGGACAACTTCTTCAACATTTTATTTCCTGCAGAGAGCTTTCAGTTACTTGCTTTCTGTTGTGTGTGCTATGTTATGAGAGGGAGAAACAAGTAATTCTGAGACACAGGCAGCTTCTTGATTGGGGGGGAGGGAGAAACCTGTCTTCCAAAGGCTACACAGCAAAAAAGCAGTTGCATATGTAGTTCTCCAGAACATAGTCTCTCCAAAACTAGAATTAATGGAATTAATGAAAAGATTTGTAGCTTTCTATTCAGAGCAGGCCTTGCAGTGACAAAGGGCCTGCTCAGATCTGTTCTTTCAGGGTGCCTTGGGAATTCTAGGGTCAGCTCTCAGAGTGCCATTAAGGCGTGCATGGCCTTCACTGTTGTAGTGATGTTTCCTTTTTTCATGTCTGTGTCATGCTGTGACCGTGGTACTTTGTGTTCCCATCAGACCGGGTGGAGGTTTTCTACGGGAGCAGAGCTGTGGGGTATACCTGGCCCCTTCCCTCTCACAGCTGTGACACAAGCCCTTGGGTCCAAATTGAGCTAGCTGATGGACGCAGACTCCAGACCAAACTCCTGGTAACTAAGGTTTTTATTTCTGTTGATCAGGCATCATCTCTCACCCAAGTCCTTTCCACTGGATTTAGTTCTGATTCCGTGTGTGCCGCTCCACCCACGTGGAGGGCTTGAGTGAGGTGAGTGGCTAAACTCAGTCAGAGATAGTGTGGGACTTGGTGCATAAGCTGTCCTGTACCTGATGCAAGAAGACTGTGCTGAATTTGACAAGAGCAGATGGGGTTTCCCTTTTTGGGGAAACTTTTTTCCTGGATAAATAAAAAATGTGTGCAAAATGTGTGCCTGTAGACTGGAATATTGGCTTTCTTCAGAGCTGCTGGAAAAGTTACTTTGTATCTCTTTGTTTTGCAGATTGGTGCAGATGGTCATAACTCTGTAGTCCGGAAGGAAGCTGACATTAGGAACATTGAACATCGGTATGATCAGTCAGCTGTGGTGGCAACTCTTCATTTGTCTGAGGTGAAATTCTGCTGACTGACTCTCTTCCATAAGCAGCAGAACAGCATAAGCAGTTGATCCAGGTCACTAGTTCATAGCTGTCCACTTGCTTCTTTCCCCTGCAGGCCACAGACAACAACGTAGCATGGCAGAGGTTTCTTCCCACAGGACCAATTGCACTTCTTCCAGTAAGATGAATTGTGGTGTTTTTGTTGTTTCTTTTTCCCCTATTTTTAGTCTTTTAGTCCATTCTTTTCTAGTAACCTTATGTTCTGTCTGTACTTTTCTGTGTCTGGTTCTGTCTCTTAAGAATTTTTCCATCTGCCCTTAATTTTCAGTTACTGCATTTGTTGTTCCCTCCTGCCCTATCATTTTATCCTTGGTATTTTCCATTTGTAGCAAGTTGGGCTGGAAGAGTAATGTGCAGAGGGACAGGTGTGAGGCAGGGCAGTGGGGAAATCTTGGAAAAAATAATTTATTTATTAATTATTATTATTTATTAATAATTTTTCTTTTGATGCTTACCCTTGACATTCTCTTAAACTAGCTGTCTGACACTGCCAGCTCTCTAGTCTGGTCTACGTCTCATGAACATGCATCAGAACTTCTTGCTATGGATGAGGAAAGTTTTGTGGATAGCATCAACTCTGCCTTTGTGAGTATCAGCCTTGTGGCATGTATGATGCTGACTTTGTTATTATAATCACAGGAAATATGGTGGAACCCTACAGCTTAAAGGATAGTCCAGGGAGACCTATATTCTCCAGTTCTTTCCTCTGGAGAGGATTATATTAAAAAGGCACTTAGCAAAGAAAGGACTAAGTTAGATTAGTTCTGAAAGTCAGAGAAATTGAACTAAATTTCCAAAACATAGAAAGGGCAGGTTCATCCTAGTTGGAAACTGGTATGTCCTAAAACAAGGTAGTTTCTTCTACTGAGTAGTTTTGTCCAAGTGCTTAGAATTCAATATTTGGTGCTAATTCAGATTTTTTTCAACTGGATTCTTTTATATGTCTGTTTGTTTACATATAAAGATTTGTTTTTTCAGTGGAGCAACGTAAACCATTCTGATTTCATTGATACTGCCGGAGCCATGTTCCGATCTGCCATTTCACTCCTGAAACCCTCAGGGACTGCAGCCCGTCAGCTGCCCCCAAGTGTTGCTAAAGTAGATCCAGAGAGCCGAGCCATGTTCCCTCTTGGAATGGGGCATGCAGCAGAGTATGTCCAAAACCGCCTGGCTCTTATCGGGTAAGGTTCCCAGCGGTAGCTCTTGTGTGGGTGAATGTGGTTAGAAATGGCATGAGAGTAGTGACTCCCAGGCAACAAATTAGATGGTTAGAAATAATTTATGGTTTCAGCTTGACTTTATCCAGGCCCAGTTTGTACCATGTGCTCTTGTGAAAACAAAAGTCCTTTTGTATAAGTAGCTCTTTGTCCATTGTGTCTGCTTTCTCTGTAAATTGCGAGAAAATTATTTCCCTTTTCTGGTTTGTGTAGTCCAGTGAAACAATCCAGTATCTCCTCCTGGACTGGTACTTCCTCAAACACTGTCACAGCCATTTGGTGTACCAGTTTGAGTTTTAAACTCACCTTTCTTGAACACAAATGAAAAAACTTAAAAACTATTCCAATGGGATGTCACAGGCCTTTGTATAGTGATCTATAGAAACAGGAAAATATCATCATCTACATTCCAAGGCTGCCTGTGCTTTTTCTCCACCACAGCTGCAGTACACTGGTAGCTTATAGTAGTTCTTGGATGCCATCTTACACTTCAGATACTTTTCATCTTTCCAATTTGTATGCCACTCTGTGCTTTATAGCTTGATAATGTGCATGATCTTATATTTCATACCCAAACTTCATTTAATTTCTCTTATGACTCCCTTGTTGATATGTCTGGATTTGCCCCTTACAGGTAAGTCTGCTCATATAATAACCTGATTTTATTTTTGTTCAATGATATCTCACTTTTCCTTTGTATTCTTTATTTCTGTCTCTGTGAAATGTCTGAGTGATACACTTCCTGTTGTGCTGAGGTCACTTATATAAACACCAAGGCCTGTTCCACACGTGGTCTGAGAGAGGACTTGGGATAGTCACCTCTTTCATAATCTTTCCTTTCAGAACTGCTTTTAGTTATCTCCCCTTTGTCTGGCTTCTTACAACTGGAGAGGCAGTTAGGTAGCTCAGTGCAGCATGCACAGGAGGTACTGGCTAAAGCATGTGTGCTGCTGTAAGGTGGTGTTCACTGCAAAGAGGTGAGGAGTGCTGCACCAATCCCTTCTGGGGTTGTCAGCCATTATGGCTTTCTTCAAGAAGTAATATCAATTTCTGTCTTTTCTTGCTCCAGGGATGCAGCACACAGAGTCCACCCACTTGCAGGACAAGGGGTAAACCTGGGCTTTGGTGATATTGCATGTTTAGTTCATCACCTCGGTGCAGCAGCCTTCAATGGGAGTGATCTGGGTAAGGATCCAAGACAAGGAAGTGGCAGTGAGAAGATGAGTCTTGCAGGCCCTTGCTGCTAACATCAAGACAGGCTTTACCTCTGCTGCAGGCTAAGTGTGCTGCTGTCTTACGCTGGAAAGGCACAACCATGATTGAAGCAAAACTGGCCTGACACCCACTAACTGTGGAGCAGTTAAAGGTTCTTGGATGCAGTTTCTATCTCACAAATCTCAAAGCTCCTTTGAAAAATAAATAACATTTCTGTAGGATGATCATTAAAGAGGTGGTGAGATGAAGACCATTAGCTGACAGGGAGTATGGAGGGGGGAACATTTATTAAGATGGACCACTTCTCTTTCTGTGTTTTCAGTTGTCTGTGGAGATTGCTATATAGGTAGCTATTATAGGTATATAGGCACAGTTGTTCGAAGCAAAGTTTTACAGTTTTACAGGAGCACTCCATTATCTCTTCCAGGCTCCTTAAAACATCTCCTAAAGTTTGAGACAGAACGTCAGAGGCACAATGTCTCCTTAATAGCTGCTATTGATCTGCTAAAGAGGCTTTACTCCACAAGGCTGACTCCCTTGGTGTTGCTGAGGACATGGGGATTGCAAGCAACAAATGCTCTGCCTCCTGTCAAGGTAAGAATATCACTTTAGTCAGAGTCCAGACTATTCTTGACACATACACAAGATGTGAAGACTTTTTTTTTTAAAACGTTTTTGGGTGAAAAATTCTACTTGTTCAGACTGAGGTTTTGGCCCTGAATGAGCCTGAGGATTTCCTAAGTAACTGAGGGCTCATTAGTAACTGGTTTCTCCTGCAGCACAAAGGAAGGTTAGGATCTAAGTGTATACTCTGTGTCAGTAGTTATAGGTAAGGAGTCATTAGGAGTCTTAGGCTTTATTTTGCTATAGAATGAAAATATGGAATCTTGAACTGCATTCCAGAAAGCTCTGTGAAAAAACAGCCCTGTAAAAACACATCTTCACTGAGAATAAGACATCAGGTAACTTGACAGATGTGGCATGCAGCTCAAAGGGCTGTTTCTGTACTGTTCTTCTGGCAGAACTGCAACTCTGAAATTAAAAGTTACTGGAGGAAGGCAGTGGCAAGGAGGTTCAGTCTTAAACACAGCCTGTCTACCTAAATTCTGCACTGTCTTGACATTGTTATGGGATTTTCATGAGGTTCCTTAAGCCACATACTCTCAAAGCTCCCCAACACCCTAAAATTAGATTCCTGTTTTCTGATATTGAATATTCCACAAATCAAGTCAGCTTCCTATTAAACACAAGTGGCCTGTTGTCTATGAGTTGAAGAACAAGAAATTCCCAAGGCCTAGTAGCTGCCACTGACAAGATGTCTAAAGTAGTTGCACTAGAAAGATGACTGTGCTGCTGCTTCAGTGCTCAGAATTTTTCTGTTTCTCTGCTCAAAGCAGAAAACTAAATGAAGACCTCTTTCTGAGCTCTGAATCTGTTGGTAAGACTTCTGTTTCGTGTTACATGGGAGGGAAAGGAATGCTGCAACTTCTTTAGTTTTCTAACATAGAGGTACAAGTGCTCTCTGCACTTATCCAGAGATGCTGATGGAGAACTGTTGTCCACATATATAAAAGGAGTCTGATTTCTAGAATGTGTCAATTACCAGTTTACAAATTACATGTCTTGTCTTCCCTCCTTTTAGGAGCAAATCATGGCCTTTGCCAGCAAGTGATCTGTTGTCATTTTGGAACAGCAACTTCCAGTGAATGCGTTGCCCTTATAAAGACTGTGACTGACATAAATCTTTGAACTGTGTTATTTTAATTTAACAATAAATCTGAGAGACTGAGCTGTGTATTACATCATCCACTGGCTTATGAACATGAGGAAAAACTTTTGAGTGCAACAGAGCACTGGAACAGGCTGCCAAGAGAGGTTGTGGAGTTGTCTTCTCTGCAGATACTCAAAACTCACCTGGATGCAATCCTGTGCAGCGTGCTCTAGGTGAACCTGCTTTAGCAGAGGGGTTGGACTAGCTGATCTCCAGAGGTTTCTCCCAAACCTCATTATTTTATGGTTCTGTGATCACACACAAGTTCTGAATCAAGAGGATTTAGGGTGTCTTCAGCCACAGACCTATCTGTACAATATGTTTTAAATTTGAGCCTTTTTAATTGAAGACTGAGGAGGAAATAACTATATTTCTTTTGGTAAACACTGTGCTGAATTTTGCCATAATATTTTTTGCTCCTTAGTAACTTTTTTTTTCTTCCTGATGTAATATCTAGAACTGTAGTGTCATTCCTAGCTTCTGAGCACTTCCTGGACTGGGAAAGGTGGAGTAGTTTTCAGTAGACGAGAGCCAACTCATGATGGCATATATGTTTTAAAGCTCTAATCTGTTTCTCTTTCATCCTTTTCACTGCTCTTGGTGATGTATTTAATAACGTTTTTTCTTGTGGAACAGGCTGGTCTGAAGGTCTCCATGAAAAAGAGAGGCAAGACAGCAGTAATATCTAGGAAAGAAAACTGCACGACAGTGTCTTGAATATTGTTAAAAATGCTTTAATTACTAAAATAGACATTCAGGATATTCTGTCTTAGGTTCCAAACACCAGCCTCCTGCATTAGACATTTGACATTCACAACATTAAGTGAGCTCTGTCCATGGGGAAGATTTACACATATTATTAACCAGTATCAGGAATTAACATCAGAAAGAATAAAGATCTGAAAGCCTTTACTTGTGCTTCTTCAGTTCCTGTTAGTGACTGGCTAAAAGACATTATGAAGGAGGAGATAAAAATCAGGGCTGCAAGTAGAACTCTTCTCATAAAAGGCTGCTTAGGTTTTAGTTAAGCTAATAAATAATCTCATTGCACTAGGGTAAGTGTGAGGACTAGACTGGCTTTTCTAAATCCCCCACCCACCTTGAGTAGTTTAGATGTAAACAGCAGGGACTTAATTCTGCAATTTCTTGTACAAGAAACCTTTGAGACGAGTTTTTGTTTCTCTCATGACTTGCAGGATCAGGCCCCTGATAGAGAGCAGCAGTTTTGCCTCAGTTAATGAATTCTGTCACTGACAACTGAGGGCCCTGAGCATTCAGATTTAATGCAGCTTTGGTACTGGGAAGCAGATGCTCCCACCTAGCACTTGTAGTACCAGAGTCTGTGGCAAAGAACACAGGAAAGAAAATTCCTTTGTGTGGTACCTGCCTTGTTCTTGACCATCCTCCCTCCAGACAAAACCAAACCCTTCAGTACTCCTGGGGCTTAGTGTCTGTTCAGCTGGCAGACGAGCTGCTGCTGGTTCCTTACATGTAACATCCCACCTTCCATTCCTGTTTCAAATACAGCCTCACTGCTTATGGCTCTCTGCCCCAAGACCTAGTCATAACACTGGCTCAGACTGAAAGACAACTTTTGGAATGAAATGAGAGAGTTCTCAGGAGTATTATGGCCTGGCTCGCAGCCACTGCATGTGACACTGTACTTTGAGAATACAGAGGTGAATAAAATTGTTTACTGAACACAGAATGAATGCATGTGCAGTCACCTTGTTGTGCAGACCAACCCATATACTAAGTTTTGCCAGACAATAGGAAGAGGAATAAGAAATGTTTGTGGTAGAAGCCAGCCACAACCACTCTATTCATGTTCTAACAGTAGTGAGGAACAGAAATTTGGTGTGACACTGAGAACTTTTCCAACATGGATCTTAAAACAGATTTTGGTAGGCAGCACAGATAGGATGAACATTTCACATTTCACAGAAACAGCCTGAATTTACAGCAAGGTGTCAGTGGTGGGACAAGCATGGGTAGCTCCATCGTCAATCCTTGGACTCCTATTGCTGACTGAACTTGTTCCATCAAAAGCACACCTTGCACCCTAGTGCTGTAAAACCTGAGATATGACAAGGGAGTAGCATCATCAGCCACACTAAAACTTGTGCTGCTATCTAGAGGAAGTAGACTAATGTTCACAGTAAGGCAAGTTAAGTCTCCAAACGGCTTAGTGAGATTAGTGACGGCATGAGCGAGCTACTTCCTCCCCTTGCTGAGAATTACCAATTATTTTCAAATCCAGTTTGCAGAGAAGGTAGCATGAGGGCAGTCTTTGGTTTTACAGAAGTGGGAAAGGTGTCTTATAGCAAACAGGTAAGTGCAAATGCCTGACAGGGAAGTGTTTGTCACAAAAAGTCAGTGGATAAAAGCATAATACCTCTCAGTTCTTATAACTGGGGTAAATTCATCTGTACTCTACCTATTCCATGGTGAATAGAAGATACTTAATTTTTCCTAAATAGGAGCAAACAGCTGCCAGCTGTTCATGGGGTGGAAAAAGTTGTCTCTACAGCTGATCTGCTGAGGACAATGCAAGGTCTGAACCTAGAGCCTGAAGGTATTTGAGGTATCTTCATATTCTCTACAGCCAATTAAACAGGAAAACTAGGATCCTACAGCTCAGCTTTCTATCTTATCTGACAAGACACTCCATTTAGAATATTGACCTTTCATTGCTGCCATGTGTTTGGTGTGAAAGAGATGGCAAGATTCACTTTAAATAGTTACTCAGATACAGATTCATCCTATCCTGACATGTTTTGGGCTTCTGGAACAGCTGCGACACCGTCACTGCTTGCTCTGCTGTATGTATTAAAAATAATTTCAGGGAGATGCAGGCTGCACCATTTTATGGGTCCAGCTCCACTGTATTAATAAAGAAATTAAGTTTAAAACAATTGTAAATGGACAAGGAATAAGCAAACAAAGGATTAGAAAGCAAACCTACTTCTGCTTGTTTCTGATGCTAATTCCACAATCTCCTTGTTTTCATGTACTAAACAACTGAAAAAACACCTTGTCTCACCACAGCACTGCATTCTGGGGGTGTTCCTAAGCAGAGTGCAGGAAGCAATAATATAATAATAATAATAATAATAAGCCCAAACTTTCAGCTGGGAAAGCTGAGCTGAGCTCGCTCCAGTAAAATGGTCTCTGGTGTTCTAAGAGCTTTGTGTCCCAGCAGGTCTCCCAGGCTGTGCAATGCTTATTTCCCTTGTGTTAGCACTAGCCTTGACTGGTGAGCTGATTTTACATCTGGTGTTAAGAACCTGAGGAGCTCCAGCATCAGAAGAAAGCAAGCTGTGGGAGTGCCTTGTTGAAAGCAGGGAAACAGATTTGCCCATATAGCTCAAAGTGAGCTATCAGCTCAGCCATTTCATCTAACTGCACCCTTAATGTCCTTGTGGGTGTAATGTGACAAGCAGTTCTCCTGGCAGTGGAGTTTAAATAGATGGCACTGATGCCTTGTGGTGCCAGCACAATGTTGTGTTATGACTGCATGCTAAATCAATCAATCAGTTTATCAGGTCTGGCACCCAAATGTATGGTATAACTGCTCAGACTTTTAAAGGGCAGCAAAATGAACAGTCAGGGTCACATTCTGCTTAGGAACTGATTGCTGTTTAACAAAATGCTTGTTAAGTTAAACCCAAGAGTTTTAGCCAACACCTTTCCCAAAACCATGTCCATTGCTTATTACAGGCCCCCCTTCTGAAAAACTGGACTCTTCTTGCAATGCATTAGCTTAGCTAACAGCTGGGCACTTGGAACACCGAGGCTGGCAGCATCCAGAGTGGTTCACTTTTCTCTGAATGACTGTTGATGCCATCTTTAATTTCTGTATTTAGCATCTCACAAGCCATCTTAATTTGTGTATTTTTAAAATAAAAGGGGAAGGGGAAATAACGTGTCTGTAGTCTGCCACCACGTATCAGCTGCTCTGTGCTTCTGGCAATGGGTGCTATGCAAACGTGCTGGTGAAAGCTGGCTTTGAGCTCCTTGCAGATACACTGGGAGTTTAGGCCTTTTAACTTTCAGAAGGCAACTTCGGGATCATTTATGGCAATTACAAGTATAAATCATACTGTGCAACTCTCATTATACCCAATACCAGTCTGAGGTGCAGATCTGTTCTATAGCTTTGGTCCATATTCTGCTCTGTGGCCAACTCCAGCGGAACAACGTACCTGGAGATTTTGGTTTGCTTTCTCAGCCTTTCTGAAATGCTGAAGTCCACAGGAATGTCACAGCTCAGTAGGTTATTCCCAGAGACTGCAGGAGGTGAAAGGTAGCACCCAAAGTCCAGCTTGTCTCTATGTTGTTCACTTTCTTTGTTAACTGTAAAGGAAAAAAAAATCATTCCTCTCATGCACATCATTTCATGCAACTACATGTAAAGACCCTGAAAAGTCTCAGTGCATAACTAACCAGAAAAATGAACGAGGCATGTTGATTCCTAAGAGAAAATTGGAAGCTGGCTTTGGGATTTAACCAGTTTTCTCACCTGTAAGAGTGTGTTGTCCCTAAATCCAAAACCTTCCTTTAGTAAAGCAGTGATGTAAGTGAGATCCATGCAGAGGAACGGACTGGCTGAATTGTACCTCTCCATGTTATCACAGACTAGAAAAGGAAGAAAAAAACAGGGATCTCAGCAAAATAAAGGAGCTTCTGCTTACCTTATACACTTGAACTGAGCTCAGTCCTACTAAGCCAAGACACCCACTTCTCTTAACAGGTACATATGACACACAGTATATGTTGCACAGCTGGAGAATAAACCATACAATACTTCCACTTTCTCTTAACTCTATCATAATTGCACTCTTATTACAGCAACATAATCCACATAGCTATTTTGAAGTCTGAGTCTCAGCTGCCAACTGTCAGGTTATTATTGGAGGTGATTATTACTTAGTCTTTCAAGACCATATCAGTTGTCTTCTTTGTCTAATCTCCAAGGATGGTTCCAAAAATGGACTTTACCTTCTAGGCTGTCAGCTGCTTTTATGTTTTTTTTCCTAAGCACACATGTCCAAAGACATGGAAGATGCTCAACCAACCCCTCTCTCACTGCAACTAAGTCAAGATTCCACAGTAAGGGTGACAGTGACTGGTAAATGAGTTTACACTAAATAAAGTCTTCTGGACCTACTGTTACTGCCCTTGCCTATAAGCATCAAAAGCAGAGCTCACTTCTTTTTAGAAACTTATAATAAGCATTCTCCTACTGAAATGAGTAAGACGAGCATTAAATTAGGATCAAAGAATGGACCTCCTGGTGCTCTAAAGCTACATAAACGGTTGGATATTGTTAAGAGAACATCTTAGCTGCATCTTCAGAAATAAGCTCTCTCAGTATCCAAGGAAACAAACCAAACCAAACCAAACCAAACCAAACCAAACACACTCAAACTTTAGAGCTGCATCCCCCTATTCAAAACCATTTGAATTTCCAAGGAGATTAAGTTTAACTAAAAAATCATTAGAATTTGGGTCCTATTTTAGAAAAAAAGACAGTCCCGAATTACATTACAAAGCAACAGCTGGTTACAAATAGGGTCTACTAATCATCATGAGAATGATCACAATTCAGAGGTAATATCTTGCTCTGCAAGCTAAAGTTTTAGCCATCAATAGCACGACAAGGTGAGAGCTCTTTTTTCACAGCAGAAGGTACAAAACTAGAACAAGCACTCAGAAAAAATCAGAGGAACAGAAAGGAATGCAGAAGAGGCTGTCAGACTTAAACAACCTTTGCTCTCTACCCTCCATTTTGTTAGAGATTAAAAAGGATTTAAGGTGACAGACTTACAGAAGTCAACACTCCTAAACTCAGAGAGTTGCAGTTTGACAGGAGTTCTCAATACAGCAAATTCACTTTTCTTTGTACTGACATTTATGAACTCTCTCCCCACTCTCCTGAACAGGAATGTGTGAGCCCCTTACTGCTCCACTACTTTCTTTTGCAACAGTTACAGATATTGGCTAGTAAAAGCGAAGTAATGTGACACAGAAAGTATAGGTGGAATTAGCATTAAATAAACATTTTTTTTTAAAGTCAGATTCACATTATGTACTTCCTATGGACATTCATATTTTTGTTATTTCTCATTCTCACCAGTTTCCCCAAGTCTCATGACTATTACCTTCTTTGGCTTTTCTTTCAAAGTCTTTCACTTCCAGAATACCTCCCTGTTCATAATCTGAAAAGGAAGAGGTGAGAAAGCATCATCATAGACCTAAAAGCATTTGTGTTGACCCTACAATGCGATGTGGTGATGCTGGGCTAGAAGTGAGAGCTGTTGGTAACAGAAGACAGAGATGCAAGTATTAATCTGAACTCAGAGCACAAGTGTCATCTGTTGAACTTAAAACATAAAACTACACTGATGTATACATCTTCCTTCCCTGAAGGCATTTTGTGTATTTCCTCCTTCTCAACACTGTTCTTTTTCCCTGCTCCCATGGCTCCAGTCTCCAAGGCTCCTCTGGCTACCTTCTGGTTGACATGCTCATACATAGCAGATTATATTAAACCAACTTACCAATTAGGTTGGTGTCAACTGCACGATCATAGTAATAGGAGAAAGCATAGAAGGAACTCCTGCGAATCTCAGTTGGTTGGTGCAGTTTCCCTTTGACAACCTTCAGTACTTCTAAGTAGCAAGGCTTGAATCCTGTTTCTCCTGTCGGGACAAACACAGATGGGGTCAGCCAAAAAGGCATGTCCAGGAGATGGAAGAGTCAGTGGCACTAGGATGAAAAAGGGATGAAGCAGAGGTTAAAGCACCAGAAGAGGGGAAAAGATCCTACGTATTCCTTCTGTAATCCAGCATGGCACCTGCATGCTAGGACTCTAGCTCACTCACCATCATCAAGTGGAACTAGTTAGAGCAGATCATAGCAGTATCTGAAGGATATGCTGAGCAAACCAATGTAGGTGCATGATAATCTTCCTCCACATCCAGCAAACCTCCCATTGTTATGTTCTATGGTCATCAAAATCTCATTTACATTTGCTACCACATGCTAGATCAAACCTCACTTTCCCTCCCCATCCCATCATCATTTTATCAATTCAGTCTGCACAAAAGAAATCTGCAGCATAACTCTCACGTTCCCTTTTGTAAAGCAAAGCAACAGGAGTCACCAAAGGGGTCTGTTCTAGCTACTGATGGCAGCAGCGTCACCATCTGTATGCAGCACTAGGGATATTAAATAGTTCCTCAAGTGAGATACACTTTGGCCTACCAGTTATTGTACCCTAATAAAACCTGAGATTTTGCATTTAGCTCAAAACCTCAGAAAAAATTTATTTGCACAAGTAACTCTTAATATTTTCTACAAAGGTAAATTTGTAATAAAAGATCACAGCCAGAATATGGAGAGTACAGGCAAACTACACTTAACAGCTTCAGATTCTTTATCTCTGTTGAAAGTCCCCATCTATAACTGGACAGGTATACTTTGAAGACCCAAGGTAACCGATAAAGTTTTTCCCAAGAAAAAGCTCAGATTCTGAAGACAAGACTTATCTTACATGAAGCAACAAATCTCCTTATCTTACCTTCTTTATTGCCACCATACCGGTATTTCACTCCCCCAAAGTGCCACTCTGCCTCCAGATGCTTTGGCAAACAAGAACTACGGAACATTTGTCCATCCACAGCTGGAATGAAACCAGAGGGGAAGGTCAGAAAGGATAAAATTTAACACAGTGAATCAATATTTAGAACCAGAAAAGGGTGAAAGATCTTCATTAATGTCTTCAAGCAAAGTTTGGAAATTTGAATTAATGGATGCAGCACAAACTGATTATGAATTAAGGACCAGCCTCAGTCTGGAGAAATTGTGTCCATTTTGTCCTGCAGGCTGTAGAGCAGCTGGGTTTGTAATTTCTAATACAAGATAAATGGTACAAGGATATCTGAATAATGGTTGTTCACTGTAGAGGACAAGAAACAAGAGCAGTAATAAATTAAACACACACAGTTACACAAACCCTAACAGACAGGAGATAACTGAGAGAAACAAAGCAACTGAGCGATAAAGACATGAACTGCTACAGCATTGATCAGTGGCCACTACAGGATCCACTGAATGTGGAACCCTTGAGGGATTCAACCAGAAATCCTGTGACTGATGAGAAGATAAAACATCATTATTGTGGCCAGCACAGGTCTCACAGAAAAAACAAAATTTCTTACAGAATGGCTGAGGGGGATTGTGTGACTGTGTAAACTTTACTATGGGAAGTTCAGGAGAAGACTCAGAGGCAGAGAAGGGGGGAATCAAGTGATCAGGGAAGGACAAACGTGGGAAAATGAGGGGGTGTGATAAAAGAAGGCAATCACAATTAAGCAGGCAGATGGGCATTATGCTTTTCTGGCCAAATGTGACCAAATGTCACAGTGACCAAATGTGACCAGTCACTGAAATCTGATGTAGCTTTTCCCAGATAAAAAAACCTATTTTTTATTTGAGTACATCCCAGGAATTAACACAAGTCCACCCAGCTGACAAGTAAGAATCCAGAAGTCGGCGAGACCCCAGGTCCTGGCCAGAGACTTGACAAAAGGCCCAAGGTCTGTGCATGATGGCTGGAAGGACTTAGACTTTAAGTCAGAGACTGGAAACACTCAGAAATGTGAGAATGCATTCAGATTAGTGAGTCAGAGTATGTGTAATATGCTCAGGGACCTCAAGTTAGACTGGTCAGTAAATACACCAGGAGGGCTGGGGCAACACAGCAGACCAGGCAGATAGCAGAGGGACGTATAAAGTGGGTTTGGCTGAAGCAGCAGTCCTTGGGAAGAGGATCTATTCATGCTGCTTAAGTTTCTGTGGACGCTTGTAAAACTATGTTTGTGGCTGGCCATGTACATATGGTGCTCCTGTGTTTGCACATGAGCATTTCTGGAATTTGCACTCAGTCTTGCTGCAGGCTGAGCCTGAAAATAGGGAAAAGCAACCTGTCCCATGGGACAACTCCTTAAGAAGCAGTAGCCTGTTTCCAGGCAAATCTATACCAGGAAAAGCATAGAAAGGCATGAGATACAGAAGCAAAGACACAGGAAATGGGCTGCTGACCCAAAACTAAGTCAACAAATCTCTTTAAAAATCTTGGATATTTTATATAAACATACCTTCCATATTCAAAGCTCCAAGTATTGCTAGTCTGGCAGCTTTTAGTCCAAACCCCAAATAGCTGCAGATTACAAAGGCAGACATTACAGTTATAATTCTTGCACATCTGGTGTACTTCACCCACAGCCCCTTCCTAAATCCTGGAACACCCAAACCAAATTTCCTTCCTCTGCTTCCCACAAGTCTTCCCTTCTCTTAAACAGATATTTCCCTTTTCAAGAACAATTCAAAGTACCAAAAGAGTTACACAACCCAAGAATTACAAGGACCTGTAAAATGAGTAAACCTACTACTGCAGAAAGTGATTAGAGCTAGTGTGACATTTCTGCAAGACATTCATGAAAAGAAAAAAAGACACGACTTTAAAGACAAGGAAGAGAGGTTGGTATGAGAGGAGTGCATGGGGGACAGGATAAGACTACTTGCTCTTCAGGCAGAACTGGTAGAAAACTGCAGAACCTCCCACTAAAAAGGAGCTGTACCTTTGTGTGAAATTCACCTCTGACTCCACCCATTATTGCTATACTCATTATAAAACTAGGGTGTGAACAGCATTTATAAGAATGTCATTACATGTTGCTGGCTTCAGCAACACAGCTAGATTAAAACCCTGTTGGCTATTCATTCCCGTCTCTATGCTTGGCTACTTCTCCAAGCATTTACAGAATAATCAGAGTTTAACCTCGAGATCTCTCATTTTTAGGAGATTATTTTCAGTTCCAATTACTTTAAGTGATCTATTGGACTGTATTGGTGAATACAGCAATCAGTTACATCAGTAAGCAGTAGGAGAGAAGAACTATTAAACCAGCTTTGCTGTCAAGTAAGCATATTCCCCAACTGACTGAGATTACTGTCTTCACCCCACTAGTAATGGGCTGAGACTAGATACTATACATGGTCAAGTTCTCATCAGGCTGTCAGTCAAGCAGATAAACTCTCTGCATTTCACTGCAGACATCTCAGAAACTTGTTAGCTTAATACAGTAAACACAATTGTCTTATTCCAAGACAAGGATCCCCTCCAGTTGGTTCAAGAATCTGCTGTGTTCCATGGTTTGTATCAGCTGCCTGTGGTTATCTCTCTTTGGTTTACACCAGTCTATGTCTTTCTTTTTATCCAGTTGCTGATGAGATGTGTCATTTTAAACTAAAAAGCATAAAGTCTCAGGAAGGTCCTCTTTCCAAATCTCTGATCAGGTTTAGTTCTGACTATTGGCACAATATCCACCTGTCTGCTTGGCCCAGAATATTTCTCCTAAATCCAGTAATAAGAATTCTTTTCCTTAAATATAGTAACTCATAATGCTTCCTCTTCATTTGATCGACTGACCAATACTCCCTTGCAGTGATATTGACCATGACACTAGACTGGAATGTTTCCAGTCAATTAATGTCAGATTCTGCTTCAACTAATGTTTCAAGTGGATAAGAAAACTGGCAAAAAGTCATGGTCTCGACAGTTGGTAATGAGAGGACATGGCCATTTGTGGTTAGCACAGGAGCTGCAGAAAGACTGATTTCCCCAGTGAAGACAGGACCCTTTTTGCTCCTCACCTGTGGGTATAGAGCTTGTAGGTGCTATTAAACATTTCAAATGAGGTAAGAAAATCCCCAGGGGCTTCCTTCAAAGTTTCCTAAAAATTAAGTAAAAGAAGAAATATTTTAGTTTCTATTTGTTAATAAAAAATAACCAACTTTGATGTAATATCACAGATATACCCACAGGGTTTACTGCACACTCATCTGATCTGCTTTGAAAGCAAAGAACAGTTTTCTAATGGTGTCCCCTAATAACTGCAGCTTTTAATAGCAAGTTGTTTATATGCATCATTGTGTATAATGTATAATAAGGAAGAGCAGCAGATCAGGATGAAAATACTTTATAATTCAGGATGCCTGACTTTTTCAGAGTACTTACATGCTAGTCTTTATATACAGAGTCCCCAGTGAAATCACCTGCAGTAGAAATGCTATGACCTTTTCCAAGTCAGAACAGACATTTCACTTCAGGAACTCAGCAGAATTTAAAATGCAAAGTAAAGAATAGGCCAGATTTTCACCTTGTTAAATGTCATGCTGATACTCAAGGAAACACTGTCACCACTTGCTCCCAGATTTGGAGCTTCTTTACCTTGTGATTTAAGTGCTTTCCTCTAAATTGGCCTCTTGTCTCACCACCTCTAGTCTTCTTCCTTCCAGTCTTCCCTCTGCCCTACTGGTACTCAGTCCCTACCTTCTTCTGCCAGACAAACTGTCATATTCTTGTAAATCTGAACCAGTTTAGGGCTCATTTACTGTTCCTTTGTTCACAGTCCCTCAGTCCTAGTTTCTGTCTTTCCTCTGCTAGTGACCTCGTTCTCCCATCCCTTCTTGTCCCTGTTCATTTACATCAGACACTTGTTACAAAGCAACAGAACCTCAGAGAGGACTGAGGATGCGAAGTCCCTGTAGCTGTCATTCAAGTACCCAGATACAGCAAAAAACCAGCAAACAGATCTGGGTTTGTAAAGTCCCAGACAGAAGCCTGCTCAAAGGTGAAAGGTTCATTAGCAAACCCTTGACGCTTTTTTCCTGCAAGGCTCTAAGGAAAAGTTTGAATCCTAAGCTGCAGTTCAGACTACTTCACAGCTCTGTTTATTCTCCAAAACCCTGACACACAACACCCTTTCCTATTGGTCCAGTGCCCACTTCAGCAGGTGTTATCAGCACAAACCAGAGGGCAAGCCCAGAGCACTTCAGGCTTTGCTCAACAGGATAAGGTTGTACGTCATACTTCAACATGACCCATCACTGCACAATTAAAAATATCCTGATAAGAAAACCATGTGTTTGTTTTGTGGTCACCAAACACCCTTTGAGAAATTCAATTTCTGTAAACAAAAAATGTTCAAAGGACTTCATCAGAATGGTGGACAAAACCAACTTCACAGTATCAAGTGGATATCAAGAATGCTGTAATACCCTTTGAAATAATGCTGTAATCTTCCCAAGCAAACCTTAGATGTGGGTCCAGTTCAAACTGTTACAGAATTTCTTACAAATCCAACAGAGATGGACTGAGGGGCAGAAAGGAGAATGATGAGAAAAAGATGAGAGATTGATGAGAAAAGAAGGAGTGTGCTATTATAAAGATGTTTGCTGCATGAGACACCCCACTCCACCCCACTTCTCCCATGACTCCCTACATTTAGTGAAGATCTGCTAACAAATTGGAATGGGAAAAAAAAAAAAAAAGATAACTCAGATCAGACCCTAAGATCAGACCCTAAATTTCTTGTAATATGCAAAAAAGACTCCCTGGAAATGTTTACATTTACTGAATACAAAGTAATTATTGGCATTAATGGGGCTTTCCCAGCTCTGGTCTAGAAAACAAAAGCTGTTCCTCCTTGGTTTTACCCACAAGCTTGCTTGCTTTTTTCTTTGTTGCTACCCAGGCTGCTTTGTTTGCAAGCATCTATCAGTCAACTGCTGATGTCAAAGGGAACAGCAATACAGAAGTTCTGTACAGCACAGATGTTCTGCTTGTGTCAGTGCTGCCAGTACTATCAGAGAGCACAGCAGTGCTAAGGTTTCTCCACTGGCCCTGCAGTCCCAGCCTGCACATTTTTTACCACACCTCACCTCAAACTGTGGAAGAAATGTGATTTGGGTTGAGGCTCCTCCCAAGTCCAGAGTCCCAACAGTATGCTGGTTCTGGCCAGACAGCTGCCCTGCAAACAACACAATTCTCAGAACAGTCTAAAGTGCACAAATGCTAAAATGTGGATACTACACGTACATTCAAGCAACCAACAAAGTATTGTGTTTATCTCATCAACAAGTAGTGCTGAGCTGAGCTCTGAAGACAAAACACATCACTGAGAAAAGATAGACAAACAGAAGGAATTAGGAAAAGATTCATAGGACTTCCTTCCTTGGTTCCAATTTCACCCTCAGAGAGACACAAAACTCTTGACATCCAGTAAAGGCTGAAAGTAAGAGGCAAAGCATCTCCCACAGAAGACTACATTATTTCTGCAACCACCACAAAGCTGGTCAAATGCAGTAGGAGAGGAAAGATAGTAAGAGTGGAACCAGCTCTTACCATTTCTCTTCACCCACAGCAGCTTTTGTGCTTGCTCATGTATTACAGTACTTATTTTCTTTTCTCTTCATTAAATTGCATTCCCAGAACTTCTTACAGCCAGTAGGGCTAAAGAACCAGTGCATTCCCTCTAACAGCATTTTAGCCACAGTTCATGCTAGGATGAAGAGCATCAGTAAATCTTGTTGCCCACCTTCCAACAGATTAGCAGTACCACTCCCTACCTGCAGTAGAGAAACAAGCCTGCCTGCCAGTGCCTCACAGTCTTAAGTGAATCCTGGCATCTTCTGGATTAAGATGCCTCCTTCTTACTACAGGTGTGGTCCCCCTGGAACACAGTCTGCCCAAATCAATCCACTGCTTTAGCATTGGTACCACAGTGAAGAGGAAAAGTAGGACATGACAACCAAGGCAGAGTAACTTAGGGTGATCAATTCCACAGAAGAGACTCACATTCTTATTTAGAGAGAATTATACAGTTAGCTACCTGTCAAAAAGTTCACAGTGATCCAAGCTAAAATTCCTGCAAAGAGTGAAAAAAAAAAAAAAAGTCACCACTGAATATTCACACAACCTTCTTCTGGCTCTTACCACCCATCCACATCTTACTCATTTACCTGGAAATTGTTACTAACAACATAACCACCCCATACTTCAGAGAATAAATCAAACTTACATTTAAGTGACATGATGCATTAATGACTCATTAGGATATCATACACTGGGACATGCAGAATTTTTGTAATATCCTGTGCAACTGTAGCATGCACAAATCAAATCTACTATCCAAACAATATACAAAGAAGTAATGAGCAGACACAATGCACAAGTTTCCTTGGGCAATTTTTCCCTGCTCTGTATTTCAATTTCAATAAATTGCATGCACAATACTCTGTTTAAGGTTGTGGGTTTTGTAATTACACTACAGATACAGAGGCAACCAGCAAATCATTGGCAACTCCTCTTTGACTCCAGTGTGTTGTTTGACACTGTCATGGTTCTCACACAGACACAGATAAACATGCAACAGAAGAAGAGGTGGGATTTTAAAATAACCTTTGGCAGGCTACACTGTGCTCTGTCATGCCTTGTTAGTCCAGCTCCCTGTACAACACTTCTCCCTACTATACAATTTACCCATTAATCCCAGTGACATACTATGCATTGCACTGTACTTCATCAAATACTTGAAGACTTCAAGTTCCTTCTCCTTTTCTCTTGGCCCATATGGATAGATTTTGCTCTTTAATCTTCCTCTATTTGTTAGTTGCTTAAGCCCCATGGTATTTTTTTTTGTTTTCTCTGAACACCATCCAAACTGGCAATATATCTGCCACAATGAAGTGTTCAGAACTGAATGTAACATCACAAATAGCTCTTATCAGGCATCCATACAGAAGGATTATTACCTGCGATTCCCCAAGGCAGTAGTCTGGATACATAGCCAAAATGCTACAGTGGTCTGTTTTCCAATACAAAATCATCACCACTACAAACCTAAAACATTTTCACCTTTTCTTGTATTTTTGGTTACCTCCTCTAGCAGTTTATCAGCTTAATTTCTCCAATCAGATATTTTAAAAAATTACTGTTTCATTATTTACTTTGTTCTCTAACGTTTTAATATTGTAGTTATCCTTCACTCTCCTCACTCTCTAATATTCACAGTGTTTCCAGCCTTAACTTGATAATTGATAAACTCAGGGTAAATTATTGTTAATGCTGATAGAGCAGAATGTACCAGGCACTTTCCATAAGCTTCCTAGGTTGTTATATATCACCATGTAGCCTTCCAGAGACAGACACCATTTTTCCACCAGTTCTCAAGAGGAGGTTTCACCTGGTTAGCCAACATTAGCCTGCACACATTTCTGAGATGAGGTTATCTTCTGCAACCTCAGAAGGTTTCAAATAAACCATCATCTAGATAACTCATAAAACTCTCTGGATATCTGCATTTGCAGCCTAACAGATGACCAAGTAATCAACATCTCTCAGGAAAAGGATTGAATTGTTTCAAACAGCACTAGAAACTTTCCATTTTTTCCCTCAGTGTAGTGACCATTTCTCTTTCCTTCTCATGCCTGTAAGATCTCCCTCTTTCTCTCCTTCCCCTGCATCTCTCTGCTTTCCTCCTTCTAAATCATACCTTCATAAGACCCATCCATGATGCTAACACTGTCCTCTGGAACAAGAAATGGTGATGCCTCAAAGACTTCTCTCACCTGAAAAAATAAATAATTATTAGATTCCTGGGTCTTAAGAACCTTATTCTGTTCTGATGGTGACAGAAAAAAAGTTATTTTTCACAGCAGTATAAAATGTGACAAAATTATTTTTCTTTCAAGGGCCAGGAAATCAAGAAAAATGTATTATAGGTCTCTCTCCCTGTGACTCCTATCTGCATTAAGACAGAGGATTTCAGGACCATCTGTAAGTTTTGTGGTAACATGGGATTACAGTCACTTTTCAAGGCTGAAAATCTCTTATACTAAGTAGAATGGAGAACTGAGCCATGAAAGATGAAACAGGGAGACAGTCATGCATCCAAAAGATTTTAGGATTACCTCTAAAAGCAAAGCCTGTGCTTTCTCCTCCGACAGCAAGCGCAGTCCAGCGGTGGCTTTTAACACTACTGGGGTCTTCTTCCAGAGATGAGGTGGCACAGCATCTATGGCCATGTCCAGTAATCTCCTGACAGTTTCAGCACCCTAAATGAGAAAAGAAAGTGTTTTTTCTGACAGATTCCTCCCTACAATCCACCGGAACATAGGCCTCCCAGTTTCTCATCAGTATTAATGAACCAGTGTTCAATAGCAGAAGATAGTTCACCCACACCCAAAATAAGGGTAAAAACTGTGCTAAACACCTCACAAGAACTTTAGAGACAATGTCTGCTTGGGAAGGATGACTGTATTCAGAAGTATATCTTAGGCAAGAGAAATGTAATTGTTTGTGGAAAGTATTATTTGAAAGGATGGAGAGAAGCAAGGGAATTGTGTATTGGAAATATATATATCTTGCAGTATGATGAAACTAAAGGGTACAATTATTGACTGAAGCTGCAAAGGTCAGGAGGAACATCTGTAGATATCACTAAATGCAATTTAAGAATTGCAGATGTGTCCAGAGCAAGTACTGTAATCAAATGACAGCTATAGAATGGTTACCACGTGAGGTACAGGCATCATTGTTGGCTCTCAGTTATTTACAATGCTCTAACAATTACATTTTGGCATCAGCAATAAACATTCTCCTGTGGAATGTCTAGAAATTTCTTTGGAGGTGAATTCTTCTTCTTCCATACCCAACAAAGAAGAAAATTGAAATAATGAGAGGTCCCATCAGTATTAAAAAAAATCCAAAAGCCATTCACATAAAGCTGCTCACTCAAATTTCTATAGGACTGAATGCAACTGAGCAAACAGAGAAACTTGATACTCCCCCTAAGCCAGTCCTCAGCTCAAAGGCTGCTAAAACAAGGAGTATCTAATCTGTCATTTCTGTGGCACCTCCTTCAGCTGTGAAAGAGCTTACTGTCAGCACAGGGTATCTGGAAAATGGCGGCTCTCTTCAGGACTGGCTCTGCGTATCACAACAGGATTATTTTAGCTCTCTGCTCTGTTGCTCATTTCTGACTCCTGATCCTGAAACTAATAGAAGCAAGACAAACTCACAGGGAAAGAAGGAGAGCCTTACCTTCTCAGGCTGATCAGCATAAGCAGAAAGACCTGGCTTCACAGACTCAAAGATTTCCCCTTCCAACTCCAGAAGATTTTCTGCACAAATTAAAAATTACAGGAGACAGTCAACAACTCAAATATAATTCTTTTTTTAGTTTCAAAAAAGGTTGTGTGGAACTCCTGTAAAGTGCCTATTCTTGATTTCCCCTTACAAACAATACTATTCCTTTCCCAAAACAAACACTACTCCTTCCCTTCAGGAACACATTTACGACAATGTTGCCCCGGTAGCCAGTAAGTTCACAATTCTTATAATTACAAGTATATATATTTTGCATTTGTGAGCAATAGTGAGCTACAGCAATGTAGTAGAACTGTTTTATAATCTTAATAAAATTTATTTCTCTTTCTGTCCGCAAGCGAATCAAGAAATAGTAATTCATATTAAGACACACCGTCAACTCGTGATTATCTTTAGGTGCTTTATCCAACTCACAAACACAGAACAGAGCTTACTGGGCTCAAGCATTTGGCTGCAAAACCAAACAAGTGTGACCAGTGCTCCCAGAGCAGATTAGGTCTAGAAGCTGCCCCTGAGTACTGCATATTACAAGTCAAGCTGAGTCCATCAGAGATGGATGTTGTACCAGTCCTCCCAAACTATGGCTGAAATCATGTGAAGCCACACAGGTACTATGAAAGGCTTATTAGAAGAAGGCTTATTATCAATCAGCCTTCAGCCTTTGCAAATTTGCTGGCTCACTGTACCCAAACTAATTTGCTCTCTTAAATCCTGTTGCATGTGCAGCCAACTTGGGCACCTCTGCAACACACAAGATATAGTGGAGTGTGGTCCATTTGTGCACAGGAGTGCTCCTGAAAATGGCTGAGACCTTCAGTGCTTGTAACTCTTTTAACTTACTGATTTTACTTTGCTATGAAATGTGACATATAAATGTAAGTAGAATTTAAGGAAGAGATACTCTCAAAACACCTCCACAAATGAACTATAACCATCTGCCAAAGAACGATTTGAAGGATGGACTGTAGAATCCTTAATTTGTTTACAAATGTTGTGTTGGGAAAGAAGCCTCTTTTGGGAAGTTGGAACCTGAGTCAACATTCTCCAAGTGCACAGACTGACACAGGGTCTTACCTGGGCTCTTCTGCACAAATGTGTAAATGTGAATTCGGGTTCCAGTGCTTCCTGCATCAAACATTATGCCATAAAAAGTGTCATCTTTGGCATTTATAGGGCACATGTTAGGTGGAAAGAAATCCTGAAACCACATCACTCTATTTGAATGGGAAAGAACAAAGGACAAAGAGGAAAATGCCAATGGTAGAAGGATGGGAAGTCTGGAAGGAGTCATCTTGCCAGGACCCCTTGAGGCAATCAAGCATCGATCAGCGATCACAGAGCTGCAGTAGGTTCTGTAGAGAAAAAAAAAGCAGGAATAGAAATTATCAAGAGCCCTCTCCTTAAGAAGTCTGTAGAGAAAGAAAGTATCAGTTTATACACATATATTCTGCCCTTTAGATGCTTTTCAACACTTCATCAAAAAGATGCACTTAATGCTACAAATGCATCTATTTGATTTGCTCTTTCCAAGTAGCAGTTTCTCCATTTCTCAAATGCATAAGAGTTAAAGTAGTTTGCATCCCAGTATTTCTAGTCTAGACTTCATTTAGACAATTTTTTTCTCTGAACTGGTTTAAAGGTTCTCAGGATTTACAGCCCCCAAAACCTCCAAAAAGTCCAAATCTTATCTGAACAGAGCATCACCAAAGAGGAGCTAAGGGCTGAACCACTTTGCCCTAATATTTACACACATGAGATGCTGTGGCAGAACACAAGCCCTATTCAGAATCATAAACAAAGAGAATTTCATCTTGGGTTAAGAAGAGCTGCTGGGAGAGATCAGTACACAGAGCTAAAGCACACCCTTCCAGAAGCATCCATGTCCCCCAAAAATGCCTCTGCTGTACAAGAGGGAACTGTAAGGTGCACCTGGGCTCCGCCTCTCTATTTTTCCTTTTTCTATTTTTCCTTTTTTGGTTTTCCATAATTTTCTCCTGACACAGTTTTCATTCTCAGAATTACAAAAAAAAAAAAAAAACAAAACCCTGCAACAAAACCCCACCACACTCTGACAGCTGGACCAGCTGCCCTGAACACTCACGTTGCGCACTCAGTTTCAAACAACAGCTTCAATAAACCAAGGCCCCAGAGTTGTGTGTGACACAGTTTTGGATATCAAGATAAAACAACTACACCTCCTCACTGTGAACACATATCTTTGCCTAAAATTTTCCTGACAAAAGCTAATTAAAAAAAAATATGGGCACATAAATGACAGGGTTTGTTAGGTAAAAAGAAGGGTAATATACAGCTAACTTTGTTATTTGTATTTTAAAAGCAGAAAAGAGCATGTGGCATGACCCCTCACCATATACACTGTCTCCTGCATGGACATACACTCAGAGCACTCAGCAGACAGGTGAAAACAGATCCCTATCATTCTCCAGACACTTGGCAACACATCTATCTGCCCGCAGCAATGAATATTCTACTTCATAAGCCTGTTCATTTGCTCTCTCTGAGAGCCTTGCCCATCTCTAGCCCTGACATTTGATTGTCTTAGTGATCTGCTCAGCCCCACTACGTTCATGCTCTGGAAATCTTCATTTGCCATCTCTATCCCACATGTATTTGTGCCGATTCTAACCTCTCTCCTTCTTCTACGTGAACCTGACATAGGTGAACCTGAACTCACTTATCCTCCACGACCTTTTATCTCAGATTTAGCCCTTGTACAGCTTTTATTACTCCTACCCTTCACCTTTGTCTGCAGTGACAGCAAACTGAGACAAACTTTTACCCTTTCTCATTAAACAGTGTAACATTGGATCATTTCTCAAGTGTCTCTCCCACTCCAGCATTCAGCTGTCTCTACAGCAAAGAAAATGCATAGCCCACTGCAGCAGGGTAACCCCACCTGTCTTCTGTGACCTTTATTTGTAATCTCCTACTCCTAGCAAGTGCAGAAGCAGAAGCTCTTGTTCCACTGTGCCTCAGAAGAGGAAGAAATAACTTTACTGTCCCATAAACGGGGAATATTCCTGGCTACCCTCTGTGACAGGTCAACTGCAACTGCAGTAGTTTCTGGAGCATTCACATTTTACAGGGGAATGAGTAAAAAACTAGTTCTCACCTGTAACAACTTACAGTCCTATCCTGAACAGAATCCCTGAAAAGTCCTGAGCTGCCAAACAGCTCAGGACTGATGCATTACCCACGTTTGCATCACAGCAAGGAGGTCTGCTGAAAATCCAAGAAGCCACACTGTTTTGACAGAAGCTGCATTAGTGAGTACTACCTTCCACCTGGTCAGAAAAGGCTGTGTTACTTGCATGCAATGTAAGGATTTGGCTTACTGACCCATGACAAATACAACCCAAGCACCTGCCTTTAGAACAAACTCCAGAGTCCTATTACAAATGGTACATGTGACACTTATGCAAGCCTCAGAATCTCCCATGACCCCAAAATATCTGAGCAACTGCCATCAATAACATACCTTTCTTGTCAGATCTACCAGTAAATGAGCCTTAGCCTCCCATTAAATACCCCATCACTAAATTTCTCTGTCCCTTCTCAGACATCCACCACCACTTCGCATTTTCTGTTCTCTACTTCTCCACTGATTTATTTTCCCTTCCACCTTCAGCATCCTAAGTTCAGGATCTTATTTTCAACCATCATTATTAAAAATAAAAAACCCCACATCTTACCTCTACAGTGAGTGGTTCAAACCATTTAACCAAGTACATTAGCAAAACAGTGTCCAGAAGAAGCAGGAAAACAGATGATTACAGTAAGAAATTAGAGACAACAGAGGGGAATGGGCAAAGCATAACAGAAATGGCAATGGAAAAGGAATTTGTTAAGAGAGGGTCAGAAGAAAGAACGGAGGAAAAAATTTGGGGTAGAGCTAGATGAGATTAGTTATTGAGAAGGAAAAATATTTTCAAAAGAGTTCCTTTCAAACCATTTAATATCCTAGCTGCTATCAGAATACAACAGAATGGATAGAATAAACAACAGATATGAGAAAACAGAATAACAGTAATATGAGTACAAGTTCATTAACGTAAGCAAGCAGTTCAGCAGGTAAAACAGAAATCACCATCAATAGGCTCCAGTCACTGCCTTTATAAATGAGCAGTAACAATCAACATTGATAATGAATATATTATGCACACACCTGAAGCAGGACAGAAGGAACAGCTACTCCACTCCAGAGATTCCTGAAGAAAACTGCTTCAGAGAGTGTCAACAAGAGACACTGAGCCTGCACCACTTCACTTGCAGCCAGTGGGAGTGGACTCTTACCAGGCAAATTACAACTTCAGAGAGGCACATAAAATATCAGTCAAATTCCTTTTTTCAGACTGGAGTTTATCATTGCTCAATATGAGCAGTGAAACATGCTCAGATAATTACATGGGATGAATTTCAAGAAGTTGAAAGTTAACCAAGTTCAACAAGTTAGTAAAACATTTACACAGACATTATAGTTGACCTCAAGAGCACCAGTGACACAAGGAAAAATGCTTATGTCCCAACACAGACAAACACATGTAAATATCACCTGTGTAAGGCAGATCTTGGACACTAAACCAAAAACTTGAATCACATCCAATATAGAGACTTAGGAGCTACAGAGATGGACTGTATGATCCAAAAAATACTGGGATGCTGCAGAGGGAGTGCCAAGGCTAAAAGCATGAATAGGAAGCAAGACAGAAACCAAACAAAAAAATCCCCAACCAAACTCTCCTTAAACAAAAAAAGTAAAAGTGATGCCCAAACCAGGACACCAGGATAATAAGAAAGCTTAAGACAGTGAAACACAACCTTACTTAGGGTTTGCCAGACACAGGACTGGTAAGTTTCAAAACAAGGAATCCGCACACACATTATTATATATTTCTGACAAAAGAACGTGTAAAACCCATTACACCGCAAGAGGAGAACCTCCCTGTAAAAATAAGTGAGTTTGTCTGTTGTGACAAGAAGAAGAAGTCAATGTAAGAAGAAAGCAGTGTACCTGAGGTACTCAAGAATTTCCCTTCTGTTTCCTAAAATATCATTGGGAAATACTTAGAAATAAAGAGAACTGTTAGGAAATAATTAGAAATATTTAGGATATATATTTAGGCAAATATTTCAGGAAACAGAAAAAATATGTAATTAATTTTAAATTGTTTTTATTGTTCAGGCACACACAAAAATCATTCAAGAATGGAAGATCTATTTTCTGCACTGTAACAAAATCTATTTTCCAGAGGAGCAGCTCTTGGAGTAACAAGATCTATCTTCCAGACAAGCAGATTTTACACCTAGTGCTCATGACTTGTTAAATACACTTTAAACTTACTTTTTTTTTCCAAAAAAAAAGTTACTTTTTTTCCTGGACTTTTACCTGGTAAAAATGTTTTCTTGAATTGTTTAGACAAAAATTAAGTTTCTTAAAATTAGACAGTTTAAAAATTGTAACAGAAAGAATAACTGGATTCACTGGCAGCATTTTCCCAGCATTTCCATAAAGATATAGGCATAATATTCTTTGCACACAAACATTTGGGGTAAAATTCTGGATCTAGAGCTTTAAACGCTAGGAAAAAAAAACCCAGAACCAACTCACAAACACGCATTATCAGCAGTTTTGATCTCTTTGCTGCACTGAGGCTCCAAATACACATTATTTATTTACTCTCATCTCCGGCCAAGTGGGTTTTCAATTTTTCTATTTAATTAGACCAAGGCAGCTCCCCAGGAGGCGGCTGCGCGGTCCTCTCCTCCTGCAGCGCCTCCGCGAGTGTCCTTTGCAGCTCCCTGACCGCACACGTACCGGGGCTGTCACACCACCTTGCACTGCACCAGCCGCTCGTCCGAGAGGACGGATTTGGGGTGCAGGGAGATTTGGGGCGCAGAGAGCTCCTCCGTTAGTCCCAGCCTGGGGAGAACTGGGGTGCAAATCCCAGCCTTCCATCTGCGCTCCCCAGAGCTGCGCCAAGGACATCCTGGGGACGGGCACCCCCGCACCCCTTTTCCCCTTCGCCCTTAGGGCTGCCGGTGTTCTCCCCGTTACACACACAACCCCAACGCCACAGCAGCCGCAGCTCAACCTCCGAACAAGCCTAAGAAACCTTGAACCTTCCCTACCTGCATTTCCCCCCCGCAACCTAACCCCTCGCCGCTCCTCCCCGTGCCCGCGGCTCTCCCCGCAGCCGGCACAGCCAGCGCTACGCCGAGGTACCGGCAGAGACGGATATTTCCTCCTCGCTGCCCGCCTGCCGCTGGGTCTCCAGCAGGACCGCGNGACCAGCCCCTCTCCCCCCTCCCGGGCCCCAGGTTCATTTTCCCGGTGTGCTGCCCTACAACCAGCGTCCGCCTCGCCGCAGCGGCACGGAGCAGCGCCGGAGGGCCCGGCGGGATTGAGCAGCAGTGTGGCCTTGCGGCGGGACCTTGTCCCTGGTGCCCTCCTTGCCTGCGACTCACTCCCCTCGCAAAGGAACACGGCTCTCTGCACAAGGGAGAGAGCAATATATCCTGGGGATATGTTCAGGGGAAATGGTGCTGGGAGCAGAGTTTGTTCAGCTTGAAGAGAAAGCTAAGGGTGAAACTGCTCGTTTTAGGTACCAGCGTAACATTTTAGAGAAAACAGAGCCAAATTCTACTCAGAACACAATGAATAAAAAGAAGCCCTACACTATGTAGCTTCCATTTCCTCTGTGGCAGGTTATTTCACTTTAGACCTATTCCTGCTTTTCTAAATCCAAGTACCAAGCAGACCCTTTTTTCAGTTAGAAAAAGAAACTGAAAATGGACACCAAAAATATTTAACATCTTATTCATTGAATAAGAACATTAAAACCTCTGATCCCCCTCACTATCCCCAGGTGAGGTCAAGTGGTAGGAGAGAATATTCTTGCTCACATCCCACTGTTTTCTTTCAGCCTATCCAGTACAGCAGATCTTACTCAAATCTTTATCCAGCTTCCTGGTTTTCTCTTTTTTCCTTCTTTTCTAAACTGCTTCTTAACACTGCACTACTACCCAAAAAAAGTAACAAAGGAAAACCTCTGCCAGCATAGTTTTAATTCAGTAGTCACAGATTTCTTTGTATCTGAGACACATGAGTTTTTATAGTTTAAGCTTACATTATTTATAATGCTTAACACAGTGTTTTAAACATGGTTTAAGCTAAACATTGCTAATGAGGGACCTTTCCTTCTCTGTACCTTCTGGTGACTACATTTTGACAAGAAGATGACAGCAAGGATACTGTGTTTTCCTCTCAGAGTTACTGTTTCACGATTTCTCTTCTTACAGATTGAGAAACTGAAGCAGGAGCTGATCGATTTGAAACAGCGAGGGCAAGAAGAGACGCTGCAGCTGGTGAATGAACTTTTTTCCTTTTCCTCAGTGGGATCCTCTGAGCAGGCCAAAAATTAGTTCTGATTTTAGTATGAGGAACAAGCGTGGGCAGTTAACTGCTTCAGGTTTTGATGCAAAACTGCTGCATGAAGAAAGAACTTGAAAAAACCAGTGGTGATGCAGGAGTTACTCCATAACTTTGTAGTATTATTGCAGATAATAGTAGGAATATTTAATAGCACCTGAAATAGTATTAGGAACTAGATGGGTAATGGTGAGGTCAGAGACACAGCAAAAACATGTTTCATTTTTACTGATATACAGTAGCTACTTTGAATTCTTTTGTAGTTCTGCTTCATTCATTACTGTTGAACCAAGAATTCTTAAAAAGAACTGAGAAAATTATTATTTATTTGGCTTCAGTATAAAACACAGAAATGTGCTCATCTGCACTTTAAGACAGTGATGCCCCATCAAGCAGACTCCACAATAAACTTTTTCTCAGTCTCAGATTATGAAGAGCAGAAAAAGCTTTATATGGTAAATGAGATGGGTTGACCCTGGCAGCTGAGCAGGGTAGAGAAAATTTAACAAAAAGGTCATGGATAGACATAAGGACAGGGAGATCACTTAGCAGTTACTGTCATGGGCAGAACAGAGACTCAGAGAAATTAATTGAATTTATTGTCAATCACATCAGAGTATGGTAATAAGAAATATACCCAAAACTTTAAAAACCTTCCCTTCCCTGCATCTCTTCTTCCTGGCCTTAACTTCACTCCTGATTTCTCTACCTCCTCCCCCTAGGCAGCATAGAAGGATGGGGAGTGAGGGTTGTGGTCGAATCATCACATGATGTTGCCTCTGCCACTCCTTCCTCTGTGGTGTCTCTCCCATGGGAGACAGTTCTCCATTAATTTCTCCAACAGGGATCCTTCCCATGGGCTTCTGCTTGGGTCCCTTCCACAGAGTGTGTAGTTCTCCAAGAACAGACTATTGTAGTGTGGGGGAGTCAAGTCCTGCTAGCAAACCTGCTCCAGTGTGAGGTCCTCTCTCCATTGGTTCACAGGTCCTCTCAGGATCCTGCTCCAGCATGGGCTTCCCACAGGGTCACAGCCTCCTTTGGGCATCCACCTGCTCCACCATTAAACTCCATGGGCTGCAGGGGCACAACCTGCCTGACCATGGGCATCGCCTTGGGCTGCAGGGGAATCTCTGCTCTGGTACCTGGAGCACCTCCTCCCTCTCCTTCTGTGCTGATCTCAGTATCTGCAGGGTTGTTTCTCTCACACATTCACACTTCTCTCCCCACTGCAGCTTTTCCCTTCTTAAATACGTTATTATTTGTAGCCCCCCTGCTACCAAAACTTTGCCATGCAAACCCAATTACAGTGATATTAGGGACATTGCTTTAAACTTACTGTTCATTTTTAGACTTGTTATTTCACTGGAGGGTAGCTTCTCCTGAGTTTGCAGTATTTCTTTCAGTTATTAATTCCTTGTGTTTTTTAGAACAATGCAGCTTGGTATAATTTCAGACATTCAGTTGTGTGTGCTCTGTCTTATATGTTACAGTGTCTGATGATTGGTTTCTCTCATTTAGTTTTCTTTTTATTGAGAACTTCTGATTTACAGATAGACTACTATGCCCAACAAATAAAAGAACTGGAAATGAAATTTCAGAAAAAAGTCAGAGAATTTGGCCAAATTAAATTAGAACCAAAATCAATAAAGGAGATCTGCAGGGAGAAAACATCTATGGAAAAAGAGCTGGAAGATGTAAGTTTATCATAAATACGTGCTTGCAATATCTATTTAAAAAGAAACTTTTCTCTCTGCATGGCAGCTCAGAGTTTGGGAGTGGTAGAGAACAGACGTGTGATACACTGTATTGTTTTCTTTACAGTTTACAGAGTGAGGAAAAGCCCTACTTGATAAAATGCAAGTTCTGTAGCCAGAACTCACTTCTGTAATGGTCCATGGCTGTAGGGTGGTTTTTGTTGTTTTGGTTTTGGGGTTTTTTTACACAATAATGTGGAATCATAAAAACGTGTATGTGGATGCATTGGAGCATCTAGCACACACTTGAAAGTTATGTATGGATGAGCTAGCAACTGACTATAAGCAGTGTAAGTCTGATTTGTCACTGGTCAGCTCAGTTAGGATGCAAATGCCAGTATTGTATCATCTTTCCAATCACATAAGCCATTTGGGATATCAAACCAGTGACTGTATTTCACAAAGCACGTATACTGCACATCCTAATCAGAGGTACTTTGGAGCAATAATACAAATATTATCAAGTAGTATTGCCTGTAAAACGTTTCAGTCTGGGATAAAAAAGCATCCCAGCTGATGGATGGAAAAATGTCTTCAAGCAATTTGAGTGATGCAGGTCTACTGGTTTTTTTTTGCAACTACAAGAAGGGGCTTAGAAATAGCAGCAAACAACTTCTGTGGAGATAAATGGTTGGTCAACAGCTTTTTGATTTATATATAAAATATATACTTGTATTTAAGCTATTAAATGTGAGTTAGTCAGACATTTTTAAAAGAATGCTTGGGGTGTTGGACTTTAAGTGAACTTGATGACTGAGTGATTAGACAAAGTAAAGGAGAGCACTGGGCAGTGGCAGAGTGTGTGTGAATGATTGTCGGTGATGTGAAAATACAGGCACAGGTGAACTGTGAAGGGGCAGCAAAGCAATAATGCAAGTCAGAAGGTTAAGTGACTTTTATAGGTTGTGTAAAAATTTGATTAACACTGTGGGCAGTGCCAGGAAAGACTGCCTTCTTGAAGACCACATTCACACTTCTATTTATATGGCTGAAATAAAGCACTGTTATTTTAAAAAAAATAAATTATCATAGTTAAAAGAGGATATGGAAGTTTCAAACAGGAGACATAAAGTGATTGTGGGGTTGGAGAAGAGGTTTCCTGAAGAAAAAGTAAGGACTGACAAGTACTTAGAGAAACTTTATTAGAACAAAATTACTTCTGCCACAGACTAGTCTCATTTATATAGTTTCCACAGTTCTTTACCCAGCACTTTACTATTTGTGATGCCAGTGTGATGAATGAGTTGGAGGCTAGGTGCTGCTTTCCAAAGAAAAACATGGGATGTCAGGATCCCAGCGAGGCTATATTCTCCATTCCTGTTGGGAACTTCAGAGTCCTTAGGGATTCATTCTCCCTCAAGTAAGACATTGTGTGAGCTGAAAACTGTGGGAGTGGTTTTAGAATTTACACTCTGTCAGAATTCAGCTTCAGTGCCACATGTCTCATGCAAAATCTAAACAGGCTTTTCTTCCTTTCAGAAAAAACTAGGAGAAGATGTTGAGAAAAAGCAAATAATGATGACAGAGACCACACAGAATGAGGCTGTTTTGTAAGAAACAGTTCCTTTTCCTGTTTTCTACTTTACAAAACCATTTTAGCACTGTGTTCTAAACAAGTTGCCCGTATTACTATGTAGGTTTGAAGGGCAAAATCAGTGATGACCAAGGCTGTTTTTATATTTCAAATGCCAAGATGACCTCAGCACTTACGTTTAAACCTGTAAGACTTGTGCTCGTTCCAGGGGAGAACTGGAGGTAATACTATCCCAATGGTACCACTGTTTTCTGCATTCTCAGTCCAGACACAGGACTAAAAGCAAAACTATTAAAACTAAACTTGGTACAGACCTGTAAGGATTTTATAGCTTAGTTCTGGAATAAGGACACTGAAATACTGATTTTAATATAAAAAAGCAAGAAAGATTGTGACTAGAGCTCTTGAATTTTATTTCTTTCCAGGCAGCTAAACAGCACTGAGAGAGATGTGTTTAAGCAAAATATTTGTCTTCACGGTGAATTTGCTACCCAGCTGAAAGAAATAATGGAATTACAGAAAATCAAACAGAAGTTAGAGGAGGAAAACACTCTTCTGTTACAGGAGAAGGTTTCTGAACTGGTTTTACTTCTGTTTCAGTCTACTCCAGGGAGGTCTACATCTGTATACAGATGTAAATTTACTGAGACTAACCTCTCCCTGGTCAGATGCCTCTGCAGTTACTGAATTCAGAGTTATTTGAAGAAGAGCTTTTATTTTATCTTAATTACTGAGGAGAAAGAAGGAAGGGTTTCCTGTGCTAGCCCAGTAAGAATACATCTCTCTGTGATGTAGCCTTCTTTATCTGGCTTCTCTTGTAAACAAAAATTTGATGCCAGTGAAGTATTCCCTCTCCATTGTGAAGGTGCAAGCATATTTACTATGAAAAACTAGTAGTTGGGGGAAAAAAAAGTATTGGGGGAAAAAAAACAAACCACACCAGTTTTGGTGCAAATGAAATAAAAGCCGAAATAATTTCTTCTCATATTTTAGGAAGCCAATGAGGGTTTGATTCAAAAAAAGAGCCTACAGATCAATCGCCAGAAAGCAGAGATTGAAGATCTGCAGCATAAAGTGGAAAAGCTGGAGATGGCCTTATATTGCATGAGCAAAGAATCTGTGAGAGAGGCCCAGACAACACAGCATCAGGTGCTGATAGAAAACCAGGCAAGCATGGTGGAGATCAAGAAACTGCAGCAGCTACTAGAAATGAAGGATCGGGAGATGAACCGAGTGAAGAAACTAGCCTGGAATATCATAAATGAGAGAACTGAGGTGGAAAGGTTCTTCCTAGATGCTCTGGAACACGTGAAACAGGAGATCATATCCAATAGAAAGCAGTATAAGAAAAAGGCCCAAACTGCCTATTACAAAAAAATGATGGAGGCATGTGCAGGGAAGGAAGAATTTCCCAAAATCAAAACATTCAAAAGCAACATAAATAGCACAAATAGTGTATACAGAGACCTAGAGGAAGCAGAAAAACATTACTGGTATTGAAATATCAAAATCTAGTGTCTATTGTCCTAGCACACCTCAGAAAACCCTTTGTGTGATAATATTGTGTAGATTTGGAATGCCTTGCATTTTAAGCCATAAAGTTAGGGTCCCTCGTAGCTGAATTTTGCAAACATCCTGGAAGAGAGATCAAAATTATTTTACTCCCAAATAAAATGTTTACTTAGTACGCATTGGCTATTGAATAACCTAGTGACACACAATGAGTCGCAATGCCTTGTTCTGTTTGGGTTATCTCAAAAATGATGTAGCAGAAATACTGTGTGAAAAAACAGAGGTGAAAGTAGTTATAGACATCTTGGAGCACTCTTGGAGCCCAGAATCAAAGTTGGTCGTACATATTAACCTTTTTATGTATGAACAGGAGAAACAAAGGAAGGGCAATGTGCTTGAAATTAATACAAGTTAGTACTAACTTTCCCATTCCCAATATTTATAGCCAGTGCATGTGTAACAGAAGTAATTGGGTTTGTCCTACTTAATTTAGAAATCTTGAGATTCAGAAGTTGAAAAGACAGTGCTGTATGTTCAGATTTATCTTTTGAGTTTATGTGCTATGCATAGCTGAAGAAGAGCAATGCAAAACTAGAATTTAAAAACTGATTTGTACTTACAGAATCCATGAGAGAGATGCCTTTGAAATTTTCTTTTAATACATTGATTTTTTTCTGTGTTTTTCAGGGAAAAGAAACAGTTTAAAAAAGTGGATATCAGTGAGCTGACATGGGAACAAAAAGAACATGTTCTGCGATTGCTTTTTGCCAAAATGAATAGCAGAAGTCCATGGTAATATTTTGTTTCTTCAGCAGGTGAATCCCTGTTACAGGAACTGGCCTATGAATCCAAATCAAGGAATTCCAAGAAACTCTGAATCTAACAGAAAAACCTAGCTGTTACTTAGTGTGAAATATTTTAACCTTCTGGAAAACGTGATTTAACCTATTGAAAAAGTTGATACACGATTTTCTAGTTTCAGACATGCTCCAAAATATACTGTTAGATCTTTCTGTGTAGTTTCAAAAGAAAAGCAAGCAGAAGTAAATTTTGGTAGTGCTGAGGAAGACAGAGAATTAATTTTGCACAGTGCAATGGGATTAATTCATTGAATTAATTTAAATCCTTTTATTAGTATTTGCCAACATACAATAGCACACATAAAGCTGTAGAGAATGAGTTTGTGGAACGAGATACAAACACTTTATTTTAACTTGACTTATGTTTAAATCCATTTTTTTAAGAAAACAAACTTTTTCTTTGTTTGTTTGTTTCTTCATTCCCCTTTATTTGTAATGATTTTGCCACAAAATAGAGAATTCTATAGTGAACTGAACTCATGTTTGATTTCTAGAGCTGTTTTTGGAGTGTACTGCAATAGCTCTGGTGCCCTAGCGTTTCTTGCTTGATTGCTGTTTGGTTTAGATTTTGTTGAAGGACTAGAAACCTGTCTGAGCATAAATCACCATTAGATGACAATTATTTTGGTCTTGTGTCTTCCTCACAGGAAACACACCAGAGTTTCGCCTACTTCAGTTCCATCTCCTGATGATACTAAAGATGAAATCAAAATTGGGTAAGATACTAAATTATGCCACTCTATCTAACATTTCCTCAGTCCTGTTATATGTAAATGGGTGCCACTGTCTCTATCATCCATCCACTTAAGAATATTATGTTTTTTCTGAAGGTGTATGTTAGTGTGTCAACATACAAATCAATGTGTGTATGACAAGAGAGAGGAATTTTTTATTTCTGTAATTGTTCGGTCATGTTGATCTTTTAGCAGCGGGCACTTAGGTCGGACCTCATGAAAAAGAAAATTCCTCTTGTGCCCCCTCAAAGACTGCTCTTCTTGAAAAGCAGCTCTGTAATTTTTGAAGGAGTCTCTGGTGAAAGGCCATTAGCAAACAAGGAGATGCATTTTCAGCTAGCACAAGGAGTTTTGATTAAAATACAAAATCCATTAATCTGATTTTGCATTGGGTATAGGATCACCTGGAGTGAATGGACCACAATAAAGATTCATGTACCTGATTTTGAGATACAAACTCAGATGCAACCTTATAGCTAATTGTAACACTTAAAGGAAAGCAGTATTGACTTACCCTGGCAAGATAAGCTGGGAGGGGTTCTGGCATGTCATCATGGGGTATCAGGTCAGACATGAGGCAGTCAAACACAGAAACCAAAATGTAATAATCAAGACATTGAATGGCCACATAAAATTCATAAGCAGGAGCCCTGGATGGCTTTATATGAAAAAATGAGAGTCAACTCCTTTGGAGACGCAGATGGCCACTTTTGGAAATGGGAGCACAAGTTAGTTGTGGCCCTTTTTTGCACAAACAAGGAAAAAAATTAGGAGCTGAAGTCACAGGGTTTGATTCTGAATTAAGCATTATGTTTGTTTAAACATCATGTTTGTTACTTTAATGTAATTTTTGGATTAAGAGTATCAAATAGCTTTGCGAATCGAAACTGCAGTGCCTTCTAGGCAAGAAACAATTTTTGATAGGAGGCAAAGGTTTGACTATAAAATTGTATTTTAATAGATTATACGTTTGAATAATATGGAGGATATATATTGTCTAGCTGAATTTTTCATAGTGAACATTGATGTAAAAAGGAAAATAAACAGGTGGATGGAAAACAGTAACAGCAGTAAGATGAGGCGGGCACATCATGATTGGTCAGCATCTGCAGCTTGATCTGAAAAGGTATTTCATTAACTAAGAAAGGCAGATGCAAGATTTGTATTTACAGTACAATTACTTAAAACAATCTGTTCACAAAATGCTGTTGGAAAATGCAGATAATCAGAAATGGTGTTTGCACTCAAATGGAAAGATTTTACAAGTGTCTAGAACAGGTCTGGAGAAAGTGCAGGCATACTCCTGCAGTTCTTCAGGGAGCAGGTAAGCTTGATAATAGACTGATTTTGTTACAAGAGAAGATGGATTTAGTATTTCTAAAGGAGAGGAATAATAGGTTTTATTAGGACAACAGAGAAGTAAGAATAGCAATAGTGATTAGGATGAAAATTAAGGCCTTTTGAAAGTGGATGACTGGAGACAATATTAGAGGCTGTTAATTAGTATTACTTTCCTAGGTGCATGAATGAATACCAATGTCTTAAGGGCAATTTACCTAACGTATTTTACTTTTGCAGCACAGAAAATTATTCTACCAATTTAACACGTATTACACAGCAGGCTGTATTGCCAGATTCACCATGTTCTGCTGTAATAATTCTGCATATTCAGATGTTGCCACCACAGACAGAGTAATGCAGCAGTATATGATGCATAATATAATGCATATATAATATATAATGCATAATATGATGCAGTGATATATACCAGCTCCTCTGTACTTTTAGTTTTGGAAGTTATCTTGTGAGCAAAGCTGCGAATTCTAAAATCCCCTGCTTGCTACACTACTGCTTTGATTACACATTTGAAATCCATCTGAAAGATAGTTATTTTCCTCATCCTTAAACAAAACATTTTATTTTTCCCAAGGCAGAAGCTCACATCACCCTGTACAAAGCACTAGTTGAGCTAGTGGATTTGCCCTGGTGGTGAGAACTCTGTATATATGTGTTGCTATAATTTGATGGAGATATGTTTTCAGTTTGAAATAAAGTTTCACTTTATTTATGTGAAGCTTAAGAGCTTTTGTGAGCAAAAAAATGTGTATGTGGAAACAGAAACAAGGCACTCCTTGAAATGCTGTGTAAGGAAATTGCTACAAAGGTCCTTGAGTTACTGTGAAAGGAAGATACGTGCATGGGTTATGGGAGTCACAGGCCAGCCACTGTGAGGAAATTAATAAAGTCAATATCACACCTATCTAGTGTCTTACCAAGGAACAGTCATATGCTGCAGAACTGTATTAACATGTTTTTAATTCATAATCAAATTGCAAGGTGAGAATTTCCAGCACAGGGAAGAAAAAAGACAAGCAGTGAATGCACAGTGATTGCACTAATACATAACTGTCAGTTACATGGTCTCTTTACCAGAAGGCAGGATACAAAGTGTTCACATTTAGGATATTTAATTAGAACAAGTAATGGTTACAATCATTAGAATATTATTATTTTTTATAGATGCTTGAATGAGTTCCCTGCAGATTCTTCATGGCTGCATCATCTTCCAAGAAACAGGAATAAAAGTGCAAGCTCTTCAGCTCCAAATGCAGATTTTTAAAAATGGATATACCAGATCTCCTACTACTCCCATATTGGGACTTCCAGTCCCTACAGAATGTGACTGTGTTTGATCAAATGTGACAAGGAGTCAGTTAATCAACACAAAAAGTACTGCTATGGTCAGGGAAAGAGAACAAAAGAGAACAGGCCTATCTGCTTTGTGATTAAAAAACATGTTCTTTCCCCCTACTGACCTATCTACTTTTCTGTCCACCCAGACCCACATGATGCTGTGACAAGATGATACATGTACATGCTTATGTTTCTGCTTTCACAGTTTCATTATGTTACAATAACTGTAGGCACATATCTGTTAGCAGAGTAAAAAGGCACCAAATAACTTCTACGTATAACAAAACTGACATTGAACTGGAGAACAGAAGCCAAATACACAAGAGGAACAGAAGTTTTCAGAGAAAGAGCGAAGGTCACTTTACCATGTAGCAATTTCTTTCATTATCAGACAAGCAATCAAACACGCTTTCCTGAAAAATTATTGGAAGCTACTCTCCCAAGTGTTTAGGAAACAACTCAACAGATGAAAGACTGACATCTTCAACTCCCAAATTTGCTTGTCTTCCTTATAGGTAAAGTCACTTTTATGGGACAACGGAAGTGTCCTAGTTATGTCACTCAAAGTGAGTACTCAGCTTTGAATAAGGTAAACTCAAAATCTTAGCATGTAGGATAAAGAGGTAAATAAAACTGCTACCAGATGTAGCCAGGAGTGAGTCACTAAGGCTAAAGACATTGTAGAAATCAGACTAATGTTCAAGTTCAGAGGGTCTGGAAAGAAACGCAAGTTAAGACCAATCTCACTGTCTGCCCTTTCAATTAGATACAGTTGTTTCCCCTGTCCTAGGTTATAGAAAAAAAAATGAGTTCTGCTAGCCAAAAAACCCAGACAGTAACAGAAAACTCAAGATGACTGTGTGTTACATAAGCCTGCCTGATCTGCACAGACACAGAAGACCTTGAGAAAGTGGAGCTTTCTATTAATTCCTAAGGAAATGATAGTCCAGACAAAACTGTAAAGTGCAGCACAGAAGGAGAAGGGCACCAAACACAGCATTTGTAAAGGCTGATTCAGTTGCCCATAGTTGGCATAACCACGGCAGGCTTGGTAACGGTGGCATCTTCCTCTTTCCATTGAGAAATGATAGTTTTCAGCTGTGTGTAGAACTGCACTCCCTGGTAGAAAGGAGAGACACAAGGATCATGTTTGGCCTCGAATTCTTAAGGTCTGTACCACCAGTTGTTGCTGTTTGTGCAGAGAGATTAGTTTTTTTTCTGTGGGAACAATTCCTGTCAGCCTGTTGCTTTTCACAGTTCCCTGAAGATTCTGGTTCTGTAAGAAAACTTTCTACTTAGATCTTCCTGCCTTCTCAACTCTCCTAAAAGACAACTTGCTTCCTTACATTAAAGAAAAAAAAATTGTCTATTGTAACACACATCATGGTGGCTATAGTCACTGGTTGTTGTTCAGTTTCCTGGCTGAGATGGCTTCCCCACTGTCATTTATAACATGATTTATCACAAAGCTATTAACGCAACAGAGTACTCTGAATCAGCTAAGTTACCTGCTTGCCATAGAAATTGGTGTCTCCTCTGAAGGAAGCACGAGAGCCAGTGAAAGAAAACATGGGCAGAGGTACTGGAATTGGAACGTTGACACCCACCTAAACCAAAGGAAAGCTGCCATATTAATCCCAAGAAGTAGCAGATGGCAGAACACTCTCCAAAAGCTAACGCATTTTCTTCCCTAAGAACAGTACCTGAGGCTGGGTGCTCTTGGTTGAGTTGTCAGTGATGAGTCACAGCAGCTGGATTTACCCACTGTAAATGGTGAGTACTAATAGCAACAGTTCTAGCTTGAACATACCTGACCCACATCTACTAAGTGTGAGTATTTCCGAGCTGTGGCTCCATTGGTGGTGAAGATTGCAGTTCCATTTCCATAGGGGTTATTGTTCACCATCTCAATGGCATCATCCAAAGTGTCTGCTTCCAGAACCACTAAGACAGGCCCAAAGATTTCCTCCTTATAGCAAGTCATGTTTGGCTGCCAAGAGAAACAGCAGAAAAAGCAGTTCGTATGTAGGATATAAAAACCAGGATATAATACAAATGTCCTAGGAAACAGGATACAAAATCCACACTGCAATATACACATTGTGTACAATATGCACAGTGCTGCTAATGCTCATGATATTCCTAGGATCACCCTTCATACTGCATTGCCACTGGACTTCCTTCAGTCCTTGCCTTTCATCATTTCCCATACACTGCCATCCATCCAGTCCACTAAAGAGGGTGCCACTTTACATCTCCAAGGCAATTTCTGCTTTTACTGCCTGCCCAGCCTCACTTATGGAGGCTCATTAAGACCAGGATTAATTCAGGATAGCTTACTTCAGTTTTTGTTGACAAAGTGATTAGAACCTGTTACCCTTTCCAACTCAGTGTCCTGATAATTAGAAACATCTGACAAATACAAAAACAGCAGCTGGAGAGTGCTTTAATCACTGATAGTGAATGCAGCAAACTATAAAACATGCATTTGACCAGTTTTAAGTTTTACGTGGCTTACCATATTATTAACCACTGTGTAAGAAAAAGATTCACAAAATGTCAGTGAAACTTTTACTTTTGAATACCTAACAATATTTATAACACACACAGGAAAGCGAAGTATTTAAAGACATCTAATGAAACTAAGGGAAGAAAATTCTGATAATTAAAACCCTGAATTATATAACAACAAAATCAACAAAATACTGAAAACTATGAAGTACAATAGCAGAATTATGAAGACTGGTTTGATAACATGGAAATACCAAATGGCCCACAAAGAACTGAATGTTAAATATTGAGGAAATCATACCAGCTAATTACATAAACATAAAAGAATTAATTTAGGTATGGAAACTCATGTGGATGTGTACCTGGAGAAGAATATTCCCCTATGGTAGTTTCTATCTGTTGAATATCACATGTTATATTAAGAGGTTGGCTCAACAAAGTTATGAACAGATTCAACAACAAAGAGATTTTGTACCTTATACTGTATTATTCTTGTGAAGATTGCTACAAATATTTAATGTTTTTTTTCTTAAATGGCAAACTCAGTAAATTGCAGAGTGCAAGCTCTGGAAATTGCAAACTGCAGGAATGAAAATTATAAGTTTGACTGTTCATCATGCTCTTCCTTAGGTACCTGCTGATGGCCATTACTACGGGCCATATACCATGCTCAGTGGACATTTAGTTTAACACAGTAAAAACTGCCCATTATCTTTTTTTAATAGGCTGCATTCTGTTCAAGTTAAGATCATTAACCCCATTCAGAGTATGTTATGCTACTGCAAATTCTTTTATCATCTTCACAATGGCAATACAATGAGCACTTCACTGGGATTCTGCAAGGGAATGCTGAGCCATTTACAGACTTTCTACATGGTGATTATTGATTACTGACTGATTTGGCTAACCCATTTTACAAGTGACCCTGCAATATAGGCTTTGGTCATCTTACCCTGACATTGGCAAGGATTGTTGGTCCAACAAAATTGCCATTTTCATAGCCCTTCACTTTGATATTGCGTCCATCCAGAAGAAGCCTGGCACCTTCTTTTACTCCTTTCTCAATCAGATGGCAAACCCGTTCCTTGGCCTGGGGACTGATTAGAGGCCCTAGATCTGCTCCAGGCTGATCTCCTGTGAAGAGGCAGAGACAACAAGTTTTAACCCTGACAGCTTCCTCCTCATAGTCATCATGGAGGGATATCTACACTATCAGGAAAATACCTGAAAATCCTCATGTTTCTGAGACACAGGACAAAGATCTGAGACATTAGTAAATGACTAATAGCCTCCAACTGTCTCAGAAAGGAAACTTTTCCCCTTTGCAGGAATTTATTGAACATAAAAGACAATTATCCTAGAACTAATAAGTCTAGTTTTTCTGAAATACTTGTTTCCATTTTTCCTTTTTATTGCATACTTACTACAAACTGGGTGGATCTCTAGGTGATGTTGCTATATAAATGGTAGGTTTGAGTTAAACATAGGATATACCTTCAAAGCTCCAGTTAAAACAAGACCAATCCTGGAAACCTTGCATCACAATCACATTGTTAAGCCTTCCTACAGATTCCTAACTGCCAAGTCGAGGGCTATGCTTCCCAATCCAAACAATCTGCTAGGTCTTACCCTTAACACATCAAATCTCTGGTGCCAATAGCTTCAAGGGACACCCATAGTAGGGCAAATACACTGACCTAAAAAGATACAGTTGTACAGAAGTGCAGTACCTCATAAGAAATTATCACAGTCTGTACCTGCATTTACACGTAGATTTTTGGCTCTGTCCACAAGCTCTGGCAGCCATTTTTGAGCTTCTCCCACTAGAATTGCTGTAGACAGGGCCATGCAGCGCTGGCCAGCTGCTCCAAAAGCAGCTCCAACCACCTGGTTCAAGGTGTTCTCTTTATTGGCATCAGGCATCACCACACCGTGGTTCTTGGCTCCCTGAAATAACAAATCCAGAGTCTCCCATTATTAATCACTCCAGGCCACTTCTTTAGTTCTCTGGCAGTGTCTTCGTACAGCAGCTAAGACTCTGCTACCAACAGGCTGGCAAGGACAGCCTCATCACTTAACCATCAGTAGCAAAGTCAGCTTCTGCTGCTGAGAGGTGGTGTGGCCTCAACATTCACAGGAGACAGAGGCAGTCTGAAGTGTGCTCCATTCAGAGGCATTACCATGTTGGCCTGGACTCTCTTGCCATTCCGGGATCCTCTCTCATAGATGTACTCGCCAGCCTGATTAGATCCCACAAAGCTGATTGCTCTGATGTCCGGGTGGTCACAAATGAAATTCACAGCTTCAAATAGGAAATAATACATTATATATTGTAGTGCACAAATGCTTCCTTCTGTCCCCATCCCCACAGAGCTAAATCTATGTATCTTTCTTAACAAAATTCCTTCCTCTCTGTTTCCTACATTTATGTCCATGCACCCCTCCACTAATTTGTCAGCATCTGTATGTCTGCTCCTGTGCTCATACACCTGGCTCTCTGACATCTCTTCACACTCTGTGCATCTTCCAAGGCACCCCACCATGCTGACTTACTGTTGTCACTTTGTATCCTTGTGTTCTGAAGGTACTTGAGTACTGTGGAAAATACCACATTAGGAATGGAGAAACTGGCATCCACTCAGTATTCATTGAGGCATTTAATTTTTGTTTAGGCTTCCTTGTGAAATCAAGGATTTATCTACTTATTTCAGTGGGAGCTTAGGTTGCTAATTAGAATTAGAGACCTTACATGCCTTGGGAAATCTTAACCCAGCCCCCAAATTTTTGTTCACTGTATCTCCTGAAAGATTTGGTGCATGATGACAGAGAATCTCCCACTCACTTTCCCTCCCCTCCATGAAGAGGGCTGAAGCATCTGTCCAGCTTTAGCACCTCCACTAAATGTACACCACAACACTAAAACACTCTGGTCATCTCTAAAGGGTTATTTTTACCTTCGTGCTGTCCATGGATGATATTTAGGGTCCCATCAGGTGCACCAGCATCCTGAAACAGCTTAGCAAGGAACATGAGTGCTCCTGGTACACGCTCAGATGGTTTCATCAAGAAGGTGTTTCCACAAACCATAGCCATGGGGAACATCCAAAGAGGAATCATGGCTGGGAAGTTGAACGGTGCAATGCCAGCACACACACCGAGAGGCAGACGGTAGGTGTAAGTGTCCATGTCTTTAGTGATGGAAGGCATGGTCTCTCCTAGTATGAGGGATGTCACACTGCAAGCATGTTCAACCACCTCTGCAGCAGAAAGGGCAACACTCCACTGGATCATCTGCAAACAATGAGTCCCCAAAATCCCTTCTCACCACTGCTTTGACCCAAACTTTGCTTCCAGCCTCTCTCCCCACAACTTAAAAACACATTGTGCTCCAGAAAATACCTTTGCTCTGCCAAGCACCATGAGCATCATTGTGAATGGATTCTCCTGAGTGTATTTTACGGCAAGGTGATAGGAGCACAGGCACAACAGCCCCAGTAAAAGAAGCACAGGTGTAGAATTAGTGTATTACCTGGAACTCAACCTTGAGAAATCTGAGCACAAGTAAGAAGTTCTTATCCCTTTACAGCAATTTGTAGTAACTCACAGGAAAAGGAAGGATCTAACAACTCGGAAGTGAATTAGAGTAACTAAATCTAAGGTAACTTTTCAGTCTGGAGTTTCGGTTCCTTTTATTTCAGGAGGAGGCTGTGAATGGTGCTACACATACAGATTCCCAGAGCAATCAGTTGCTCAGGACACCTTCTCCCTTCCTATAGCTTCTCAAAGCCCCCTTTTCAACAGGAGAAGGCAGCAGCTTACGGAGTCCTCGGAACACATCTCCCTCAGCGTCAGCCAGGGTCTTTCCTTGCTCAAAGGTGATGAGTTTTGAAATTTCTTTCTGGAAACAGAAAAGATGGAAGTTTATGAATGTTAGAAAAATGTCTGCTCTTGAAACAGCGTGCAGAGATAAGAGAGTTAAACAAGAGAGTGGAACATCATAATGAAGAACAAGTAGAGGCTGGGAAAGTCTACGCTGTCTGATTTGCTCCTTGTAGCTAAGAAGCCAGTAAGGCACACAGATAACATTTTAGAAAAATCGCCTGTGGGTTAGCTTATATTCTACAAACAGAAAAGGCAATCTAGGGAATCCAAACTCATAGTAACATTATTGTCCCAACTGTCTTTGTCATCTGACACATTCTCCATCAAGGCAGAAGTTCCTCTTGTGGTCTTTGGGTAAAGGAATAAATGCAGAATAATATTCCCTAAGAAGCACTGTTTCTCTGTCCCCATTTGCTTGGAGAGCGCTTTGCTACTCCTCTCAATGACAGAATGTTGGTTGGTTCCTCAGTCATACCAACAATGCTTTACAAAGAACACAGTAAACCCCAAGTCTCTTAGTTTAACTCCTAAAGTCAACTGCAATGCACTCAGCAAGAGCCATCACACACAGCCGTGGTATCTCACCAGATTTTCTTTGATGAGTTGTTGGTAACGCAGGAAGATTTGTTGGCGACTCAAAACAGATGTTTCTGACCAGTTCCAAAAAGCCTTTTTGCAAGAAGCCACAGCTGCCTCCATCTCACTGGCTGTGGCTTTTGGTACACGGCCAACGACTTCATTTGTGGCCTGAAGGAAAAAACAAAAACTGTTGTCCAAATGCTTACTAAGGGTGTGAAAAGGGTCAGGATTCTGAGTGCAACCTCATTTCCATTTGTCTCTGGTGAAGGACTCAAACAAATGCAAATGCTACTGGTCTAAGATTATTTTGCACTGCATAGCATCCAAACTCTAAATTCACTGTGAATATTGTGGCTAAAGACACAAGCTCTCTCAAAAGAGTGGAGCTTCAGGTGGCAGGATTTTTTACTTTGGTCTCTGTCAAATCATCCTCTAGTAGGAATTCACATTCAGATGGCATCAAATCACACCTGCTTGATTTCACACACAGGGTGAAAGAAACTTTTCAGGAATGTGACATACTGATTACAGAGCCTTTGTATGAGCAATAAATAAATATTAAATGGGGTTTAAGCTTCCTTTCCAGAGATCAGTTTTACTATGCACGGGAGATAAAGGATGTCATCACTTTCCTAAGACTGAGGTTTCATGTGAAAAGGAAATTGAGAAGCAATTGCACAGTACTAAATCCATCTTAAGCTTCAAGTCTATGCCTTTCTCAAGAAATGTATGTGCTTTCCTCTTTTGCCAAATGCTTGAACAGAGGAACAGACTCGTGTTGTACAGTGGTGGCTAATGTACAACCTGAGATCATTTCACTTACCGGGTTATGGATATCAATCCATTCAGTAGTTCTGGACTCAACAAACTTCCCATCAATGAAGAGTTTAGTTGTTGGCTGTGGAGGACAAAACACTGGCCAGTGAATGATCTTCGTCACAAGATGCCCAAATACTGGTGTGCCTTATCACAAGTAAGCCTTTACCACTGACTGCTATGCTGCACATTAGAGAGCCTAGATCCAGTACGTACAGCAAGACCCAGCTAACTGCTAAGGCTGAAATTTCCAATCCTCTCTGTCCCATTTTGCTCTTAGTTTACACAAAAATGGGCAAAACTATTTCTAAAAGCAGTTATAGAAGAAATACGTTAGGCTTATGTTCTACCAAAGCTACTAATATTTACTATAAGAAAACTGAAAAACTGCATTTCATAAATGTTCCAAAGGAAACAGTTAATAATTCACCTTGTGAGAATTCCATGTACCCAGTGCACACTGTACTGTGTGTTTCCTTCCCATCAAACCACTGAGTAGGTTTACCTCTCCAGCTCATAGCTAGACATAAACTTGGACTTTTCCTCATTCCCTGCAACTAAGAGCAAAGAAGCTGCATCTTCTGAGTTCACAATGATTGTCCTGGAAGGTAGTGTGGAAAGCAGAACTTTCCAACTCCAATGCAGAGGAGAAAAAAGGAAGGTTTGGAATAAGGAGGTAAATGTAGGGCCAAAGGAATAGCAGGGATAGAAACTGTAGAAGTAGCACTGGATAAGCAACTAAATTGTAGAAAATGAGGAACTAAAAAAAAAGAAATGAGATTGGGACTGTGTAAAGAGACTGGAAACTAGGAGTTGATACTGGGATGTAAGGGGGGAACCAGAAGTAAGCAGGAACTAGTTAATCATGCCACAAAAGAGTGGCTTGGGAAGTACAAAGAAGAAGGGGAAAAATATCTCCTGCGTGAAAACCAGTAATGGGACACACCAGACCAAAATAATTGGGCCATAAAACCAAATATAACGGGGAGCAGTGTGAAGAAATTAGGGTGGGGAACTGTAAGAGGGAGATGAGGTTTGAGATTCTGAGATTCTGTCCAAGGTGTAATGGAGAGAGATTAGAGGAAGAAAAAGTAAAACAAATGGGGATGGCTGAACAAGTGATGACAGTGAACAGCAGTGAGAGTTGGGAGATACTGAAAAATCTGGACTAGATTGACTAGTGTAAAGTAAGACTGTCAATGAATGAGTAAGATCTATTGACTTGGGAGGTAACATCAGGAGTGGTAAAAAAAAAAAAGTTGCAGACGATCATGTAGCTCCAATTACACTTGGGAAAGAGAGGCAAAGTCTGTGCCTGTGAAAACACAATCCCCTCTGGAACCTTGAAGGAAGTGCAGAAAATCTAAGTCCCTGGTTTCTTGCCTGTCAGAGAAGGTCTTCTAGTACTGGTCTAAAGAATGACAAACTCTTACTGCCATCAGTCATTCCAGTAGCCCAAGTGCCACAAGCCTTCTTGAATCTACAAGCTCCAGAGCTTTATGACTCTTGTGAACTTCAGTGCAATGCAGTCTTCTTTCAAATTGTTTAAAAGGGATATCTAGAAAACCACACATATAAAGAAAAAATACTTGAGCAAGCCAGGAGAGTCTGAATTAAGATTGACTGTACTTTTTCCGTAAGATCACTACCATTTTCCTGTGGAGGATGAGCCCAGCATGGTAACAAGGACTATACTAAAGCTGACTACTTGAAGAATTATGATTTAGCTGTTCAGAACTTCAAGAGTGGACAGCCATGGGTACCAGAAGAAAAAAACCCACTGTAACTGTTAAAGTTGTTTGATACTGCCCAGGGGAAATCAAATCCTCTCTCTTCCATTATCAAATATGATGCCTTCCCACACAGCTTGAAACAATCTTTTTTCATGCATCACCAGCAGTCATATAGTCTATATTAATTTTTGCTGATCTTGTTAGAAAAATATCATATATGGCAAAAGATACCTAAAAATTGGGGGGAAAGGGCTGATGTATATAGAGCACAACGAGTGCTGCTTAAGGAGCACGGAGAAAACAAACCATGACGCGATTAACTGAACCAAAGTACCATCCTCGGGTGCACCTGCTGAGCCACGCAGGGCTCAGTACAAGAATCAAGGTGGGGTGACACCCTGTGCAGCCACTTCTCCAGAGTCCAACAGACTGAAGTTTTCTTCCTTCCCTCCGGTTGAGGACAGGGGCTCCGTGCCCCGCGTACGAGCAGACCCACGTGTTTGTTCCAGAAATACCGGAGCCACGGCGAGGGTAGCTGTGCTGTGCTGTGCTGTGCTGTGCTGTGCTGTGCTGTGCTGGCAGACCCACAGCAGGAGCCCCTTGGGCAGACTTTGGCCGGCTGCGGAGGGCAGCGGCACCACCCGCGGCTTTCCCACGGCCCCGCTACGCCCGTGGCATCCCCAATTCCCCCCGCCGGCTCCGGTCCGCGGGACGGGCACTCACCACNCGCACTGCCCGAGCACCGCCCCGCGGGGACGCCTCCTGGCGGTGGCGGCGAGAGCTGCACGTGGGTCGGGTGCTCCGGGGCTGCGGGGGCGGGGTCACGTGCCGGGGAGGGCCCGCCAGGCGTCACGTGAGGCGCGCAAGATGGCGGCTCCCGCAGACGGTAAGGCGCGAGAGCGGGGCGGCAGGGCTCCGGTCGGCTCCCGTCCCGATGGCGGAGGGGGGCCGGCCCGGGTCGAGTCGGGCCGCACCCCCATCCCCACTTCACCCGCTTCTCTGTTGCAGGCACCGACCTGGAGGCCTCGCTTCTAAGCTTCGAGAAGCTGGACCGCGCCTCCCCGGACCTGTGGCCCGAACAGCGTAAGTCCGGCGGCCCCGCTGCCGTCTGTCAGCGCGGGCGGGGAGGTTTGTCCCGCCCGGTCGGCGGGGCCTGCAGGGGCTGGGAGGGATGCGGGGTCCCGCCACGGAGGCGCTCACCCCCCCTCTGCCCTTCGTTTTCTCTGCGCAGTGCCCGGGGTTGCCGAGTTCGCCGCTTCCTTCAAGAGCGTGAGTGATCCCTGCCTCGTCTGCCTTTCCTTCCCCCTTCCCCTGTGCTCGGCTCTTTCCTCTTGTGCGCTTCTTGCTTCTTTATTCTACAGAACGTATCTCGGTGATCACTGCCGTACATGCTAGCATAAGCCTTTTTGTTTTCTTCAATATCTCATTTACAATTTTTTTAATGCCTTGTGCCACTTACCGTGAATGAGAATCGCACCTTGGAAGAAACAAAAGATTTTAAACTTTAGGAAGTCCCACTTTTCATATCGGTTCTAGCTCGGGGGTGGTACTGTGCCGTTTTAAACTCTAGAAAGTGCATGGAAACCTAAAAAAAGGTTAAACCTACAAATAGCTCTACAGAGCATCTACAACTTTCCTCCTATAACTGTCAGTGTAACTAGTTTTTCGATATGAGATTTGGGAATTCTAAAAGGTACACTTATCTGAGTATGAACCTTTATTTTTTTCCAAACAGCCGATTACAAGTTCTCCTCCTAAGTGGATGGCTGAATTAGAAAATGATGATATTGATATGTTAAAAGGTGAGTATGGACACTGAGTAGGAAGTAAGGTTGCCAAGGCAGATAAGAATTCAGTACTTACTTCAGAGGCTTAAAACAGGCTGTAGTCCTCACGTTTGCAGAATCTCCAGCTTAGAATTCTTGTTATCTTGTTATACATTTTTTCATTAATCCAGTTATTTCCAAGATAATATCTATATGTCACTGGCAGGCTGATTTAGAAGCATGCAAGAATTAGTTACAGCAGTTTGGTCATTGGAGGAACCGAAATAGTATTAATCTGCCACTTTATAAGTATAATAGGCATCTCCTGTAGCTTGAGAAGTGGCATGAGTTTTGTAATGAGCCTTTCATCAATCTTGGTGAGCGGCATAGACTTATTGATGGGCTTGTTCAGAGAGGCTCTGTGCAGTTGTTGTCACTCCTAGATCCCAAATCTCCAACTGAATGATGAGGCTGCATGAGCAAACTACAGGAGGGCTGCAGATTTGCTGTGTTACAGCTATTAGTCTGCAGTAAACATCCTTGAGCATGCTTTGCCTCTTGTGTGAATTCCAGATAAGCTGTTCTAAAGTTAAAGTGGGACCTATTAACCTTGACTTGCTGCAAGAAATTTACTTAAACACATATTATTAATGTATAATAAGTCCCTTATGTAGTCTTTTGTATCTTGTTCACGTAGCAATGTGAACTTAGAGGAACTTCTGAAATATGGGACAAGTTGCTCATTGCAATCCTGGCAAATTGTGGTATAAGCCAGACCCTTGGCTTTTTTTTTTCAGTAGAGAAAGCTGGGTGTTTCTCAGTATGTTAAAAACAGATGTGGCATCATCTTGAATTTTGAACATACTCTGTTCACTGGAAATAGATCATGTCAGCATTATGATTTAGAAGTGCTCTGTGAAGTAATAAGCAGGTGAACTGTCACTAGAGGACTGTAGCCAGTGCTAAAATTGACACTTTCCTCTCTCAGAGCTGGGGAGCCTCACAACAGCTAACCTGATGGAAAAAGTTCGTGGCCTGCAGAACCTGGCTTATCAGCTGGGACTGGATGAATGTAAGTGCTGTATGCAGATGTGACTGACAACATTGCAAGAGTGCACTAAAACGTGCACTCATGGTACATTTGTAGCTGCCAAGTGTCTGATAGTCAGTTATTGGCCTTTCAAAACTGGGTAAGAGAGAGCCTACATGCATAGGGGAAACGTCTTGGCAGTCTGGTGTTGTGTAGTGGCACATTGACTTGTTTTTCTGTCTCAGTGCTAAATTAGATAAATCAAAGTCACTTTGCTTAATTTTCCACTATGATACTGCATCTTTTTCTCAGAATAGTTGTGGCAGTAATTCTGTGAAACTTCGTGTACTGCCTCCACTGTGAAACTTACACTGAAATGTAGGATTCCCCTGTAGCTTAGTATTTGTTCTGTTTTCTGCTTCTGTAGCTGTTAATTTTTTCTATACTCAATTGTGGAAGGATTGAGTACTTAAAGGTTGACCTTCATCCTATTTGCAGCCAATTTTTATCAGTTTTTGAAGAAGGGGATGCTTTCCTCATCACATTTAGGACTCTGTTGCTAACAGGTTGATTGAGCTCTGAGGATTTCAAGAGGCTGTTTCTTTTAAAGCTACTTGCACAAACTGACACTTTTTTTTTTTTTTTTTCCTAATTTTGCAGTAGTGTAGACCTTGGTTGTAGTTGTTGGGCTACCAACACCAGTTTTTAAAACTTAGAAGTCTTTCACCTTCCTTCCAGTGGATAACAAATATCAGTCTTAAGTCTTCCTTCTGTAAACTTAGAATATCCTAATACTTTCTTATTAACAGATCATTAGCTTATTTTAACACAGTCCCTGCATATTTATTTTACTTTCTGTGCTAACATCTGTTAAGCCTGTTTAAAGAGTTTAGTGGAGTAGGAGTTGAATACACTTCAACATTATAAAATGGAGGCAGAGACACAGAGATTGGCTGGTGATTGATTGGCTTTCTCAGTTAAGCTATAAGCTTAAATGTTGGACAGCTTTCTCCTTCTTTCCATTTCTAAGTGTAATTTAAGCAGATCCTGAGTTACATTGAAGCTAACAAGGGTTTTGTTTCCGTAGTGATATTTTTTGCATGTATTTCCACTTAGTCTTGCCACAAACAAATATTTGTAGAAGTCAAAGGGAGCAAGTGATGAAATATCTGAGGTCCAACAGCTATAACCTTTAGAACTGAAATACTGAATTGTCAAGATGTATGAAAGCTCTCTGTGCTTGTAACTTCTTGTCGATGAAGTCTGTTTTCCTCTACCATACAATACATTCAATGCTTTGTGTGTTGTGATGTACATTTATCCCAGGAAAACTAGCACAGAAATCTAGATGCTGAGGTTGAACAGAGCATCTCAGGCCTGCTTTTCCCAGTACTGTCTTTAAGTTCTTGTTCTCTCACTTACCTAGTCTATAAAAGAAGAAAAATCAAAAAGATCTGTTTTTTAAAGTTAAGGGACTTTAAGCTTTGGACCAGAAGTGTTCGGTTGGATTAAATCTTTGTGTTTTGAAATGTAATAGTCCACTTGTGACTTGATTGTTAATTGAACCTGGCTGTCAACAGCACAGGTTTGAGGCCGCTGCTGCGCCGGTCTCCTGTAGATGGCAGCGTGAGGCTTCCAATAGAAATCTTGCTTGCTTTTTTTTTTCAGTTGTGGCGTTTCAGTCATGACTTGACGTTTCTTCTTCCCAAGCTTGTTTCTTATGACGTCTCCTTTTCTGAATGTGCACTGTCTTTTTTACAGACTTTTCAAACGTTTTATCTCTATTGCATGTGAGAAACAATCTTGCTTCATTGTGTTAGCAACTTAATTTTCCTACCAACTGTCCTCTTCCACATTTGATCTCAATTCCTTTATATTTTCAAAGGCTTATGTTTTGTCCCAGTTATCAATAAAACTCTGTGCAGGATTAGAGTGATTCCTGCAACACACCATGCCAAATGTATCTGTTGAGTGACTTTGTCGTTATGATGTGAGGTCTGTTGTTGAACCAGTTCACAGCACAGCTCATGTTAATTTTGCATTAGAGTCCATTAGGCAAAGTGACATGTGAAACTGAGTACCCTTGGAAAAGTTTATTCAGCAAGGTACTATTGCAACACCAAAATCTGAGCAATTGATGTAGATTGATAAGATAATAATTACTGAATTACATGTGTTGTTTCTGTAAGTTATATGAATTATCTTGCTATTTTGTCTTTAAGTGGGTTTTGTTGACAAATTTGGAACAAATTTATTGAGTGTGTCATCCATCTTCTCTGCTTTAATCTAGGCAACTGTTGAATACTATTATTTGGATTCCGCATTCTTAATATATGTAATTCCTGTTCTTTGTGGCTTTTTTTAAATTATGGATTTCTCGGTTCCTCTTTCAGTTGGTGCTTCTCACAGGTTTCTGTTCTTTACAACTAACTTCCCTCCCCCTTCTATTTCCCATAGGCCTACCTTTACTTCCTGTAACCCTGGCTGTTTTGTTTGCTTCTGTGAATCAAATTAAATTGTTAACATATAAGTTGTTTTCTTTCTAGATTAACATCTGGTTTGATTTACAGTTGTCCTCCATTTCAAAAAATAGCTACTTTTACACTCATGGCTATTTAATGGGTCCACACTTTAGGCTACATATTCTTAGGCGATTAAAATAATCTTAATTAGTGTGGAGTTCTGTGAAAGTTTCTCATTATCAGGTGAAAATGAATGGACTTGCCCTGCATGGATGGTAACAGAAGGTCAAGAAACATTCAACAAGATAATTCAGAGGTGACTTTTACTGTTGGAGGGCTGAGATACAGTCGATGTCATTCAGGTTGGAATATAGTGCTAACAGAGCTGCCTCTGGTATTTTATATGGACGTCTGAGGAGTCAGGCTTCTCACCCTCTGGTACAACTTGTGTGAGGCATAGCAGGTGCCTGGTTAGACTGCAGGAGCTTTATCTGGCAATACATCAGTCTTTGAGTATGTGGTTTGATAGTGCAAAAGGAGAGCCTGAACAAACTGAAATGGTTACTGCTATTTTTGACACTGCTTGTTCCCTCCTCGTCTAAGCTTGGTCACATCTCTCTGAATAAGGTAACTGTTGATGCATACAGCCATGTATCCAATTCTTGTAGCTTCAGTAGTACCTAATACATTTAGTTCCTACTCAGACAAGATAAATTGCTTATTTTTGGTAGGTTGTTACCTTTGTAGTTTTAAAAGACTACGGAAGTTATTTTGCAGCATTGTTTTTTTTGTTTTTTTGGTAAGTGAGCACCCTGCTTTTTAAAAAATGTTTTTCTGGCCACTGTCTGCGTGGTCTCATACTTTCATTTCCTTTCTACTAAGATGCAAGCCATTAAACTGCCAATAGAAGATGGATTATCGTCCATAAATCAGAATTTTATTTGTACCATTTAATTTGCTCATGACTTACACTGAAGATCTTTCTTGTGGATCAGAAAGGATCTCCAAGAAGATCATGGGGAAATCTCTTCTTCTCTTCTCCTAGCATGGTATTAGGTGAATTCTTGCTCACCCATGTCTGTTACTTGCAAAATAGTCTTCTCTTCCATAGCATAGAATTCACCTGAAGCCTTCCTTGAATGAAACAGGAGTTTTATAGCATGAATGAATAATTTATTTTTTATATATTTAATCTTTCCTTAAAAGATAGGCTATGCTTAGGCCTCTGGTTTGTATATTTAGTCTGTGCTACATGTGCTACCAGGTAGTTTTGGAGTTGTGTAGCTTCCAGGCCTGATACCTGGTCCCCAGTATCGGTAAAAATAAAATCTTCTAAATATAAATAATTTTCAACAACTCTTCTGAGGTATCAGCTTGTGTTTCCTTGCCTCCTTTTTAAGCTGTGTACAGATCTACCTTGTCCTCTTGCTTATTGCTTTTCTCTTTTTCCTACAGTTCTCTTATTACAGCTTCTATTTTCTTTTTGTTAGAGTTATCCTACTGTTAGAAGACACTGAAACCATTTTTAGTATTAAAAATCCTGAGTAGTATGGAGTTTGCTGTCCCTGTTAATGTGGTTATTGTAAAAGTGGGAGGAGAAATGGGGGTCAATGGACACTCCTCCCTTTAACTGTTCACACAGTTAGGGTGACTTTGGGAGGCATAGTATCACTGCTGAGTGTCAGATGCAGCTGGTCAGTCAGTTTTGCCTCTACTGCTGGCTGAAGTCTGGAAGAGGAAAAAAAAAAGGTATAGGCACATTGCCTCATTATGAGCTTTTTCCCTTCTGTGTGTCCATCCACCTTTCAGAGCAACTGAGTCCAAGTGGACTTGAGAAGATTTTTAAAGTCTCTGTTTCATGAGCTAGCAGCTCTAGGAAGTGCATACATTGCTAGTAATCAAACTTAAAAAAAATTTCTTCACATAAAATTATCCTTGTTGCAGTTACTTGTAAAGATCTGCCTTATCCTTTTTGAATATATGTATACTGAGAAGTGTATCTGAGAACTATATTATTTCAGAAAAAAATGGTTTTCTTAAAAAAAATAGGTTTTTTTACATACTTACACCTATGTGTAAAAGTAACAGGTAGGATATAGGGAAATAAGAAAAGAACCATGTCACTAAAGGAATGTGGTTGTCCAGGGACTTTCTGAAGGCTCTGCTATTGCTTCCATGGGAATTATGGTATTTTTCAGATAACACTTGCTATACTGGTTCAGAAGTGTGTATATCTACATACCCCTGGTATCACAGCCATGTTTATAATCTCTGGCATCAGTGAGATTTTATCTGGCTGCTGTACTATCACAGTATAGGTACAGTGATACCACTAGTGCAAGAACTTCCTGAAAAGCCTGTCCTTTTTCAGCCCTAACATGTTTGTAATAGTGGGGTAATAGTGCTTTTGTGCGTGTCTACCTTAAATATTAGAAAACATGGGAAAACTTGACCCAGTAGAAGTAAACACTATTTATAATTTCCCTGTTGGTGATTTCTGATAGCCTGCTTCCCTACATTAGATGTGGGTTTTTTTGTTTTATTTGTTTGTTTGTGTGTTTGTTTTTGACTTGAAGCCATTTTGTTCTTTTCCTCCTGCAAAATCAAGACTATGACTGTATTATTCAGTGTCAAATCCCCACACTCCTTCAAGAGCAATGAGAGTTACCGACCATGCTCAAACCACCTCTCCCTATTTATAGTCCCCTGTGGTTTTCATTGTTCTGACTTTCACAGCTTTTCTCCTATTTTCTTTGTAATTTTGATTTATTTTTTGTATATGTTAAAACAAATACCAAGGTACAGTGGAAAAGAGCTGTTTGCTGCTAGCTCTCAAGGGTCCAAGAATTAGACCTGGAAAATGTCAGGTGAACAGCAAAATGTTGTCCATCTGGTAGCACTATCGGCTGATAATGGGAAAGCCAGCCAGAATTGAGTCAGTCAGTGATAGTTGAAAGTACCTTTTGTTCATCAGTGGGTTTTTTTTGTTAATTTAGTAATATGCCAGACTGCATGGTAGTTAAGCAACTGTTAGGAGAAATCACTGAGGTCTCCCTGTAAAGGAGAGACTCTTCAAGAGACAGCAAGAGATGGATGAGCACATGAATGAAGAACAGCTACCTCTCTCCCAAGTTAAGCTGTCCTTGGTTGTGAATTGTGGTCCTCTGCAGCCTCAGCAGCCTCTGAAATTTCTAGAAGATCATAAAGAAGGCCTTCTGAGCTCCAAGCCGTTTTACAAATCGCCATTCTTTTTCAGATTGGTACGCATCAGTTTTTCATGTCTCTCAGATAAATGCTTTCAGTGATCTCCCGCCTGCAAGTTCAGCTTTTTTGTAGGCTTGGAGGGGTAGAACAATTCCATCTTTCTCCTTCATCAGGATTTAACTGTAGTGTATTTTGAAACACATACACTTATTTCTGCCGATGCTTTTTGAAGGCTACACTTGACATGGATGATTCCAAAGCTAGGATAGCTTTTCACAGGGTTGAATGTGAATTGATTCACCATTTGGGTTTTTTTCCAATTTTTTTTTCCTCTTTTTTGATGCTGATAATAGGTAGGATATGTTTAAATGAGGTTCTCCATTTCTGGTGGACTGAATTTGTATTATCTATTATAATAAAGAACGGAGCATGACACTTAATTTAGCTTTAAATGTGAATGTTGTGTATGTTGTTTAATTAGAACTGTAGTAAGGAAATGAGAGATGGCAATGTATCCTTTCACTGAAACATCTCTTCCCTTTTCTGTAATAGATTGTCTTCTCTAGGAGTGTGTAAAGGTAGTGGCAACACAGCCTTTAGGGTCCATATGAAATACCTGGTCTCTGTATTCAAACAGGCTCATAACAAAAATGTAATTGATGAGATTAAAAATATTTTCTGACTGTAACTACTTTTTCTTTAGTCCTAAATCAATCAACACAGAGTCTGTTTTAGTTCAGAAGCCTTACTTTAACATGCCCATGCTTCCTGAAGTCCAGTTGTTTAATGTATTTTCTAGTTTCCAACTTCTTTTTCTGGTCTGGATGTACACTTGTTTGTAACAAAATGTCTCAGATTGTTAATTTGTAGGAAATTGACATACCAAAGGTATGTGTAAGTAAAGAGGGTTTTGATACTCGGGGTTTCAGAAAAGTGTCTCATAGCATCTTCTGAAATCTCTCACTGGTCCATTTTAGTAAAAGCTGTATGTATGTCTACTCTCTGCAGTCTGGGAAGTTTCATAAATAAATGAACTGGATTCTTAACAGTTTCCAAAAATGACTTTTGGAATCGTATGTGGAAGAGCAGACACTTACCTGAACATGGGCTCTTTCCTTGAAGAAATAGACACCTGAATTGTTGTGGTGGCGCTGACTGTTGGAGAATGAAGAAAGGAATAAAGTGAAAGAAGATCATCTGGCATGGATCCAAATCTAGATCACACAGCAGGAACCTGAGTGCCAATCATTAGAAAGATATGCCAGTGTTCTTAACATCTTGACTGCTGACAAAAGAGTAAGGAAGATGCTCACTTCTTTGTTAAAAGCTGGCACCTCCAGGAGTGCAGTGCTTCAAGCACTACAGTGTCTATATTAATCTGAAGCAAGAAGGGAAAAAATGTGCTTTGGAATCGCCTACATTATTCTAAATGTTTTGGATTCGGAAGTGAACATTGTGTGCCAGATCTAGTGCTTGTTATGTCCATAAACATACAGTTTACTTGCTCTTCTTAAGTGGGCTGTCCTGCATAGGAGAAAACAGTTTGATGTGTGTGTACTTCAGTTATTTCTGCTCTGCTTAGACTTTTCTTTGTAGCAACTGTTTTTTTTTCTTGGTTAGTTTCAGCCTTGCTGAATGAATCTTTGTCATGTTTCAGGTTTGCCTGAAAGCATATTTCTCCCTTATTTTGTTATTTAGTGCTGTGTTTGCAAGGACTTTGTGTGAAATAGTATACTTCACGTGCTTCAAAGCTTGAAGGCAGAGGTTTATAGCTGGACAACAAAATTATTTTCTTTAGACACTGAATTTCTGTAATATGTAGTTAGCTTAAGGATTCACTTAGAGTTGGTAGACTTACCCAGAAAATGTCTCACATTTTTAATGGTTCATTTGTGGGTTAGGAAGCAATTGCAGAGTTTTTCAGGATCTACACCTTAAATTCAATTTTTTTTTTTGTTTTCCTTACTAGGATAGGAGACTATTTTCAGTTTACATTTGTAATAGTTCTCAGTCCTTACTTGATTGTTTCACAGAGGTGAAAAGAGTATGTAGGTTGTCAGTTTGGATGCTTATATTGCCCTGTCACTGATGCCCAAGCTGCTGTGGTTTCCATGTTACCCTTCCTCCTGTTATGTTATCCCTTCCTCCCATGCTGTATTCTGCTGTTTGATTTTAATGCACAGTGCTATGGTAAAAGAGACTTGGCATCTGCAGAGGGATGAGGAGATCACCTTTCCTCATTCCTGATCACTGGGTGGCTTATTTGCAGGCAGGATTCTTCCAGGGCAGCTCCTGTTGGAATAGTGAGATGTCAGAATGCTGGACTGAGATTGCCATTCATTACATCATCTGTGAATTGGCTAATTTTGACATGTAGGTAGTTAAGAAATTATTACAGTCAGAGAAGTCATGGCCTCAACTTTTCATCATCTGCATTGGTTTGTGTCCCAGTTTGAAAGTGAAGAAGGTATAGGAAGTTTTAATTGTACCTGTGTGATTTATCCTCAGTCAGCTCTTTAATTTCTTCTGGCTGTCTGAGGTTTCCGACATGCTGTAAATTTCTCCAACTTTTTCATTATCTGCAATTTCTTTATGACTCATGAATCGGAGTGGAGAGAGAGTGTGGATTTACAGCAGAGATAAACATGTCCATAAAGTCTGTATCTGTGTCAGTAATTGTACTGCTGTCAGTGACTGTCCTGTTTTACAGGTCTCTCTTGGGAGGAGAACAGGCTTTGCTACCAGTGTCAGAGAAGTGTTCTCTTTGATTTGCATTAACGTGCCAAAAGATTACGTTGTGATAGTGAGGATGGAAATTGGGACTGGACCTTGGCTGCTATTGTTTTTTTTTAAGTAAGTGGGTGTGTGATTGAGTTGCCCTCTATGTGCAGAGTAAAAAAAAACCAACAGGTCCCAACTGTCCTTACATACAAAATCAGGAATTTTTACTTATGATATCAAATGTGATACTACCCATATGCATAAATTGTGCATCCTTACTGTAAAACAAATGCTGTATCTAGGTAAGTGTCGTATGTGGAAAAAATACTGCATGGATCCTTAGGGTGTTCTGTGTCTGCTGGTGAAGCAGAAAAAAAATATGTCTTTAAGTGTCAAGAAATTTCTGCATCTTTGCCTTCTTCTGCCTCTCTTACTATGAGGGGAAATGCTATTATGGAATCCAATGGTGAATACTAATACTAGCCTCTAGGCATTAATGACTGCTTGCTGCAGAAGGAAGTTTATACTGTTGGGAGTTTGAGAAAAGGGGAAAAAATCTCTAAAGCTTGCTTAAATGTGCCAAAAAGTTCAAATTCCCACAATTTCTCTTTTATTTTGTATTTGATGCCTGTTCATACTTGTGTCCATAGAATCTCCTTTCGTTGGATTTTGTTTGGGTTGTATTTTTTTTTTTATCTGACTCTACTGATTTTTTGTCACAGAAAGAAAGTAATAATTTTCTCTCAATTATTTTTAAACATTCAAAGTGACTGTGAGAACACATGTTTCCATTATGTCAGGTGTTCATTGAAACCCCAAGATGCAGTTGATTTTTTTTCTAAGTCATCTGGACACCTTTTTCAGAGGGGAGATTAATGTGTACAGTGTAAATTCTGTGACTGCATAGGTAGCTTTTGAATGTGCATAGATGCAGCAGAGTTATAAGTGCTGGGATGACATCTGCCATTGTTATCTCTGGGCCCTAATGTTAAAATACAAAGGGGAGCTTTTTGAGTGTTACAGTGTCCATCTAGGTCTTGTAACTGAGTTTTCAAAATTGCATACAAGGACCACATGCTAAGTGGTCCAATAGCTGGCAGATAACTAGACTCTTAAAACTGCTTTTGATCTTAATGTGATGATCAATGAAGTAGCAAGCTACTGCTAAGTCACTACGAGATGCTTTTTACCGGATTTTTAATAAAATGTCTTTTTTTCCTTTTCTTTCCTCCTCTCCTTATCTACATCCCCATAACTAGGTTGTGGATCTGGTTTATTAAATGAAACATCACCTCTGAAAGGTACTTCAACCACAACATTCCTTACTTTATTACAAAAATAAAAATAATTAAAAACAACCCAACCAAACAAAACCAAAACCAAAACCCACAACTTTTGTACTATACCCTCGTACTCCTTTCCAGAAATGCCTCTTCTGAAAGTCCCTTTTGGCTCCTATAGTTTGTTTGGTAGTAGGAAGAAATGCTGCAATATTTTGATTCCTTCTGGAAAAATGTGGTCGAGATCATGTTGATAGAGTGAAGGTTGATCTAGGTACTTCTGTAGTTAAGAGAAGGGAGTTAGGAGGGGAAGCAGGGATGGGAGCAGGAGTCTGAATAATCTGGAGACTGACTGACTGTGAAATCATTGGTCTGGTGCATCTGCATTAGCTTTTGCAGAATCTTTTTGCTGGTCAAAGCAAAGCAGTCATTTGTGCTTTGTGGGAACATCTGCAATATTAGCACTGGTGAGTCAAGCAGTGGAACACATGCATCCACAGGTGGCTATGCAGTCTTGGTTCTAAGAGGTTTTTCAGAGCTGACTGAATAAAGCTTTAAGCAACATGATCAGACTCTGTAATTGACCCTACTTTGAGTAGGAGACCTCCTGAGCCCTCGCAACCTGGATCAATGAGTGATTTGATGATTCTGTGATGTAGGATCCTTTCTGGAAGTAATCTCAATCAAAGCCTTCATTCCCCAGTCTCAGCTGCACACAGGACTAGATGATTCAGCTTGTGAGCTCTGAGCAGGATACCCCAGGTGCAACTCTATGGTCTGTCTCCATGTGAGTGGCCTGATTAGGAGCAAGAAACTTAAGGATTCTTGTATCACAGCAGTGGCTTTCATGCTTTTGGGCAATGATGAAATAGACTTTTGTATTCTACCATCCACAGACCGTATGATGAGTCCATGCAGCTTGTGTTGGGGAGCCTGTTTTTCTGTGTAGGGCAATACAGACTGTTCAGTATCCTTCTTAGAGGAGGGGAATGGTCTTCAGCATACACAGAGGTTCTTGTTTGTCTCAGCTGAGATGAACAGTGAAGCCACTATCATCTGTCTAGACAAACATGGGGTCAATGGGGTTTGACTGAAGAGCTTTTAGCCACAGAAGTGAAGGAATGGGCTGTCACATTAAAGCATTTCTACCTGCCACATGCTTGGCACAGAAAGAAACATGACTACAAACAAAATGTTCTTACATTATACTGTCAGAAGCCTATTTTTTGCTACTCTCATTCTGACAGGATAACTTGTAGACTACTGTCAGTGGAGGAATTGAGGATGGGGAAAAGTTTGATCAAGCATAAGGTTATGTGCATTTTTCTATTATGATTTAAAAACACAAAAATGCTAAACAAATCTCAGGAAGTGCTCTGGCAGGGACTCTCAAATCTTTACAGACAGACTTTATTATTTTAAAATTCTTCTGCCATCCATGCCTTTATCTAATTAAAATTTTTATACTTCTTCTGTGTTAATAGAACATCACTTCTATATTTCCAAATATTGGAAAGCTTATCCTTTTATCTCCTGTCAGAAATGTTTTCCTGTAAATTTTGGTTCCTGGCAGAAATGAAGAGAGAACGTTTTTCATCAGTACAGGTAGCTGGACCTATTTGCAGAGCAGCAGCTGATCCTAGTGGAAATTGCACTGGAGTGTGACTTTGCAGACTTCGCTTCAGTTCCTGGCACTACTGCTCTTCTGCTTGGTGGGTTTAGTTGCCTTCTCACCTGTCCCCATCTGTAAGGTGGAGCTCACGGAAACTTTCTTTTGCAAGATGTTGGAAAAATTTCTTAAAGTAAAAAAACCCACCAGCATATAAGGCCTTTATCATTAAGTATCCTATCCTGTACAGTGTTTGTTGCTGTACCCTGCTTGCTGCTATTATGTGCCACAGGAAGGCGGCATTAGAATATTGTGTATTTCATCAGTAGAAGTAAAATGAGACTGTGGTGATGAAAGAGATTCTAGCATCAAACGCTCTTCAAGCCTGAGGCTGAAGCAAGGTAACTAAGAAAAGTGAGTCCATTCTCATCTGTTTACAGACATTATGTATAAATACTTGCAAGCAGCATAAAGGTTAAAAATTATTAGTATATATTCATAGTAACACCAGGGATTTACTTGTTTGGGGTCACATTTGCTCTGTTCAGAGGCAGTGGAGTTACTCAGTACGTAAGGATCAGTCTCACTGTTTTTTTTTCAGCCAGCATTTTTGCTTTGAGAAGGGAAATAAGAATCATAGAATATTCTGAGTCGGATGGGACCCATCAGGATCATCAAGTCCAACTTCTGTTCCTGTGTAGGGCACCTCAAGAATCACATTGTGTGCCTGAGAGCATCATCCAAATGTTCCTTGAACTCAGGCAGGCTTGGTGCTGTGACCACTTCCCTGGGGAGCTTGTTCCAAGTTCTCGACTGCCCTCTGGGTGAAAAACCTTTTCCTAACCTGAGCCTCCCCTGATTGAACTTTCTAAGTGTTCTTATAACTGTTCTTATACTTATTTGTCAAGTAAACTAAACATGTGTTGTTGGGGTATTGATATATTCTCAGTTTTCTCTGTTTTGGATCAGGTGGTAACACATGCCACGCTATGAACAAATCTCTTAGCATTTTGTTTCTTTATTGAGTGGTTTTGGTTGTTCTGAGCATGAAGTGTTCTGTGAGATCAATAATGAACTTGCCACCTTATCTCTTACAGCTCTGAACATCCCTTCTGTATAATGTTGCTAGACTGAGTCTGAAAGTATCTGTCTCTTATTGCCTCATTAACTTGTGAGCATTAGAACAAGATAAAAATGCCCTAAAGCCTCTTATCTGATGATTGTTGTAACCTTCTGAGTGCCATTAGTTTAAGTTTGCAATCAAATGCTTCCCTTGAGTATAAGGAGCACTGATTAAATCTGAAGTGTCTCCAGAGGCTTTTACAGCTGTCATGGGGGTGGTGGCTGCCTCTTCCCAAAAGGAAAAGGAGGGGCTGGAGGTCCCGGTGGGGCAGCCACTCTGCAGACCTCCACGTGGCTGCCCCAGCTGTTCCGCTTTGCCTAATGAATTGTTTTACAAGGAGAGGCTGGATATTGTCATCTCAGGCTGCCTTCCCCAGGGACTGAAGCCAGCCTGATAATGACTAATGTTAGTGATAGTAATTGAAGTGTGATGGCTCTCCAGGGACCTGCACACGCGCAGAGCTGTCAGGCACTTGTGGCTGGTACAGTCCCATGAATATCTCAGAAATGCTTTTTAATTGCTTGACTTCCATAACTAGTTCCCATATATCTCCTGCAGAAACATACATTTTATGGGGGGAGGGAAAAGAAGCTGAGAACTCTGCTATGACCCTTGGTTTACACATGTACTTTACTGCCCTGATGTGTTTCTAATGAGGGTGGCTGCGTGTTCTTGTTCCCCTCTGGTCTTGGTGTGGATCTGCTTCGTGTCTCGGCACAGGCACATGCAACTGATTGCACCCAAACACACTTCTTGTTTCGTGTTGAAGCCCTGTCTTCTGCATTACTGATCTTTGATTCATGGAGGTTGTACTTGATTCAAAAAGAAAGCAATGGCTTTATTTCAGAATATCAAAGAATCACTGGTGTTAATAGCATGGAACTAATGATAGCCATTTGCATTTTGTTAGGCATTGAAAACTGGACGTAATACGTAAAAATGTAGCATATCAATGTATCCCAGCACAAACTGGAGCTTGTGTTCATGAGCTTTTGGGGGTTCAGGACAGAGAAGTGACCAGTCTTCATAGAACAGAGTGAATTTTTTTTTTCCTGAAAATGGTCTCTTTTAGAAATGCATTGAATATATCAGTGTGCTCGATATAAAAATAGGCTCCATATAAAAGAATAGGGAACTGTACTCCTGGCTTCCAGGATAGCCTTTTTGTGTAGGGGGTACCTACTTTGGGTTTGGTTGTTTTGTTGGGTTTTTGTTTGTTTCTTTTTTTAAAGTGCTGTGTTGGGATTGGCAGAAGAAATTAATTGGATTAAATTAATATTTTCTGACAGTAATAGCATAGATTGAAACATTGTATCAATTCAGGAAACAACTTTTTATCAGGACCATGAGGATCAAAGTGCTCAGAGTGGTATTTGTGTATTAACTTGCCACTGAGAATGGACCTTGTCAATGTGAAGAGCTACTCACTGTTCTGCACAATCTCCCTCCTGCACAAGAGCACAGCAGGCAAAGGGAGTTTTCTTGCAAACCCTTCTCAACAGCAATTGGTGTACAACCTGAAACATAAAGCTTCTATAGTGTTATTGATTGAAAAATTACCTATTTTTACATTTCTATGTAATATTTCTTCAGGAGCTTGTTACATTTCACAATATAATGGCATATGATTTTTACAGAACTAATATCTTGAGTGCATGAAAGCTAATATTTCTCCCCAGCTATATCCATTAATCTAATAATGTAAAACTTCACCTCGTAAATTTTGCTTTGCCTTTATTTTCTCTTACTGGTTTCATTAGACTGATTTAATTATTATTCTTCTCTTTTTAAAAATTATTTTCTATACAGTTTGTTTAAATTAAACAAATCTAATAAATGGGTATAAAAGGGCCTCTCATGTATTAATTAGTTAGATCTGGTGAGATATTGTATTGGACTGAGAGCTCTTATGGCTCACTCTGCTGTTTCTCAGGCTGATCTTTTCTGAGAGTTTAGAGTGAAAATAACAGGTCTCTCTCTGTCTTGGTGCTGGCACAGACAGAGGAAGAATGAAATTCATGCTGCTACTACCTGAGGAAGCTGTGAAGAGAATGGATTTATTTATGAGTGACCAAGAAAAGGAGCCTGGAAAAGAGATAAGAAAGGGAAGACCTTGGCAAATGGAAAACACTCTCTTCATCCTAGCTGTTAAATGTGCTCAGAAGTGTACAGTCACCAGATACCTACCAATTGCATAATACTGAAAGATAAAAGGATAGACTGGCTGAAGGTAGAGTTTTTAATACTAGATTTGTCATGGAAGATGATGAAAGAGATGTGCAGGGTCGATGTTAAGACAGAAATGTGCAGGGAGGGGAAAGAAATGAACCTAAAATCTAGGTTTTGTTTCATTTCTAGTTTTAGGTGGCTGAGTTCAGGTGACTCTGAAGTCAATTTGAAGTATCTTAGTAAATTCAGGATGAGTTAAAACAGATGATACTAATTTGTTTCTCCATCCACTTTATGGCTTTAAAGTCTTGAAAATTTTGTTGCTTTTTATGCTGTTATTCTTTAAGTGTAGGCCTTTCTGATTTCAGGCCTAGGGACTTAGAAGAGATCTTAGAAGAGTAGAATTTAAAGAGAGCCTTTCTCCAACTCTTCCAGAGTATCCTGAGAGGCCACTCTGGGAAATGGAGCCTGTAAATGAGACCCAGCCTGAGGAAAGAGATACAGTTTAGAAGGCGTCAAGAAAATTTTTGATCATGGTACTGGGAGGCTTCTTTGAATTTATTTCTTGCTTGAATTGCCTTCTTTACAGACTGTCTTTTTTCAGAAAAAAAACCCCTTCTCACTAAAATGAATAGTGATGATGATTTACTACATACCTATTGAATACTTTCCTATTAAAATCCAACTCTTGAACCTAATGTCAATTTGTCTGAGTGCTGAGGCATTTTGAATTGTCTCCATATATACAGGAGGGTTTTGCTGTGTCTTTCTGAATTCTAGGTGGAGAGCAAAAAAAAAATAAGGGTGCTGAATGCCATTGCCAGCAGAGAAAACATACTACCTCATCATAGTCATTGCAAGTTTGTTCTTCACCTCCTCCCTCCATTGAAGCACTGGCTCTTAGAAATTTATTTTGGTAATAAAACATTACTTTATACTTGCCATGAAAGTGTGTTTGAAGGCTTTTGTGGATTCTTTAAAGTGTCCAAGAGATTGTTGTTTGTTGTTCCCTGCTGCTCACTGCAGCTCACTTATACCATAATTAAGCCTGATGAATTAACATGCAGAAAGTTAGGCTCTTAAAATATGGAACCAAAGCTGTTGTTGGAGTATTGTATTTCAGTTGTTAGTCCCAAGATATAGTGTATTGATGGGTTTTGGTTCTTTTCAAATGGGTGGGTTTATTCTTGCGGAAATTTTTGGTCTCAATGAGTAGAAGATAAACTTGTGTTTATTGCTTTTTTTCTAAGTCTTGACAGTAAAGCTAAAGGATATAGTTCAGTTATTTTTCTGTGATTTATCTTACAGCTTTTTACTGTAATTTGGGAGATATGAGTAGGATACTACATACTGTGTACGTAGAGATTTTCAGTTCATAATTTAATTTTGAGGAGATATTTTTCCTGTTCAGTTGCTAAAACAAAAGCATAAGAGTGGAGGTTATTGAAAGGTGTCTAATAACCAATTAAGCAGATTTCACTTGCCTGTTGTTTTGAGCATTTTTGTAGTGAAAGCTGGTGAAGCTTGCCATAATTAAGTTCAGCAGAATATATTTTCTGTGTAGAAATTATTTTACATTTATAGGGCATTTCCATATAGGGAGCTTTCTGTGCTACAAGGTAAATATCCACATATTGTTTAAGCTGCACAAAGTGCTCATGATTTTGGTGTCAGAGTACACTGTCACGTAAAATATGGCATTCTAGGTATTTGGTGATATTTTATGAACATTTCTATTATAAATAATAGAACTCTTCCTTTAAATCCTTGCATGTCTCCAAAACCTATTGTTACATTTTAAAGCTTTCTAGGTTCGGCGGCAATTCAACAAGTATTAGCTCCCATTTTCTTCAATTTAAGATGGGACTTTGCTTTCTCCTCTAGTGTTTAACCTCTGTTTTACTGAACCAGGTAAAATCAGATTTGGTCAGTAGCTGGAGGGGAATCCGTGAAGAGCCTTAGGGGTTTCAAGCGTTTCAATTAGCAGTGCTGGTGCCCTTCTCCCGGTGGGTTGCTGAACTGTTATCCTGTGGTAGCTCTAGAGGGCTCTCTGCTGTTGGAAATGTTACATTTTCAATGAGGTACATTACAAAGGTCATAATAACCTGTTGGTCATTATAGAGCTAACACTTTTTTTTTTTTTTTTTTTTTCTTTTTGCTAATGCTAACCTCATTGTCATCAGAAAAATACAGCATATGCAATTAGGATCTAATTTTCTCCGTTGTAGATTGGAAATTCTTGTTCTTATTCTGAACTGTGTTCTGCTCTGGGGGTAAATGGCTGCAACTTAATTTACAATGTTTAAGCAGGGTACAAAGTGAGTTTTGTGTATACACTCAACATAATTCCTTGTGTAAGTCACTACAGGTATGATGTTGTCAGCACTGAAAATATGTGCAAGAAAGAAAACAATTGTCCTACCCTTTCTTTTAACCACTGGTGTAGCAACCTTGGAAGTATATGGGCACTGTTACTAGAGCATTAGAAATAAATGCCTAAGACGGATGACTAGATGAGGCAGGATTAAAATATGAACAGGATTTTTCAGCAGAGTAACAGGCATTTGTCATCAAGTTGTATCAAATGGCATTTACAAAGGAAGGAATACCTATGGTTTTATTTCTAAACTCTTCCTTTGGGTGTTACACAGGGAAAGGAATCCCAGTTCTGCCTTGGTGGATGTGCAATATTGTGCTGGGTTCAGCTGGGTTTTCAGTATCAGACTTGGTTACATTAATATGGACTTTCAAATTGTTAGCTTGAAAATGGGTCAAGCAGTTGAAGATTGTTACGTTGTGTTCTCTGTTCTAATACTAAATTAGATTCTCATGTGGTTTTATAAGTTTGCTTTCCCATGTGCATGGTTCTGTGCTTACAGTGCATTGCATAAGAGAAGCTGATGGCTTGGGAAGGTGGCTGGTGGTATTGGGGGAGTTGGCATGCAGATAAGAATGGAAGGCAGTTGGGTATGTATGCCCTTTCATTGGGTGTATGCCCTAGCATAATCAGTGGTGTGTAATAATGTCAGTGCTATTCCCAATATCTTAAACATAGCCAAGAAGAAACATCTAGTGAGATGAATGACAACAGTTCATATCTCCTGGAGAAGCTGTCTTTGGTTTCAGAAAGGCAGTGCTGCGTTGCTTTCACTCAGCTGTGTTTTGAAAGCTGTGAAGACTAGAAATAGCCAGAAGTAACACCTCTGAAGACTGGGAATAGCTGCAATGCCATTGTAGCTTACGTTCTCTGACATGTTTGGGCAGCTTGAGTTGGACAGCTGTTAGGAATGGTTCTGCAGTTTCTGTATGATAAGGACCTTATACATAGGGGAGTGAAAATAATGTTGAGTTTGATGCTCAGTGAGCTCCCCAGTAAAAACATGCATGGGTGTCCTCCTTTACCTGTTCTGTGATGAGTTCTGTCTTGTGTACAAGCCCTTGGCTGAAATCACCATTGCAAGTTGACTGCTGAAGGGAGAAAAGGTGAAGTATGGCTAGATCCAGGAAGGGAACAGGTTGTTTTATTTTCATTGTTAGCATTTTCAGTTCCCCAAGCAGTGAGGGCTGGAGGAACTATCTATTTGAGAGCCACATCTTGATTAGATGTTTGGGTCTGTTGTAAAATCCTGTAATGTCTGCCAGTTGTGCCAGTGGGGAAATCCTCCTTATACAGTGGAGGAAAAGTATTGAGAAATCTTTCTTGTAAATTCTGAGGTTTTTCCCTTCCTTTAGGAAATACTCTTCATAGGAGGAAAAATATGCTGAATTACTTTTCTCTGCGTAAAACACAAACTAGTAACAATTATGCTGTTGATTACTTTTTTGGGCAGTGAAAAGATGCTTCCAGCATGGTTTGTTTCCCCATGCCATCCCTGACTTTCAGACACTTGCAACCCACAAGTGCTGGTCATAGATAAATTCAAATGCTCATTCCTTTTAGCACTTGGATGTATTTACTGCATATACTACATCTTTTCATGTCTGACCACTGTAATTTGAGAGGAAATAGTATCTTTATTATTTCAGCATGTGGGTTATATTAGTTGAATTAAAGACTTTATTTTGGTTTTAATACAGTTTTGCATAGTGGGGGTTGTAAGCAAATTGTAGTATGCAACTATTGAGTTTGCGGTTGTAAATTCAGAGGGTAACCAGACTTGTACCCAGTTTTAAACTACATAAGAACTTGGATTATTATTTGAAATATATTTTCAAGTAATTGTAAATTACTTGAAATAATGTCTGTGACGTACAATATAGCGGTATGGCATCTGAATTCTCCATTATTTGTGCTTTGACTTGTTAGTTTTGAATACTTTCCTAGTCAGTTAATAATCAGATCAGATTACAGAAGTCACTGAACAAAATGTCTGATAACAGTGTCTCAGAATTAGTGTTAAAGAAATGCTTTCAGTATGTTTAAACATGCTTCTGTCAGTATTCCATATAGGACTGTACATCGTTAAACTCTGTCAGTTTTAAGATCTAAAAAATTTCGGAAAAAATTAATTAAGAATACACTTACGGCTATCGCATCTGCTTGGGGTACATCATCTTTATTCAGAGGATTTACATATACAATCCCTATGTTTACTTCCCAGTTGAGCTGTTAAGAAAGGTCACTAAATGCAGAGGGAGATACAGTGAAAGTTATTTGGCACAAATTTATATGGAGAAGAAAAAGGAAGTAAACACTTTACATAGTCTTCCATTCCAAGTTGTTTTATGGTTAAGTAACTACAGTGGGTGAAGTTCAGGTGAATATGGGTTTCAGAGATCACTACACAGCTGAAAGGGATAAAATGAAAGTGTTTTGCACTGAACCTTCAGAGGCCTGCACATGAGCCTTATATTATCTGAAGTTGTATCCTAATTGCCTTGCAGTGTGGTAAGAACATATCTAAGTGTTTTCACTTCAATGTCTGCATTTTACTGAGTTCTCAATTTCTCTGTTGAAAACAATAGAGAAGTGACCTTTTTTTTGTTGTTAGCCATTTCCATACTCTGGTAGCCCAGCAGCATCACTGAGCTTCTGTGTCTAAGTTTGAAAGTACAGTGGTGGTGTTTGTTGCATTTTAAACCCAGTTCAGTTAAAATGATTATAGCAAAAAGTAAGGTATAGTTTCTAACAGTCTGCACTTTTCATAAAGCTGAACTTTATATTTAAATACATATATTGTTACCTGGCAGTTGTTTGCAGCACTATTCCAAATGTGTTACTGGAACATTTGGAAATGTCCTTTTAAATTTCTTTTTTTTTAAATTTTGATCCAGTTTCACCACATCACCTGCTCCTTTTAGGGAACTTCATTCAGCCAGTCCACATCCTGAGCCATGATGATGGTAATTCTTTAGTTGCAGAGGGTGCTGATGCCTGCTCTCTGAAGAGCTGGCTTGCAAATGCTCGTATGAGGTTCTGGCCCTAAATCCATCGATCACGCCAGTGTAGTGCATTTCCCAGGCTGCAGTTGCAAAGTCCCTGGTCTCTGGGTTGCCTGCTGCTTCCCTGTTAGAATTCAGCAAGCCAGACCCACAGCACCCCTGTCTTTCATGAATGGAATTCAAAAAGACACTTACATTTCCATAAATAAATTAGGAATTCAGTGGCTTCTTCCGGCTAATCAGGGCAGGCTGATAAACCTTGCTAGCTGTTTAATAAATGAATTGTGACTGATTACCTATTAATATGGACGCCTCAGGAATTCACCCTAGGGGAAGCAGAGCAGTGAAATAGAGAGGGGCATGGCCCCCTGGGAAATCAGGGCTTCATGTTTGCAGCTTAAATATCTCTGTGAAGTATCAATAAGGAGGTAATTGAATTTTGAACACAAACATGAGCGCCGGATGGATGAAGGAGAGGGGGGCTCTGATCATCTCTTCATGCCCCTTCATACTCCCCTCCCCTCCCCCTTAGAGACCACTCTAGTGAAGATAGATGCTAAATCCATTAAATAAAGATTAGACTGTCGTGGTAGAAAATGGCAGCTTAGCTAGATCCCTGGGCAAATTGGGACCTTTAGCAATACAGAAAATTAAAATATACATTTTTAACAAGTGTGCTGTCGACACAGTAATAATGACTGTGTGGCTTGTGGGGTTTGCACACCTTTCATATCTGCTTTTGTTTGGTTATACCACTTGCTCTTGTTTTGAAACCAGCCTGCTTGGTCTCTCTGAAGCAGAGAAGACTTAGGGGAAAGAAGTTCGGGTTTTTTCCCCACCTTGCTTTCTGTCTTAAGCACTTTTTGTTGACTCTTATGCTTGTAATATAGAAGTATAGAAGATAAGAACTCTTGTATTTGAATATGGAAATAATTAACTTTGGCTCCCTCATGCTCAGTCATCTGTCCTGAATATTAGTTGGAAATAGTCTAGAGGTAGCATACAGGTGATACTAGAGAGTGAAATGTAAATATGATCAGGCTTTTTTTCAGGGTTTTATTCTTTAAGCACATAGCTTTGTTTTTTTTGTTTACTCCAGATCAATTTTTGAGTTCTACCATTATGAGAAAAGCTAGTTATAGGGGTGTGCATTGTCAAATGCCAGTGTTCTTTTTTGTCATGCAGCGTGCTGTAGAAGTGCAGCTGAAGTGGCCTTTAATGGGTGACTGTCTTCCTTTATAATACTGTCCTAGACACAGAATGTTATCAGGCCTTCTTCACAACTTTACATGCCCTGTCCTCGGTTGCAGAAAAGTAAGCAGGTCCTCCTGGGTATTGCAGGCAAAATGTCATCTGCCTCTACAAGCAGGGGACCAATTGCCATAATAGAGACTGCTCATCTTTTTCCAAGTAAGATAATCATTCTGCAAAAGAAAACCCGAAATTGCTTCTATTTATTTATTATTTTTTCTTAACAAGAAATGAGTCTAAACTAATGTGTTCCTGGGGAAAATTGCTGTTCCTTCTAGATTTTTTTTCTTCATCTAGTTTTGAGAAAGCAAAAAGAAAAACAAAGCATTTATGCTTCGCTGAATTATGGTGGACTGAGACAGTAGTAACATAGCAGCTTCTGTGTATTCTTCCATGACATCTTCCTGATAACACCACTTTCCTTTTTCCAGACTCCTCTCAAATTTTAGAAGTATTGCCTGGAAAACTCTTGATGTTGCATCCCCAGCTTCAGCTGCTAAAAGCTGAGCCCAGTATCATTATCTTTGGTTTAGGAAGAACAGAAGTAGATGTTATTACATGTAAGAAAAGTGTTAATACACACAGGTCCATTCCAGAGACAGTAGTGAGTGAATGGGGATGTTGCCTTCCTCTAACTCAGAGCTGCCACAGGTGTGGAAGAGGCTTTCCATCTGTTTCCCAAACTATCATCGTCCACATTCCACCAGTTTGCTCACTTAGCTTTTGTCAGAGGGGTTTTTTGTGCCATGTTTCTAGCAAGGAAAAAAAATTTTAAGCTGGCTCAGCCTCGAGGGTTCTGTTTTGTGGTGTTGGCACCAAACTGAAAATTAACAGGTACCACCCCTTAGCTAAATTGCAGTAATTAATGGTGGATGTGTATGTGCTGTAGCCTGTCTCAGTTTAAGAAGCCAGATCTCAAGCCTGCTCTGGTAAAGATCAACTACAGCATTGGGTTTACCTTTGGCCAAGTATGTTGATTATGGAGTTGTTGTTCTTTCTTAGGACTTCCTGGCCTTTGTCCCCTTGCAAGGGGACAGCTCCTCGCCTACACCCCCCTCCCCAACC
>JAAWXA010000009.1:16239518-16275882 GCA_038090715.1 Florisuga fusca
ACCCCCCCCCCCCTCCCTCTCTCTCTTTCTCTCCATTACTCAGTCTGCAAACTATTTATAACTCATTTAGGTTCCTTTAGCCTTGGCTGGCCCCTTTCAAAAAAGTCAACAGTACCGTGACAGCTTTTGTCCTTGTTTCTCTCGTACTTACTGACATCCTTAGCCTTACTGCATCACCTGTCCCTTTGCCTGTTTTGGAGATTTTTCTGCTCTCTTCTGTCTGCATGTAAACTTAGACTGATTTCTGAGCTCAAGGGTCTTCCTTTGTGTGTCTGGAATTAAAAGGAGACTCTTGCTAGTTTGTTCTGTAGCTTCTTCTGAAAGCAGGCATGTGCCAGGAACCTCACAGGCTTATGGCTTTCCACATATTAAGGCACTTAGTGATGCAGCATTTTAATTAAATTAACCAGAATTTGTAAATTGTAGATAGACAGATTTTCCAGATCATCTCAATATGAGCTTTTAGAGTGATCAACACTCTGCTGGTGTTTAATCCAGCAGACTGCCATATGGATGGTTGAAGAGCAGAATATCTGTTTATTAACAATTGTTGTTTTTTCACGTCAGCAAGTACAATTTTCGTATTTGAGGACCTGGGAGTTCAATCTGTTGCTGCATCTCTTACATGAATTACATCAACCTCATACCAGACCCCATTTCGTATCTGTCTCTCTTTTTTACTGAATCCAGGTGATCCAATAGGCTGTTTAAATGGCATGAATAGACCAAAATTCTCCAGAATTTCTTTGGTTACGCTGTGACAAGAGGAATGTGTCAGGATGTCCTTAGTTAAAAATCACAGATATTTGTAGAATCAGTGGTTTCTCATCAAATCTAATTTAAGATATTTTGCACTGTTAGAACCCCCTGAATTCTCAGCAGGACTAACATTCAGTTATTTTTATGCATCCAGACATTTTCATAACTATTGGCTTATTTCCTTTCTTGGCTGCATTAGCAGAGTGGGGCATAGGAAGTGCTTATTGAGATAACTTCAATCATGATCTCTCTTCAGGTCAGGGTTGAAGAGAAAGGGAACTGTTGGTATGTGTTGATGATGATAGATGGAAAACAGTGGTTTCTCACCTTTATTATAGAGCTGTCCATATTATCCAGCAGATGGCATTGAAAATGTACCTGCTACTCTCTTTCTTGCAAAGTGCAGTGCCTTAACTAAAATCTAGACTCTTAAAAGCTGTGCTCTTTTTTTCTCTGCTGTATAGCTGCAGATCACTTGCTAAGGAGGGTTTTGAGTGCCCTTGTCTAGTGGGTAGAACAATATCCAACATATTCATAGGTTATTGAGAAAGAAATTTAAGGCTGGAGTGCTGTACCCTGCAACAGAATATGTTTTCCAGATTTCAAAATATTCTTTAAACATTCAGCATTTGTGTAAGCCCCATGAGTAGTCATCTCTTTCCTGACGTTGTTTGTCCATCTGCTTGTCCGCCAGTTATCTCAGCGTTTCTGTCATGTGGGCAAATAAGGAGTGATCTTTCAATAAGCTCAGCACCAAAGGCAGTGTTTAAGCACTCATCCTTTTGAGTAGTCCTCTGGTGCTCAATAGCTCAGATCTGCTGCTGGATTCCCATAGAGGACACAAGTTGGTTCTTCGAGCCAGTGGCAGCATCTGTCCCAGTGAAGGGCATTTTGCAGGCTGGTGACCGTAAGAGTTTGCAGATCCTTAACATGTGGGTCACTGGGAGGAGGAGAGATTGTGAATATTGATGATATTTAGAGTGCATATCGCTCAGCTTCTAATTAAATGATGAGGACAGAGGGATGTAGTTGTAGTGTAATGATTCAAATGGTAACTGGCTATGGCTATGAAGCCAAGAAGTGAATTTTTTTTTTTATATGCATGAAGAGAATGTCAGTTCTGTAGTAGTTTATCTTTTCTGTGTCCTGCCTTTTTGCTATTATTTGGTTTTTATTCTTTTCAGTAAATGTGCTGGTTAATATAATTTCTGTATGGGCATTACTGTACTCTAGTGTTTTATTACTCCTAAGCATGTAAATAATTTGAAAGAAATGATGAAATTTATATATGTGAAACACAGCTATCACGTGGAGTTAGCATGAAAGCGCACATCAGAACTACGTAGCATGGCTTTGTTTGCCTTATATTGTTTATATATTGTTCCATATTATGACTGTAGGTGAGCAACCTACCCATTTCAGAGTATTTAGACCACATTGGGAGCTAATGAACATTGCTGCCTTTCTAGAATCCTTTTTTGGATTAAAAATGCTTTCTATCAGCCCCTTCATTTCCTTTAGCGGATGTGGAAAACGGAGCTTTTTACTCTCTCCTCCTCCTATTCTAAGAACAACTTCACTTGATAGCTCTATATACTTGGACTGATAAAAATATTAATGCTAAGTTGTTCTGGTATTCTGTATGTTGAGATTTATTTATAGCTTTTTGAGATTTCTGGACTAAAAACTTGCTGTTTGACAGAATTTTCATGACAAATCTATCCAAACCTGCTGAAAAATATAGTTACACAAAGTATTTGGAGTTTGTGTGCAGCTGGTGATTGTGACAGCACTGAGCTATGTTTTGCATTTACACCTCAGGCCTCTGGAACCCCTGGGATTGTCCAGAACAGCCAGGTGAAATCACAGTTCCCAGTATGGTGAAGCAGAGTGGATAACTGCCTCTGTATGTCTTCAGGCTGAAGTGGATCTCCAAAACACAGCAAATTGTTGTGCTGTTTCCCACCTCCTCTGTTTGACTTCAATAATTGTTTGCACCTTACAACCCATATTTCTGCATAAGGTTTCATCTTTTCCCAGAAAGGAAGCAAGTCTCATTCTCTCTTCTGTAACTTCAGGTACTCTGTCACTTCAGGCAGTCTTTTGGTCAGATTAACTTTGAGATTGTGTGAAATACACCATTCACTTCTAGAGAGCTGCTTATAAATCAAGAGTTTTCTTTGCGAGAATGTGATAAAAAGTAGATCTCTTATTTTGAAAGGTAGTGTAGTTGTTATTTTACATCTCTACAATTGGGAAGATAAATTGAAAATTCCTATAGACTCCCAACCCTGAAAAGAATAAGAAGGGGGGGAGAATTAAGGAAAAAGTAATGAAAGCCAACCACATTAAATATAGCAAAAATAAATGCTTTTTAGGCACAAAGAATTTGACATGGAACTTTCTGCTACACTGGGATTTTGTTTAATATTTCAGACCAAATACTTAGCAGCTATTTAAAAGGAATCAGGCAACTAAATGGATGATGAGAACATTTCTAGTTATAGGAGAATAAAATATAAAATGAAGTAGGAAATATCATCTGCTTCAGGATATGAAACAAGCACTAAGCAAGAGGAGGACTCTTTCAGAGACAGTTATTCTATATGTCTTCATAATGGGATCCCTTGATTTATTTATTTTTTCTTTCTTTCTGTTATGTTTTCTGTATAAGGTACCTGACTGGGCAGATCACTGATCTGTCCTGCACTGTCAATTCATACATTCATTTGCAGTCTTTATAACTACAGACCTGGCAGATTCTTGTTTAATAGGAAATAACATTTCTATGATACACTGTATGTTGAGGGTTTTTTGTTTTGTTTTTTTTTAAGCAGCTAGTCTTAGATCCTATCTATTGATAGGATTTTATATACAAGATTTAAGTCGGTGATACAGAATGTAAATTCAGAGCATGCTCTTGAGTTGTATCTCCAGAGAGAACATTATTATTAAACCTTTTCGAGTGTGTCTCCAGTGGCAGCTCCATAGAGCAGGTGGCCTGCATGGCACACAGGGAGTCAAGAGCCTGTGTCTTAACGGAGCATATAATCTAAAAATCACTCAGCCTGTCTATCTCTCCGGGGGAGATGACAGCGATGACACAGGACTCTTATGCTAAAATCCAATTGTTAACCTGCAGAAGACGTCATTCAACACAAATCCCAGCAGAAAAGGGCTGGGTGATGGATGTTTCTGGGTAGCTGGCCAAGCTGTCATTCAGTTTTCAACAGATAGTTCTCTGGGTTGCTTCAAGATTTTTAGGCTTTCTACCTTGCTTACTTGAAAATGGAAAGCATATTAATTGAAAAATAGTATCTTACTTCTTATGTTTACTATTGTATGCATGTGAAATTTGAAGGAGGGAACAGTTCCTTTGCTGCCTCAGCACACGAAGTGCACTGACTCTTGACTATGGTGCTCAGATTTCCTGGAACAATAAGCAAAGTGGTGTCTGGGGGAAGGGCTGGAGGCTAGGAAACGGTGTTGAATGGGAATATAGCAGGTAGGCAATATTTGGAGTAGGAATGTAGGGTTGCATGTACATCTGTTGACAGAACCATGGCTTGTAGAAAGAGGGAGATCCTTGTCCACCTCTACTCAGTCATGAGACTGCATCCACAATTCCACATCCAGTGGTGTCCTCCATGCCCCCTCATGAGGAAGATGTTGATAAACTGGTGTGCTTTCATCAGGGTGCCACCAAGATGATCAGGGGCTGGAGCACTTGCCCTGTGAACAGAGGCTGAAGGAGTGGGACTTGTTCAGCATGGAAAAGAGGTCACTTCACAGGAACCTGATAGCTGCCTGCTAGTACCTGCAAGGAGGTAACTGAGAGGATAGAGTTTGGGTCTGCGTAGTGCTGTATGGGGGGAGGATGAGAGACAGCAAACATGAATTAAAGCAAGAAGGATTCTGACTGGATTCAAGTGAAAACTATTTCAGTGTGGAATAGTCAAATATTGGAAGAATTGCCAAGAGAGACTGTGCAGTCTCCATCCATGGATATTTTTAAAACCTGACTGTCTTAAAACCCTAACAGCCTGTCTGATCTCAACACAAGGCTTTCTGGAGACCTGCCAAGGTCCTTTCAAACATGGCTGATTCTCTGATTCGGCATGATTTTCCTTCTATGGTATTGTACTGTATACCTTTAACATTTTGTCCATTCTGTTCTCACAGATTAGATTTTTTTCATTTACCACTTTTTCCTTATATCCTCTTTTTACTTGAACCTATTCTACTCTGCTGTGCCTTTCTGCCTCCAAATATGTCTGACAGTTCCCACTGTCATGGGATGATGGAGTCTTCTGATTTCTCCTGGCTTCCAAAGTTTCTTCAATAGCCTTGAACTCCCAGAGCAATCTTACCATTGCTAAATCTCTGGAGACTCCTCATGGCCATCACAACCTTCTGCTTTGCTTTCTGAGCTGTCTCGTAGGTGGCTTGCTTTCTGCTTTATGGCAGCACCTCTGTTCTTTGGTTCCAGTAATCGATGAAGAGTACTTGTCTGCTCATTAAAAGATGGCTATGGTGCTGTAATCAGCTTTCATAAGACAAGAAAGTAATGATAGGTATGGCCTCAGACCTGTGGTTTGCATGGACTAGAAATAAACATGAAGAAATTTTTGGAAGCTAGAAGAGTACCAAAGCTTAGTGGTCTGCTTTCAGTAGGCCATCTGGAGCAAAAAACCTAAGTTTCTGTGTTTATTTTGAACTAGTTTTTAGGAGTGACAGTTGACTAGTATATTTTATTTTTGGGTTTCAAGAAGCTGGAGTTTCTTCTGGCTACTACACTCAGGAGATACCTGCAGACTCAGGTATCAGAGTCTGCAGGTATTTGAACTATGTCTTTAAACTTTAATTCAAAACCCATGGGTACTAGAAGTGTGAGGGTGTTCATGAAACATGTTCTCACAGTTCTTCATCGGTCTGGGAGGCTTTATTTTTTGGGTGCATCTTTTATATCTGCTTTTACAACTGGGCCTTGCCTAGTTGCCTTTCAGCTCGTGAACAGCTAAAATGTAATAATTGTAGCAGAGCCTGCATTGTTTATAATTCAAGATCTATTTGAAACAGCTCTGAGTGGTGTTACAATTTTGTTACCATCTAGTTGAGATTAAAACTAGTGATAGTTTCTTTTGGTAAGAGCAATTTTCCCATGATCTTTCTCTTCAAATATATATTTTTTTCTCTATTTATTCAAATTTGACTCTAGTAGCATTTGGATGCTGTAAAAAATTTACTTCTAAATTACTGAATTACCTCAGATGTCTTGTGACCAACTTTGGGTTGGTAAAGATGGTTTTGAATTTTGTGTTTTGGGCCACTAGCTGCAGGAAGGACATTGAGTTGCTGAAGTGTATCCAGAGAAGGGCAACAAAGCTGGTGAAGGGTATGGGAGCACAAGTCTCACAAGGAATGGCTGAGGGAACTGGGATTGTTTAGACCGGAGAGGAGGAGGCTGAGGAGAGGCCCCATCAGTCTCTACAACTACCTGAGAGGAGATTGTAGTAAGGTGGGTGCTGGTCTCTTTTCCCAAGTAACAAGCAATAGAGCATGAGGAAATGGCCTCCAGTTGTTCCAGGAAAGGTTTAGATTTGATATTTGAAAGAATTTCTTTCCTGAAAGGGTTGTCAGCCACTGGAACAGGCTGCCCGGGGAAGTGGTAGAGTCACCATTCCTGAGGGGTATTAAAAAGATATGTAAATAGGATGCCTAGGGATATGATTTAGTGGTGGTCACAGCAGTGTTAATTTAATGGTTGGACTTGATGATCTTAAAGGTCTTTCCGAACCAGAACAATTCTATGAATAGTTTCTCTTCTGAACTTTCAAATATTCCTCAGCTTATATTATTGTTGCCAGGAGAAGAGGACTGTGGCTGGCAGAGCGTATGGAACTAGTCAGTAGTATAACTGAAAAGGCTGAACTAAAGCAAGCAGTGAATAATCTGAGAAGGATGAGGGCAGGGTTAAGGATAGTCATTAAAGAAAGGCCTTTGATTCATGTGGGGGAAAGAACAAAATTATGAATGCAATTGTGAAGCTATTCTGTAGCCCACAAATTGCATATCTTTTTTTTTTTATACTTTTCTGTACATTTCTGTACATTACTGCTTTTCTGTAATTCTGGTTAAACTAAGGTGTTGAGACTTCGGACTTGTAACACCAAAATTTCAATCATTTACTTGTATCTGCTCATGCAAACTTTTTATTTGGATTTTTTTCAATTATAGAAGTCCTCTAAGTCCTCTGTATAATTTCATGTGGTGTACTGTTGTATTAGCGTACTTAATGAGTAAATCAGATGATATAGTTCATTCATAAGTGTGAATCTTGTTTTCATAGAGACCTTCAATATTGATAATTCACTGTTGGATCAAGGGCTGCCATCATCGTCATGGAAAAAATGTTTCAGTAAAGAATCTTGGGGTTAGAAAACATTTGTAAATAATTTTACTCTGCTTTTTCAACTAAAGAAATGCCTCTGGACAAATTAATATGACAGTATGAGCTTCTTTCATTCAAGTATCTTTTCCCATGAAGCTTGTTGACAGAAGTTAAATTTAAAAATTCAGTTCTGCTTCACAGCTCAAGCCATTAGCTAACCTACTGACAGGGGCTTGTGTCTGCCTTTTGGAGGTCAAGGAAGCCGTATTGTTCTTGAACCAGAGCTGCAAGCCTCCCTGTAAACACTCCTTGATGTCTTCTGATTGGATTTATGTGCCCTGGCTTGCATAACTGTACAGCTTGTATCCCAACATTATTAGCCAAAAGGAGTATAGGGACTTACATAATCATTACACGATTATTTTTCGGTTACTGTACTGTAAATATGTAATTCTCTTGACTCCTAATAACTCTTAATCCCTTTGCTTCTATTGGCTCCTGGGCTCAGTTTTTGCCATGACCTCTGTGCCCAGACCACTGATGAGACTTGAAAAAATTGTGACTTTAAAGTCTCAGCTGCTTTGCTCCCAAGCAGTAGATACTGGCTCCCTGGCCTAGGCAGGGCCAACACAATGTGGTGTGCACTGTTTGGTGGGAGCTTGGGCAGTGCTTCTGCCTCTGTGCCTCTGACAGAGATTTGTTCACATCCAGAAACCGTTCACACCCAGCTGCATGTGTATATTCAGTGCAGATCTCTCCACCTGGCTTCTTCATGGGTTTATGCTCAAGAGCTCTTGAGCAAACGATTTGGGTCTAACGTTGCTCAATAAAGAAGATTCCTCTCTGAGACAGTATGGTGAGAAAACCTAAATCATTAATATTTCATCTTTCAAGATGTAGCAGTTCTAGTGATAACTTACACTAGTAAAGTTCCTTTCAGGTGTACTTGAAAATATCCTCCATTTTGATATAAAATTGCTTTTCATACTATTTTTGCTATTAGAAGCATAGTTTGAATTCCTTTCTGTAACCCTTGCAAAATATTTGAACATAATTTTTCTGTGTTTAATTAGCTTCATGAATCAGTGCCTGGTCATAGGTCTTGACATCTTTGGCGTGTGAAATTTTATTGTGTATTTGACCTTGGCTTTTTTCCAGAATAAATATTTTAGGCTGCTAGTTGTGATGGTTTTTTTTGTCTTCGGTCTGAGACTAGGGGGCAGGCATAAGCAGCACTGAGAGAAGTGAACTGTATAAACCACAATTAGAATTGCAGCGCACAGGTGTCTGAAGATCTTATACAACTGCCAAGCTATTTGTTTCTCAAATGAGAGGGGCTTTGGGAGTGTATTTTGGATAATAAAGAGAGCAGAAGGCTTTCCATTTGGATGTTAGGGTTGTGGTTTTGGTGTGGTGGTTTGGTGTTTTTGTTTGTTTGTTTGTTTTCTTTTGTTTTCACATCCTGGTTTAAATTCTTCCAGACTTGATACATTTTATATCTTTACAGAACCAGCATAATGAATGGTTGAAAGTAATCTGTGGCAGCTTGTGATGGAATTTATAACTGCATTCAGACAGAAATTAGCATTTAGGAATAAAACATTTCTTGCATGCTAGCTTTTCTTTGAGCATCAAGTTAGGTCTTAAGGTTTACAAATCTGAATGTGAGTGTTCAAAGTAAGATGAATTGTAATGAGAGAATGGCTTTAGCATCGAGGTTATGGGTGAGTTCTGTTGCAGATACTCGAGGATCTTTTTGGGAAGGTAGGTATCTTAAATCTCTATGCTAGTCATATACAAAGTATTATTGCAATGAAAAAATAGTGAAACAAATAAAAAGCAGCTCACAGTACAAAACACTCAATGCCCCGAGTCCCAGTGTTCACTGTATTTTGCAATTTATTGCACAATAATTTTTTAGTTCTCTATTTCTGTATGCTCCACTGTGTCAGATCTGTATTCCTGGGATGTGAGGTTCTATTAAAAAATAAATAATAATCGCAGCCCCAGCTCCCCCCACGTACACTCATTTTCTATAATATGGTAATGATATCACCGTAGCAGTAATTACGGGTCATCTTCATTTCTTTCATCTCTGCTGGTTCTGATGGCTTCATTCCTTTGACGGAGAAGATTTGGCTCTGGGTGCTGTGATTATTTTGTTAAGCATTATTCGAATAGACAGGAGTGAGAGAAATTAATCAATCCAAATGCAATTAGCATCATGTTTAACCCAGTGATGGACGTCTCAAGGTGAAACAGCCAGGGGAGTTTTAGACATTATTATTCAATCCAGTTGCTCTTATCTAAATTATAATCAAGAGAGGTTTTTATTGGCTTCACAGAGAGAAGATGTAACTCTTTCCCTGCTTTGGGGGTCAAAGGGATCAGGTCTTTGGCCCCACAGGATGTGGGCCACAGGCAGCTTTTGAAAGTGGGAGGTACTGAAAGAGTTTTCTTTAGCATGAGGGTCACTCAGGACAAAGTATCTGTACATACCAATAGCTGTCACCTGGCACCTAACTTCAGTAGCATCCTGGGCATTGCCAGGCGTGTCATTGCCCCTTGCTTCAAGTGTTTTCATTGACTGGCTTTGCCATATGTGTGTTTGTAGTTCTTGCATTCAAAGCTCTGTGGAAAACACTGCTTACAACTGAGTGCAGACAGGATGGTGCTGCCTTGGAAAGCAGGGAAATCTGATTAAGGAGAACAAGGTAAATGGTTCTGTAGGGAATCTAATGTCTTTTACAGAAGATATAATTTTAGTATTTATTGATATCAAAAATAACATTTTTTAATGATAACTTAATCTGTTATCTGTTGTCACCATGCTGGATGATCCTGAGTGATCTCTGAGATCTCTTTCAGGTACATGATAAAACACTGTGGATGGAGAAAAACAAGATGGAAAGGAGTCACATGAGGATTTTATGTTTTGGGAAAGCATTAGGTGTTTGATTCCAATTCTTAAGGCTCTAAACTGTTTTAGTGGTTTAAAACTTTTTCAGTCTCAGCTATTTACCACTTATCTGTCAGAGATGACTGTTTTTGCAGCACACAGGGAGGAACAGTTAATGTACCTCACCTGCTCTGGATCACAGCCTGGCTTTGTGCAAGACCCACCTTCTTTGGTATTTCCAAAACAAGTCATGCCAGACTGTGAACTACAGCTAAAGTGAGGGCAGGGTCTGCTATCTCATTCACTGGGGAAAGGACAGTGATGTTTTGTACCAGAGGTGGTGTTAGTACTTTAAAATGCTGCAGCAAGGCTTGACAGAGCTCATCTTTCAGAGCCTAAATTCTAACACAGTTGCTGACTCCTTTAGTATACGTCTGTACATCACTCCTTACTGAGGCTGTGAGCGCATCCATAAGATGGAAATTAAATCATTGTATGTCTCAAGAATATTGTTAAGATATTGTCAAGAAGCTTGATAAACTTTGCAGGTGCTTTGATATTGATTATTGAAAGATGCCACAATCATGCAAGCTTATTCCACCTGCAGGTTTATACTGATTCTGTCATATTACCTGAAAAATGTGTTTCAGGAGTGTTGGATGACTATGCTGTAAATGTACCATTTCCTGAAGCACGAGTGTGCGTGTCTGCACGTGCTAGTTCTACCTTCAGTAAAGGTGTCTGGCACTGCTCTTGCTAACCACTGCTCTCTGAGATGGTGGCTCCACATCTTTATGAAGTTGGGCGTGGTGTAGCGTTCACTGATAAGTATTTGTCAAAGGCCCACAGTCATCAAGTAGCATTGACAACACTAAGGAAGTATGCAGTTAGCAGAGGGATTCGGGCTCTTTTTTTATGAAGGAAGAGGAGGGAGTTAGTGTGAGCAGGTGTCCAAGTGTTGGTAGGATTCTGGGGGTCTGGTATCAATATAAAGTGGTCTGTACAGATCTCACTGATAGAAGTTCAAATTATGTTGGCTGGGTAATAATATTCTGGTGTTCTAAGCATGGTACAAGACCATTTAAGGACTAAAAAACATGTTCTGTTCACAGGGCATTAATTGTATTTACAGTTCTTTTAAATAGCAAGACCTTTAAATTTCACCACTGCTACATTGTCATGTCAGAGAAGGAGCACAGCCAAATTTGTCCTGGAAGTTGTACATCTGGGGGAGAGGCAGGAAGTCCTTCTCTAGTGGGTGGCTTAATTTTAAAATATCTGATCTGAAGATGCTCACAGGCTTTGTTTTGAGATTCAGATAAGCCCAGAAGTAGTAAGCAGCAGAAGGTGTAATGACCCTGATAGATGTGTGATAAATACAGTTTGTCACATATATCTTTTACGTAGACTTTATGACCTGAGTGTGTTGTGTTTCTGCATTTAAGTGTATATTACATTAAAAAAGTGTGTACATATGTGTTGCTTAGGGATTCTCTTGGATAGGAGTTGCTTATGTAAGTGTAAATCACTGTTCGTTACTGATTTTATAGCAGTAAATCCTTCCATAATTTCCTGGCTATCTAGACCTTATGACACAGTATGTCCTGAGCTGTCATATGTGTGAGAAGGCTTTTTATGGGGAGCAATCAGGCTGGACCCCAATCTCCAGTGCAGTGGTTTTTTTTCTAATTAAATTGTCACTGGAAGGAATATCCGGAACAGCAGTTTTCATTTTCAGTTGAGGAAAAAAACATTATGAGTTTTTGTCATTTGATTAAAAGTTACTTAACCTTTAAATTGCTACAGATGTAAAGATAGCTCTTAGTTTCCAATGTAATCGCCTCCAAGTTAAAATCAGGAAAATCTTTGTGTAATGAAACCCATATGTCATAGTGAAAGGATGCAAAGCACTGGCAGAGTGGGCTGCTCTAGCAGGGGATTCTGCACCCAATCTTGTTAACCAGGACTGCTTTTGGTAATCCCTCATCTCCGCACTTGTAGGAAATCAATCTGTACTACTGAATCTTTTCAACCAGCAACCACAAAATTTACTGCAGAGAGGCAGCCTGGGGACAATTGTAGTAGAAAAGGAGCCCCAGGCAACAAGGCTAAATGTGGGATTGAGGGATTGAAGTTCTAAAGAGGAGATTATATTAAACCTTATTCTGCTCCCCTATCAAGTAGAAATCTCTCCTCCTCCTTTGAGCCCCAGCCTTTCCTACCCAATACCTGGTCTTGAGATCTGCTTGGCAGATCTTTTAGGCAGCAAACTTAATTAGTATTGTTCTACGTTGTCTGAAAATTGTAGTAGCCTGATAATATTTTTCAGTACGTTTTTCTGAAACAGTGTATTCAAGCACTCAACTTCCATTGTAACCAGAGCTGGTAACATTTCCAGAATGTTTTTTTCTATGGTTTTCAGTGTCCTCTTCCTCCTCACTAGTAGGTGAGATTAATTTGTATCCAAGCTATTGCAATCATATCCATTGTTGATTTTTCTGTTGTAGACACACAGCATAGGCAAGGTTGTAAATTGTGACTTGACACGGAGATTCATATTTCTGTTTTGTACTGTACAGCCTCTGTAGTGTCTGCTGAAACCTGCATTCAAGCCCTTTCTTCACCTGAAGATCATGGTTTAAGCAACCATTTTAAAGAAATAAGGTTTTTACTACGGTTTTGTCTAACCTTTTAATTAAAAAAACCACCTCTGTCTACTGTGAAGCTGGCTTCTGCTGGTCCCTTGGGTAATTGCTTAAGGCAGGTTTTACCAACTGTCTTAGACTGCAATCATATTTAGAATGTAGGTGATGGGGTTTTCACTCACAAAGCTCTTCCCTTACTCCAGCAAGCTCCAAAAGACCCCAATGGAAATTATATTCCCATTATTAAGAATTCATTTATCAGAAGCAATACTGAGCAAAGCAATCAGTTTAATATTAGAGGCTTTTCAGTGTAAAATCCAAGCTCAGATCATACTCCTGTGCAGATTAAAGAGAGGAACAAAGGGGAAGGAGTAGCCAAGATGTTTGAAGGCAAGACCATGTAATATGTATTTGGCCTGTGTTTACCACGAATACATTGAACTGTGGTTCTTGGGCAGATAAGAGAAGCAGCTGAAGCAGGGAAAACAAGGTTGTTAATGTTTGTGGAAATTTTTGTGATATGAGGATGTTATTTCCTGGAAATTTTCATACGTACGCAAAGATATAAGGTCCTTTTTTTTTCAATTTGGCATCATATCTTTAAAAATAAAGCCCCAGTGCAAGCCTGCGTATGTGAGAGGAAGAGGAATACAGAATAGCAGAAGGCTGTCTTCTGCTCCTAATGGGATTTTGTAGCAGCATGTGCGAGTTTGTTTCAGAAGTCAGAAATGAACAGATGTTGGTATAAATTACCTCTGTGTCTGATGTCTTGCAAATTAAAAGCGCGGTTGGCATCACTAAACAATTTCACCAGGTTGGGGGGGGAAGCGGGCGGTGATTATTGTAGCAGGTCGGTAAGAATCTTTAAGCTGCAGCAGAACAGGATAGCACGGATAAAGGAATGAAGAATAAAATGAGAGGTCTGTGAATTAATCAGAAATGTTAACATCTCCGATGACAAGTGAACAGGAGGGCACGTGCTCTGGAGCAACCCCCAACCCGCAGTAATTTCACTCAGCTCACAGAAGGAGTCTGTGCTCTTTGCATGATTTATAGGGTGCAGCCCCCATCGGGGGAACAGAATTATCATGCATTCGTATATCTCCTATATGGGACTGGCACTCTGGAAAACTTTTCACTTTGTCAGCGACAGTTTGGCTTTATGTTTTCCCTGTTGAAGGTGCAGGGTGGGGAGATGTCAAAGAACTGGTGCTGAAAATTTTTTAAAACTTGCATTTTTATTTAATCATGTTCTTTGTGCGTAACAGTTTAGTTCTGACAAAATATCAACCCACTATGACCTTCTGCAGCACCTTCTATTTGTGTGTGATGTCAGCAGCACTTAAAAATACAAGCTATCTTGTGGATGGGGAAGTAGAGGTACAAATGAGTACTTTCATGGTAGCTCATGCTGTGAATCAAAAGCAGTACTGGGAATGGATCCCAGATGATATAATTCACAGCTGGAGGCATGAACTAAGTGAATAATGCTGTGTGATCTGCTTGAATCTGCAGCCAGTTTGAAGCATGTTCTACTCATGGCAGTGGTCTTTGCAGCCTATGAATATCAATATGTTCCAGACAGTTCATAATAGTGCTAATTGTTTTACAGGGATCTTGTTGATGACAGTACCTTGTGGTACAACTTTGAGTAGACAAATTAGAATGTAATAATTTAAAGGAAAGGCTTTCAGGCACAAGTTCTAACTTTTAGGGAAAGAGTAACAAAATATCTTTGCCTAAGTGTGTGTATTGAGTGTTTTAAGATGAATGTTTTTATTACATTTTATTTCTAACAGATAATCTGTAATGTCAAAAGAAAACCCAACATCAACAACAAACTCACCTCCAGTGTCTATGCTAATTGTAATTTCTGTGTTCCTCTTAGTAGAGAGGTCAGGAATTGAATGACTAAACCAGAAAATGAATTCCCATCTCCTTTCAGAGTCTCTCTAGGCTAGGTGTGGGAAACGTGCATGCTTTCATCAATTCTGTGAATAAAAACCTCCATGTCTTGATGCCTGTCAGTCCGTCAGAAAGCTTAGACCTTTATTTAAAAGAAATGAAGGGAAGCACCAATGGGAACATTATCTTTCTCCAGGACTCAGTTGTCTTTGATGTATTGTATTGTTATTGCAAGACAAAGATAGTATTAGAGCTGCTCAGCAGGACTGTGAGCTTATGTGCTCACAAGTCGGAGGTGTCTTGTGCAGAAAAGTGGCTGTGTAAACCCTGCTGTAATACAGCCACCAGAGATTGATGGTGCCGAGAGTGAGAGAGAGACATATAAACCTTGCCTTGCTGTATTAAACATCGAAGGACTGACAATGCAGAGAGAGAGAGAAGACCAAAGCTCTATAAACTTTAGTTTATTACACCATCCATAGATGAACTGCATTGAAGGAATATAAACCCCATTATATTACAGCATCCAGGGACCGACACTACTGAGGGAGAAAATGCTGTCTAATTTCTGTTGAAGATCATAGGATCCAGGGACCAATAATATTGAAATGGGGAGAGCTCCATAATCTCTGACGGATTATAACATCCAGGAACAATTGCTCAGAGATAGAGTGATGGAGATCTGGATTACACCATTCAGAGATAGATAGCACAGGGAAAAGGAGATGTTGTGAGAGCGTAACGCAGTAGGAATAGAAAGCATAAATTGTATATAATGAGACAGCCTGTGGGAATTATTGCTGAGTGTAGGAGATTCCAGTCCCTGCCTGCATTTCTAAGATGTCAGAAATTGAAGCTGGAATGCAATTTTATTTATTTTCCACTTAAAAATAAAGTAATGCTTACTTATGATAGGTGTGAGGACAAATCTAAATCAATTTCTTGTTCTATGATTAAAATCTCTAAATTAAACAATTGTTTAGGTTTCTTGGCTTCTTAAGAAATGCTGATCTTTTTCCTCCTTTGTGTTTTCAGCTAGAGAAATGACTCGAGGGAAATTCCTGAACATCCTAGAGAAACCCAAAAAGTAGCTGCCTCACCTGGAATTTGGACAAAAATACTCGCGACTCAATCAGTTAACGCGCTGCGGATCCATATGAACCCCAGAACTTCTAAGAAGTACAAGACTCTTGCTATAGACCTCTAGAAGCAAACATCTCTTTTTGCTTTTGTGGCTCATCCTTTTACAGGGAAAGTTTATTGCTACACATATCACAAGGACTGCATTTAATGGCATTGGAATTTGGACTTCACATTACCATAAGATGTCCAAGAGGACTCAGCCCCGCCATGCTGTGGCAAAGTTATCTGAATTAATCAGCTATTCATAACGAACATCTATAGTGTCCTTATTCAACTGCTCTCAGTGGCAGCACCTCTTTGAAATACCCAGCAGGTCTGACACTAGCCAGTGCGCATCATCAGACATTGACCTTTTTGTGTGTCTTTTGCCGTAGATGTATTAATTTCCTATGTGCAACTTCTGTGCTGAAGGACTTGAGCAGAGTTTGGCGTGTGGGCTGACCAGTAGCACAGGTTCAATGGGGACGTGTGCTTTTAGTGTAGAAGCTGAGGGCACTCTGAGTGTTAGATTCTACTTACTGCCTTCAGAGAAACATGTTGGGTATTCCAGTGAGGATCTCCAGACCTTTGGTGTGCCAGGACATTCTGAGCACTAAATGGTTCTCTAGTGAAATCAAGACTGACAGACCATAAGGGAGGAAGAGCTGTGACTATATCATGAAGGAAACAGTTTCCCTACAGAAACATGGTGCAGTACACAAACACCTTTGTCAGACCACTGCAATTCTCTGCGTCTTACAGAGCTAAGAACTGAAGAAGGGCACAGGGTGGAAAGGTGGTAATATTTTCAGTTAGTTCTCCAAGAAGGGGCAACAGGATTACTAGCCACATTACAAGCATAGTCGGCTTATACAGAACCTTAACACTTCTGAAAATAGCATTTTGTGGTGTTTTTAGTTAATTACAAAACAGCAAACATAAAATTTTCTTCCCCTACAAACGCAATTTTTGAGGCGGAATTTTCTGTGACCTGGCCTCTTCGAGCACACAATTTTTGGCTTTGTTCATTGTACAGTTTAATTTCTTTACCTTCTGTTAATGCACTTCTGCATTTTCACCCCTGAGAAGAGGTAAGGAAGCACGTTCAGTCTTCTTATTTTGTTTTTAGGGAAGTAGTTTTTTGTTTCATCCTCTTTCCTTTTCCTAGAAAACAACATTTTAAGCATAGTAAGTACATTCTTTCTAGGTTACAATATAATATTGAAACATTGGATGAAGAATTTTTCTCCATTTAGAACTGTTACTTTAACATGCAAGCTTTTCAAAACTTGTCTTTTCCCAGGTTGAAGTCACATGTGAGAGAAGAAATTATTTTTCTGTCTTTCTGCCCTCCAAGAGAGGGACTCTTTTCAGGTGCACACACAATGAAATGGAAGAGAATTTTGAAATCAAATAGAGTTTTCTGAATTTTTACTAAAATGCTGGTGACCTTTTGGTTTGCAATGTGTGGTCTTGATTGCTACATCTCAGAACTCGGCTCATTTTGGGCAGCTGCTGTATCTAAGTTTAAGATGTTAAAACCCACATCCCTGAAAGACCCTGCACAAATACTGAATATTTAGGAATGTCAGATGCCTGATTTTAAACTTAACAATTTACTTCTGTGCTTCACAGTTTATGTAAGGCTGAGTTTAACAGGAACTCCATCCCTTGAGAAAACAGGAATTCAGGTAGATGAATGGGAAGAGAAGCTAAAAGTGATAATTTAGAGACAGGTAAACCTTCTGGTGCAAACCAATGTTGATGCAGCTTTGAGTATTACATTATACATGTTGAATGCAATTTAAAGTTTGTATACTATGTAAATAATATATATACACATAAATGACAATGCAATACTTTGTACCACTAACATGAGTGAATTTTATAGAGGCTTATTGAGATCTGAAGGAGGAGGGATATAGAAGATGTGAAAGCCTACCTAGCATAAAGGTATGTGTCTTTGCTGATACATTCATTAAGGAATTTCAAACTTTAGGTAGTTTTTAGTAACATTACATGTGTTTTTTAAAAACAAAAAAGCAACAAAACACACATGCACACAAAAATATCCAAATAAAAAGCATGTTTTACAATGTGCAGTATTTACCTTCTTATAGGGCGGCCAGTAACGTTTGCTTTAGAATTGTGATATTTACTGGCTGTATACTTGTCGTCTGTTGAGATGAGTCAGTGATGTATTCTTTTTATTGGTAATATTTATATGTATTTTTGTGTGTTAGCCTGAGAATTGTAATCTGTCTGTTATTGCTTTGTGGTTTAATAATAAACAAAGGCAAAGCTCAGAGATTCATATGGGTTTCTAAAATAGTCCTCTGAGGTGCAAGAGCTTTTGCTTAGCCACCTAGGCAATACTCTTCCTCAGGCATTGCTTCACGGTTCAGCATACCATCACATCAGGGTTTGGCCTGTGGATGCTCATTTCCTACAAGTAAATAAGTATTTGGCAATATTGAAATGGCACTCTAAGTGTTTTCATACCCTTTCAAGCCCTGTTTTTTCCTTCAATGATGTCCTTCATGACATCCCTGCAGGACGTTTCTATGCAAGAAAATCTGAGTGACTTCTTGTTGCTGATAATCTTTTGTATTTTGAAACAAACAAAATAGCTTTGATAAATGATAGGAATGAAGAGTATAAGGAGATCAAGGATTGTTAATATTAATTGACCTAATGCATTGCTTTATAAAATTTTTTTCATGTGTTAGTATGTAAAATTTTACTATGAGGTTATTGGAAATGAAACAAATATTAATTTTAAAAGCCAGTGTTACATATATTCAGTTTTAAATGCTATTCACTTCAGTCTTTGAAGTATTGATTGCTTTGCTGTTTACTTCAATTGAGAAGAAATTCTTATGTGTTATATTAATCATTATCAACATAAAAGACTAGTTGCACTGGCAATTGAAGAGTGTACTAGTCCATTTAACTCAGTGCTTTGCCATTACAAAAATAACAATTTTGGAACAATCCTGTAACCCACAGTTCTCAACTTTTATTTTCTACAAGTCATATTTTTACAAGTCTACACCTAGAAATAATAGATTTGTGAAGACTGACTAGTCCAACTCAGAGGTGTTTGAACCTTATTCTTGTTTATTTTACTGATTTTTAGGTTATGTAAAAATGTAAGGTACTATTACAAGTTAAATCACAAGCTCATCTTATCTGTAATCTCTTTGATTATAAGCAGTTGTAGACTTATAGAGGAGGATATAAACCAAAGGCTTATGCAGAGTGATTTTGCTTTAGGGTAACTTACCCAGCATTCAACAACCTGGTTTAGTAGACCTTACCATCCATAAATTTGTCTTAATCCTAATTTGTCTGTACTTCTGGCCCCTGACAGTGAGTTTCATAATTCAGTTATACAAAGAAAAATTACAAAAAAACCCCAAACAAACAAAACAAAAAAAGAGGAGAGGAGTTCTTATTTGATTTACACCTGCTAACCTGATAATTCCATTTTTACCCTCTCATTTTTGTTGTCAGAAATAGTTTAATGTTTATTTCTTCTTTACTGTCTGCACTACTGATGATTTTCCAGCTCCTGTTATATTTTTGGTTCCACAGTTAATGTTCACCTTCCTTATGTTCACAGTGTTCAGTGGTGTATCTTCTGTTACATCCTGGAATAATCAGAATTGCAGAGTATTAAGAGTGCAAGCATACTGTGGAGGCATGTAAGTCCTAATTAGCGCTTGTATTGTGTTCCTCTGCTGTTTTCTCCCACATTATTGTGGGCTAAATCCTGCTTTGAGTACCTCCAAGAACAGGATGGATTTGCAGTCTGTGTGTGCAGCTGATTTCATCCATTTCATCTTCACCCAAAGTAACTTGTCTTAGGCAACACTTATTCCAAATTATGACGGCAGTTAAGGTAACCACTTCGTGCTGTGGAAGTGATACAGGGTAATTCCATTTTCAATTACTTCTCTGCCAAGGGACATGGAAACCGTGGAGGTGGTTGGTGGCAACCAGTGTGGCTTCATCAAGGGCAAATCTTGCCTGAAAAATTTATTGGCTTTTTAGAATGGGGACGCACTGTTGATGGACAAGAGGAGAGCAAGTAATGTCATCTACCTGGACTTCTGCAGAGAGTTCAGCACTGTCCCACATGATGTCCTGGTCTCTAAATTGGAAGGATACAGATTCAATGAATGGACTACTTGGTGGAGAAGGAATCGGCTGGCTGGTCACACTCAGAGGGTGGTGCTGAGTGGCTCATTGTCCAAATGGAGACCAGTGACAAGTGATGTTCCTCAGGGGTTGGTATGGGGACCTATGCTGTTTAACATCTTTGTCAGTGACATAGTGGGATCGAGTGCACCCTTGGCAAGTTTGATGACACCGAGATGTTTGGTGTGGTCTACATGCTGGAGGGAAGGGACACCATCCAGAGGGACCTTGACAATTTTTTCCAACCCAGTCCATTTTATGGTTCTGTGATCTTTTCATGTGGTCTCAAATTCTGGACCTCTACTGTAAGTTAAAAAACACTGCACTAATATGTCTGGTCTGTAACCCTTCACAACTAATACCAATTTTTAGACATACACAATCAAAAGAAGAATACAACTCTTAACGGAAAGATGTGTCACATCTTTGAGTAAGCTATCTGAACATGGCATGCAAACATAATCTAACATAAAAATAATCTTCACTCATTAATGTTGTACCCCATTTCCGTATACCAGTCAGTACTGACAGTTTTAAAACAGTGATTAAATAATCAGTCTATAGAAGATCATTCATTGAAAGAAAATTTCCCAGAAGATCCTCTCTGTGTATTCAACCCAGCAAAATCACCGTTGGACAGAAACTTGCCATGGACCATCAAACTCTGAACTGAATCAAAGTGATCAGAACAACAAATGCAAATGTTGTAAACACATTTCTATAATCACCATAGTAAAAATGTTTCACCACAGAATTACCAGGACCCATGGTTCCTGCATGCTTGTCCCTGCATGTACATCTGCCAGTGTGCCAGTTACTTCCAAAAATACTGTAGTGTGGTGCCAAATACACGTTGCCCTGTCAAGAAATTAACCTTGTTATTTTTAACAGACAAGGGAAAAGAAATAGACAAAAAGGAAAACAAGGAAAGGGGAAAGGAAAAGAAAAAAAATAGGTCCTTTGTTTTTATGCAATACTGTGATTGTTGGAATCAAAGCTATCCTAGAGAATCTTGTTATCTCTGCAAGCCAATCCTTATGTCAGTGATTTGAGTTTTTTTCAGAAGAAAGTAAATGCAAAATCCTGAAATCAGTTCTGGCCAATCATTTGAAATCCTCATGAAGATATTTAAAGGCTGAAGTGGCCAGAAAGCTATGGACATCCATTTCCTAAAGATTGAAACTCACATTCTGCATCGAATATGTGCAATGATCCCTTTTTTTTATTTAGGATGAGCTACATTTTCTGCGTGGCAGGATCTCTTCACATTTTGACTTCATCCACTGAAACTGCCGATTTTTAGACTTGACCTTTTCCATCATGTCCCTTTGAGCAAGGTGACCGACTCCAGGCAGCTGATGCGTGTACAGAATAGGCGTTTTCTTGTTAGGTTTGTGTGGCTGACCTCTGGCTTGCCTGCTGACTCCTATAATACAGATCAGTGACCAGTGAAGCCAGAATGCTCCCTGCCTCTCTCTGTTATAGACACCCCAGTAAGGAACAGAAGAGAGGAAGAGGGGTGAGCTTGAAGGCCCTTACTTAATTGCTAGTAGAAAAAATGGATAATAAGGATGACCTTGCACCTTATTTGTTGACCAGATCTCTGGGGGGACAAAGTACTTGACTTGGTTCTGTATCACTTGAAAGGCTGGCTCTATGGCCAGCAGCTGAAGAGCAGATGTAATAATATAGGGTAATTAAATTTTGTGCTTGTAGGCACTTGGATGCCAGGGAGTATTCCTCTCCTAAAAATACCAGGCACGTCTTACAACTTTACTTGTAATCACAGAATTTTATAAATAATGCTGAAGCATGAGAAAATTTCCATTTTCCACCTTCCATTTTCTACAGTAGCCCAAGCCACATCAGGTTATGTATGAAAGGAAGGAAGAGGGCTCAACAACTGCATAAGAATAAGGGACAAGACCCCAGTAGAATGACTGAAGTGGCTCAGGCTGCTTAGTTCTATGGCCTTTATTTTGTTATCTTCCCCCTGTATTAAAATAACTTAAAATTAGTTTTAGTTAATATATATATATATGTATATTGATTACCCTAAATTGCCTTCCAAGGCTATCACCAGCACCTGTCTTTCTCTTGTACTCTACAAGGATCAGTTTATCACCCTGGTCACCCTGTCTTAGGTTTCTCCCTCCTGCTTAGCACACCAGCATACCAAATGGCACATAAAACTGGTGGATGGAGCACTTCTGGTTGTCCCTGTTTGCTGGAATGATCCATTTGTAAACAGCTGGACAGGAGGCAAAGGGATCTGTAGGCCCTGCATATTCTTGATGGAATCAGCTGAGATACTTTCCTCAGACTTGTTCACAAGAATTGTCACTGGGTTCTGGGCAAACTTTTTTGCTGAAAAATACTTGGTTGATGGTGGTTTCTCAAGGAAGTATTGGGTTGAAAATTAGTGGTAGTGTGTGTCCTTCCTTTGCCTTGTTTTGATGAGGGAGGTTGAGTTGGGGTCTCCTACCTACCTCAAAATTTCTTTTGGAGCCGTTTGTGTTTTTAATAATTTTCTCAGTGTCTTTAGAAACAGCTGTGAAACCCAGCATTTGTTCCCTTCTGCAGGAACTGACAGTGTTTTGTTTACACCCATGCTCCTTCCCAGCCTGAAATCTGAGGCAGACACACAGCGTGGCCTCATCGGAGAAAACTTGTGCCAAGTGCTGCCTTCTTCTATGGGCAGACCCCATCAAGCAGAGACTTAAGGCAAATCAAAAGTTTGGTTTCGACTGTGCCCTTCTGCATGGAAGTGCACGTACCACTGTAGGTAGGGAAGGAAAAGGCAGGCCAGAGAGCTGAACCTGGGTTCCCACCGTGCAGGTGGATGGTGGCAATGGGGAGAGGATGGAGCAGGTCCATGTCCCCAGCAATGGGTGGCTGCTGCCCAGCCACCGGCCCCATACCGTGTATCTGGGCCCCACCGTCCGGGCAGCTTTTCTGGCTGTTTCTCCTGGTCCCCCTTCTCCTGCCGGAGCCTGAGAGGTGGCTCCCCCGTCCCTCTGTGGCACAGGGAGCGCTGACTGCCGCTCGTTAGAAGAATTCCCCCAAGTCAGACCTATGGTACCAGCCGTGTGAAGCGGAAGACAATTAGGGGCTTATTAGTGTCCTGGGGAGACGTGTAACTTGTGTTGCTGGGACTTACCAAAACAGCGAGAGTCTTACCGGCAAGCTCCAGCCGAGAAAAGACTGAGGGATTGTCTCACCTAATTACGGGGAATGGGCCTCTTTGTGTTTGTGATTCGGTACGGTTGTCCGATCGCTTTTCTCTGGCTGCTGGCTCAGGCCGAGCTGGAAGTGTGCTAATTAGAAGAGAAATGGACGTAGTGATCCTGTCAGCTCTCGTTACCGGCATGGACAAAGCCGAATATTATTCTGGGGCAGTGTTTTGTGAGTGTCCCCCTTCCAGCTCTCATTAAGGGCAAGGTTGGTGGATGGGGAGGGGACTTGACCACATGGGTTGGCTAATGGAGCACAGTTACCGTTACTGTGCTAATTAACGGGCTCAGGAGGCAAATGTTTCTCCAACCAGCGGTCCCAGCAGCTGCACCTGGTGCTTCCAAAACTCAGCCATCTCACTGGGCAAGCCAGACAAATTCTGTGTACAAGGCAAAGGGTGTTTACATCCATCAGCCATCCAGAAGGGGAGAAGGGCCATTAAACAGAGAGAGGGAAAGGGCATAGCACTGTAGGAACAAATATGTTGAGCTCCATCAATCTCTTCACCAGCACCCCTTCAGAGAGTGCAAAGTGTCATCATCTGCCCTGCAGAGGCTGGAAGTGGATTGTAAGGAGAGACCTGAGGAATCTTCAGATGCTATCAAGAAGTATAACTCCTTTGGGTTATTGTGATCATCACAGGTCCTGGTGTGTCCAGGAAGAGGAAAGCTGGGAAGATGAGACGTGACATGGAGATGAATCAGATTATCCCTCTCTATGCTGATGGTGGGACATTTGTGGTCTGAGGTGAGAAGCAAGGTGGATGTATATATCAGGGTGTTTCTTTTCCTCTAGAAAAACAGCTAGGCAAAATTGAAAGGATTCACATAGGTTAAGGCAGGTAAAGATGATGACCAGAGGAATTATAGAAAACACTAAAGACAAGACATACACTGTCATGCCATTAGCATAAACCTGTTACAGTGAGAGTGGAGAGTGATGCGAGGGATGGAAGACGAAACAGAAGCCAGAGCAATGTCACAATGGCTGAGATAGCCTCAGCAAAAAGGAAGTACTGGGTGCTGAGAAGGGTCAGTGGAAGTGAATAGTTTTGTTTACCTGTCACACAGACTTTAATTTTAATGCATAGATGTTTTTGTAAAGGAACCTAGTAACTTGCAGGAGTAATTGCCAGTTGATATTGCCAAAATTATGGGAATGTATTAGTGATGAATTCTGATTTGGATGTTGCAGTCCTTCTGAAGGTCCTTAATTAATCAGTGTCTTTGGCCTAAAAGTAGTAAAACATAAAATTATGTCTTAAAGCTTTCAATTAGCTTTCTCTGTACATAACAATGTACTCATTGCATTCACTCATGCATGCTTGGGTACTTTTTTGGTAAAGTGTCAAAGCTACAAGAGGTTCCTGCTTTTATTTCTTGGGGTTTTTTGTCCCTGATCGTGAAGATGTTCCCATGAGAGAGTTAGCTATGTCTTTCCAAGGCTCCAGCAACAGTCACCTTCATCTTGGATGGAGCTTGAACTGTGCTCTGTGTTTGTGCCTCCTTATTTTACTGTCTCTGAGAGTTGTGAAGCCATCAAGGACCCTTTCCCTGTGGCAGCATGTACACTACATCCTAGCAGTCCTTCACAGCTGTAAAAGCCTTTCCCTTTTAACTGAGGTTCATTTCCTACTGGCTGCTGTGATGGCTCAAATCTTAGGGGTCGTGATGCAGGGGCTGATCTCCAAAGAGGGCTTCAGAAGTATCTTCCCTGCAAAGAGGTTTATTTGAGAAGGAGGAGATATGTAATCCTCTTACTAAAACCCAGGGAGGAAAGGCAAAAAGCTTCATTGCTCCTGCGTTACCCCACTGAGCTGGCAGCTTTTATGCTGCCTCATGAATCCAAAGATGCAGAGAGAGAAACATCTCAATGCACTTACTTTACCTGGCCTGAGGCTCTCAGGTGGATGCTCAGTGAAGCCACCATCACCAATGCTTCGAGTGTCCCAGAAGAACAGATCCGTAACACCAATTTCTGTAGAGTAAGAACTACTGTTACGGCCTACAGATCGCCAGTGAGTGGTCACTTACCTTGCCTTCCAGATGCTTCAGTTTTGGTAAACGGAGGAGTCCCAAGAAAATGGCATAAAACTGAATACCATCATACCCACCTCCATTTTCATGCTTTGGGAGACTGAGTTGAGTGACATCCCCGGCTAAGGTTTGATGACACTTCCCAGGTCAAGCCTCTCTCTGGAGATCAGACCTCACAGGCAAACACCCAGAGAAAAGTTTCTTTGTCCAAGGAGGTATTAGGGTCCTTGCTTGTTACACGCCTATTTTACTAACCTGTCATCTTGCTGTATAAATAATACAATGCCAAATTTCTAACTTCCAAATGCAGAAAAGGATCAACTGGGAATAAAAATGTGTCTTTATGAGGAGCATGGTGAAGAACATCCTTCTTGTAGATTAGCAGCAGTTGAGAATACTGTGAAGACAGGTAAAAAGTATGCAGATGGAGGCAAAAGGTGTGATGGCTTCTTGTGTCCTTCTCTAAGACCTTATGTCATTCACGTACCACCTACTGAGACTACAGTACCTGGTCTGTGGTGGTGTTTGGAGGACATCTCTTTAGCAGTTTATCAGTTGCATTACAACAGTCATTTAGGGCATGGTGACCTCAGCAAGTATCAAAACTTTACTGTAATGTGAATCACAGGAGCATGTAATAAGGAGAAGGTCTGTTTCCAAGAGCTTATAAGAGACGAATTAGGAAAAAAGGAGGAAGAGAAAAGGATGCACCAAGATGTGGAGACTTGTTAGAGGTTATCCAGCAAACACAGCTCAAACCCTGTGTCTTCTTAGCCTCAGCCTAGTGGGCCTTCCACTGGTTGCCATCTGCCTTGTTGTTTCATTAAATAGATGTGGCTTTAAAAAAAAAAAAAAGCAAGCGCCTAAGTAACTGACAGGCATTAGTAATTTAAATAATAAATTACAGTGCAATACCAGACATTTTAATCTTTTTTTAAAGACCTATAAGAACTATTCAGAGAATTAAATTTTTTTAAAAGTCACTTTAATGCAGGGTTAAAGATTGAGATTTTAAAAACAGAACACTAAAAATGAAGGTTTCTCCCAATGCTATTACCTACCACAGAGTGCATGGTGTGTAGATGCATTTAGGAGAGCTATGAGCATTACAGAGATCCTAATAATAATTATAACATCTCCACTGATGTAGAACACTTATCCTGACCTACCCAAGCCTTTCACACTCATGCAGAGGATATAAGTGCTACTTTCCAGATTACATGTAATTGTACATTTGCTCAGTAGTCCAAGTGTTTGCCAACAGACCAGGGCAGGAAAAATATAAATGTCCTTTTCTTCTATGCTGAAATCCTTGCTCTGGTTCTCTGTGGGGCTCACCTTACCCTAACAGAGAATATTATTAAAGTGATCAAAGCAGCTCTCAAGGCAGCTAGTTGCTCTAGCAATTCCTTGCATTTAATTCAATAGTTTTGGAATGGGAGTAACTCACTACAGTAAATATTGGTGTACTCCATTAGTATTATTCATCTGTGTGAGGTTTACAGGAGTTATATTAGCAAGTATCAAAATACTATTAACAAGCTGTTTTGGTGGGAGAGGACTGTGGAGATGGAGTGATATGGAAGACTGAATGAAAAATACAGGGAAATGAGAATAATTAAAAAATAGGGACTTAAAAACAGAGGAGAGGAGACCAAGAGAGGTAAAAAAGCATGGTTTGGAAGACAGCAAGGCATGGGCAGTAGGCTGGGAAGAGTGCAAAGGAGAAAAAAGGCAGACTTACAAATGCAGTTTATGAAGAAAAATGGTGAAAAAAAACAAAACAGAAGGAAAACAAATAGAGATAGGTAGTGGTTCTCAGCAAGAAGCGGGGCAGAGAAAAGCAGAAGTTTCATGAGCAGTGGAACCAGCCAGGGAATCTTGGTTTTCCTTGTGGATGTATCCTCAAGATTGCATTATCTGTGGATTCTCTGGTGCCTAACACAGGGTGTACTCAAACTTAAGTGGGGGCTGTTTTGGATTTCTTTCTGTCAGCTCTTTAATGTAACAAAATGTGCAAGAGGTTTATCATGTGCCCTCCACAAAGCTGGCTTACAGGTTCCAACGTTATTGAGACACCTACCTGTGAATGAGTGGTAGCATAAAATGGTGCATAGCAGAAATTGCAGATAGGGAAGGGGAAAACATTAGGAAAATGGGAATTTATGTCTGCTATTAATGAATTTAATAGGCTTTATTGCCGTTCCTTTTCCTGGTTTTACATTAAAAAACAACAACAACAAAAAAGAGGACCTATTTAAAGCTGTGCTTCCAAATCAGGCTAACTTCACCCTGAGTGTCCACACTGGTTGTTTCTGAGGAGCAAAATCTCTTACAGCAGTTTTGTCTCCATCATGAAAGAGGAGAGACTCTGGGAGCTCCTCTACCAGCTTCACTACCAAAACCTGCCTGGAACCTTGTTGACAAGGTATGACAGACACACATACTGCAGAAGCCTTGTGGTCCTTCCATACCAGGATAAACTGCTGTCCGCTGCGATCTCAGTGGTTTCTGCGCAGCGATCCTCATCAGGTGTTTTCTAGGGACCTCCTCATGGCTGGGTACTGTGGTGTGGGTAATATTTTAATTTTTACTGGAGTCCCATTTTATTTTCCACTCATATATCTCACATATTCTTTCACAGTCTGAACAAAATTCCCTGATTTCCAGGCAGAAGGTGTCATGTCAAGAGGTCTATCAATAGGACAGACCTCTCCCTCCAGTACAATACCTTTTTATGCATCATTATCCTTTGTTTGCAGGTCTCCAGACAATTTTTCATTCCATGTGCTGATATAGCCAAGCCAATCTGAATTAGTTTTCAGCAGGGTTTATGGATCAAATCTTTACTAAAATCCAAATGTATCAAATCCATCGTGTTCTTTCATCCACTAATTTTGTAATTCTATTAAAAAAGCAATCAGGTTTCTCCAGCACAATTTATTCTTTATAAATCCCTAGTGCTGATAATGGTTTTCTTATCCTTATCCCTATGTGGTTAGTGTTATTTTTTTTCCTCCCATTTTTTCTCCTGTTATTTTATTGTCAACAGATATTCACGAGAAGTCTAAATTTGCCTTTTTAAAAAATTCTTCATGACAAATGGCACAATTCCTTTAATCTCCAGGCAGCTTCCTAGTATTTGTAACTTATCAAAGTTATTATCTGTGGTAAAAAAATTGAGTTTGTAATTTTCCTCGTAGCAGGTAGATAGATGTCTCTTCATCACAAGCCACAGTCCTGAAAACTTGAATATACCTGCAGAGTGCTATATATCAGGTGTGACAAACATCCTGTCATTAAAACAAATGAGTGGAAATCATTAACTTCTCACGTGAATCCACTCAGGCTTTTTGCCTGGTAATACCCATTTTGGGCAACTGTTATTGCCCACTGAAGAAGTATCAGGACGGTGATTGTACATGCTTTTTATATATATTTATATTTTTAATTATTATTATTATTATTGTTTATGTTCATAACTAAAATGAAACAAAAATTTCATCCAAGTAAGCTATATATGTATGTAAGAGGTAAGTATTTCTGAGGGAAGCTAACAAAAAAATCACCGTCTTATTAGATCAGAAAATTAAATTAATTTAGTCTCAACACTGGACTGGAGATCAGTTCCCAAACTAATGCCAAAATAATCAACCTCTATAAATTCTGAGAAGCTATCCTGCTAAATTGGTTATAAATCCTAGCTTGCAGTTATGCCAACTTTGGCATACTTGAACAGAATCTGTACTTTGAGGGAGTCAATATCTGATGTCTTTTAATGTCTAGCACTTACACAACTTCAAAGTATCTTCATTTGGGAGAACGTGTGGATAGATCTCTGAATCAGCTGTCCCCTCTCAGTACCTCACAGATGGTGGTACTCTCAGTGCAATAGTCAAAAGATGATGCACAGGCAAACCTTGTACGGCTTGTGCCTGACTTCTGCTGTTGGGAGACAAACCATTTGATACCCCTGTGCCAGTCCCACATTTTCCTGAAGTGCCCTTTTCACTCTGGACTTGTGGTCCTCTCTTGGATACTCTCTTGGCTTACTCTTTCCAAGGTAACCAACCACTCTCAGGAACTCCAGGAAACTAGCTCTCCTGGTGACATGCTGATTTAAAATTTCTTGTTCATTCTTGTGTTTCACACTGTCTTACAGCACCTTCAAACAAATCAGGTGTGAGGTCCCCCTTGGGACCTTTCAGTTTAATTCAAACAACTTCCCAACAGGTCAGCACTGCTACACATGAACATAAATGGTCTCACATAAACTAGGTGTTCAGAAATATTCTTTATTTTCTACAGCATGGAACCTGATGGGGTTTGGTTCTCCTCCCAGCTCAAAATGCTAAAATGCAGGACACAGAATAATAAGGTGGTTCAGTCTTATTTGGACCAAATATCTTGAAAAATTCCATAATTTCAGGGAAAAATTAATAGAAAATTCCAACAGAAATAATGGGAAAAATACTGGGGCAAAAGTCAGTCATTCAACATTTATTCATTAGCAAAATAAAAATGCGTTTCATCTAATGATAAATTTCACAGTTGGAATTTCTTCTGCTAACCTAAAATGAGATAATTGTTCTTATTTTTCTTGCGAAGAAGATAATTAGAGGAACCCTCTTACTCCTGAGCAAGGTTCTGGATCAGGCAGACTCTGTTCTGAAAACCAGATATTGATAAAGAATAGTTATTTAAAATCTCTTTGAGATGAAATATGTCTGAAACTATATAAAAAGTTAGTGCACCTGTGTACGCTCTTCTGCTAACTTGCTTCTCAAGCATGTTAGGTTAAGCATGTTTATCAGTAATTTGTGCACCATGTACTGCATTTCGATTGGAAGTGTAGAATTTGTTCCTGAGGCCTCACTTGAACTTAAAATATGAGTAGGTTTGCTTGTGAGTAGGAGCCATGTCACTTATGTGACCAGCACCTGAAAAGTATTTTTCTTCGAACTTCTAGACTGAGAAGTTGACCTGTTTGATGTAACCATGGGCTAAGGATATCTGTGGCAGTTTTTGAAGCTGTTTACTGGGATCTTGACCTAAAATTCAGCGATGCCACTTCCAGCCTTCTTATTAATCTGGGAGAATTGTCATTCCAGCTTCTACAGAGTAGGTGCCAACATACACATGTGCAAATGTGGGCATATATATGTATGCAGTAGTTACAAACCTGGACTGTAAAGCAACATTTCTTACTGGTGCTGCTGCTGGCATCTCAGCCTTGTGTTAATGCTGTGTATTTGGAAAAAAATTACTTCTGGAGCCAGATTCAATAGAAAGAGCTTAATTTTGGTGGCCACTCCCTCCATATATTACAGAAGTAATTTTCTTATGTAAGAAAAAGAGCTGGAAGTATTTCAGAAAACTCACACCTAAGAATCCCTCCTTCTGGATGCTCATACTCCCTGGGCTCAGAGCAGTTCTCTTGTATTATATCATGCCTGTTTTATAATCCCATGCCTGAAAGGTTCCCAAATTAAATTAAGACATTTAATAGTAGGTAACTTTTAAAGAAATCACTGATTACAGTTAGTGTTGTAAATAGGTTCAGATACAACTTCAGCTGCAGATGCAGTTATGGGTAGGCATCTGTGGCTTGACACGTGGTGCAGGGATGTTAGTGCTGACCAACCACTCACACCTGCCAAATCGGAGAAGAGATGAAGATTCAAGAAAAATCTTAATACTTTAGATCATATGCTTCTCCTCCTGAGAGAAGCCTTACGTATATTCAGAGGAGAGCAATGTAAAGGGTATCCCAGAAAGAACAAGCCATTTCACCACTCCACATCTGAGCATGGTTCTCATCCAGCCAACATAAATGACTGCTTCATGTGATGGCTGACACAGCGTTTTGCACTTTATAGATATCAGCAGCTACATCCATGCAACTACTTAGGTGATGATCAGAAGCAGGAGTATCTTACCCTCTTCCTTGAAATCTGGAGACTTTCTAAAACACTCCAGCCCACTGAAAGTCCAGATTACTTTTAAAATATGATAGTTGTCTCCCACAGATACATGATTTGCTAAGACCTTCTCCTCTTCTCCAAATTCCCCAAAGCCAGAGGATTACAAAGCCAAAAAATGTGAGATTAAAAGCAAATTAAATTCAAATTGGTTATCCTGTCTTTGATCTCAGAAATAATTTCGATTGTTAAGTTACTTAGAAAGCTTATGTGTAGTTTGTGTAGGGAGTGTCTGAACTTCTAGCACTGTAGAACAAACTATTACACACTTCTCTTTGAGTACAGGTATCTTTTCCATTTTTTTTCCCTCCAGCATCCACAGATGTGGATCCAGAGTACAGAAATGAGGTGGCCTAAATTTAATGAAATCTGGATGTCCAAGAGACCTGTATTCAAATACCAATAACTAGTCTTGAAAATATAAAAATAACCAGTGTCCCTGTCTGAGTGACATCAGGTAAAGTAAAAATGTACTTCTACAGGGTGGATTGCTCTGGAATCCATGCCTCGGATTAATCATACCACACAATCCATATCCACTGGTCTGATCACAGGAAGCACAGAAAGTTATGGGTTGGAAGGAACCTCAAAAGATCATTGAGTCCAACGCCCCTGCCAGAGCAGGGCCACCTACAGCAGGTCACATAGGAACATGTTCAGGTGGGTTTTGAATGTCTCCAGAGAAGGAAAGTCCACGACCTCCCTGGGCAGCCTGTTCCTAGCAAGCTTGCTTACCCACCCCTGGAGGATTGTTACCTGTTGCTGCCTACCCAGAGCTTTACAGCTGTGTAGAATTTCATGCTACTACAACTGGCTCATTAAGACCAAACTCAGCCGCTTCCTGGTAGACAGAAGGAGACTCAGTTGAGCGGGTCTTGCCTCTTCCAGTGATGACTTGGGAATTCAGGCAAATATTCAGTATAGAAAAGCTTAGTTTTCCTAAAGCTTTGGTCGTGGAGGAGTCAGAGTCCCCACAAAACATTCCTTCTTCAGAGAGGCACTCAGCATTACTGTGCTTGGCGGCTGAGGCTTTCTGTAGCTAGAGAGCTCTAAAGGTTCAGTGAGTTCAAACACAGAGAACAGACTTTTCCTGCCTGGATCTACCTCAGACATGCTGTTGAATCACTTCCTCTACCTGGTCTTACTGCTCCATCTGTAAACTGATGGCAACATCAAGTGACCTCATTAAAAATGTATATGGTTAAACATATCCCTGTTTATGAGACTCTCATGCATTATTGATGGAATCTGTATCAACACAGAAAAGAGAAAGAAATTCACCACTAGGTAGCCCAGCCCTACAACTAATGGTTAATATGATTGCACCAATGTATAGTCTTTGTGTTTACACCAGAAGGTGACAGCTTTGTAACAGTCAGGATGAGAAATGGTCAAGGTTTAGCCAATTTCAGCAATGGATCTAGAGAGAAAAAGAGGAAACTACCTGTCTGGGCTTCTCCAAATAACTCTGGTCCTAAGTGATAAATACCATAATAAAAGTTGTTGGGGTGTTCTCTTCTCAAACACAAATTATGAACACCTTCTCATGAAGGAGACAGGCACAGGAGAGGTTCTGAGCAGGTGAGCAGAATTTATTTGTCACATGGGTCCATTCGGCCTCTGTACCATGAATCATCTGCAAGTCTGTGTGTCTTTAGGGTAGAAAGAAGGAACAACAAACAGGAGGAGGGTATTAAATAATGACTGCCATAGAGACTGGTCAGCTTTACCCAACTCCATGAAATTTAAACATGAGTGCTTAGAAAATTAAATCAAAGGAATAAAGGACAGTGCATAAGTTAGCTGGGTAATGCAATAGTGGGATATTGAAGCAAGTTGTTTAGTCAGGTTTCTAAAATCCACTGTCAGCAATATGGAGATGAGACACCTCTAAGTATTTTTCATCCCTTCTGATGACACCAAGAATGTGAGGGTGGCACAGCACTTTCAGAGGACCCACAGTCAGAGTTAAGACCAGATTAAGGCAGAGGAATGATGCCAGTGGTCGAAGGGAAGTGCCTGAGTAGGCTGCAGTCACAATGCATATTCCTTTGGCTGAGGAGCCACAGTGGTCAGGACTGACTATTGTTTTGATTATGTGGGGGATTCTTCACTAGATTTCCACATGACCATTCAGGAAGAGCTCTCTGCAGTTTTGTGAGAAGATCCTATTCCTTCCACCTCTGTTATTCAGGCCTCCAGTTTCCACTAGTGGTACAAAGTACCTTGGTATGAAGCCTGTGGCTCTAGGACAGTCCAGCTGGTTATGGTGTCCTGTAGTCAGTGCTCACAGGCATGGCTTACATTCAGCTCAGCCTCTGCAGTTTTCTGTGCTGGCTTACTGCTGAATCCTGAACCAAGCTTCATGATGTACCAACCTGTGACAAGATCTCCAAAAGCTGAGATGGAGTCTAAAGGTGTTACGCACTCCTGCAGCAACAAGAAGCTGTCACAAACCTTGTCCATCCCTTTGTGACCTTTCAAGTACATTTCTTCAGTCATATTTTGCCTGACCTAATTATTAAGCAGCAAGATACACAGTTTAAAGATGCTTTCTCAGCCCCACTCCTCAGCATTGCCAGGAACATCCCACACCTGTTGGTGCTCCACTTCAGCTGCCTGTCCCCAAGGAGAAGAGTGGTCACAAGGCAAGGCCTCTGGAAGGTGTCAGCCATGTTCAGGTAATCTGCCTTGTGCTTGGGGAATATTGTGAAGCTGTTTTTATGGTCAGGATCCTGGGTTTAGGGCTCGAAAAGCTGGATTCATCTCTTAGCTTTTCTGTGTGGCCTTGGTTATGTCATTTAGCCTCTTTATGCAGGGATCCTGCCTGCTCCAGCAGGGTGAAATAAGGATAAACTGGTAAATCCAGAGAACACGCCAAAATTCTCCTGTGAGACTCATATAGGATGCACATCACCCGTGAGAATTGTCCCATGAGATCATATAGGATGTTAGGCAAACAGCTCTCTCTTGCTGTCCCATGATTTGCACGTGGTCGAAAGCAACTGAGAAAAGTCTTGTGAAAAAAAAGTCCTTGTTTTCAAACAGTGGTTTTTTTATCTGATGTAAATATAAAGCGACTAACTGCCTTGTGATGACCTTCCCCTGCTGTGAGTGCGGGTGTTTGCAGCCTGCCAGCAGTCGCTCGGAGGTCCTAGGGTGTGGGAGGAGAAGAGGACCGATGGCCACGGGCACGGTGGGCACCCCTAGCCGAGCTCACGGGGACCCCCAGTTCTGGGAGCCCTTACCCCACCCACGCTCCCTCCCCTTCTACCTGCCTGCTTGTCTCTTCTCCCCAAGACCCCCCCACACCACCGACCTCTCAAATCCCCCTTCACCCGCATCCTGCTTTGTCACGGCGGGGAGCCCTCCCGCCCTGCCGCATCCCTCACGCCGCATCCCCTGCGGAGTGTTGGTTCCCTGCGGGTGTGGTGGTCCGGCCCGGCAGCATCCCGGCTCCCACCGGGCAGCCTCGCTTGTCCCCAGCCCCGGGGCCGCCAGGTGAGCGGGCACCGGAGGGGGGCTGCACATCACCATCCACCTGACCCCCTCCAGCCGGTTCCCTCAGACAGGACGTCAAGTTAATGAGCCCTCAGGCCTGTAATTAGCTGTCAATTACCTCAAATTAATCAACTCCTCGCCTAATTAAGCATAATCGGCAGGTGGGCAGAAAACGGGCCATTGTGCGGGAGCCATGAGAAAAGCATGGCTGGCAAACTTGGTTAGGATCAGCGGCGCATTCCCGGACGCCGCGCCACCGACACCCGGGCGCCCGCCCCGCCCCNTGGGTGACGGTGGGGACGCGGGGGTGTTCTTGCTTAGTGCTTGAGCCGCTGTGCACCATCTCGCCCTCCCCATTTTCTCTCCCTGCTTTGCCGCGCATGCAAAATTTTCTTCTCCCTCTGAAAAGGGAGTGTGAAACGCACCCGCGTTCACTGACGCGGGTGTGAGCACACCTGGTTAGCGGCGTGGAGATGCACGAAGACCCAACGCGGAGTTTCAGCGGGTATTACTTACTACCTATAACGATAAGTCATACTGCGTTCATTTTCCTGTGGAATTAACACAACCCGGAAAAAACTCACAACCCATCCTCCAGAGCTCTGTTTGGCGGAGGGGCGAGGCTCCTTGCCGGGCCCGGGAGGGGGAGGGAGGAGCAGGGCTCCTGCCAACTTTCAGATGTCACCGGAGCGCAGGACGCGAAGCGCAGCGCCGGGGCCGCATCCTGCACCGAGTCCCAGCAAGCGGCAGCCTTATTTAAACGCAGAAGGCTGAGGGAAATACAATTTCAGGGTAAAAGTAGTGTGCGCAGTATTACAGCGAAAGGTTTTGATTATGCCTAGAAAGTTTTGGGGTCTTTTTTTGTTTGTTTGTTGTTTTGTTTTTTTAAATGTAGCCAGATTATCACCCAGCGCGCTGGATTTGCACTGCATTAGTGCTCGTCAAGATTAGAGCAGAATCCCCAGATAACAAACAGGAACACAAGTCATCAATTTATGACATAATAGCAATAGTAATGCAACAATTGTAATACTCGATGGAAGAAGGAAGAAGTGGAGGTGAGTTGGATATCTCAGCACAGAAGCTGCCTGCAGTGGAGTGGCTTTGAATAAAAACACCTCTGTTGTGTCCAGAAGGACGATTTTATTCCTTACAGAGAAAAAGCACGTCTGGCCAAAGTTGATGAAAGAAAAAAGCGGCAACTGGAGGGACAAGTTAGGAGATGCAGCCTGCCCCTTTGTGTCCTGGACCTCTCAAGAGAAGGTGCACATCAAATGTGGCATTTCTGTTCTTGCAGCTATTTGGAGCTCAAGTCCCGAGAAGAGAGGCTGGAGGCAGCCCCTGCCCTGCAAAGGGTGTCACTGCGTGATGGGAGAGGGGCTGCAGTGCTGCCATGCTGGGAGGCCAGCCGGGTGCCAGGCCCGGGCACTAGAAACTCCCCCAGCTTCCTGGCTCAGGCGGGGGCACACCGCTGCTTCTCGCCCACTTTCTTTTTTTTTTTTTTTCCTGCCCTCTTCTCAGTCAAGTGCTTATTACCACAGCAGGAGGTTTGGGCAGGGACTCCTCCGGACACATAGTGCAGGAACCCATGAGACTGCTTTCCAGAGCTTCCCATGCACTTGCCATCTCAGAGTAACTTCTAGTCTCTCCTGGGGAGGACAGCTCTTTTTTTTTTTTTTTTTTTTTTT
>JAAWXA010000009.1:16275901-16301690 GCA_038090715.1 Florisuga fusca
ATCATCCTAGCCTTTTCAACCACAGAATTTTTTTTTTTTTTTTTTGTGGAATCAGGAACCACCACAGTATCCTCACTTACCTCAGTTTATGAGTGTTTTTCTTCTAGACCTCCCCTCTCTATCACGTCTTCCTTTGGCTGAAGCACTGGCCAGCCAGCTCTTTGGTGTCCATCAGCATGTTCCCAAGGACCAGCTTGGGAGGGATGCTCTGTACAACAGTGTCGCAGATGGTGACGTGAGCTGTGGGTGAGCAGTGCTCTTCTGCAACTCCCTGTTTATTTAAGGCATGTTGCAGACACGCATCGATTTCACCAGCTCATTCCTATTTAGAGCTGAAGCACTCAAATGACTCACATCAAGGTTGACTAAGCATTTCTATTATCAGCTCTCTTCTTAATTACACATAACTCTTCTCATCTGGGAGTGTGAGGTTCTCCAGACCTGATTTGCACCCAAGGAAGCAGAGGGTGTCTTGACTGTGCTGTGTTTGAGCAAAAAGGGCCCAGGTGTTTATGAGGATAAAGTACCCAGGCCACAGAGCCCTTATCCCATGATAAACCAAAACTCTATCTTTGTGGAAATAAAAAACAGTCCCAACAGAGAAGCAGGCAGTAGACACCTGTTATGGTTAGACTGATGGAGCAGCTTTCAATGATCCACTGAAAATCAATTGCAACAGGGCTCAGTTACAGGTCAAAAAACTGCACAGGGAGAGGCAGTGTTACTGGTGGTGGGGCACTGCCACTGCTGCTGCCACCCCCAGGAGACCTCCCTGCTGATGGGGCTGCAGGGTGGGTGGGTGTGCAGGGTGCTGTATGGCCCAGCACTGCCTCGCCGGGGTAGCCAAGGGCCTGGCTGGGACCATATGTGGACACCTCTTAGGGGGAGCACCCCTGGAGTCTGTCGGGGGGGGACACCTCCTGGAGAGGAGGAGGAAGGGTACAGGGGCAGTGCCAGAGTAGATCAGAGGAATCCAGCTGCTGTTCAGGCACAAGAGAAGGAAAAATATTATATTTATCCCTATCCCTGACATTGAACCAGTCTCTGTTATCTTGGAGGTAGTGGCCTCAGCTGGGGAAATGCTCTTCTGCCCCTTCCACTGTCATAACCAATAAAAAAGCTGGGTAAGCAATGAAGTTGTGCCATTTTCTAAGTCTGAGAAAGCAAAAGCTGTAATTATTTCATTAATTGTTTTGACCAATGTGTTAGAAGCAACAGTAGGGAATTCACAAAACCCACCTGCCATTCTCCCTGTACAAAATACAGGGTGTTTGATAGGATTATGAACATTACCTTCTTTACTTAGAGCAATGCTGCAACATTGGTGCTGGCAGTGGTGATGGTTTGGACTTCTTTGCTGCACTGCCCTGGCAAGTTGCAGAATTGGTTTGAGGGGAAGATACTGCTGCTATGAACAGTGAGTCCTGCAACAGCTGTGAGCTTCTCTGGGATTGACAGCTAGATGGAGTGAGGTAGATTACGAGGTCTTCCTGATCAACCCTCTGTGTAGCTATACCCCAAGATAAAAATAAATAAAGCACTTGGGTCAGAAAGTACTTAGAAAGTGCATCATGATTCTCTTGTGCCTGTTCATGACAATGCAATCTGCAATCACGTATCTGCAGTGCTGCAGTCTCTTCCTTCAGTGGGAAGGAGGTAACCACACCAAAGCCAACAGCCAGACACCCCAGGACAGAGGTTTGGGGCTAGCCTAAAGAGGGCTGACTGTCCTCAGCTCCTGCTGCCTTTGGGCCCCATAGTAAGGTGTTCAGCAGCCTGTCACATCAGGCACTTAAGAAAGATGTGGAAGGGGGTGCAAGTGCACTGTATTCCAGGGCAGCAGCCACTGGGTCCCAGGAGTAATATGTCGACATGGTGCCATGCCCGACCCAGGAGCCTTGATGGTGACCAAGACATGAAGCTGGGTGTGGAGACCCTCCAGCACAGCTCCATATTGCTGGGCTGAAGCCAGCTGCCAGCCAGCCAGCTCGGAAGGCAGAAGGGCAGAGCAAACCCACATCTGTCCCTGCTTGTCTGTGTAGACATACACTTAATAACCATTACTGCTTCCCAGTGCAAGTTTCTTGGCTTCATTATGTTTCTACTTGCCTGGCAGGGGATACATTGTGCACTCTGATAAATGAAGAGAGAGGGCTGCTTGCCTTGCAGGGTATTTATGTGACAGTATCTCTCTCAGCCCAGGAAATCCTTCCTGCTGTTCCTCAAGTTTGCCATCCTCATTCTGTGGTGCACCGAACCCAGGGAGCTGTCGGGCTGGTACACCATTGCTGTTCCTGCACTCACACCAGCAGCAGGTCAGCACAAAGCCACCTTCAAGCAGACTCTGGCTAGCCCTAGGCAGCTAAAAGCCCAGACCCTAAGAGGCAGAACAGCCCAGATGGTGGAGGTAGTTGGTGCTGTGCCACCTCAGAGGTGCTGAGGGCACCAGTGGTGTTTGCCTGGGTAGGGTTACCCAGATGAATCTCAGAGTTACTGAAAGACACATACTGTGCCAGTTTGTTCCTAATGTCACTCCAGTGACATGAGATATCCTTCACAAACAGGGTGGCTACAGGAGGCCCTTGCATGAGGAGCCCCCGGTGCATCACTGTCCATGCTCATGAATGCAGTCACTTTATGGTCTCTGTGCTTCCCAACATCTCCACCACAGGTGTTGGAGGCTGCAGCAGCTGGCAATGGACCAGGAAGCCACCTCTAAAAGGGGAACAGGGTATGGACAACCCCATGCAAGGGGCCACACATGCGAAGGCTGCTGCCAGTGCTGGGAGCACCGCTCGGCATCCCGAAGCTGTGGTGAGGAGTGAGCAGGGACCATATGGAAGAATCAGCCAAACAAGGCTGTTGAATCAAAAGCTGCAAATGAGTTCAAAAGACATCCAGACATTCTGAGGAAAGGGGAGTGAAAGCAAGCAAGAGAAAGGGACCAAAAAGCCAAGAGGGACCCAACGGGGCACACAGGGATGGTGGGCAGTGCTCCTTTTCCCCTCACCCTGCACCTTCTCCCAGTGCCCTAACTTTCAGATCCTTCAAAGGGAAGAGGGGACCAAGGTGTTGTGACCCCTTCTTTGTTTTTAATTACTTCTCATTTTAATCTTGATTTGCACGTCGATCTCTCAGAACTGGGCCAGGGACTCTATACAAAGCCCTTGTCAGCAACTCCCCCAATAATAAACAGGAAAAGGCTTAAGGGGCAAATCACTTGCATGTTAATGAGACTGTTTGCTGGAGTCAAGAGAGAAAACAGCAAACAAACAAATGGACTGAATTCCAGCGGCAGCTGTTTGGTCCTTAATCTCGGCTCGTCAGAGCTGCCCTTTGATGGGACACAATCTACACAAACGATTGTGCTAAATCTTCTAATCTACGTCCTCATTATTACATCCCTTCTTACGCATGTAAATCAGGGACAAACTCATTTTAATATGTAGATAGATTATGGAAGGGAAGGGGAGGGGATTGGAGGGGAAAGGAACTGCTGGTGGTGTCTGCGCTTCTGGGTTTGGAGGGGTGTTAATGAGAAGTGTGGGGAGGGGAGCTGTCTGCACAGACCCCCAGGGTACCAGGAGGAAGAAGAGGAGGACCTGTTGTCAGGGCAAAAAGGGGGATTTAAAGGAGCAAGGACACTGGCGCTGGGATGCTGGAGAAGTCATCAGGGTGGGCCCAGCACTGACTAGGTGGTGGGAAGGGGTTCTGAGGAAGACGTCACCCTGGCATGACCCCAAGCCCTCTGCCCATGCACTCAGCCCCTGGCTCTGTTGAGACAGGATGCTGTAGATGGGCTTGGGGTTGTACAGGAGGGCTTGATGGTGGCATAGCGACAGGACCACACTGTGGGGGCATCATAGGACCCCAGCACTGTTCCTGTGTGCCTTACAATGCAGAGCCTTCTTGCAGAACATCACGGTGCTTTCCCACCATTCCTGAACTATTACTCAGTGCACTGAGGATCAGAGCAACCAGCCTCACCCACGTTGGAGCAGCAGGCTAGCACCTGAGGCTGCCTTTAGACAAATGTTAGAGCTAAGGTTATGTTCTTTAGCGTTGTTCAAAATAGTTGCTTTTACAACAAACTCAGCGGTGGGAAAAAGATCTCTCCTGTGTTTCCTTGCCTCTGGTATTCCCTAATCCAATTGCCAACCTGCAATCTGCCCCATAGCCTTCTCCTTCTACTGGGAAAAGGTCAGAGAACAGCAAGGCCATGTAGCACCAGCCTCATTTATCTCAGCTGCCTTGTCTGTCTCCCCTCCAAGAGGGGCAGCCTCCTAGTAGAAAAGGAAAAAATATTTTTTAAATAGTTCACAAGTTCCCTGTTGACCTCACACCTGAAGCTAAGCAGTAGATTGGAGCACAAAAGGTGAATATAGAAGAGCAGAGGCATGCAAGAACAGAATCAAAAAGGCGAAGCATAAAAAAAGTTTGCAAGTAGCAGGATAATCAGAGGGATCAAGAAATCATTCTGTAAATTCATTAGTAGCAAGAGGAAGACTAAGCAAAATATTGGATCACTGCTCACCAGGGAGAGAAAATTATTGACAGAGGATAATATTAGAGAAACTAATAACAGTGATAAAGAGGTAAGATCTTGGCATAGAAGAAGTAAAGAATATGTTATTGAGTTAGATGCATTCAGATTTATTTGGTGTAATGAGCTTCATTGTAGGTAGTTAGAGATTTGGCTACAGCAGTTTCAGAGTCAGTAGTGGCTGTCTTACAGAACCTGTAGAGATGTAGTGGAGTAGAGGAAAACTGCAGGCATTGCTCTTTGAAAAGTAGAGAAAAGGGCAGTGGATAATTTTTGACCAATAAGCCTCATTTCCATTCCTGTTAAAATTCTGGCATGAATAATCAAATTATCTCTACAGATCAAAGGCAAAATGAGACAATCACTTGCATTCAGTGTGGATTTGTGAAGGATCAGTCCCATCCTGTCAATCTAATGTCCTGCCATTGTAAGGCAACAGGTCGCATAGATAGAAAAAGGCACAGAGGATGATGTGTATATTTACTTCAATAAGTTTGTTTAAGCTCTATTTCAAAAGACATCAGTATGAGGATAGTAAAATACACATTAGGATGTTAGATGGATACAAAACTAGTTAAAAAACTGTGCTCAGTGACCAGTCCTCAGTGGTTTACTATCAAAATAAAGAATGCATTGAGAATAGCTCCACAAAAATCTATTCTGGGTCTGGTTCTGCTCAGTGGTTTAATTAACAACATGAATGACAGAAGACAAAGTGGACACATCTCAAGACAACACCGACCTGGAAGGCACTCTAAGTGCACCACAAGACAGGCTTTGGCATTCAAAATCATCTTGGCAGATCAGGAAATTTGTTGAAAAAACATAGGTGAATGTCAGTAGGAAACTCCACAAAGAATGTTGGTGATGCAGAAAAGTTTATATGCTTAAACAGAAATTGGGAAGCATCTTGTTAGGCAGCAATTTTAAAAAAAACCCACTATGGTTTAGAATAGATTACAAGGCCTGTCAAAAATAGTATTCTGTTGCAAAAAAGCAAACATCATACTGTGAGGAATAAATAAGACTACAGCTGTCAAGACCTCTAGAAATTATCTTTCCTTCTGATCAACATTGCTGAGACTTCAGCTGGTGTTTTGAGCCCAGTTTTGGAGCTGCCTTTCAATGTGGACTCATTGGAGGGCAACAGGAATAAATACAGATCTGAGACCTCTCCTGCAAGGAAAAACTGAAAGTAGTGGTGTTGTGTAACTTGAAGATGGAAGACTGAGAGAAGAAAAGAGACAATGCCCACTCACAAATGTTGTAAAGGAAGAGGGATAAAACTGTCCTCTGTGCCCATGACAGGCAGGTAAGTCCACAAGAAACTGTAGCAAAAAAAGATCTGTGCTAGACAGTATGAGCAAAAATTAGAAGGGGGTTGAGAGAGAGACTGGACAGGAGACACTGGAAGGTGTTACTTAGGTACTTGTCCATCTGTATAAAATGAGACAGGTATACACAGTCACACCATGAGGCAGAGAGGATGAAGAGATGGTCTTTCCGGATCCTGTCTAGTCCTTGTTTTTTAGGTGTCTGTGTCCTCATTTCTGACAGCCACCATCAAACCTGCAGTATTTGAGGTGGAAGTACACAGAGCAGAGTGAGGCATGAGGTAGCACCAGTGGTTCCTTGAACACATCACTGCTCTCCTCACTCACACCCCAGTGACCTGAGAGATGACTGAACCCTTGAGATGAAGAAGGGGATGACTTCTGCCATCTTCTGGAACCTTGCTAAAATAAAGGGCCAAAGGTATGCTACCCAGATCATTGCCACTCCCATCTGTGACTGAGTGTTGCCGCGAGAGTTAAAACACTGGTGTGAGCATCTGCTTCCCTGTCACCACCTGATAATAAACCTGACTGCTAGTACTGCTCCTCTATGCTTGGAAATCTAAATCAAGCAGTGGCTTGAAGACTTACTATAAACTGTCTGTATATCTTAACAGAGTTATCTATTTCTGTAACACTTCCTTGGGGAAATCTTGGGAGGTTGGAAATGCATCAGGCTGGAATGAGTATCCACCTCAAATCATGGAGTTTCAAGTAAAGGCTGGAAATTTTTTCCTTGATCCTTTCTCTCTGTTCCCAGATACTTTTAGTTTCTATGTTCTTTCTCAACTTCTTTCCTTGGCCCCATGAATTCTCTAGCAGTAACTATAAACATCCAGTGTTATCAGTCCTAGAAGCAGACACTGTCTGAGAAACTTGCTGTTAATTTCAGCAAGTGCAGCTACTTACAAGAAACTTAGCTGAAAGCAAAAGTACAAACCAGAAAATCACTTTTATCCTGGCCCAAACCAGGACACAGTCCCACACACGCCTGTCTGCCTGAGGAGCATAAAACCTTTCATGTTTTCTTTTGGGATAAGAAAAGGACCATGATTCTCATGGTCCCTTGGTCAGATGGGCCTCAAACTTTAATTCACTAGATATGGGATTAAAGGTGGACACATACCCAGGCTCCATCTTTCTTCAGACTGCTGTGAGCAGCTCACTGTTGTGTCCCAGTGTTTATACTGATTCTCACATTGCATTGTCTGCCAAACCAGGATATTAGCTTTGGTCTCCAAAGCTCTCTCAAAGTCAATTATGTCTGAGTCTGCATTTTCATCACAGCCCACTTGCTCCTTTGGGAAAAAGCAGTTGACTAAGTCCATGATGAAGTGAGAGAAACTGGAGATGAAATGGAGATAAATGTGAAGGAGGTTTGGCTACTGAATAAGTTTGCTGAGGAAACACACTGCTCCAAACTAGATGCATTTATGACACACAGCAAATCTCCCTTTCTTAAGAAGCTTTACCACTGTAACAGAAAAGAGGGATTAATATTATAAAATAATATTAAAACAAACAAGAAAAAAATTCAATAGTTCCTTCTTAAAAGACCCTATTAGCAGCTGTCAAAAATAATGGTTACAAGGAAAAGGTTCTGAGGTTCTAAGACATTCAGCAGCCTCCAATATGCAGTATCGGGAAAGACACATAGAGTCTGCAGGAGACTGCAGGAAAACATGTCAAAGAAGTTGGTTGTGGGGATGAGGAGGGTTGGAACAGGATGTGGTACATGGTGTAGGAATTTCCTGCAATGCAGATGCCTTCACCAGGACCTGTCAGGGCCAAGTGTGCAGGGTGCAAGGTGTCAGCAGCACTACACATCTGTGTCTGGCACTGGTGGCCATTGCCAGTAAAAGGACAAGTATGTGAGGATGAAGACATTTAATCTATTATATGTCTCCCATGACAGAGCTCCCACAGATAGGATTGTGCTCTGGGGAAATGTGTACAGACTAATGTCATTCCCTCTCTCTGCTCACCTTTATCCTGTGTGTAGGCGATCTGCACTGAACTTAGTGACCACCACTCCTGTTTCTGGTGCTAGCCCAAAATCTTTAGTCTTCCTCATCAGATTTTGTACACTTCTGGTAGTCGAGGGATTACTACTGCCCTCCCCTCAGTAATCACTTAAGTAAGCCAGGCCTATGCATGGCTCACAGAGCAAATCCAGTAGTTTCCAGTCATTTTATTTCCTTGTCTTTACCCTCTGTTCACTTTGCCAGCATTTCCTTAAAAAACAAACATGCGAATGTGCACAGGAAATTTTCATATTAACTCAACCTCTCAGCAACATGGTGTTAGTGGGCTGCTCCACAATGTTGTGCTCCTGAACATGGAGCTGCCTCAATCCTTTCTAAAGCTTTATCATAGTGCACATCTATATTGTTATTGAACTAAATTATTATTTTCAGCCTCTCTCACTGTCTGTCTGTCTTGCATATTTTTTGGCTTTGGTATTTTCCTCCTGTGACACTTGGCTGAGTTGTCTCCCACCTAGATTCTCTTCACTGCAGCATTCTTGTTCCCTCGTCTCAATGGAGAGAAAGTCTTCCAATCCTGTGTCATCTGCAGACAGCATTAATACACAGCTTGGTCTGCTTTCTCCATCGTTTATGAAGACTTGAATGTGGGCAGATTGAAACTTTCCTTGCTGAAGAACTTCCATCCCAGCCTGACAATTACACACAGAGCCAATTATTTACAGTCATCTGTCTGCTTTCTCATTCTCATTGATAACTCCTATCTGAATATTCACAATAATTTTCCCAGTGGCAATTTAACATTTTGCTAATTAGGACCTCAAGAGCAGACCTGAAAAGAGGCTTCTTTAATCAACAAAATGAACCACAGAGCTGAACAAAGCCCAGTGTATTTCTAACACCAGGCAAGAAGTTTACTTGAATCAGTTTAATTTCATTTGGAATGTGTCCTTGGCAATTCAACCTGAATTTATTTTGACAAACAAAGCTTGTGAGTAGTTTTCCCTCACACTGAACACACTGAATGCAGCTGTAGTATTCCTTTCCCCCAGCAGTTCCATAAAGTTAAGACAATGCAGTATGCACAGCAAAATTCCTCCTGTTATGATAGAGTGATAGAAATTAGATATTTGCCATAGCAATTGAGTCTAGCATACTTTCCCCCTTTGGAAGATAAATTTATCTATAATGCTATTTTCTTCAGCACCGAGCTGTGGCATCCAAGTGCAGCAGGAAAATAATGCAACCACAGCCCAAACCCAAGAACTTCTTTTCAATCTTGGCTCTCTTTCTGAGGCAGAGGACTTGTGCATTTGTGCTGTTCTACTACTGCAAAAGCAGAATAATCCCTTGTTATCCTTACAGTGGGATCCATCTCACCCGACATCAGATGCCTACACTGGAGCTAGTCATGGGCTATTTTTGTAGTCAATATCAATCTTGTCAACAAAGTCAACACAGATGCAATTCCACCAATCCAATGTGGACAATTATTTCAAGACAAGAGGAACTGTGCCCTACGCTCTATTGACCAGAGCCCTCTGGTAAATGATGTGCTCGATGTAGACTCCCACCACTGCAGGAGTTCCTGCTGTGTCTGGTGAATCCTATTGCTGCACTGTGTTCTCTCTCTTGACATTACTTGACCCCAGATGTCCATTCACTCATTCTGATAGTTCCCATAAAGACAACAATAAACAGGAATTTTAGTTTTTTTCCTATTACTGCTGACATAATGTTTTAGTACAGATCATCGGTGGTGCTCTGCTAGTGCCTTTGATCAGGAATGCTTTCTTTGAAGGCTAAAGACATAAGTTTTTCCCAGTTCACAAATTCAGGGTTCAAGTCAGGCAATAAGGGATTAGACCACATCTATCAAAGAGCACAGAGGTATTTTTGAGGAGTAAGAAATAGTCTTTGTGGTTAAGATTGGGCCTGCACAAGGTACTAACTAGGCTTGGCAGCCAGCTGGTGCTTATCCATCCAACAGCACTGGTGGTGGGTGGTTGCCTGCTGAGAGATTTGAATTTTGCAAGACAGCAGCCCCTAGTCACAGGGAAATGATGGTCACTTGTGAAGCCTGGTGTGTCAGTGACTGAGCCAAGCCCACTCTGTCCCTCAACCCTGTCTTGCTGAGTGCTCACTCCCCAGGGGAGGCCACCATCATCCAGGTCTTTTCCCTGGGCTTCTCCTCTCTACCTGGGATAACTGAGATGGGGCAGCTCTTGCCCTGTTGCCCCCAGCCTCACAGACGGGTCAGTGCAGAGCTGGGGCATCACACTGCAAATCGGGGGGCAAAAAGATCTGAGTTAAAAACAACCCCTCTTCCTGGGAGGGAAAGGGTGTTTTCAAATGCTGATTTGGCCTGTTTCTCCAACCCTGAGAAAAATGGAGTTCCTATGTATATTGTACGTGTGTTAATCTGGCACACAATACCCAAATACCTTCTGCACCCCCCTTCATACCTGAGTCCTCCCAGGGAGCACGGGCAGCTTTTGGAGACTCCTCATTAGGTCACTGGCCTTGGGAGCTGAAATCTCCCCTCCCCCACCTCTGTACACAACTGTTCCTCATTTACATAAATTATCTCTATTCAATTATCTGTCCAGATGTCCAAATTGTGCCACCAGTGATCTGTGAATGAATTAAAAATGGAATATAATTTAATAATAACTGATTAGAAGGAGATTAGTTGTTATATAAAAAGGAAAAACCAAGAGATAGCTAGTTGCCCTTAATCCGAGCCAATCCACAGTAATTATAGAAATACAGTCTCGCTTGCTCGCCTTCCCCATTTCTCTTCTCCTCCCCCCCACCGCCCATTTTCTCTCTTTCTGCTTTTCCCTTTTCTCTCTGTCCTTTCTTTCCTCTCTTTCTCTTCTTTCTTTTTGCTTTTCTTGGTCTCCATCCCTTCTTTGCTTTCTCTCTACTTTCTCCTCCTGATTATTCGTACCAACATCAACAGAGTCAAAGCCCCCCAGCTGCTGATACACCCATGGAGCTGGGGATGCTCTGGCAGGTCTGACCAGCAAGAGCTCTTGGCTGCATTAATGTCCTGTCTTTCACGCCACGTTAACGATTTGTCTTTTTACTCTCACTTTTCTGTTAAACATTGCTGGAGTCACTGCTTTTCCCCTGGGTTCTTAAGCCAGACTCTTTTCAGGTTTCCCTCTCCTTGTCTTTTGGAATTGTGTAGAGCAATTTCTACACTGTAGTGGATGTAATAAAATCATAATCAGCACAGAGGCTCTGGCTCCTCCTTTTGCACCAGAAAGAATGAGAAGCAAGTCCCTGAGACCCCACAGTGTTTACCCCTGAAGCAGTGTGTCCAGACTTTTCCAGGAAACTTGCTGTGAATTTATTTTTTTCAGTGGTATTTTGTCCTCTCCCAAGCATACTGCCACAATCCCCCAGAGACAGACTGGAAGCAGAGTCCAGCACTTGTCTAGGCACTGGAGGCAGAAAGAAATGGAGGGAAAACCACAGCACCCTGCTACCTGAATGTTATCTTTTGGTCTCCTCCACTGTTCCTCACCTTGTTTAATGGAGCCCTCTCCTTCACAGTGATGACTTACCTATGTCAGACAGGACTGTTGGCATCCATCACTGAGATCTGCAATGGCACAAAGCTGAACAACTAGCAGTTATTACTATTTTATTTTTACTACTCTTGTAAATTAGAACAAGGGGGAAAAGATAATTTTCTGATGTTCACTGTGAAGCTGGAGTGGACTGTTCATTTTGGGTAATTTTGTAAATTGATTTTGAAACTATTGGTTAACAGCCTCTTTCAAGTTTATGCCCGGTTCACCATGGAGATTGTCAGGTGCGGGACAGCGATGATTAGAGATCTGGCATAGAGAAACACTCTTTTCCAAGAAAAATGGAGCTGAAAGCCCAAATGCATTCACTGTCATACATTCATCTGCATGTACTAAGGTGCCAGATATTCAATGTCTTCAATGTCTTGGTTTATTATAAGAAAGCTGTTTTCCATACCACCTTGTTTCTGAGGTAAAAAACCCCTCTGTTTCCCCCTCAGACATCAACCTTATTAACATTGCTCACAGAAAAAGGTCTGTCATTTCATCCTCTAACCACTAAGACATCTGCAGCCCAAACCCATTCCCACAAAGTTAGCCCATAAGTGGCTGTTCCATGTCTCAGAGGCAATAGCAGCCTTTGGAAAGTCAACTGGACCAGCTCCTGTGTTGCCTCAGCATCAGTGTAAACCCATGGGTACAAGATGTGCCTGTACTAACATGTATCTGGTATCATTGACATTGATGAGATCAGGCTCAGGCTTGGCACTTGCACAGAAATTCAAGTCTGGGACATACATAAGAGACCTTTAAAAAAGGTCTAAAGCCCAGAAAGAGTACTTAACATATGATTTAATAGGCTGCAGACCATTTTGTTGAGGTCACTGATGACACTGTAATGGTAGTTGGTTGTTATTTTATCCTTTAATGCACTTTTCATTTCTTTAAAATAGAAGAGTATTTCTAGACATACAGGAATTTAATATAAGAATTTAGTTAAAGCACAGTTGCACCAACAGCCAGCAAATGTTTCACCAAATAAGTTTTGAGAAAATAACATGAAAAAAACCCTCAGGCTTTTAAAAAGTAAAAGAAATAAATTGCTACAAAATGTGCAAGCTTTTGATTACCCTGTCATTTATACTCTTTCATTAGCACGAATGTAAATGTGCAGAATTACTGTGCCATTCCAGTAACATGCAGCCTATCAATTTTCTTCTTTCTCTTGTAGAAAACACACTCTGCCCTTCAAAAATATTTCTGAAGTTTTATTTTGGGGAGCTAGTCTGTGTAGGGACTGGAAGCATGGGGCCCATATTTATTCCCTGGTTAAGCTGGTAACTCCAGGGTGGACTATCATTTCCAAAGGAAGCTGATAATAGCTGTGTTAAGGTAATGTGTCTCTTTTATACATCACTGCAAGCAAAATACTTAATTAATTGCAATTTCTATGTTGTCAAATTTTACGATGTTGTTTTGCATCTCATTGTATTTGTTTTTTCACAAACATCCCACAGAATCAAGATATTACAAGAAAATTTCAGGTGTCATTACAGTACCTCCACCACCACCGCTGCAAGAGTTCTGACAACACCAACTGTAGCTATTCTAATGCTCAAAAAAGAAGCTGAATACATTATTTAAAGCCCTCCAAAACCTTCAACCTTATGTATTTATTTTTTATGGACTTAATTAAAAAACTTTGGACTCTTGGGCTTTTGCAGTGAGCATTTTTATATTTCGATAATTAAAATGTTAGTGCTTTGTAGCTAGAAGATGTGTTCAGCAGACTTTGAAGGATATTATTTACATATGATTTGGCTTTGATAGTCTTACCTTTTTGAGTGATATTTTACTAGAAAGTAGTTCTGTTGTCTTCTATGAGTATTATTCTATATGATAATATGAGGAGAGTTAGCAAATCTGCCCCTTAGGTTAATGCAAGACAAGCCATTGTTACTGAAGGTAAATTAATGCTTTATGTTTTGAAAAAAGTGTTTTGTTCTCATATATAAATCCATCTCTGAAGCCCACATGAAAGTGTTCTGCACCTTTCTATTTCTGCTGCAGACACTCAAAGTGAAAGGACTTACCAAAATATTTCTCTACCTTCATTTTCCCAGGTTTAGATTTATGTTAGAGGATGTGTGAACTGGAAGCATAATCAAACCCTTAACACACATTACTTTGTCTTTTTTTTTGGTTGTTTTTTTGGTCTTTTTTGTTTGTTTGTTTGGGTTTTTTTGTTGTTTTTGTTTTTGTTTTTTTGTTTCCATCAGAGGGTTAGTATCTGTTTTTGCAATGGTTATCAGAAAATGTTCCTCTAATGGAGGAACCTCAGGTTGAAGGTGAAGTTGTTGATGGCTTTTATGAAGGGTTTTGCGGGAAGGATGTTCATTTACAACAAATCTAAGAACATATGTAAATGCCCTGAGTGATGTTCAGCTTTGTGTTTCAGCGCAGGCTGTGTTAGGAGCCTGAAGATAAAGGGCAGAGTCATGGCACAAACAGAGGGACCAGGAGCACTACAGTCCACTCCTACCCTGATTTGTCAGAAGACAGGAGATTTCAGCGTGCTGAAGCCAGGTGACTTCTCCAGGCCACCCCACATGCAGGACCTTCTTCAGCTGATACTGCTGCACACCACTCGAGAGAGGCAGCTGTACTACCCAGCACCATCAGCTTCACCCAGCCGGTCATGGTTTAACCTGGCAGGCAGATAAATACCATTCAGCTGCTTGTTAGCTCTCCCCTCATCCCCCCAAGGACTTGGGGAGAGAATCCAAAAGGTAAAGGTAAAAAGACTGGTGGGTTGAGATAAAAACAATATTGTAATTGAAATAAAATAAAATACAAATGATAATGACAGTAGAATAGATAAACAAGTGATGCAAAGTAGCAACTGCTCACTAATACCCAGCCTGTCCCTGGCTAGTGATTCCAGAGGAGAAGAATCCCAAAACTGCACTCCCAGAATGGAGAGTGAACATCCTGGCCAACTCTCATCTGTATACTGAGCATAATATTGCATGCCATGGAATATCCCATTGTCCAGTTTAGATCCATCACTCTGGCCATGCTCCTTTCCAGCTTCTTGTGCACCTGCACACCAGCAAAGCATGGGAAGTTGAAAAGTCCTTGATTCTTTAGTAATAACTAAAAACATCAGTATATAATCAACATTCTTCTCATACCAAATCCCACACCACATCCAAAACATAGCACTTTTTTCAGCTACTAAGAAGAAAATTAGCTCTATTCCAGCCAAACCCAGGGCACAGGTCTGAGGAAACAAGAGCTCCTTGGGCTCATTTTCCCACCTCAGTCCTTTGGGTCATTGGTGGGGGAAGCAGAGGGCTGATGGCACTCCAGTGGTGCAAATTGAAGTAGTGTGAGTGACACTATTGTCCAGTGCCTGGACAGTCAGAGAACAGCCTTCCTCCCTGCCATAGGAGCAAGGGTAACATGGGATCATGGTGAACTTCCACACAGACCTGGTTTGGGAATATCACCTGTTTACACCTTCCTGGGCTTGCCGAGGTGAGGGATCTTTTGTCTCCATCCCTCCACCCTATTTCTCCATAACTGGGCTCTTTGTTGGCTCCTTGGCTTCAAAGAGACATTCTGTGCCCCTATCTGCTCTGTACATTGTGAATTCACTAGGGGAGGGACTGAGGACTGTTGTTGCTGAGGACTTGGCCACTGCACTGCAGATGTTTGGGGTCCTTGCTTTGGATTAGCTCCTCTCTGGTGCTGTGGATTGAAGCCTGATTAGCAGCTAGAGAATGCTGGGAGGAGGGGTCTGTGCCACATCATTTTCCCATCCTGTCTCATCTGCAAGAACACCAGCCTGGATCTCTGAGACCTTGGTGCAATGCAAAGCACAGCGATGGGGGCAACCAGGACCTTCACATCTGGAGTGCACTCCAGATCCAAAAAGCCACTGTCAGTGTAGACAGACTGCTTAGCCAGGTGTGACCTGTGCCAAGGCTATAAGCTTTGTCTGTGCTGGGGCACATATTTTAGAATGTCTAAGTGGAAAGACCATTCCCCAGATTAACAGTTTTAATGCTTGAGAACATTAGAGGTGGTTGTAAATCAGGTTTTCTCATACTGTGGGAAATCATAACATTTTAAGGTATTTTTTCCCATGGAGAACTAATGCTGCCATTTTAAAATACTGCTTTGTAACTTTATTCTTTTCTTTTTTTTTTTTCTTTTTCCTGGTAGTCTTACAGCAACAGCTGACAAGAACTGCCTGCAATATACACACCTATTGCTGGCAACACACCATGGCTGACCATGGAGATAGTGATTCCTATTTTCTGTTTTAAAATTATTAAGGTCATCAGAAACTTCATGGCACATGAAATATTTCACACTTTTGGCAGCACAAAGGTTCTCCTCTGTGTTATAATGAAGGAATTTTCCATCAATTTAGTAGTCACTCAGTACTATGTAGCAAATATACTTAACAGTTTGAAAATTAAAATGAAAATAGATTTCCACAATTTTTCATGATATAATGTGATAATAGTACAATAATATAAAATGAAAATGTATAAATTAACATCATAAAATAAATTTCAGATCCATTTTCTAAAACAAACCATGTTGAAATATATTGCTGTAGGAATTTCTGTAAGGAACTGTCTATTTTTCTGTCAAAACTGCAAACATTTCCATCAAACCAGCTTTTTTTTTCCAACACAAAACTCTTTAAAAAATTTCTTGCCTGCTCTAATAACTACCATCACTGTTAAAAATCTAGGCCTTATATTAATACTCATATTTAATTAAATTAATTTAATTATGAGTTAGTTAGCTTGACCTTCCAGTGCTGAATGCTGTTATACCTTTGTCTAACAACCTAAAGAACCTTTCTCACTCCAGCAGCATCTCTCTTAACTACTTACAGGAGGTGACCAAGCCACCTCCTAATTTTCTCCCTAAGAAGCTGAATAGATTGAGCTTCTTAATTCTCACTGTACGGCAGGTTTTCCAGCTCATAGGTTGCTCATCAGGTTCTTGTGTGAATATTTCCCTGTTCTTCAGTGTTAGTTTTGGACATACAGACACCAGAATTGGACACTATGAATTGCTTATGGTTGCAGGATGCCAAGACCATCCTCGTTCTACTAGGTAATATTTCCTTACAATACATAAAAAAATTATGTAGCTCTGATAGACCAGACTACACCAAAAGTCCATGTTTAGTTTTCATTATCTGTCACACCTTCTCCATCCTCCTCAGAGCCACTGCTTCCCATGTCAGCATCCTGTGACCTTCATTTTCTGTTCTGAGATACATGATCTTGCTTTTGGCTATATTAAAATCACATATTGTTCAAATGAGCAAAGCCTGCCAAGCGATCCAGATTGCTCAGTATAACTGACCTGCTCCCATCGTAATTTATCACTCCACCAATTTTTATGTCAAGTAGAAATCATTACCAAAATCGATTTCATATTTTCTTCCAAGTTGCTACAAAGATCCTACACAGTATGGACCGGAAACCCATCTCCAGGCAACTCATCTTCAAAACTTCCCCATCAGCGGACACTTCCCCGCTCAGTTTTTCAGAACCACTAATTAGTCGGCTTTTAATTCATTTAATGTGTGTAATTCCGATTTCACCTCAAGCTAATTTTTTACCAAGAAGGTCACAGGGGTGACAAAGCAAAGTGCAAAGCTGACACCTAAATGCATCGGGACAACCACAGCTTGACTGCTGCCTATGGAGGGGGGAAAAAAAAAAAAAAAAAAAAAGCTCTCCAAATTATTTCCCCCTTTGGGCACTTATCCCCGGGAATTATTTGGATTGTAGGTTTGGGTACCTTCACCTCCCCCGTGCGAGGTGGCACCTCAGCAGCCTGGAGCACGTCCGGCTCCAGAGGGATGGCCGGGGACTGGTCCCCGCTGGAAGGCACTGGCCCCGGGACGCGTCCGAAACTGCGGGCCCGGCTCTGCGGGGGCCCAGGACGGCGGAACCGGGGGTCTCCGTACTTGGGATCCCTCCTGGGCCGTCGCCGGGGCTGCCGTCGGTAATTAGCGGTATTAGCGGAAGGAAAGTCGCCTGCTCTGATCTCCCGTCCCGAGGCATCAAGGTCTCCGGGTGCCTCCATCCCTTCCCATCCCTTTCCTTTCCTCACTGCTCTATTGCACGCCGGGGCGGCTGCCCCCATCGCCCCCTTCTCCCCTTCCTTCTGCCCTCCCCGCCAGGCGGGGGAGGCTCCCGCTTCTATTTACCAGCAAATGATTAATTGTTGCTCGGCGCTGGCTGCTAATGCTGCTAATCCGGGCGGCTGCGTGTTCGGCCGCTCGCCCGGTGCCAGGCCCCGCGGGCGGAGGGGGCACAGAGCCGGGCCGGGGGCTGGGAGCCGGGCTGCGCCCCCGGCTGTAATTACTCCCCAGACAAATCTCTGCAAACAGAAGAGCGCGGAAATCTCTGCCCATATTGCAAGGGGCTGCGGCCCCCACCAGCGGGATAATTTTGAGACTCAAATCCCAGCAAAGACCTGCTACAAATTGCTGCAAATTAAGCTGATTTTGCCCCGAATGAGGGATTTTCTGCTGCAGATCAACCCTTCCCGGAGCTGATGAGGTGGGGATTAGAGAAGGGACTGAAATCAAAGGGACAGGATGGTGCGGGAGGGGGAAGCCCGAGAGGGGAGTCCAGCAGTGAAAGTCCTGGAGCATTAACACTTATTGATTTCTACTTTGCTGACATTTTATTCTATTACCAAGTTTCCGATTAGCCTAAACTAGGATCCATGACAGCCAAAGCAGGGTGCACAGCCTCGAGGGCTGAAGGGTGTCCACTCTTTGGGTTTGCACCCGCCCAGCCCTACAAGCATCTGCACTGAGCAAATGCCATCTTCCAGGGGCTGCCTGGCTCCTGGCACTGGAAGGGCTATGAGGCTACCTGGGCTTGCAGCCCTGAGAGGGTTGTGAGCTCCTCTTGCTCACCAGAGATGCTGACGATTTTAAGGGGAAGAGGGGAGCTCTTTCCAAATTCTCTTCTGAACCCCTAAATCTCTAACATTATATGTGGTGGGAGTAGCCAGTTCACCCCTATTTCAACATCTTTCCATCCCTTCTTCTCTCCCTCTGGTTCCTCATTTCCAGATGTTTGAACAGCAATGTTGCAGGTATTTTAAATTGCACCATTAAAGATTTTATGTTGTGGATGTTAAAATTAAAAAGATATATGTGCAAATAGTCACTACGAATTTAATCAACTTGATTTAATACTAATAGGAAACAGCAAATGGAATTTATGACTCAAAAAGAAGTGAATTTTTAAAAATAAATACAAGTACTTTGTGCAAAACAGAAAAAAATCCCAATCTGAAGAGTTTATTAGAGTCTAATCCCCCAACAACAACTGAAACCAGGGCTGCCCACCCAATAATCCTGGCTGCCATTAAAATATTAAAGATAAATCTAATCGTCTCTTTATCCAAAATAAGCGACTTTTATGTGGAGAGAAAATGTCTAACCCTTTGGGAAGAGAATTACTCCTAATGCATCAAATGGAATTCAGTCAGGATGGCAAAACTAGGTTTAAAAGCAAATGAGATGGTAATAGAGATAAAGGCCAGTATAACAAATTAAAAACACTCATTTACACGAATTAAAATCCCTCCTAAAAGGGTTCTGAGTAAGGAGGCCACTGGATGGTCTTGGTCCTTCTTGGTATGCAAGGGCTCACACAGCCTCTCTGGAGACAGGGCAAGGCAGGAAATGGTGCTGTGTAGATGTGGGGAAGAAGTTTTCCTAATGTCCCCACCTTCCCAAGGTGGTTTTTACCCACCACCTGCCACATCCTCAAACCCATGAGCATCTGAGGTTGGACCAGGCCACGTCTTCTGAATAATTGCATCTGGTCCCAGCATCCCAGACCCAGCTGATGCCATGTGCCCTGTATGCCTCTATCCCATCCACAGTCTTCAATTGGGATGTTGGATTGCCAGCATCTCCAGGACTCCAGGACTTGTAACATGTCATGTCACCTCCCAATGTCACCCTGAGCTCAGGCGTAGCACCTGAGCAGTATCTGTCTATGGGAATAGTCTCTTGAGGAGAAGGCACTCTTGCTACAGACTAAGCCATCTACCATAATTGTCCAGTCTATCTACTACCCTCACTACATATAAGTGGACAATTTTGGAATCTTGCCACTACTACATTTTTAAAATGTATTTGAAGACTTTATGGTATCTCACTTCAGTCGACTTCTCTCTAGACCAGTCTAGACCTCAGATCTATGCTTTCTGGACATCTCATTATTTATCTTGAGTCTCTCACCAATTCACCCGGATGCTCAGTACCCAGAGAAGATAAAATAGGGTGCAACCCAGACCATGGACTGGCTAGAAAGTTGCTTTAGACACTTGCCTCTATCTCGTAAACTGCTCCCAGTATGGACACACACATATGTGCAGAAGCTGTGTCTAGTAATATTTGCTTATCTATTGATTTTCCCTAAAGACTCTAGGCCTTGGAACAAAACAACATCTCCTTGGATTCCCCCACAAAACTATACACATGCTTTTCTTCAAACAAGGCAGATTATTTAATCACCTGGTGTTGAGAAAGACATCAAATTGATTCCAAAATTTCCTCTTTCTCACAAACCAAAAAAAGGCAACACTTATATGGTTAAAGGACAATGCATCAGAGAAAATCCTTTGGCACAGTATATAATTTACCTCTGGTATTTATTTGCCAAAACATTATTTAGAACTGAGCAGGACATCTTTACCCAAAAATTAGTATTATGATTAAATAGCTAACAAAGGGGCCAGCAGTCACAGTGAATCAAACAAATTTTTCAGTACATTCATGGCAGCTCTGTTTAGGATGGCCAGGTCAAACACTGTTATGTTCCTATGCCACATTTTAGTTGGCTTTAATATCACCTCTGCAGAGCAGGTTTTAGTCCACTTTCTTGTACCCTGGTATAGGCCATGTCTGGTTGCTTTGTTCCTTTCTAATGAATTACGCCAGAAGCACTTGAAACTGGATGAACAAAAATAAGCTTGGTTACTCCAGAGTAGTTAAAGGCATGTCTACACTATGGGTCTATTATGGTATAAAAATCACATTTAGTAAGCTTCTTTCAAAAGAAGAGCATTTATTAATTACATATTATTCTCTTCTATTTTAGGGGATGGGAAAGAGGGGCAAGGAACCTCTCTCTGGTGTGTTTCCCCATCCAGCACTGACCACTATCAGAGAGGAGGTGGGATCAGATGTGGTGGGGCACTGACAGGCCAAAATGATCAAAATCTTCCTCTCTGATTTACAGATAACTGGGAGTAGCTGTTATATTCAGCTAACAGAAAGCCCTGGTGTCCAGCCCTTACCCCTCAACAGCCCCATGCAGAAAAGATATTGTCTCTCCCTTTGTCCTGAGCAGGGCAGAACCACCAAATGCCTCAAGCTGAAAAACACCAGAGGGAACATGTCATGAGTCACTCTGTCCTTGTTGCAGCCTCTGGTGAGGTGGGGTTGAGTTCCAGCAGCTGGATGCTCCATGTGGCCAGAGTAGCGATGCTCAAAATAGCAGGAGTGGAGACAGTCAACCACAGGAGACAACCAACAGGACAAATTCAGACCCACCTGTGTCTAGAAAGAAGAAGGGGCATAATGAAAAAAGGCCAGAAGAAGTACTAAGCAAAGTGAAGTCACAGACTTGTTAAATGCTAGTGACCAAGATCTTACTGGCTTCAGTAGGAAAAGGATTTTATCCAGGTGTTAAGAAGTGCAGCTGGAAACTACCAAGATAATTCAGAGCAGGTAGAAAGGGTGAAGTCTGTTCAGGGCTGCAGTAACTCAGCCAGCAGCTGCCAGCTGAGAGCATTTAGCAGTGGGCATGACAGGTGCCATAATCTCCTTGTTATCATGTACTTTGTAGCTCAAGTGATTATTTAGTAATCAATATCCTGGCATGTAAAGAAAAGGATATGTTCAACAGGGCACTGGAAGACAACAGAAGCTTCTTACACCTGAAGGCTTTTTTTGTTTGTTTGTTGTTTTTCTTTTTGGTGGAACATATCTAAAAGACAGTGCAAGTTCCATGGACTCCAAGATTTTAGGACCTGAAGGAAGCATTACACCCTTCTAGCCTGAACTTCAAAATAAGCTACAAACCCTCACCAAATAATTTCTACACCAGGCCAATAATTCTGGGTGAGTTATAGATCGCCTCTTAAAAAGATTTTCAGCCTTGATTTTCAGACTTTATGTGACAGAAAGAAACTACAGCATCTGTGGGTAGGTAGCTCTTGTCACTCTTTGTGTCTCAGTAGTTTTTATTCATACAGCAAGTGTTTGTTCTTGTTCTATATCCATCCACAGTACAACATATGGTGGAAAGATAATATAAGAATGTCTGGTGCCTATGACTTCAGTACACCACCAGTCCTTCCCAGAGTTAAAGAATAAAGCTAAATAAAAATGTACTGGGAGAGACTTCAAAGTGTTTTCTTCCATTTAGCATTTGAAAGGAGATAGGCAAGAGCTGCATGGACATAGGCAGGAGCTGAGTGGCCACTTCCACTGGAAGAACATGCAGAGGAGATCAAAATATGTGAGGCCAAGCTGGAATGACCCAAAAGGCATTGTGAGTTGCCCCAGCTCCCAAAAGCACAGGGGGGATAAGGTCTGTGACCTATCTATCCACATGAATCCACTGAAGTTTTTCTAGACAAAAGTCAAGACAGCTTTGAACGGGATGCTGAAAGAAATGACACTCAACACACGTATGTGCTAGAAAGGGAAGAGAAGAGGCATTCTTTGCAGACTGGGGGAATTATGACAAATATTGCTTTTACTGGTATTCAGGGTGGCCATGGACACAGAAGAAGGCTGGGAGACAGTCAAGACTGGATTAAGAACTAAGTCAGCCCAATATATGTGCCCTGGATGAAGGACAGATTTGCAAAGGGAAATGGGAGAATTGGAAAAGTTCAGCATCAAGGATAATGCAGCAGAATGATGGAAAAAGGGAAATGTTAGAGGATCTGAGGTTGCTGAGGTTCCTCTTCCCAGGAGAGCAGCTGAGCCTTTTAGCTCAGGAAGCTCAAATAAAGCCAGAATTTCTTCTGGTCAAGACAGGTTGAAAGTGTTGCCTGAGATTAGTCACAGAGGTATTGAAATGTAATAAGTATTGAAACATAGGTTCAGTTTCCTAATCTCTAGTCAGAGAAGGCATTCTGAAAAGCAGACAGACAAGCACTGAGTTTTGCATCTCGGTGACCAGAAACTCACGAAGAACTTGGTGGGAGGGAACAGCTGTCCTGACAGCTTTGAAGGCATGGTCAGGAGAAGTTAAGGCCCCCCAGCACCCCCCAGGAGAAACAAAGGTGAGGATATGCAGGGTACTACTGGGTGACATTCCACTGCAAAGCCTGCAAGACACCCCAGTGGACAGATGATTAAGTGTTTGGAGCAAAGCAATGAAACCACCAAGGAACTTCAGTATATACCAGCAAGACCCTATGACTATACCTCTAGAGCCTGGCTGTGTTCAGAGCATTAATTCTGTATGAACTATGGTGCTTGTTTCAAATACTTTGCTTGCCCCAAATCCTTTCCTTGCTCCAAATCCTCCTTTGTAGTCAAGGAAGCACGAAATAATAGAGGTGATACATGCTGTAAAGTGGACCTCAGGCTGATAAACTCTGATGGGCTTGTCAAGTTGGGCTCGGTAGCAGTACTGCTTGAGCTGAAACCTTGTCATACCCAAATAATCCACACCCATGTCCACAGGTAGGGATGTAGAGCTAGGTAGAAAGGAAACAGGGAAAGGAGAGTGATGCACAGTGATAAGAACATGGGGTCAAGTTAGGAAGTAGCTTCTCTACACCTCGTGTGAGCCTTGGGCAGTTATCATGGTTTAATGCTACCTGGAAACTAAGGGTCACACAGCCACTCACTCACTCCGCTCTGTTAGGGTGAGCGAATCAGAAGAGTAAAAGTGGAAAAAACTCATGGGTTGATATAAAAAACATTTAATAAGTAAAGCAAAAGCCACACGGACAGGCAAAGCAAAACAAGGAATTAAGTTACTACTTCCCATTGGCAGACAGGTTTTCCATCAGCTCCAGGAGAGCAAGGCTCCATTGCAAATAACAGTCACTTGGGAAGATAATCTCCTTCACTCCTAATGCTACTGCTGTGTTGTCTCCCCCCCCCCTTCCTTCTTCTACCCCCAGCTTTATATGCTGAGCTTTGCATTGTATGGCTTATGATATCCTTCTGGTAAGCTGGGGTCAGATGTCCCAGCTGTATCCCCTCTCAACTTCTTGTGCACCTCCAGCCTACTGACTGGTGTGTGGTGTGAGAAGCAGAAAAGGCCTTGGCTCTGTGATCACTGCTCAGCAGTAACAAAAACATCTCTGTATTATCAACACTTTTCAGCACAAATCCAAAACATTGTCCCATACTAGTTGCTAGGAAGAAAATTAACTCTATCCCAGCCAAAACTAGCACACTGAGCCAGGGCTTGTGTAACTCCAGGCTGAATTCTGGGTAAGGAACTCATGTACCTTAACTGGACAGCCCCAGCCAGGTGGAACAGCAATGAAACCATGCATTGGCTAATGCAGACAAGACACAGCCAAGGTCTGAGGTGGTAGCTTATGCTTATGGCATCCCTGACAAGGCCCATAGCACAGGCTCCCCACTAGGAGCAAAGCTGTCTACTCAAGGTCAGCTCACTGCTAGGGACTGTTGTCAGGAAAGATCTGGACTGAGCCACAGTGGGGGTTCCACCCTCCTTTGCTCAGCAGCTGGTTTAAGTTGAGGCTCTCATTCCTGGCTCCTGCTTGAGTTGCATTGCAGCCATGCCTCTCCCTGGCCATGTAGTGCTCTCTTTGGAATCCATACCCAAGGATGTGACCTCTCAGAAAGAACTGTGACCTGCTGCAACACCATCGACTTGTCTGGTGATATGGCCCGGTGGGATGAACCTGGCTACTGACCACAAACTGCTCTGCTTGCCTTGCTCAGGTATGGTGGGAGAGGGCCCTGGCTGGGGGGATCCTGCCCTGATGGCTGCGTTGTCACACTTGGTTTCCAGATCACTGTCTCTCAGGGAGCAGCTGGCCCCCACAGTGCCCTGGCTGTCTTCATTCACCTCTTGTGAACCATTTCCATCACTGGAGAGACACGAGTTGCATTACAAGCATGGCTGGGAATATCTGAAACACCAACTTGGTAGATGACTCCCTTGCAGCTCTGACAAGGCCTCAGCAATACTGCCATCATGGTGGAGGGCATGCTCAGGGATGTTTGGCTTGCTCAGGGAAGGCATGATATTCAGCATCTGCAGATGCCTCAGTCATTCAGCAGGACAAGTCCCTAAAGCAGTATTCCCAAAGTAGGCAAAACATGGACTGTGGGCAGTCCAAATCTCCCGTGACTGTCCTGGACAGACCCCAACAATTTCAGAGACAGCTCCCAGTTCTCACTGTGCTGTCACACACTGGGCACTGCAGAACCTCCTCCAGTGACCAGGATAGCCTCCCCTTCACAGGAAAGCAGAAGCTGTTTGGTCTGTTGGACCACCCCATAGGCCTGCAAATCTGAAGAGGAACGGGAAACTGTTTCCTGTTGAAGCTGAGGTGTAAGATGGGCTTTTTGTGCTTTTTTTGGCTGAAGTCCTAGCCCTAGCTTGGTGTTCCACTGATTAACTAGCTCCCATGAGAAGGCTTTAGGAGCTAAACTGTTGATTATTTGCCACCACTAATGGTACACACTGTGGTGGAGCTGTTGCCTCGGGTGGAGTGAAACAGGATGTTTCTCTAAGAAACTAAGACTTTTTCCTGGTTTAATGCTTTTTAGTTGGGGTAGGGCTGGCAGGGATGAGGTTTGTGGTATCTTGCCTACTTGTGGTGAGAGGTGCTCTTAGTTTCTGAAGAGTCATGTGGCTCAGAAACCATACTTATGGGCAGGGATGACTACAGAGTCCAAGTAACTACTTCACCACCTCTTAGGGTGCGTTGTTTCTCGACATACAATGCTTGCAGCTCTACACTTTCAAGGAACAGTGCTTGGCTTTAATCCTTAGGTTTCCTCCATGCCCCCTTATTTCTCTGCTGACCATGTATTTACCCCATAAGACGCGATGAGCAAAAAAGCCGGGAGCTCCGGCGTTTTCCTACACGGGTGCTTTGCACATTTCCCCTCGGGAGCCAGTGCCCTGTCAGGCTGGAGCCGTGTTTGTGAAATCACATCTGCCCCCGTCCCTCCTCAACCCACCTCCCTCAGCACAGCTGGAGGCGAAGCGAGGCTGGGGCCTGCCCCGCCGGGGCGGCCCCTCTCGGTTCGGGGGCGGGTAGCGGCCCAAGCCCTGCGGCCGGTACCGGCCCCCG
>JAAWXA010000009.1:16301706-16331934 GCA_038090715.1 Florisuga fusca
GGGACCCCGCCAGCGCCGCTGCCCGCCCCCCGCACCCGCCGCCCCGGCGGAAGGACCTGTGCCCGGCATCGGGAAGGCGATTTGTTTTTGATCCCGAGGAGGTGAAAGGCAGGCGGGCGGGCGGGAGCATATTCTACCCCTGTCCGGGACTGCGGCCGCGGTGTGATGGTGTGGCCGGAATCGCCCAGCCCCAGGATACGGGGAGCACTGGCGGAGCGGTCCTCCCGCGACCCCGGCAGCCCCATCTCGTTGCCGGAGAATTAGGGGCCGCTCCGCATCCCTTTCCTAGACGGCAGGAGCAGCCCACAACCCTGCCCGCAGGCCTCTCTCCCAGGCCACCTCCGGTCCCTCCGGAGCGGCAGGCAGCAGTGCTCGACCCCAAGGCGAATCCCCGTCTCATCCCGGGTGCGGCTGGAGCCGTCCGTCGCGGTGCCCGGCCCAGGTCGTACCTGCCGCCCCCGCCTTCAGGTCGACCTCCCCAAGCAGCGACGCGCTGGGGCCGGGACCGGGCTGGTGTCGAGGCGTGAGCGGGCGGGAGCAGGGCCGGAGCGTGGGGCCAGCCCCGGCTCCCGAGGGGAACAGCGGTGCGCATCGAAACGGGGGTCCAGGTTCCGTCCCCCGCCTTCTCCTTCGGAGGAAAGGCGGCACCGTCCTGTCCCTAGCACCCCGGCCTGGGCTCCCCTGGGGAGCGGAGTGCCGAGGGCAGACATCATCTCTTCACGGGATTTTAAATTTTTTAATTTTTATTTTCTGGTATTCCATAAGCCTCGGTTTTTCCCTTCTCTTCTCCGGTGTTTCTGCGGGGAAGTCCGGGATCCCCGGGCGGGGACAGGTGTCCATGGGTGCCGGGCCGCGGGGACGGGGCTGCAGCTCCCCCGTTTTCCTACGGTTTTGTTGTGCTTGCTGGGCTCTGCATTTTAGCAGCGCGACAACAGCCGACCCAGCAAACGACTCCGGGGAAGAGAAGGGGGAGCGGGAGCCCGGTCCCGGCCCGGAGCTTTCTCTGGAGGGGGTGAATCTCCCCGAGCCGTTCGGACAGGGAGCGGGGCTGAAGCCGGGTCGGGAGAAGCAGCGCTGGGGCCTCGCCGGGCTGGAGGGAGCGGCCGGCGGCGGGCCCCGTCCGCGCAACAACGCAACGAAACCTTCGTCCGGAGCCGGCGGAGGGAGCCGGAGCCGCCGGACCCGGCCCTGCCCGTGGGTTCCCGGTGGCAAGGGAGCCCCAGCCCACGGCCGCTGCCTGTTTCTCCGCAGACTCTGAGGATGTCTCCTCCAGCGACCGGAAAATGTCCAAATCCTCCCTAAACCAGAGCAAGAAACGAAAGAAGAGGCGGCACAGGTAAGAGAGCGGATACCACCCTACCGGATCCCGCTGCCTTCCCTCTAGGGCACCCGGCACCGGCGGGCCCGACCCGCGCCCGTCCGGAACGAAATAACGCCCCGGTATCGGCCGCTGGAGAGTCCAGATGCTCCTTCGGCCTCTCCACCGGGCCTTTTCCTTTTTTTCTTTCTCCCCGTCCGAAATAAATCGGATTTGGGGAGGTGACTTTAGGGAGTGTGGGCATCGTTTTTTTAAAAATGTTTATGGCTGAGGATCCGAGCATCCCGAGCCGCAAACCCCAGCAGCCCGTGAGCATCTGGGTGAGATACGGATCACTGGTGTTCAGAAGAAAAAAAGAAACATCATCCTGTCCAAAATCGAAGCAGTTTAAATAATAAAAACTGTTCCTCGTGCAGCATGTAGCAATATTAATATTGGCTATCAGCAAGGGACAATTTCCATCAATTATTTAAATATTTTATTGCTTACAAATAAATGTTTTGCCGATAGATTAAATAGTTGAGAATCAGACACAGCCCGTAGAGAAGCTGACCAAGGCTGGACAATTTCTTAACAAAAAAGAAGATCCACTTTGGGAGATGTGAGGCGGGATTTGGTTCCCCCTCTGGAACAGTCAGGGTGATAGACTTTGTCTGACTTCTCCCACAGTCAAAATGGAGTTGATTTGTCCGTGCCTTACAAACAGAAACGAAAAATCCCTTGCTGAGTTCTGGCATTTCTGTGGCCGGAGAGTCAGGACAAAGGAAGACCAGACACCATCCACCAGGGGTGATTTAGGAATAATTAAATCAATCCCACCACGATGTAGGAAGGATGGATTAAAAGATGCCCCAGTGAAAGCTTAGCAGGATGCGGGGTGGAACAAGGCAGACTATCCCAGGAGACGTCCTGCTATTCGTGCAACTGAAGGGCTCATCACAAACCCAGGGATCCTGCCCAAGCAATGGTCCCAGTTTGGGTGCCCTGAAGTAAATATGGGTTCGTTTTCTTTGTGGACCATAGGAGAGAAGTGTCGGGGGAGAAGGGAGGACAGAGGGGAAACGAAGTTCGTATTTATTTTATTTTCAGTTCTCGACAGAAACAAACCTGCAACATTTAGTTGGTTTTATGTTCTGTATTAAATGGTTAAGACCTCTAGTTAGTCGTATCAGGAACGGGCTGTGAAATGACAGACCAGCAATCTGTAAATATTTGCAGGACAGAAACATCAAAAGTAAGAGAGGGTTGTGCACTGAAAAAGAAACAGGGGCTACCCAGGGACGAGAGCTAAAAGGGGAAACTTCATCTGAACGTTCTCCTGCCGGTGAGCCTTGCTGGGATTCAGCGCCCTGGTCAGAGGAGAGTGGAGCGGAATGCTTGAAATCTGAATTGTATCAAAACTGGAATATCTTTTCCTCTGGTCCCAGAGAGAGAAAATAAACGAGTTAATGTGCCTCTGCTGTCCCTAGAGTTCACAGATTTGTCGGATCTGGACAAAAACTGTTTCAAAAGAGAATGGGTTTAGGAGTGACTTTAAAGAAGGATCTGATTGCAGGCATGTTCCTGGCATTTGCATGCTACTTTTGTTAGTAATGTTATCGATTTGGTGAAATCCTTTACATTCTGAATAGCAAGGAATATTTCTGAGATTTTCTGTTTATGATCTCTGGAAATGTAGGGCTTTTTTAAAAATTTGGATGTATTCCCCCTCTTTCCTTCCACCTTCTGGGAGCTGCGGGTTTCTTAGCTTGAGAATATATTTATATGTTTACTTTGAACAAAAGCTGTATTTTGTTGTTTTGGTGTTTGGGATTGGTTTTTTGTTTGTTTTGTTTTTTGTTTGTTTTGTTTAGTTGCTTGCTTGGTTTTTATGTTTTTTTGTTTGGTTGTTTTTGTTGGTTTTTTGTTTGGTTGGGGTTTTTTGTTTGGTTTGATTTTGATTTTGTAGTTTGTGGGGTTTTTTTGCCATTGGAGTGTTTCTTGTTTTGTTTTGTTTTGTTTTTTTTTTAATCAAAAATTGCTTTTTGTGTACTAAGGGGGTTGGAAGGTGCGAGTTTTAACCCTCAGGGGAGTGGAAGTGGCCTGAGACGTTTCATCCGTCTCGGCTTTCCAGCTGCTGATTTTTCAATCTGGTTGTCCCGAGCTGAGAACTGGCTGTGCAAAGGCGGGTTGGGCTGCTGCCCGCCAAGGGCGGTCCAGGAGGATTTCCAGAGGATAATGGGGTAATGCAAACTGGCAGGGAGCAGCTAATGGGCTATCGGAGTAGAAGCAAACAGGGTAAAAGCAGAGGAAGGGAGGTGGCACTCGATTTGTAAGGAAGGACTGGAGAAAAGCAGTGAGGAGCAGAGTGGATAAAACCCTCGGAGGATTCAGCCGAGGATCGGGGCTTCAGGGGAGGATCATTTGCCCGTGGAGATTGGAGAGGCTAAGGACCAGCAACTGGGGAAGAGCTCAGCACCTCTCCAGATGGGGTGCTGAGGGGATGCTGCTTTATCTCAGCCTGACTATCAAAGGGTTAAGAAACCCGTGGCTACAAGAGGAGGAGGGGGGTGGTTTTAGGGCAGGTCAGGGATGGGTTCAATCTCCTGTCAGAGGAGGAGAGAGGGACAGGGACACCCTCAGGATTCCCACAAAAGGCAGCAGGGTCTGAGATGCAGCTGCCATCAGTGCTGGTGGCAGTGCTTGCTGTCTCCAGAGGGAAGTCCCCAGAGCAAAGGTGATTTGTAACTGTTTAAAGCACTGTCTTCTGGCATTTTCTCTTTCTCCTTTCACCCTGGCACTCGACCTTTTGTTCACAGAAACACAGGAGATGGGGTGGAAAATCTATGCGTTATCAGTTTACCCAGGTTTCTGTACCTTCTGTGTCCATTTCTGACTCTTCACCATCTCTGCTTCTTATGTTTTTTGATCAAAGAGTTTTACTCCCCTCAGGACAATCTTCACATCCTACCAACTGGAGGAACTGGAAAAGGCCTTCAATGAGGCCCACTATCCTGACGTATATGCTAGAGAGATGTTGGCCATGAAAACAGAGTTGCCAGAAGACAGGATACAGGTAAACATATCTCCCAGACCCCATTATCCTCCCCCGCTCAGCCGTGCTCATCCCTCCCTGAAGAAAAGGTAGTGGCATGAGAAGTGACTGATTTGAATGAACCTCCCCAGGTTTTCTGCTCCCCTGCTCTCCACGAGTAGGTAGCCAGGTCAGCTGTTCTTGGCAGATTCATATTTGGTGTTTGTACGTCAAGGTGTGCAGTATGTGGCATGTTGTACTGGTGATTCGGGGTTTGTCTAACAGAGGGAACCCTAAATCATTGAAGGGGAACTGGTGTGCAAGGAAAGATTACAGTGTTTTGAGGTCTTGGTGGTATAGTCAAGAAGACAGCCCTCCCAGAGACTGGGTCTGGATGGGCACCATGGAAGGCGAAGAGCTCATCTCTGCTCCTTTGGGTGCAGGAGGATGCACAGGGATGTTGAAGACAGCTAGGATTATAGTGTGGGAATGATGGGTGAGGCCCAGTGAGGTGTTTGCACCCTCTCTGCACATTCACTGCGTTTGCCTCCTCAAGAGAAGCTTTCCTGAAATTTATTTTAAAATTATTTTTAATGTTTGGGGTTGAATTGCATGCAGTCCTGTTTTGCAGTGTGAGGAGTCAGAACCACTGGGTGTGGAGCATTGGAGCATTGCCACTGTGTGGTGAATCCTCCAGTGGTGAGGAGCAGTCTGAGCTGCAGGGCTGTGCCAGCACCAGCCTTCAGCCTGTGTGGCAGCCAGTATGCAAGCAATCGTTGCAGCCCAAAAAGCTGGAGAAGACTTACAGATGCTGTGTACAGTGTGTGAGGTACAACGTTACTGGACAGGCCAAATACAAAGTTCACAAGGGTGGACACGAGCAGCTTCTGCTGCCTCCCTCCTCCCCACGCCTTGCTCCCACGAGATACGAGGCTGCTGCAGAGGACACAGAGATGTCCTGATGGCCAAGTCCTGAAACCATTTTTGCTGGTACAGGTGATGTTTCTTGGCTGGCCATGATGTTTGAGGGTCCTGGTTTCCCTGTATCCTCTTTCTGCTCAGTCCCTTCTCATGAAAGCCAGATCTGTTCCTTCACACATGCTCTTTCTTTGCTAAAGAGATGGCCCAGGAGGCTGCAGCCTTGTTGGTTTTGAAGGCAGCTCACAGGGCACTTAGCTCCCAGCGTCAGCCTTATCTTGATGCTGAGACATGACCCTGCACAAGGACAGGGAGAGCTTCCAAAACCAAAGTGCAGCTTTTTTTCCCTCAGTCCTAAGCCCCTCTCACTGCCCTCATTCTTGTGCTCAGTCAAGAGTGACATCTTTATAAAAGAAAGTTGTGCTTCTTAGCCCATTTTGTTGGCAGTACTCCTGCTGACCTAATAGCTTGTAAATAACCTGTGCACTGACAGGATTTCCAGCTTCAGAAATAATGGCCCATCATCTGATACACTACCTGACACATTAGGATTTTGCTCCAGGCTCTGATGCTTTACCTCTAGAGAGAGCAAGCTGCACATTGAGTAATTTCTCCACGTGAGACCCTGCAGGGGAGAAATCTGTCAGGGGTTTAGCATTGCCTGCACCCACCATCTCATGCTAGGCTGGAAAGATCCTTTGATTTCCCACTAAGGGCCTTTTTTCAATTAAGAGGTTAATCTAGTGGTACAGTATGTTGGACTGCAGAGGCACAATTTCTCCTGTAGGCAGAGCTGAGGTCCCTCATGATGGGTGAGGAGGAGGGACATGTTACAGCAGACAGTGCAGACCTAGACACTGAATATACTGCTCCAGCATCAGGAGCATTCTTCTAGTTCTGACACTCAATGGTTTGTCTGATTTGGAAGTGTAATCATGGGTAACCTGTTTCAGCTCTCACTGACTCACTGCCAGCTGGTCATTCTGCAGCTGGCTAATAAACAGCTGCCAGCTCTTTCTATACTGCAGAATTTTTAAGAAGAGGAGTGCTCCTTACTGTGGTCCCACTGCCCCAGAGATCTAGTTAGACGTGGAGAGCAGAAGCAACCCATGGTGTGGCTGTTCTGAACATCAGATGTTGCTAATGGCACAAGTATTCCAGGGGAAATTGCTTGAAGGTGACAGTTTCACTCATTGTGAAAGGAGAAATCATAAGAAACAGCAGAATTTCTTCAGCATCTGCTGTGTGGGAGCATGAGCACAGTGCCAAGGTGAGCATCAGGGTCACATAGGAGTCCTGAGCAGTGCTAATGGAGAAGTGTTAGCTTCCACCCACCTTCCCAAGGAGTCAGTACCCAATTGTCCCTTGCCACATATTTTGTGAAGTATCCTTGTCCATGCTTTTTCTTTGTGTCACAAGCCATGACAAAATAATTCCCAGCCTTGGTCATGCTTCTTGATATTTCACCTCATGTTCCTTTTCAGCTTTAACCCCTTTTGTATGAGGCTTATTCTTTTCCCCTTGTTATGATGTTCACACTCTTTAAATAAATCTAAGTTATTTCTTCTTCTGGCTGTCACTTTTGGTTTTAATCATTGCTTAAGCAAACTGTGAAGATATTTTCTTAAATAACTCTTCATAAATCACTCACTGGTCTCTTATTCATGCGGTTGTCCTTCTCTGAAGCTCATCCTGCCTGTCAGGCTTCTTGATGTTAAGGAACCACATGCCCACAGCTGTGCACCAGGTGTGTTCTCACCAGTTCAGCTGCACTTTGAATCCTTGCAGAAACAGCTTCAAATAAGCACTGGTCTGCTTGTCTCCATACCTGTTGTGTTTAAGCAGATCAGTCACTTCAAGCTTTTTTTTAGACAGACTTTTTTTTTTTTTTTTTTAAATCCTACCAGCTCTGACACTGGCAAGAGATGTATGTTAGATAAAGTTATAAAAGCAGGTCAGCTATCTAGTGATACTTCCAGACACTAAGTGTGACAGTTTCCTGGGATTTTGAACACATGTGAATACCTTAACATCCCATGGCAAGGAATTCTGCAGCAGAACTACACAAGTGAAGTAAATCCTGCTTTGCATCTGTTTGTATCATTTAATACTCCTAGGAAGAGCTGACAATGAATCTTTATTCCCTCCATAATATTTTTTTTTTGCATAAGTTTCTAACTGCTCAAGGGAGCTCTGCATTTTTGCATTTTCATTGCAGCTTGCCGTGTCTCCCATCTTTCCACATTGTTCTCTCTCTCCTGTAGGTCATTGATGAAAGTGTTTTCCAAGATTGTTGTGAACATCACATGCTGCAGGCTTTCACAGCATTTCATGTGGGTTCCCACTGGATCCACACATAAGAGTGATACCTACCCCTTATTTTCATTCATGGAATTATTTCTCAGGAGGTGGTAGTCAAAGGGAAAGTAAATCACCTATGAAATTCAATATGAAAGTGAAATTCAAAGAGCGCAAATGATGTATAGGAACTACTTGCATGTTAAACCTTCAGCACAACACTACAAATAGCCATCAGAGGCCAGGAAAGTTATTGGTTTGAGAGAACATTGAATTCAGGGAAAAATATTCAAATCCTCCATTTAGAGAGAGGATGAATGCGTGTGCTTTTTCTCAAGGCAGCACTCTCACATTGTATGCATCTTCCTCTCATATGAGTCTAAAAGGAGCACAAACATCTTCACATTAGGCAACATGGGAAAATAATTTAATTTTCCCAGTGAGACACTTTGCACAAAGCAGACCAGATGTCCCCGTGGCTATTTTGCAAGATATTTGAAAAACACTACATTAATCAATTCATTTGAAAGAATATTCAGAGGAGCTGGAGTGCTGCTATTAAAATAAGCCCAGTCTTTTCTGTAAAATCCAGGTGAGGGAAGTATATTCCTGTGGGAAAGTATATCCTTACTAAACAACTTGAAGTCTTCAAAATGGCCTCAGGCTGACAAGTATTCTGACACATGTCTTAAATCAGTGTCATTCTCATAACAGATACTCTGAAGAGTAATGTGTAGATTGTAGATAAGCTACCCATATTGAATATTTAGTATGTGACACTTTCAAACTATAAACACAACCATCTACTGTATTAAAGTTCAGTAGCAGTTTGATTTGGGATTATTCAAATGACTGTGTATGTCTGTCATTAGAGTATGTCTCCTACTGATGAAATAAATCAATCAGTTCAGTATTTTCAAAAAATAGGCTCCTGATTGACATTGTAAGGACACTAGATTTACCTTTTAGGGAATGAAGCAAAAAAAAAAAAAATTGCAGTTCTTGTTGTTAAGTGATTGTATGGTAATTACATGGATGAAGAATTTTGAGACAAATAAAATTGCTCTTGTAAGCAAAAGGAATCCCAAGTAAGTGTTAGTGCCATATGTGAGAAGTAGGGATTGTCTGTGTATCCAGAAAGTTTTATCAGGCGTTCAGGACATCACTTTTGGTTAAAACCAACTGAAAGCCAACTAAAACTCTAATTGAAAGTGTATTTTTTTAGCTGTTATCAGATTAACACATTTTGCTATCACTGTGTAGCCCTTTAGGAGCAGAATGAGGCTGGAGGAATTGGGAAGGGGGTCATCTGGAGGAAAGTGTTTGTAGCAAGAGTATTTTTCCAGAACAAGAGGCTTGCTTTGCTTCAGTTTTGCAAAAAACATTCTGTATTTGGAGGTGAATGTAATTTGGAAAGGCTGAGGAACCAGTATTGCACTGAGCTCAGGAGTGAAGCTGAAAGTGTTGCTGCTGTCTGAGCCAACCATTTCAAAACCTTTTTTTTTTTTTTTTTTAAGAAAGCTGCAAGCCCTGCAAGAATAATGAAATAAAGCTGAGCAGCTAGTGCTGGCTACCTTTGCCAATAATTCCTGAGCACTGGGGCAAGCTTCAGCAGTGTGATACCAGATAAGTGTAATTAACTTCCCCTATACTTTTAGAAATTTAGGAAGTGTACAAGTGAGAGTAATAAAACTAATCAAACTTACTGGCTTGCTGAGAATATTATTATGAGTGTTTCTCATGGCATATGGTGCATCTCAGCCTCCATGTCTTTAACTGGTATGTTAGGAGTTCATTCACTTTGCTGCCTCTTCAATAACATGCTTGTTTAGTTAATCTAAATTCATATTAATTTCCATTTTTCAATTAAGAGTTGTTTAATTTGGCCCTTTCTGAAATGGACTGTTTTTCATTACCCTTTATCTATGGCCTGTTTTCAGTCCATGTGCTAGAACTTCGTTTGTAAGTTAATTACTATTGCTGCAAACAGAGGGGCTGGGTGATGGGCAAGTTCAGGGGCCTGGGCAAGCCTTCCCAAAGGGATTGCCCTCTGGAAAACCTTACACTGTGTGTCTTTGGACAGAGGACAAATATGAGGCAGCAGACAGGAAGGCAGATGCAGGGCTGGGAACATCTCTTCAGCTGACTGTGAAGTGGGGACTTCACTGCTTGTTGCTAGACTGTGCAGGTTACCTGCCCAGCCTGTGGCATTTATCCTGCTAGAGCTGGGGCTGTAGGTGCAGTTTTAAAGGTGTGTGTGTGGGTTTTGTTGTTTTTTGGGTTTTTTTAAGTGCAGAGAGGGTGGTATAGAAAAATGAATATTTTGTATACCCAACTACCACTTTATTCCTCTGTGTTCAGTCCTCAAGTTGCTTCAGTCACAAACTAATTTTCTAAATGGAACAGAAACTCAAATAAAACTAAAATTGCTTGTCTTTGCCTTCTGCTCCATTCTTTGCAAGATGTTTATGGCTGTCACAGCATAAGGGACAGTGTGGTTTTGGTTTGCTCCTCCACAGTTGGGAGGGAAATTGGGCTTTGCAGCGACAGCTCCTTCCCAGTTCTCTCCCAGGTTTGGACAGGCACTGAGGAGCAGATACCTCCCAGTGTTGGGGCACTAGAGCTCCCTTTGAGAGGAAGGATATGCAGGCAACAAAACATGCCATAGCCCACTTCTTGTGGAGTGCTTTGGCAAGGACTTTCCCCCTTGTGGCCAGGACGATGAGGGCTGGCTCTGCGAGCTCACTGTCAGCCTGTGAAAATTCAGACTGTTTTCACTGCATTTATCCCTCTGTTTTCTTAACAACACTGACTTAAGGGCACCACTTCTCTGAGTCAGCCTAGGTGCTGTGGTTCCTTGATCACTTGAACTCTTCTGCAAACACTACCCTAAATCTGTGTGCTGAGAAAACCTGCATGCACTCCTAATGATGAAACTTTCTTTTCTCTCCTCTGATACTGCTGCAGTATTCCACAACTGATTGTTAAAAAAATAATTGGGCAGCCCAGCAAGTTCAATAGTTAATCCCCCTCCAACCTTAGGATCCCTGGCAGGGGGACTAGCTGATGGCTGTGTGTTCAGATTTTCCTTTAATGACCATTTATCATAAAGTTTCCCTCCTTTCCTGGATTTGAATAGAGATTTTTTTAACAGTTCAATAACAGAGGCACTTGAGAGACATGGTTAATTTACTCTCCCCTTTATTTCTTAATGGATCTATTTTCCTCTGTACTGTTTATCTTTTACCTTGATAGATCTCAACAAGTTGTTCCCATTTTTCTCTGGCAGTGTGAACCTCCTCTGCCTTTTCATTGTCTCTTCATGGGTTTTCTGCAAGCCATGTTTTGCACAGGCCTGTACATAAATACACAAAAATGCTACTGTCTGCCTCATGCACCAAGCTATTGAGAAATCTAGCCCTCAACAGACATAAGGAGGCCCCTGGTCTCCTTATATACAAGTCTCTCTGGTCCTTCTGTGGAGCAGAAAAGAGAAACTGAGTTGAATAAACTGTTGCTACAATATCCAAAGGTGGCTTCCTGAAACCACCTTCATCAGAGGCTGTGAGAAAGCTTTAGGCTCTCTTCTGTCTGCTCTGAGCAGCACTGCTCTGAGAGCAGCAAAAGATGTTCAGTTTAGGACTTTCCTGGTGTGAGAAGCACAAGTTTTTCCCTACTTTCTGTTTCAATGGGTCTCTGTCAGGCTCACAACTGTTGGAGCAAAAGCAGAGCAGAAACTTAGGCTATGGTTATTAGAGCTTTCAGCTGGCTGCAGCTTTCTCTCCAAATTCATACAAGAGAATACAAGTGAAGCATTGCTTATACCTACTGACCTTCCTGTGACTAATATGAAGGCCTATGGCATCCATACGAGACAATCAAAAATATGAAGATTATGACCCCTCTGTGGTCTAGAATGACCTACTGACTAACTCTTCCCTGACTGTTGGAAATGGTCCATTAAAAATTGGACAAGCAGCAGGACTTTGCCAGGCTGGGTTAGCCCATACAGGTGTTGTTCAGCCAGGCCAGTGAAGCCAGGCTGCCTACCCTTGCCTCTGGGAAGCTCTGGCTCAGCCACTGGGAGAAATAACTTCTCATCCATGTTACCCTTTCCTCTCCAAGGGCACTGCTTAGGTCACCCAGAGGGAGGCTGAACTGTGGGTGTTGTTGGGAAGCAACCCCTTGGAAGTAGCTAGCCAACCCATGCATGTGCGTGTACACGAGGAACAGCTGTGCTGGTCACTGCTCTTATACAGGCATGCCAGTGAAGTCTGTTCCAAGACAACCTGTTTCATGTCCAGCAGGTGTTTCTGACATCTCTAGGTCTCTCTGTATCTTTGGCTTCACTGTCATCCTTCCAACCTAGTGTCCCACATGACTGTCACTATAGTGTTCTGCCATTTGTTAGTTATTCAGACCAACTCCATGAGCTTTTATGGTGACCATGACTGAGACTAAGGCTTCAGAGGCTGAGTGATGGCTGAGGGAGGATCCCTGCCTCGGAGATCTTAGCCTGGGTGAACTAAGTTTGGATGAGCTTGGATGTGCTACCCTGATGTGAGCAGCATCACAGGTGGGTTGTGTATGGCCAGCTCTGTGGGTCACACCACTGTGCACTAGCTCTAACAGAAAATGTTGGCTGTGAGCATCAGTGGCATATCAATGGTGACTGTCTGAAACATGATCCTTCTGCAGCTATCAGGTGTCATGTGAAAACACCTGGAGTCATGAGTCACATACAGAAGGTGGAGGACACACTGAGCTGAGGAACAGGTAGAGCCAGAAGCAGACACTTGGTAGGAGTAGAGCTCTGAAGGGCAACCCCAGTGCAGACAACATATGCCAGTCCTGATCTATTGGGTGGTAGTCAGGGTACAGACCACCATTCTGGCCTGCTTTTTGTCTCTGGTGCTCCTCCTCCTTCCCCACACTCAAGAAAGCCTGGTGAAGGATTTGCTGAGGTTGAGTGATTAGATGTCTTGTTGCACAAAGTAAGGAATTGTGAACACCATCCTTACCATGCATCTTCCTAAGGGGAGATTGTAAAGGACTGCAAATTTCTCCTTTTGGTGCTCAGTCCAAGCTGCTGCATAGAAGCTTACTCCAACATGTTACAAAATTTTACAATACATAACATTTCAGTAGGTATCTTCCAGTTGATGCTTCCATGCGCAACGAATTCCTGTGCATTGGTGAGCCCATGCTGCAGACCTCAGGGGAGACTTTATGGGATGTTCCCATGCACACAGGGAAGGGCTTGAGCCTTGTGTTGGGAAATGAGGGGCACCAAGTAATGCTGCCCACACCACACCCTACTGATGCACAGCCTCAGGGTCCTATATTTTTCCTGGAGAAGGCCAGAGTGCACCTTTTCCCTTTGCTCTGTGTGTACTGATAAAGAAAAGGGCAACAGGCCCTTCCTCCGCAGCCTCTGAGGAAGGCTGTCATCCCAAGCTTTGATTTTGGTGCCCATTGGAAGGCCTCACGGAGGGTGATATACTATTTCTTCTCCAGCTCCCAACGGGCCTTGCTCTAGCATGAAGGTGATAACATGGTGTGCCCCTGAATGTTCACAGAATGCATATAGATGTTCATGAAGACCTGCACTAACATTTCCTCTGGCCAGAGTAGCTGCAGACCAGCATTATCAGGGAAAAAGGAGGTAAAGTGAAACCACACAGGTGGGATATCAGCTTGGTTAACAGAGGCATGGATTGTGAGCACCCAAAGGGTGGATGGTCTATGCAGTATCACCCTTTGTGTAGATGATAGATGTATCCTTGGGGTTTGTGTGGACTTGGACAATGTGTGCACCCTTGTTAGCTTTCCTGTGTCTGTTGTACACCCATGGCCCTGATGCTTTTCCTGTTTTTCCATCAGCATGTTAGGAAAAGAGGAATTTGGGTATTTATCTTCTGTGCCCCAGCACCTGGCAGCCTATATAGAGCCATAGCTCCAGCTATGCTGTTGGTCAGCTGGCATGGTGATCTGACCATGATGAAGTCAAAGTCTCAGAGATGTATTTGCTGTGCAGATGTGCAGCACAAGTCAGGTGTGTGCTGAATCACTGATCTCACTAGACCTACCATGCACACTAGTTTTTGTCTGAGGAAAGTGGGAGCACTACATCTGATGAAGTTCTTCACTTTTTGAAGGTTACATGCCAACAGGTGAAAAAACATGTTGCCATGTGAGATAGAAAGGTCAGGTGAAATGCCACATTTGCCAAGGGGGCACAGTTCAGACATGTTCCTGGGTAAAGAGGGATTTTACACCTTTTGCTGTGTAAGCCAGATAAATTGCAACTAGTAGCTATGCTTGGCCCAGTGCTTTTATGAGCAGGCTCCAGAGGCAGGTCTGGCCTGCAGGACTCCTGACATGGTAATAGCTTTTACAGTTTTGCTGGGTACTGTATTGAGCCTGTACTCAATGTGTGCCTTGTGGAAACTTACCTTAGAGGAGATACAAGCTGCAGTGACCCATCATGTCTGTCCAAGAGGCACGAATGCCATCTCACAGGTCACCTCAGTATGTCTTTTTGGACTTATTAGTCAAGTGAATGAGACATGACTGTTACCAGGAAGGGCTTTTGCCATGGCATGCATGGGAATTACTTTTTCTAATGTGAGCTCAGAGAACTCTTTCCCAGTGTTGACTAAGAGAGGGGATGATGAGTCCTGTGATCAGCCATGCAGCCCATGTGCAACCTTTACTGCTCTCATTTAACTTCATACCCACTTTACACCAGCCATAGAAAGTGATGTCACCATAAACAGTGACAATAATTTTGACATTACATTTGAAAAGACAGCAATAAACCATTTCCAGGCTTGCACAAGTGGAGCAGTCTCCACCAGTAACCTGAAGACAGGAAACTTTCCTGGGGTGATTATTACATGGGAGGGATTTGAGGAAGCCCCAGGACCTAGTCAGACCTTACATTCTTGTAGCAATTCATTATAAAGCCCCAGGGCCTGTGAGTGCAGATGGGGAGGTCTTCTCAGGTAGTATGAGGAAGTATGAGTTTGCAACACTCACATCCTCAGGTTGGACCCAGCCAGGGCCACCAGCTCTGTCCAGTATGAGGGTGGGGACATGGCTTTTTAAATTTTTTTTTTATTTAGAAGAGCTGTTAATTTTGATCACTCTCATTGTAGAGGCTTGTGTTGGAAAGGACAGAGGCAGAAAAGGAGGTGTGTAGCTGTCAGAAAGAATGACTGCTGAGATGGCAGCAAGGCCCCAGGTATGGACGTGAGCTGAAGGTCTCTGATCTGCAGGTGGACCTACTAAAGGGCTCCAAGGGTGAAGGGCTAGGAATGTTGCTGTGCATAACTTTAGGAGCATTGTTCTGCTGCAAGGGAGGGAGTGGACTTGATTTGACCAGCCTTTTCTAGTCAGGGAGAGGAGGAACCAGTATGCAGGCAAAGGAGTGAAAAGCATACACTGTGACACAGCTTCTCAATGCCAGAGTGCACAATGCTGAGCTGTGTGTGCAATGAGGTGACAGGATCAGTCCAGAGCAGCACAATGGTGAAAGGAACATCAGCATCTACAGTGTGCTGGTGTAGATGTCTGAGTGTTTTACAGAACAATGGATGACCCAAAGGGAAGAGGTCCAGGAGAATAATGTGAGGAGTTCAGCCCAATGTAGCTGGAGCACAAGAAGAGTAATGTGCTGGGGGATCTGAGTGTGCTGGGTTGGAATGCCATCAGCAGTGTGATACCAGGTGAGACCACAACAGAGGATTACAACCCAAGGCTAGAAAACAGAAGGCCAGAAAACTCCCAGGCTGCCTAGATTGGAAAGACAGGGTTTCTCTGCTGCATCCTTGCTTGAAGAGCTCAGTATCAGAAATGGCTTCTTTGCAGACATCTTACATTCTTAGTCCATGCCGGTTAGTCCATGGGCAGGGGAGCTGGCCTCAGAGTTCCTGATGGGGGAACTTGAGATTTTGTCCCCTACTTTGGTTTTTGGTTTACCAACAGCCACGAGCATCTGCTCCCCACGATCTGTCAAAGTCGTGTGATAGTGTGATGCGTGCTGGTGTCCTTGGGTTTCTGTGTCCATCTCTCAGGCTGTACGTCTGTCAGTGCCTGTGTGGACGTGCATCTGCTTGTGGCCATCTAGTGGACATTTCGGCATGCACTGTTTTGATCTAGGACGAGCCATAAAGCTCCCGGAAGCTTGTTACCTAAAAGATCCCTATTGAATCAAAGGCAGTATGTGAGATTTGGTGAAGCAAAAAGTCACTATTATTGAGCCTGTAATTTTCCTTTCATGGGTGAGGAATGCTTGGGCAGGCAATATAACATTATTTTATTAGAAAGACAAAATTGACCGCTACCAATTCTCCAGACAGTGTGCCCCAACTTGGGAAGAGTAAGCTAAGAAAATTAGTGTAACCAGTGAAAATTTAAGTTTACACAGTACAGAAACAATACACAGTAACACTCTGTGTGTCTTAAAATATCACTTTACTAATTCAGATTCCTGGCTCACGGCAAACCTCCAGGAGATTTCTCTCTTTAGCAGACAATGTTTCAGGAGCTGATTAGGTAAACAAACTAACTAATATGATGAATGCAGATGGCAAGGACACACTGAGACTCACGTCCCTTTTTAAAATGAGAGATTCCTCCTACTACAATTTGTTCTTCTCCATCATCAATAATCCAAAGAAGAATTGGTTGTCATTTGTGGTTCAGAGGAGGACACTGGCAAGAATAACCTTGCCAGTCTTGACTCCAAAACACTGCAGCCCTGCGGTGCAGCACAGGGGGCCTCGGCTTTTTCCGCTTTGGGCATCGGGCATTCAGGATGGGAATGCGATGATTTGACTTAGGAACATCGCCATTTATAAGGCTTGCAGTACTGTTAGTTTTGGTAAGGGGGCATCAGAAGGACAGGCATCTGGTACAAGCATCCAGGAGACTAGGCTGAAGGTGCTGGTGTTGCTGTCGCCGCACTTGGAGGAGGTAGCTGTCAGTGTGACCCACCCAGTGGGGCTGGAAAGTGTGTGATGCTCAGCTCTTACCAAATAATGGGGAGAGAATTGCCAGGCAGATCCTTTCTGAGCAAGGGCTTAATATTACCATTCCCTATTTGCCTCTTGCATACTGAGAGTAGGTTTTGGAAGGTGATGAGTTTTGGTGTTGCAGCTTTCCTTTGCCCAGAGGACCATGCCCAGTGCATACATAAGAGGCTGTGGTTTCTGCAGGGTGCATGGACCCGGCTTGCAGTGTGCACTGTGAAGTGAGCATCCTCTTATCCAGTGCACCAGGGGTGTCTGGCAGTCTTGTCAGAGGTGTGCTTGGCTGCTGCCCCCAGCTCAGTCAGAGTGGTCACCACCCCAGATCCAGCCCTTGATATGCCAAAGGCATCACTCATGGGGGGCAGAAACAGTCCAGGAGAGGGCTTTGGGCTGCTAAACACCCAGTGTACTTGCATGGGCTGAACTCAGATGCTAATGTGTCCTCTGGGTAGCAAGACACACCTGTCGTCTTTACTCTGTTGTCCAGTTTCTAAGGATAGATTTCCTGGAACAAGTTCACCATCTTTCAGAAAGTGTTCTCATGTGACAATAAAAAGCTGTAAATCATCTTAGGATGTAGCATATTGCTCCAAGACACTTCTGTGCATCAGATCCTCATAACTTTGCACAAACATCTGATGTGTCTAAAATTAATCAGGGCTTTCCAGCACTGGTTGTGAAGTGTGGAAGTGTAAACACAGTCTTCACCACAACCTGGGCTGTGCAATGGAGAACCATGTGAAAGGAAGTGAGGAGGAAGGTGTGTGGTACACAGCCACGTCAATAAAGCATATTACAAAGCTGAGCTGACCCATGTGAAGGGAAGGGTTAAGACCAAACATGGATGAACCTATGAAGCAGCCTGAATTTTACAGAGCCAGAAGAATTTGTAAATATTTCCAAGCAAAGATAACTGCAGCTAAAGAGGTCACAGAACACCAAACCCATAAGTGAATGGAAGTTTAAGGGTGAAACTCATCCCAGACAAGGGAAGGAAAGTGAGATGCCAATAATATTCAGATGTGGCTGGTGTAGCAACACAGCTGAAAATACCCCAGAATAAATAAAACTCATGCGTAATTCACCTTAGATTAGAGGCACAGGAAATTATTCTGTCACATCAGGAAATCTGAAGAAAGCAGTAAGATCTTCTCCCAGAAGAACAGCCCACTGGTGAAGCCATCTGAATGAGGGCAAAATGCTGAGAACGAGACATGGGGAATTATTCTGCTGATCCAGAATGGTGTTGGGGCTGCTAGTGCTGTGCTGGACCTCTTCCCTGTGTGCTGCTCTGGAGAGGCTTGTGGCACAGGTGCTGGACTGGGTTCTGATCCCAGCAATATTCACTATTTAGCATCATCAGCTTCACTTCATTTCTGAGATAAAGATATGGCTCCTGGCATTAAAGCCAGATGGCCAGTCCTCCCAACTTCTGTTTCCAATATCAATTCTTGGATTTCAAACTTGCCTTTTTCCAAGTCAAAACCAAGAGGAATGACAAAAATATGTTTGAGATATATCAAATTATCTTACTAAGGTGTTGATATCATTTTGGTTTTCCCATTTGGGTTTAAACATAGATTTTGAATGTCTTAGGTAGCTGAGATTAAAATACAAGATTCAGAAGAAAACCATAGATAATTTTGATTACACTTTCACTGTCTGGAAGGAGATATTTTTCTGTGGAATTGAATCAGCATATTTTTACTGAAAATTTTTCACCCGCTCTAGTCAAAAATGGGCTGTCAAAATAAGCAGAGCTTCTACAGTATTTGAGTGGCCCTGCCATGGGAAATGGGATACTCCATGGCAGTGGGTTTAATAGCAGCAGACTGTGCCAGGGCAAGTGAGGCTTGGCTAAGGAGAAGGGCAGAGGAGCATGAGGCAAGAGAGATGTCTGGGCCACCAAGGTGAGAGAGAGAGGTCTTGAAAACATCAGTGAGGATGTTTTCCTCACTAAAAAAGGATTGAGGAGGGTTTAAAAAGTTGTCTGCTGGGTCCTTGGTGGAAAAACCTGCTCCTGGATGAGATCCCAGGTGTGACAAGTGGTGACAAACACAGCTGTATATAACCAAGCCCGGCAAGCTGCTCTGGAAATAAGGGCGGGTGTCAGCACAGCCCAAAACAAAGGAGATTTACAGGTGCTGTCCCTTGAGTAGTGCAAGAATTTCTTCCCGAAGCCAAGGGAGATGGGGGGAGGTCTGTGGTGAGGGATGTAACTGTATTGGTTTATCTAGGGCAGAACAAGCAGGATTCCTCTCCTGGCCCCACTGTGTTGAGCTGCCTCTTTTCATCACGGATGTGTCAGGGGTGGCTGCCCCACAGCCCCAGGCTGGTGGGTGAGAAAGAACCACAACCTCTTGTGTCAGAGGCTGAAGACAGAGAAAACCGGTCCTTTCCAGCTCTGCCCTCTGGGCTGTGGAAGTGGGAGGAGTGTGTGTCCTGGAGTGAGAGACCCTGCCAGCATCCTGCTGACTGCATGCTCGAGCAAACCCCTGTGTCACTGAGACATGGAGAAGAAGGTGGAGAGAGGAAGTTTGGTGCTCCCCAGAGTCCTTGCTCAGGCCCTGGTGGATTTGCAGTCATCCACGGTTCAGGGGTTACATATTGCCAGTATGAAAGTATACATCAGACTGTTTATCATGCAGAGGAGGTGATGTGTGGCAAAGACCCCTGACTGTAAAATCTCCTTTGACATGCACAAAGTGTCTTCTGCTGGGAGAAGCTGGGATCACAGCCACTGGGACCACCTCTCCAGCCACCCTGCAGAACTCTCTGTGAGGACAGGCAAGCCAGGCTCTTAGAAAGCTGCCAAGGTTGGCTGTCACCAGCCCATCCCACTAGCAAGTCACCTGCTTACTCCACGGCTCTGTCCCTGTAAGGCTTTGGCACTGGGCAGTTCTGCTCCCCACAGGTAGAAGAGGTGAGGTTGCTTTGCCAGCTGAGAGGAGGACTTCACTCCGTGGCATCAGTCTCGTGGTCCCCATAGCAGAGCTGGGGGTCTGCCCCAGTTCCCCAGTGGTCCCCACTTCAGCCCAAGCTCCCCCATGACTACGGGTGGTGGGGACAAGAGAGGGTTAAGCTGTCAGCTCTGTAATGTTAAACAGGTGTCAAAGGCACCTCCATATATCTGCAGATTGAAATCAAATTCTTTGCAGTATAAAAAGATAAATTACCCAGGCGATTCCCGCCTCATCCCACTCATCAGGCCAGCACCAGACGGCAAGCAATTTTTTTTTTTAATGTGCTAACGACCTAATCAAGCAATCAAGTCAGAGAAGATTGCAGAGTGACCCCGAGCATCCATCTGCCAGCGAGACCCCGCCATTCATTTCCATTCTGCCATGTACTTTCCGGGAAAGGGAGGGAAAAAAATAGAAAAGAAAAAAAAATCCTAAACAAATTAACACCCAATTTTCAGGGAGTCTAATTAGTTAAATGAGGAGGTGTTTGGGGTGTCCGCAGGGAGGGAGGGGCTGCCTCTCAGAGAGGGGCCTGGTAACTTCATGGCATTAATTAGCGCAGGTCAATGGCGTGGTTCCCTGGGGACCAGCTGCTTTAATTTCCCGTGATATTTCAGTGCCTGAGGCCCATCGATTCAAACTGAAATTAACTTATTTTTCAATCAGGCCTGGGCTGCCCCTGGGGCTGACTCTTCCTTTGCCTCGTTCTGAATAGACCTCGAGCAATTTTTCATCTAAAGCTGATGCCTCTGCTCGGCGGGAAGGGAGGGGAGATGGGGAGGGAGGAGGGTGAGAGAGACAAGAGGAATGGAAATCAGAGAGAGAGTGCTAATAGGTTTCTGCAAGCATCCCCCCCCCCCANGCTGCCTCTCCCAGGCATCTGCCCCTATCCCAGCCCTCTCTGCAGGCACCACTGCTCACAGCCCAGCACCACAGCTCAGGCTCCTGGTAAATAATAAAAGGAAATCCCAGGCATGAGAGCCAAAAGCTGGTAGAAAAAGACACTGCAATGGCAAATTAATTGTATCCTGTGGAGAGGGATGGGATCTGCTCTCATGCTTGGCCCTCACTGCTCCTGCAAGGGAGAGATACCATTGCACAGGGAAAGAGGCTGCAGTGCTCTCAGGATGAGCATCAATGATTCTGCCTTCGTCCTGCTGCACATGTTCATGTGTGTCTTTGCAGGAAGGGAACCAACACACTGTCTTCCTCCAAAAAACCCATGTCCTCCCTTGTCGTCCACCTCAGGTTTGGTTCCAGAACCGCCGTGCCAAATGGCGGAAGAGGGAGAAATGCTGGGGCAGGAGCAGCGTGATGGCTGAGTATGGGCTCTACGGAGCCATGGTGCGTCACTCCATCCCACTGCCTGAGTCCATCCTCAAGTCTGCCAAAGATGGCATCATGGAGTCCTGTGCCCCTTGGCTCCTGGGTAAGAGAACAGTCACCTTTGTGGGGGATGGTGAGTGGGTTGAGATAAAGTGGGTGGATGCAAGGAAGAAACTGGAGTTATGTTAAAAACATGGGGGAGGGCAGCAGGGTGAAGTCCCTCCACCCCACTGCCCTCCCCACCTTGTCCTCCAAGGGCCCTCATCAAAAGGGTCTGACTGCTCATCCAAAATCCTTTTTTGGTCTTTGGATCCTGACTTGCAGGATCTGGCCAGGGCAGGAATTTGTCTCCCACATACAGAGATGGTGTTAGCCTTTGACACCTGTGGCACGATCATCCCTTGTGCCCAGGGAGCAGGGGCTCCAACCCTTGCCCAAGGCAGGATATCATTTCAGTCTGACTCCTGCCACTCTGTGATGCTGTGTGGAATGTCAGGACCCCCAAATGTACTTTTCTTGTCCCATATCCCAGGGGAAGCACCCTGCTGCCTCCTCCTGCTCTTGGCACCTGGGGAAATGGATTTCTGTCTGGTTTCACTTGGTTTTCTGTGCAGACATGGGGGTAGCTGCTACCCTACCATGCTCCTGCTCTTTGCTTCCTGCTTTCTGGCTTTTCAGGCTGGTTCTAGTGCCAAAACTAGGGTCTGGTATCTTGATGACAGGCTGCCTTGACTTTCTATCTGTGTGAAATGGAGAGAGGCAGAGGGGTGGGGGGTGTGAGGAGTGGATTGACACAGGAATAGCTACTGGAGGATGTCCCTCCCCAGCCTCAGTTAAGCTCAGGAAACTGTTCTATAGCCTCATCCCTATGCAGGGACAAGTTAGCTTTAGGTTCACAGAGAGAAATGGAAGGGAGAGTAATTATAGACCTTTCAGGGCGGCCTAAAGTGCATGAATGCTGGGCCCAGGCTGCCCCAGCAGGCAGTGGCTGTTCCTGGGCTGCCCTCGGGTGGGGGCCAGAACAAGCGGCTCGCAGTGACTGCTGTGTGAAGCGAGGGTTTCTGCTTTTCCTTAATTCTGGCCTCTCTTTATCTTTGCTGTTTTCAGTTCAAGATGGCTTTCCCATGCCCAGGCGCTTTTCTAAACCCGAATACCAACAATTCTTTTTAGGGATGCACAAAAAGTCTCTGGAGGCAGCGGCTGAGGCGGGGAGGAAGACGGAGGTGGAGCGCCAGGCCCTGCCCAAGCTTGACAAAGGTGACAAGGAAGAGAGGAGCCCAGATCCCAAAACCACCATTTCCCAAGAGGAACTGAGAGAAAACAGCATTGCTGCCCTCAGGGCCAAAGCTCAGGAGCACAGCACCAAAGTCCTGGGGACCATTGCCGGGGACACCCCAGCCCCAGGCAGGAAGACGGAGACAGGAGAGGAGGCAGTGGAGGCGGAGGATGAGAGACAGAAGGAGAAGTCAAACTCATCGCAGAAGGAGGAGAAGCTGATTTAGATGAGGGGAAGAGGCAGCAGAAGCCATCCCCAACAGACACTGTGTCCTCCAAGGGGCTGCATCCCCTCTTGGACCACCAGGCACACCTGGCTGTCCATGTCCAGGGAGTGGGGCCCCGGTCTCTGCATTTGGGAATGCCTGGCAGGGTTGCACCCCACCTGCTCCCCTCGAGCGTACTCCTGCCCCTCACTCCTCCACCCTGCTGAGCCTTCCTTCCCTCCTCCCCCATTCTTTTCAGGGGACCAGGAAGTGTCCCATCATCATCGCCACCCAAGACTACACCAAGGTTGTGGGCCCTGCTGTCCCAGTTCTGGGGCTCTCTCTTCCTGCTCCAGCCCTGTACCCCATCTGCCATCTTCAAGGGAGCCTGTCCCCTGCTGCCATGCCCCTCCTTGGTGCACATCTCTCCCAGTGCTGCCTGGGACTCTTCCCCCGGTGCCCTGTCCTGCCATGCCCCAGGCAGATCTGCTGTCTTTCCCCAGCCATCATCTCTGGCTCTGGCCCAGGCTGCAGTGGGACAAACCCATGACAATGTTTGCATGAAATGGTGACTCTCCACCTAGGCTGATTTGCACCTTCCACACATCTCTCCTTGCCGGGTGCTGGGGTCTGATGGAAAGGGATGAAAAAAAACCAGCTTTGAGGTTTTTGAGTTTTACTCCATTTGGCAGGGAGGGGCAGGCTTAGCCCATGGGCACAATGGCCTGGTCCCACCTGGCACTTTGAGGTGACCCCAGCCCATGCTGTTGGCCCCTGCAGGACTGGCCACAACAGTCTGACTGCCCCAAATGCCAAGGCCTTTGGAGCCTCTTGCACCCCTGTGGAATGGCCAAGCAGTGAATTTATTTACTGAATACATTATTCCAGGTGAGACAGCAACATCTGACCAATGTATTTATTGAATTAAATTTGTCCAGCTCTCCATCTGAGTGTTAAAGGGAATGACAGCCATGCAGATACACCCCAATCCACCCTGTAACATGTACATATGTCTCCCAGCTGGCCCCACACAAGCACACGCAGACCCATGAAGCCAAACCTGCTCTGTGGTACCATCCTGGTAAAATGCTACTCCCTCCCACCCTGCAAGCTTTTGGACAGTGACTTCCAGGTGACCCTTCCTGTCCTGCTTTCATCTGTGAGCATCCTTTCCTGAGCTACTCTTTTTCTTTGGTCAAAGGTTAACCCCTCCATCCAGCCCCTATCTGTCTTTGTCCCCTGGTCATTTGACGTGTTAGATGATAGCCCAAGGTGTGTAAATAATGTATATACAATGAGAAAAGAATTCAGTATTGAGGTGTTTGAGATATGGAGCTGTAACAACTTCTAGTCATCCAGCATCTGTGATTTATGTGCCATTTTCTGTAAAGATATGAACAAAAATAAAACTGAACTGGAATACTGTGCATGAGACCTGTAAATGACCCACGGTTCAAGGAGGGTGAATTCATCCAAAGCTAACAGGAGGCTGGACATCATGCTGTAGCCAGAGAGAGGGGGAAGCTCCAAAGAAGCAGAGAGAGAGGTCTTCATCTTACTCCCCACTCAGGCATGAAGAAGATGGGGCTTGGATGCTGCTCTCCTTTTGCACTGAAAGACAAAGCTGAAAGTGGTGTGCTTGTACCTGGGGCTAAGCTAGGCACAATGACACGCAACTGGTCAGAGTCCAGAACAGCCCTGGTGCTTTGGGTCACCCCACATCACAGGTGCCCTGGCATTAGAGCTGAGCAGACCCTCAGGCAGACTCACCCCCTCTGTCAGAAGCAGCCTGCAGGGCCCAGCTGGCCTGAGCAAAGGGAGCTCATTGAGAGGGAATAGTACTGACAGGATTTCCAGCAAGGTGAGCTCTGATTTGCAAGCAGCAGAAGACCATACTGAGTTATTAGAGGAGGAGATTAGATTTGCGTGCCCTGCTAATGGCACCTGTGAATGGTCTGATGGAAAAATCTGATGTTTTAGAGGGGAAAAAGGCTGAGGCAGGGCAGATATGCATAGGAAATAGAGAGACTTCACATGTAGAATAATGAGTGTGCTTGGGCTTGACTTTGTAAAGGAGCTACAAGCCCACAGGGCATAGCCCTTGTAGGTCCTAATCCAGCTCTGGGGGGAACTCTGATACAAACTCAAGTGTGTAGTTTGGAATAAGCACACATACCATCAAATAGCACCTGTCTCCCATACTTGTGTCCAGCCTGTTCACCAGACATATCAGACCTGTAGCCCCCAAGTGGTGTCACATTGTGATGAGCAAAGAGGAGATCAACCAGAGCTCTCCTCCTGCTGTTGATCCTATTGGTGTCCCCACCTGAGAAAAGCCCTGCTTGCAGGTGGAGCCTTATTCTGCTCTTCTCTTATGCCCTGCTGGAAGGGAGAAGAACCTCGTCAATAAAATTAAGGATATGTGCAAGCTCTGCCTTAAAACACATTATCTATGTAGGGTTTGAAGAAAAGAAAGGCAGGAAAAAGGCTGTTTGTAAGTAGAGAGGAAGCTTAGCTCTGCTATAGTAGGTGGTGAGAGTTGGGGGAGATGGGCTGTAGTGTTTCATGGCAAGCCACCAGCTCCTGTTCCACCACAGCCTCATTTAGTTCTCCCAATACACCATGTGGTACAGAGTAGTCTGAAATCACAGAATCATAGAACTGTTATGTTTGGATAAGACCTCTAAGACAATCAGCTCCAACCATCAACCCAGAAAAAAACCCACCATGCCCACTTGAGCATGTGCTGAAGTGCCAGATGTTTGGGAGGAGGCAGAGAACCCATCCCAGCTTGCAGGAGGGTACAGCTCTGACTGCTGTCTAGCAGTGAGGTGGGATGGGGTGCCACATCCCCCCTGTGTAGGTAAGAGATGGAGGAGAAAAACCTTCCTTGACCCCACTGGAGACACCACAGTCTAATGTCTCACATGGAAGGGGCCTAGATTCTGGGAAGGCAATGGTCCCATCAGCTAAGGCTAGCACTGAGGGGATTGTAACTTTCACATGTGAGCTGCCCCAGGCTGCCCTCATAGACAGTGGAGGACTGAGGGGAAGCAGTGGAGGACTGGGGGGAGTGAGGGGATGGGCTGAATGGAAGGAGGTGAGCAAGGGTGAAGCAGAGGGACCTGGAGACCCAGCACAGCCTTAGGAAAGTGAGAGCAGAAGCAGGCTGGTAGAGTCTAGCTTGGGCACTTCAGTCCCTGCAGGGATGCCAGGCACTCACTGAACCTGGCTCCCGTTCAAAGCAGCTGTCAGGACTCAGATTAGCACGAAGGTTATTTTCAGTCAAATATTTCTACAGCCCACCCCTTACCCCTCCCTTAAAGGGATTGAATTTCTTTTCCTTGTGGTGCTGTGGGAGAGAGGAGGAGAGGAGCAGGGTGGGAGAGAAGGGACACCCTGGCTCCCTGCACAGGGGAGCTTTGTGTCTGGTTGGCGTGGGGTGACATAGCTCCAGCTCCCACAGGGACACGTCTTGCCTGGGCCGGCTGTCCCAAGAAGACACAAGGGCTCCAGGCACACGTCTCTTCTGTGAGAGGCAGGCACCCTGCAATGCTGGCCAGGCTGCTGGCCAGGGCTTACTGCCCTAAAGCTCTTCCTCAGGCTCCCAGAAGCCACCCTGGGTCAGCAGCTGCACGAGCCTGGAGTCATGGGCCCCTTACTGCCTACATGCCTGAAGCCGTTGCCTTCCCTGGACCTAAGAACCATCAGGGCTTGTACAAGGTGTCGGTGGAGCAGGGGGATGCCTTCTGGGGAGCACTGGGGAGGAGTCGGCTCACCTGGATCACCCCCTTCCACTCTGTCCAAGACTGTGACATGCACCAGGGCAGGGTCTCTTGGTTCATAGGTGGGCAGCTGAATGTGGCAGGTAAGGAAATGAGGGAGGTGGACATGAGAGCCCACCAAGCTCCTGTGGGGTGCCTCTCTGTGAAGGGCTTTTGCCCTGGGAGCAGATGAGAGGATCACAGTTAAAGGGTTGGAGTGACTGGGTGTCCTAGAAGGTTCAATTGGTCCTGTAGTGGTTGCAGAGTAAGATTGTGGCTATTCCTAAGGGAGCAGCCACATTTTGCTGGAAAGGCTGCAGCTGACCCACAGTGTGCTGAGAGCCATGCAGCTCTCCCCCAGCCTCCGTGGATCCCACAGCAGCACAGTGGCTCTGTTTTGCAGGATCACAGGCAACTGCACCAAACCCCGTGCGTTCAGCAGGCAGTGTTGTGCTAGGTTATCCCTGCCCAGCAAAGGCAGTATGTATCTGCAGAAAGCAAAATACAGGAGCAGTGAGCAGTACTGGAAGTCCCCATAGCAGTGTTCTTCAGTAGGCTGGAGCTGCTACATTAGGGCAGCTACCAGGGGAAGATATAGGGGCACTATTTGACATTATCTGCTGCTCAGGGGGATGTTGGTCCTAGGATTCAAATTGAGAGATAAACCTCTCAGAAAGGTTTTATGTAATCCATTTGGGTAGGAGAGTAGAGGTTATTTGCCTTTGGGATTTAAGATCTTACTCTTGCCTCTTTTGTGTTTGCTTCTTTTTCTCCTGAAGAACTACAAATGGTCAGGAGAAAAATACCACATGGGGCTGCTGCATTATCCCATGACCTCAATAGCAAGTTTAAGGAAAAGAGAGTTGAAAAAGGTTTCTGAGGAAACTGCAGCTGCCAGCAACATGTGAAACTTAGAAGAATCACAGCTGAAGTCCCATCCTGCCGTGTCTCTGGAAACTAAGAGTCTGTGCACTCCTGACCTTGGCTCTCTTCCGTCTTGGACAAGTGTACCCTGTAGACTTCCTGCACAGAGCTTTGCTTCATCCTGAATTTCTTATTTACGAGCATCCCCACTAAAAAACTGTTCCAGTCCACCACAGAGGCAACTGGAAGGCAGTGCTGGTTGGAGTGATAACTGAGTTAATGTTTGCCAGGCCTGCAGAGGGCAGTAGAGATGTGACCTCCAAAGGGATTTGAGGCTGTTTCTGCTCTGAACTGTTAGGTTGCAATCCAGGGTAAAGCTGATACTAAGGACTGGTATATACTGGAGTTTTGAGGCATGTAACAGGCTTGGGACAGTGCTTGTGGTTTACTTGCTGGTATCCACAAAATTTGTACTATCACAAGGCTAATGCTGAGACTCACACACAGCCTTGACTCTGATCTGAAAATAGGACTACCAGTGCTGGCTTTCTGGGAGTTAAGAGGTACAGAGTTGCTCTGGCAATGAGACTTGGTTGTCTTTTCCAGTGAATTGTCTGGATCGACATGTCCATGTAGCCCCAGACAAAGTGGCCTTAATATGGGAGAAGGATGAACCAGGAGAGGAGGTGCGGGTCACATACAGGTCTGTATTTACTTCTGAGCATATGTGAGAGACTGCACGGGGCTGATCTGCTGATGTGCATTATGTGAGGAGATGTAGCATCCCTTTGCATAGACAGTTCAATGTTATGGTGACTCTTGGCTTGACCATGCTGATCTGAGACTTCAGCCTGCCTCCTGATTAACCCTCTAAGCTACAAGGGGTCCCTACCCAGGTGGGAGGGTGGATACAAGCTCCTCATTACAGCGCTGCAATGTTTGTATGTAAGATCCCATGAGCGAATTACACATAGGCCTTTCCAGCAGGGTTCCTGGTGTCTAAATTTGCAGGTAAATGCTTTGCAAGGGAGCCCTGAGTCACAGCTGCATGGGTGTTGGGAAGTGATGTGCTCATCTGCATGTCAGCAACACTGCTGTGTTTGGCTCTATGGAAGGACTGCCTGACCAGCTCTGCTCTCCTGCATGGAGAGTCACTGAGAGCCAAGCCATGATTTCTGGGAGGGAGGGACAATTCTCATGAGAGGCAATGTTTTGTTCACAGCTTTCCCACAGCTGTTGTTTCACTGGTGGGCACAAGCTCTGGAGGACTTGACCTTCCCAGCAAAGCATGAAACCCTGTTTTAATGGAGGAATGTATCTAACTTCTCATGCATAGCCTCCAGCACTGCAAGATAGCGTTTTGCTCATGAGAAATATGCAGGTCATGACTGGAAAGTCAGCTGAGGTGGTGTGCCAGTGGCCATTGCTGGCCCTATGGCTTGCTCCTACGACCAGTGAGTGCATCAGGCTCTGTACAGGGGCTATTCTGACTTATTTCTTTTCCACAAATAATGGCATGTGTTAGCAACTGTCTTCTTTCTTTCTCACTGATATTTTACTGCCCTCCCATGTGGGGAGTTCTCATTGCAATGTGGAGGTTCAGGTGTGTAGGTGTAAACTGCACACCTGTGACTCTGAGGGCTCTCATCTCTATGCAAGCAAGTGCCTAACTGTGCCATTGCTTCTTTGGGCAGGGAACTGCTGGAGCTGACGTGCCGCCTGGGAAACACTTTGAAACGACAAGGGGTGAAAAGGGGTGACAGGGTGACGATCTACATGCCCCCATGCCCGTTGGCAGTGGCTAGCATGCTGGCCTGTGCCCGCATCGGGGCTGTGCATGCTGTGGTGTTTGCAGGGTTCAGTGCAGAGTCCTTGGCGGATAGGATCCGAGATGGTAAGATCCAGTGAGTAACAGGAACATGTCCAGTGTTCCCCTCTGGTGACAGTGCTCAGCTTGTTTCAGCAGCTGAGGGGCTCATGGTTGTGCTGGTGGCAAAGCTTTTCTGGGTCAGGTTTCACAGATAACTGAAGGTGCACTGACAGGATGTATGGCCATGGATTAGCACCCCAGAAAATGGCATATGCTCACTAAATATCTTCCAGCCTATGGGATGGACAGGTTTACTCCTTCATCCAAGGGAGTGAAGGGTTGGGATACAGCATATCCTCTGAGGGAATGCTACAAAGGCAGGAATGAATGGGGAAACAAAGATGCAAGGATGATGGTTTTGTTAAATGGAGGGCATGTGTGACAGGGAAAGGAGTGGGGTCATGTTAGAGCCTGACTGCTGTGTGACTAATGGAGAGGGACAGAGATGCTTATGCAGCTCTTTTGCCTTCTGCAGCCCAGTCAGAGACAGTGATCACAGTGAATCAGGGGCTGAGAGGTGGCAAGGTTATTGAGATGAAGAAGACAGTGGACCAGGCTGTGAAGCAGTGTCCAAGAGTGAAACGGGTTCTGGTTTCCATGAGGACTGACAGGAAGGTTCCTATGACAGCCCTAGACATGCTGCTGGAGGAGGTGAGAGGCTGTCCGGAACCACCACCACTTGCCCTGGGCAATGTGTGCACTAAGGGCATCGAGATGAGGGGTGGAGGGCTTTCCATGACAGGTTTGTTGGCATTGACATAATATAGGGACATTGTCCTACATCTGAAGTGGCAGCTGCAGCTGTACACAAGTTTATGAGAATCCCAGGAGCCATGGAAGGGGGGCAGGGGGAGTAACTAACTGGTGGCCCTTCCCACAGTACCAGCCCCGTGCTGTCGGGGGCAGGCAGTGCAAACCAGGGCTTGAGGAAGGTTGGACCAGGGCAGAGAAGCTGTGAGCCCAGCCTTGCTCTGCCACAGGACTGTCACACAGCGCTGTGCCGGCAGACCTGGCAGCCTCTGTGAGTGCCGCTGGCAGCTTGTGTCCAGGGAAGGAGAGAGTGAGGTTGCTCCTGTGCCCATTATGCAGCACACAGCACGAAGCACTGTTGCCCAAGGAGACAACGCCTCCCTGAAGCTGCACAGAGGTCTCTCTGCCTCTGCCTATCCCAGCTGCAAGCAATTAGTGCAGGAAAGGCTTTCTGAAAGGCTCCTGCGCTGGTCAGAGCAGCGGCAGCATAAAAATAGCAGTCTCTGACTCAGCAGGTCTGCTCCGGCTGAGGAGGGAGTTTGCCAGCTCAGCAAGGCGAGAGGGTTCAGGCTGGCGAGCAAGAGGGGGGAGGATGGTGCGGGGAGGGCAGGGGGGCGCAGATGTGTAT
>JAAWXA010000009.1:16331939-16355107 GCA_038090715.1 Florisuga fusca
GGGGCGCGGGGAGAGCAGGGGTGTGCGGGGAGGGCCAGAGGGTGGGGGGAGAGCAGGGATTGCGGGTGTTCAGCGGGAGGCCTGGGGGAGGTGTGCAAGCAGGTGTACCAGGACAACACGGGGAAGCCTCAGAGACCCCTGAGAGAGAATGGGTGTGATCTCTCCTGCAGGAAATGATGAAGGAGAAGACGTGCTGTGAGCCTGCTGCCATGGACAGTGAAGACATGTTGTTTCTTCTCTACACATCAGGCAGTACTGGCAAACCTAAGGGTCTGGTTCATTCCCAAGCTGGTTACTTGCTGTTTGCTGCTCTCACACACAAGGTAGTGGATCCCAGCCACAGAACACTCATGAGCCAGCAGTCCAAAGGCAGTGCTCATGAGCGTATCTTCGTCCAGGACAAAGTGTCTGGGAAGCCATTAGCCAATAAAGTACACCTGCAAAGATGTAGTGGGGAATTGTAACACGTGCTTCAGAGCAGGGCCTCCCAAACACATCCTCCTATGAGCTACATTCTTGGCTCATTTTGCTGCCCTGTCCTAGGCTGCATCATTGGGTGGGATGCTCAGCCTTGCAAGGGTAATTTGAGATTACAGAGGGAGGAGGAACAAGCAAATTTGCTCCTGAAACCTCCAGCTTGCTTTTCTTAAGTGTAACTTTACCAAATAAGGTGGAAGACTGAAGGCAGTGCTTCTGGAAGGGGCATATTTGAGGGTATCTGTAAAAGCTCTGAGTGCCCTCAAGACAAAGGATCTATACCTGGAGAGTGTGGGTCATCTTTGGGAAAAGAAAGCCCTTAGCCCCTGTTTTGGCATGCCCAAAACAGACTAACAGAACTAGATAAAAGGGCACTGACCACAGCATGGAGTTGCACTTCGCTGCAGCAGGGGGTGTAAGGGATATTTCCTCCAACATTATATGGAGTTATCTGGAAGAGGGAATTCCTCCCTGAACCGGGAGGAATTGGGCAACACAGACCCTTAACTTCGGGTCTGATTCTCCCTGTCTGTGACTGAAGCTCCACACCCTGTGTAGCTGAGATCACACACCCTATGAGACAGCAAGCTCAGGGCTGGCTGGGTCTTCCCTGCCAGCCATGACTGATGGAGGCCAGACCCCCTGGCATGTGTGCAGGGGGTATGTGGACGCCCTTGGGTTTGCTGTAAGCTAAGCTGTCTGTGCAGCTGTGCCCTGCATGATGTGTGACCCTCTTATGGCCCCTCATGTTGTATGGTTGTCCAGATGGCACCTGCTCAGCAGGAAATGACTGATTTGGGAAACTCAGTGCATCTCAGCTGGTTTGCAAGAGTAAGGGCTGCCACCCTGGGATGCCAATGCACGTATGTGACCATGTTAGCACTCAGGAGTGATGGAAAATGTGACACAAGCATGCTCAGATCTCCCAGTTGGATGGGGCAGACTGCTGCTACCGTAATTGACTGCTTGGTCAAAATGAGATAAAACAAGCAGGGGAAGTTTCTATTACAAGCACTTTGGAGCACTTGAGGCCCCAGGGTCTCCAGCTGGTAGCTTACAGGCAGGGAGCTGCAGGAAGAGATGGGATGGTCTGAAACAGCAGGCCATAGAAGGATAGAAGCAATGGCCCAGAGGGAGACCAGTCCCTGGGGAGCCTCCCCCTGGGAGGCTGTACCTCTCACTGCCTCTCCTCTCTTGCACAGTATGTGTTCAACTACCAGGACAGAGATATCTTCGGCTGCGTGGCAGACATTGGCTGGATCACAGGGCACACCTATGTGGTCTATGGCCCCCTCTGCAATGGTGGCACCACAGTTCTTTTTGAGAGCACTCCTGTCCATCCCAACCCTGGTGAGTGAGACATGCAGCAGGCAGAGAGCGGTGCCTTGATGCTAGGACACAGGCGGTGGTGGCTCTGCAGCCACAGGAGCAGATCGTGGGCTCTGCCCAGTGGAGAGCTGTGAGGGGAAGCCTTTTACTCCTGTTAGGAAGCCACTGTTGCTTCTCCAGGGATGAAGATGTTCTCCCTGTCCCTCTCTGCAGTGGAAATAGTAGGTGATGTGGAGGAAAAGGGGCTAATGCTGCTGCTGGACCATTTAAGACCTTTGCAGTCCTTAACTTGGCTGAGGGTCCAGGCACTGCTAGAGAGCCCTTCTTCCCACCTCCTCTCCCTCTATGGTAGTCTCAGGGAGCCTGTGCAGATGGTTACTGGCCCTGTTTCCATTCTAGGCCGCTATTGGGAAATGGTGGAGAGGTTAAAAATCAACCAGTTCTATGGAGCACCCACTGCCATCCGCCTGCTCCTGAGATATGGTGATGAATGGGTGAAGAAGTATGACCGCTCTTCTCTGAAAGTGCTCGGCTCAGGTAACAGCTGCTGACATGGGCTGGAGCAGCAAACACCTGGGTATCAGGTTGTGCCTCTTCTCACAATGTCAAAACAGCACATAAGAGCAAAAAGTGAGGACACCACACGTCTTGGGGGTGGCTCTGTGAGCAGGCCCCGGGAATCTTTGACCTTATGTTTCAGCTCTGTCCCCTTGTCTTTCCCCTTGCAGTGGGGGAACCCATCAACAAGGAGGCGTGGGAGTGGTACTTCCATGTGGTTGGTGAGACACGGTGCCCAGTAGTGGACACGTGGTGGCAAACAGGTGAGAAGCATATGACACCTCATTCCACTTCTGCTTCCCCAGGCTTCAAGAGTGACCTATTGCTTTGTTGGCCAAGTGGCAATGGTTGCTACTGACAAACTTGTACAAGCAGTCCCCTAAGGGGCCACAGGCAGGAAAACATGAGAGAAATAGCTTTTAAAGCTAACCCAGAGAAACACAGGACCTGACAGCAGGGAACTTATCTCTGCTGAGCTAAATGAACAGGATCACCCTTCAGCAAAGAGCCTTCACCAGCTCTCTGGCAAGCCTAGTCCCAGCCTATGATCCAAAAGGGTGCAGCAAGGGTAAAGGCTGTTGTACTACCTGACTTTCCTCTTATAGCTAACTTTAATGAGCATTACTGTTTCTCTTGCTTCAGAAACAGGAGGCATCTGTATCTCACCCCGTCCTTCTAATCCTGGAGCTGAAATCATTCCAGGCATGGCTATGAGGCCCTTTTTTGGGATCAGCCCCTCCCTCTTGGATGAAAAGGTATGTTTAGAACCTACAGCTCAGGCACTGGCTCAGCCAGGTACCTGAAGCCTGCATACCTGCTGACAGGCATGGAGATCTGTAAGCATGTCTGTCTTTCCTGTTCACCTTTACTAGACAGCAAGCTTTTTTACTGGAAAGGGACCAACAGTAAAGCTGTTCTTCCCATTAGGCAGAAGTCAAGCTGTTTTGTAGCCTGCTTTGCCCTAAAAGGGCAGGCTGTGCTTGGACTCCCTGGCATGTGCCTTTTCAAAGTGAAATGGCTGGGCAGGGACCGAGAGGCTCCCTGGAGAGACTCTGTGCCCCACTGTGGTAGGCAAACATCTACTGGGAGAGACTGGGCCTGTCCCCTTGAAGTTGGGCAACACAGGACTCTCCTCACCCCCTCTCCTGGCATTGCCATCACAGGTTACTGGACATGGTAGTAAATATAGACAGTACCTAAACATCCCAAGTACCCTCAGCCATGGTAACTATTTTCCAGGGAAATGTCCTTCTGGAAAACAACATTTCTGGAGCCCTTTGCATCTCCAAAGCCTGGCCAGGTATGGCACGAACCATTTACAATGACCACAAGAGATTTCTGGAAACCTATCTGACTCCTTATCCAGGTAAGGAAAACACGTGGCAGGTCACTGCAGAGATGTTTGATTGGCTATTGGCTATGGTTGGGACTGCCTGCTGGTCTTATACACAAGGGAAGAACTCAATAGAGCTGGTTCTGCTGCTCTGTTCTTCCATAGGCCCTCTACAGTGTTGAAATCCCCATGCCTAATACCTCAGCATTGCCCCGGGAATGAGTTTCTTTCCCCATTAAATTACACATGGTCTTCAGGCGGTGGATTTTCCTTCTGCCCCCAGTCCCCAGGAGCACAGAAAGGCCTCTTGGTGCACCTTTAGCAAACCATGTCAGTTTCTGTCACTCATCCAGAGGCACTAAGCAAGCCCAATACTGTGTATGTCTTGATATGAAGCAAAGAGGAGCAGCAGCAGGACCACAGGCACTTGCACTGGTGCAAAGTACTCTTGGCTTGTGGTGATGAGGTGGGACAAGCATTAGTCATCAGACTGCAAAATGAGGGAAGGAGCCTGGTGATGGAGCAGGTACCAACAGAGGCAGAAGACTAGCAAGAAAGGCAGGCACCTTCACCCTGAGCAGTTGAGGAAGGATCAGAGTGTATGAGCCCTGGTGCCAACAGAGGGGAAGGGGGCAAGACGAGAGCATGGCTGGGGAGCAGCTCACGTGCTCACAGCAACAGGTGACCACAGCATGCTTCTGTCCACTGCAGGGTTCTTCTTCACTGGGGATGGTGCGTATCGTACCAGTGAGGGCTACTACCAGCTGACAGGACGACTGGATGACATCATTAACATCAGCGGGCACCGGCTGGGCACTGCAGAGGTGGAGGACGTTGTGGTAAGAGGCGGGGGTGGGAGGTAAAGCCATCAGGGGGCAACTAAGGTGCACTGTCAGTGCTCAGGAAAGCCTTTCAGACCCAGAAACACACTGCTGCTGTAACAGCAGGGAGCAGTGTTGGACCCACAGCCTGCCTGGGGGAACAGCTTCCCACCCTCTCTCCTCTCTTCTCACTCTGCAGCAAGAGAGGGACAAAGGCTGATAACATTAACATTGTAAGTGGGTGAATCCCAAAGCAGCCTGGCATGTTAAGAAGGAGCATCTGTGGGCCAGTAAAGATTGTGGAACTGGGTGTAGAAACCTGGAGGCACAGAGCAGGGTCTAGAAGGTGCAAACCTGATGCAGCCAGGGGCAGGGGAAAACTTGTTTGCAGACAGACCTGCTGAGGCAAGAGGGGAAAAGGGCCGAGACCAACTGAGGCTTTTTCTTATCTCTCTGCATTACCATGGGCTGCAGCAGCAAAGTCAGGGCAGCTCCCAGGTGCCAAACCCCAGCTTTGTTCTCTTCCAGAATCACCATGTGGCAGTGGCGGAGTCTGCAGTCATTGGCTACCCACATGAGATCAAGGGAGAAGGTAAGATGCTTGCTTTCCTCTTGCTGAAATGTCTCTCCTGTGGCTATTGCACTGGATTAGGAAGTGGGACTGTCACACCAACCCCTGGTAGCAATGCTGTGCCAACACCATAGAGCATAGTAGCAGGGATCTTGGCACAGCCACCACAACAGGCACCATAAGCCAGCAGTAGCAGCACCAGAAGCACTTACAGCTCAGGCTGCAAAGCATCCCCTGAGGCCACCAGCAAAGAGGGACCTCTCCTGGCACTAGGTCTCAAGGATGCTCTCAGGAACATACTGCACATGGTGCTCAGTAACTTGGTTGTCCTTCTGCCAGGGGCCTATGCATTTGTTGTGCTGAAGAAGGACAGTGACTACACACAGGAGACTCTGACTGCTGAGCTACGGGAGCTGATCTCAAAGAAGATTGCGAAGTATGCAGTTCCAGAGTATGTTCAGGTAACTTGTAGACTGGTCCAACACCTGCCTTGGCAAGCTGGCCAACCCGTTTCCCTCAGCCTTAGCTCTGCTCCTCCCCCTCACAGGTGACACGCCGGCTGCCCAAGACACGCTCAGGGAAGATTATGCGTCGGGTGCTAAGGAAAATTGTGGAGAACAAGGCCAGTGAACTTGGGGACCTAACCACCCTGGATGACCATGAAGCTGTGCAGCAGATCATAGAGGGACACAAGCTCCTGGTGGAGGGACAGAAGAGCTATTAGCTTGCTAGTTTGGCTCTGCTAGCAGCCACCTCCTGCTCCTCCACTGCAGAACTGGGGCCATATCCAGAAATTTTGCTAAGCAACTGGTGTCCAGTAAGTGCCAGGGACTGTACCTCCACTGCAGTCTCAACCTCTCTGCAACACAAATGCTCAAAACCCCTACCTCCACACACCTGTGGGAGGCCAGGAGAGAACATGACTCAGGCAGAACAGTAATGGGAGCTCAGTTGTTTCCTCACCTAAAAGCAGAGGGCAGAAAGCCCTCCTTGGGGCTCCTTGTGCTTTGCAGTAGCTGTGGAGACAGCAGCAGGGCAGGATGTCCAGCCTTGGATAGATCTACTACTCACTCCTGTCCTCTTCAGCAATAGTCTAGTCCAGGACCATTGCCAATATACAAGCATCTTCACCAAAGCAAACCCCAGAAGGAAAAGATGCAACAGCCTGGTTAACACATACTGACTCTTCTCTATACATATTGTTGGAAAATAGGCCCCAGATTTTAATACAAAAATGTTCCTTTGACATGTAACCCTGCACCTTAAGGAGATCATAAACACGTCCCTTCTCTGTGCCAGCATTCTCCACCCCTTACAGTGCAACCCTTGGCTCCTTCTGAGCAGCACAACTCTCAACAGAGCCACAGGTACAGAAGTATGCTCTGCAGAGCTGTGTATCAGAAACAGAGGTCCAACAAGGCACAGAGAGCAGAGCCGGAGGCTGCGTTCCAGCTTCACACAACTGCATTCTGGGCAAGTGGAGGTTTCTTCTGCATGCCCCAGGAGGCAGCACCTTTGGCAGCTTAAAAGCTCAGCCCCTTTCCCTGTGAGAGGGAAAGGGGGATGGGAGAATCACAGCATGGTTTGGGTTGAAAGAGACCTTAAAGATCATCTAGTGATCTTTAGAGAAGGATAGCATAGATTTGTCTGGCTTTGTGTCCATCAGCAAGATCTGGAACTGGTCTGACATTGGATGAATCCCATTGACAGCTGCTGGCTTGGCAGCTTCATGTCTGCCATTCAGAGCTCTCCCATGCGTGTGCAGGTTCTGTGGCTGGCCAGATAAGGCCGTGTTTTTCAGCAACCTTCCCCAGCTGGGAGCCGCTTCATCTTCTCGCAGCGAGTGAGCTCCCATCTTCCCTCCCCATGAAGTTTCAAAATCCAGCTGTGGAACTGTAATTCAATAACACAATGATTGAGGGATGTCTCTACAAGAGCATGTTCTCTCACAGTGAGGCTCTACAGACTCCCTTCTGCTTGGCAGGGACACCCTTCTCTACCTCCCCTCCCTTGCCGCCACTAGGGAGGCATGGCGTGCTCTCTTTCCATCTCACCTTTTCCAGGCTTGCCCTGTGTCCCACGCTGATCAGTGTCATGCCCAGCTGAAGGCACACACGGTACAGATCATGCTCCACCTCTTCTGTCAGGGCACTGGTGGCTTCATCTAGCACTGAGAGAAAAGTCATAAGCCACAAATTCTCTCCTGACCAGACATCTCCCCCTTGGCAAAAGAGCAGCAGCTGCCGAGAACAATTTGGATATTGTGGAGCTAACCAAAATTCTGGAGCCAACCAAAAGCATCTCCAAAAGCATCTCCAGAAGACAAGTGAGGAGAAGCCTATGGACTCTGATTTTCCTCTTGCACAGCTGGTGTCAGCAAACTGGGAAAGCTACCTTTGCCCTTACCCACAAGCCCTCAAATCCACTCAAACAGCACTGGTTACCCCATTCCTCCCCCTCAACAGCTGCCAGCCACTTCCTTGTCCCCACCCTTAGGAAAGCCAAAACACAACCTTCCCAAGGCAGGCTGTGTGCCAGAGTGCTAGGCTGAGCAGCAGCCTTTGCACCTCTCTGACCCAGACCCCACCTGGAGCAGCCAAGATGGCTTAAGGCACTTTTCTGGCACTGAAGGGTAAGTATCACAGACCTGGAGCAGATAAATTTAATCTGTTTTACATAATCTCTACAGCTTTTAGTTTGTGATCCACTGGTTCTGTCTGCCCAGACAACACCAAGCTATGCAGCACACTTCAGGAGAAAAGAAATATTTACATGTGTCTACTTGGTACTGACACTGGCTCTGTTCACCCATCCTGGCACTCATGACAAGTCCTCCAACAGTCCCATGCCAGCTCCAGTCTAGCTGTGCAAAGGTATTAACCCCTTCTGATAAGAAGAGCTGCTTCTGTGGTCTCTCAGGACCCTTCCTCTTGCTGCTCCTTATTTTCTTTTGCCGCCTTGTATCTAAATTTCCCACATTGCTTCCACAACCCTAGAGAGGTTCAAAACCTTCAGCTATGACAGCTGATGGCATGCTCCCTAGCACACACACACTTCTGTACATGGCAACTGGTGAGCATGTTGAAAGGGGGCTCTTCCAGGTGCCACCACCTAGGAAGAGAATGTCTTATACACAGCATGTTGACTTACTACCCTCCACAGATACTGAAATGTTTCACCCCCGAATGCCCTGTGTGATACACTGCTAAAATAGCCAATACAAAGCCAATTCCTAGCAAAAAGGGTTTTCGTGAGCTGTCTTTGTACTAGCTTCTCTTTATACCAAAGGGCCCTTCCTTTCCCCCACCCTTCCATTTAGTTTCAGTCACTCAACTTACCTGCATATTTTGGCTGGAGGTAGAAGAGCCGTGCAAATGAGAGCCTCTGCATCTCCCCTGGGGACAGGATATCATACCTGCAACAGGGTCGAGATGCAAAATCTCCCTCAAAAAAAAGAGCTCATTTGCTGACAAGGTTACAGTTGCTGAGTATCAAAAACATCAGCAAGCAAGTGTCCCTGTGTGTCCCCTGTGTCCCTTCCCCCCCTGACTGGATCGGCCTGCAGAACAGCATGGCTGGTGATGTTTTCACTGATGTTTGGGGCATGAAGGCTCCACCCCTGTATACTGGCCACCTCCCACAGGACACAACTGGACACAGATGTTCGTAAGTCCAGCAGTAATGTGCATTTGATTAGAAGAGTTCTCTGTGCAGAGAGGTATAGGACAACTGGCCACCTCCTTTTGGACACTGAACACCTCTACACCACTAACTCACTTCTGGGACAACTGGCAGCAGACCACCAGGTGATACTCATTCAGCACCATGAACAGAACCTTGGGGAGCAGCTGGCTTTGCTCACAGAGCTCTGATTTTGCAAGGAAATATGTGTATAAGGGGAATTCAAGTGCATGAGTAACACAATTTGTAACACAAGAATTAGATAAATGTGACTCAGCCAAATGTGAGGCACTTTCTATAAGTAATGTTAAACAAATGAAATTAAAATCCATCAAAAAACAGTTTTTAAAAGTGATGTTCAGGACTGCAACCTTGAACAAGCTGTTCATAATACGTTTAATTTTTCATTTCTCATGTTTTTTTTATTTGATTCGCCTTTATCTCATCGTTAATTTTTAATGTTACAAATTGTTTGACTTGTACACTTGAACTCCCCCTATATGCACAGTTTCCTTGTAAAAATCAGAGCATTATGAGCAGAGCTGCCAGCTCTCACAGGTTCTGTTCACAGTGCTGAACAAGCACCACCTGCTGGTCGGGAGCCAGTTTTCCCAGCAGTAAGTTGGCATCCCGTTGTACTTGGCCCACCCAGAAGGAATCATACAAATTCACAGACAGTGAGCTCCTTTACCAGTTCCAGTCCACCTGTTCGTCGAGTCCTCCAGCCCTCGCCAACAAATCAGTCTGCAGAGAACACAGCAGACTTGTGAAAACAGCCCCAACCCTGTCATACAACAGCCCTGAGCATAACCACCCCCCTCCTGCTACTCTTTTTTGTTGCTTGAGCTGCAGTTGCTCCATATCCCTACTACTCTGCCTGTCTCATAGACAGTCCTGTCCCTGCTGCAATGTCCCCACACATGTCCAGCACATCGTCACACTGCGCTGCTATAGAGCCTCATCCCCTCTTTCCCACTGGTGGCACCAGGAAAGAAGGCAGCAGCACTAGTGGGGACTCACCAGTCCAGCCAGCTGCAGGAATCGCACAATTCTCTCATCATCTGCAGACCCTAGGGGAGAAAGCAGTAAAGAATAAAAAGAGGCGGGGGGTGACGAGGCCACAGCTGCAAGGAGTTGGTGGGACAGGAGGGAAGGACTGGAGGATCTCCTAAGGTCCAGTGTAGTTGACTTGACTGTTTTGGTGTAAGAGGTCCTGAGCTCTGGCACAGAGCTCCCAAAGACTGATTTTTCTTCAAAGCACTAACCATGCATGTGACCAGCATGCCAGGAGGTCGCTAGGCTCCACAGCTACACCTGAGGCTTGGTTCAGTCCATGGGTACCGACAGACACAACCAGAACCCAGGGATCCAAGTCAGTTGCCAAGGCCCTGCCCACCAGCCACTGGCTTCTGGCTGTCTGCATACTGCAGGTAGGGGAGTCATGGGATCAGGGCTTGGGTAACAGCCAGGAAGAGGATCCTACATTGGAGGGGAAAAATTGCAGGGTAAACTAGCTGTGGAGCAGAGCATACACTACCAGCAGAGCTAGTAGTCAGCAGCTATAGGAGCTGAGCAGAAGGGCTGTGCATCTGCCATGGACCTCTCTGAAGCTGCTGAAGTGTCACAACAGTATCTGATGGCTGCAGTTGCTCTCTGCAAGACTGTGACTTCCAAGTGTTTGAAAGCAGCACACAGCACTGCTTCACTCAGAAACTTAAACCTGGACATCTGAAAGCTGCAACAGATCACATGTGGTCTGCCTTGGAAAGAGGGAAGGGCAGAGAAAGCATCTGCATAGTCTCATCTCAACAGCATGCAAAGTCCTGGGATATCATTTGAAAAAGAGGATCAGTGAAAAATGGAGGTGGATGGAAAATGAAAAGGCTAACGTGGCTTGTCCAAAGGCAGGTTGTACCAGACAGATGTATCCCAACAGCAAGTTTAGAAAGCAGCAAGGTGCCACAATATGTGTCTAGTACAACATGCAGAGCACAGCCAGCCTGTCCTCACTGCATTAAGAGAATATATTCTCCCCAAAAGGGAGAGAATGCAGAGACTGACCTTAGGAAGGTAAATCTTCCAGGAAAAACAGACAGCAACAAAAGTGAAATGGATGAGTGCTCTTGTCAGGCATGGTAGGGTAGAAGTTGCAGTGGGTACACATGACAGGGAGCTGACACCACAGGGCTAGCTAATTGCTCTGATGAATTTGCACATACCTGAAACTGGGTAGATCTCCTTCAGGGGATAAATCACCTGTTTAACAGACCAAAAGAAGCCATGTCACAGGGAGCTGGACACAGCCCATCACAGATGCAACAGGAGTGTCATGAACTCAGGCACAAGGCAAGGATCAGCCACAGGCATCCTCCCTCCTTCCTGCAGCACAGAGGTTCCCCAGGCAGAATCACAGCTGGGTCAGAGCCAGCCCCCGGGCTCACCTGCTCCCGCAGGCTTCCATCGGTGAAGAAGGGCCGCTGCGGCAGGAACACCACGCCCCGGGGGCCAAAGCAGGTCAGGATCTTGATGCTCCCTGCACAGAGACACACTCGTTCCAAGCCTGCAGCACCAGCCAACAGCTCCCTACCACCCCCCTGTGCAGTCCTGCCCTGCGAAGTAACCAACAAATCCCAGAAAAGGTAGATTTGCAACACAGGCCAATGCAATGAGAGCTGAGACATAGCATTCTTCTTCAGAAACTTAAGGCACTTGGCTTGGATAAATATACCCTGCACTGGATAAAAAATTGGCTGGATGGTCAGGCTGAAAGAGTAGTTGTGAATGGAACTAAATCTGGCTAGTGACCTGTCACAAGTGGTGTCCCCCAGGGTTCACTACTAGGGCCTCTTCTCTTTAATATCTTCATTAATGATTTGGATGAGGGGATTGAGTGTACCTTCAGTAAATTTGCAGATGACACCAAACTAGGTGGCTGTGTCGATCTGCTGGAGGGTAGGGAATCCTTTCAGCAGGGCTTAGACAGGTTGGACCAATGGGCCAAGGTTAATTGTATGAGACTGAACAAGGCCAAACGCCAGGTCTTACAAGTGGGTCATAACAACCCCGTGGTAAGCTACAGACCTGGGGAAGTGTGGTTAAGAGAGCTGTAAGTTCCAGGGGGTATTGATTGACAGTCGACTTAAAATGAGTCAGCAGTGTGCACAGGTGGCCAAAGAGGCCAATGGCATCCTGGCTTGTATTAGGAACTCAGTGGCCAGCAGGAATAGGGAGGTGATCATCCCTCAGTACTCAGCTCTGGTGAGACCACATCTTGAGTACTGTGTTCAGTTCTGTGCACCTCACTATAAGAGGGACATAGAAGCGCTGGAGATGTCCAGAGAAGGGCAACAAAGCTCATGAAGGGCCTGGAGCACAAGTCCTGTGAGGAGTGGCTGAGGGAGCTGGGGTTGTTTAGTTTGGAGGAGGCTGAGAGGAGACCTTATAGCACTATTCAACTACCACAAGAGAGGTTGGAGCAAGGAGGGAAACAGCCTCTTCTCCTTAGTAAACTGTGAAAAGACCGGAGGGAATGGATGGAAGCTACACCAGGGGAGGCTTAGGCTAGATGTTAGGAAATATTTTTTCACTGAGAGGGTTGTCAGGCATTGGAATGGCCTGTGGTGGAGTCACCATTCCTGAAAGCATTTAAAAGGCATCTGGACCTGGTCCTTAAGGACATGGTTTAGTAGTTGACTGTGGTGTTAGCCAAAGGTTGGACTGGATGATCTTGGAGATCTCTTCCAACCTAAACATTCTGTGATTCTGTGAAATAGAGAGAGGCGTGGCTCCAATGCATCAGTGACACATTCACTTATCACAAGGTGGCACTGGCTTCACAACTGCACACTGCCACCTTCCAAACTCAGAGCAGCCTTGGATGAGAAAGAGATGGCTGTGGCAAGCAGCAGTCTTTACCTCTTGTGCTCTCCCAGAGTCCCCCAAGGACCCTCAGGAGAGATGTCTTCCCTGTACCAGTGTTCCCTACAATCATCACACTGTCTCCTTGGGAGATCCTGAGGCTCAGGTCCTTGATGAGCAGCTTGCCAGAGGATGGCACTGAGAGTGTCACTCGCTCCAGAAGGAAGGCCGTGTCCTTTGGCATTGGTTCCTCCCCAGAATGGCTGCTGGATTACCACCAAGACAAAGGAGAAGAGATTTGGGTGTAAGCCATCTTGCTGAGACTGACAATGATCAGGCACCTTGGAGCTCCTGTGCCTCTGTGACAGCTGTTCTGCCCCACACAGCCCAGGAATAACAGATGGCAGTGAGCACCACCTGCATGCAACAGGCTGTGACACCAAGGGCCACCTCCATCCCTTATCATCCCCACCCTCTGGCATTTAAGCTGCAAGCCAGCCAGTTGCTGAGGGAGAACTCACCCATCTGAATCCCAGCTGGTTTTGGCTTCTGAGTAGTTATTTTTCTTTCTGCCAAGGCTCAGCAGGGTCTCCTGCAGTTCACCAATCCTGGTCAAACAAGACATTGCATGAATGCCAGGAACAACTCTAGCAGCCTCTTCACATCCATCCTTGTCTGTGCTTGCTCACAAGCAACTGTGTTTCTTATGTATTTAGCATAAACCTGGCAGCCTGGTGCCACACTTCCCTCTCCTGCAGAGACCTGCCCTCAGAGAAGCTCACCTGTGTGTGTAGCCAGCCACATCAGTCACAGTGCTGGAGAGATCTATGAGCTGGCTGAAGCAGCTGATGAGGTAGATGGAAACAAAGGCATTCTGGGGGGAAATCACATGGCAGAACAAAGGTCACCACTGAGCTGGCACACTGCCCCTTCTTCCATGGCTGAAGGGGGGCAGCCAAGGTGTCCAGACAGTTTTTCACATCAGCAGTCCCAGCAAGACGAAAGAGCAGAAAATTCACCCAGCATAGTGGGAATGAAGAAGATGACCATATTCACATAGAGCAGGACTTCCCTGCTGAGTACAGCAGTTTTTGCCAGGTGGACACATCTCCTGCCACCCAGGGATGGTGTTTGCAGAGCACCTGCTGGTGTGCCCAGCACATTCACCCCATCCAAGTCACGCAGATCCTTGCCACCAGCCCTGTGCCAACACCATACATGGCTCAGAGCAGGGTGCCTCAGCCTGCAGTGCCCACATAGCTATTTTTAGTTCTGCATTCTCTATCAATTGAGTAACTGGGTACAAGTCAGGTGAGGAAGGCAAACAAACCAGCTCAGCCTCACAGGTGGCCAGGCTCACAGCAGGCACGGCATAACCTAGACATGCAGCACTGGGTAGACCCAATCCCCATGCACACTACTGAGAGTCAGAGGCTTTCTGACCTCCTGTTTTATTTAGACACAGAGGTCTGAGTTAGGAAACACTTACGTAGAAGTGCCCTTCACAGCTCTCATCCCCAGGTTAATCATATACCAGCTGGCTCTCAACTCACATTTCCATGCCACTGTGGCTAGGAACAGTCTAACCTGAAAGTCAATTACTGCAAATTATCTGCCACCAGTCCCACGTGAATCCTCCATCCTCAGAGCCCACTCACACTCCACAGTGGGGTCTGGGAGATCACCTGTAGCTCACCTTGCTGACAAGTGCACTGAGCTCTGTTGGACTCAGGCCGCTGTAGACCCCAGAAAAGATGGGAATAGCAATGACCACGTAGCTCAGGATGCTGCCCAGGTAGTCAAAGGTGTTGATCCCAACTGGGCAGAAGCACATAGAGAGAAGACAGTGAGTTAGGGTGGGAACCTCTGTTCCAGCCATGGGGCAAGTGCAGCGCATGAGCCTCTTTAGAGGAAGACCCATGGTCTTGCCTCAGCTTTTCATGATGCAGCAGGGCAGAACACATTTTGCAGGGCAGCACAAGCACTGGGGTCAAAATCCATTTGCCAAGCAGAGTCCTTTGGGGCAGGCTCCTGAGCAGAGAAACACCATCCATACACACAACTCAAGAACCAGCATGGAACAAAAACCTGTTTGACTGCTCATTTCTATTCTTCAGGGGCCTGGCTGACATACAAGAACATAAGGGATGGCAAAAAGGGGCAAGGTGGTTGGCATCAGAGTCTGTCTTGAAGCACAGAACAGGGAGAGAGACTTAAGACTCCACACTCTCACAGAGACACCTGCATTGAGGGCCCTCCCTCCCTTATTCAGAAGCTCACTATGTTGGTGAGATGAGGAAGAGCTGTCTTGATAGTGGTCATTTAACACCCAAACCTGGACTTGTTGACAACAGAAGGGAGATTTTCAGGGCACAGCTATGCTCAAGCAACAGGCTCTATAGGAAAGAATTTTCCACAGCTCTCAATCACATATACAGAGTCTTCTCTTGACCCAAAGCTCAAGCCCTTCCCTCTCATCCTGGCCAGCAAACACCTACCCCACAAAAAACACAGATTCCTGCAGATTCCTCTTTTGGGGCTTGCATTCTTTGACTTAGACAAGTCCTCCACAACTTTGCTCTCTATGAGGCTTTTTCATAACAGGATTCCTATATGGGACTGCAGGAGGACTGCAGGACTCTGTTCACCTTCAGGGCTTTCACAAACTAGCAAGAGGTGGGAGAGAAAACCCCAGCACTGTTGCTCTAACAGTAGGACTCCCAAGCTTGTGGGCCACCAAAATGGAGCTACTACACACCTCACTTAATCCCCCAAACTCCCCACTCACTGTGTAGCCACAGCTCCTTGCCTATCAGCTCCCTCTGTGTCTGCAGCAGACTCTGCAGCCTCCGGTCTGTGCGCATGTGCTCCACTCGCCCGGCCCTGTAAAATAAGATCTTGACATGCCACAGACATCCTGGGAGCACCATAATGAGGTCAAAGCACAGCCTTTGGAAAGGGTCTGGCACCTTAGCCTCCAAGCAACAAGCTCAAGCAGGAACTGAACAGCCAGGAATGCTTTCTTGAAAAGTTTCACCAAGAAACTCTGGCTGAAACAAGCAGCCCTCCAAATCTCTCCAGAACCCAACAGCTGCTGCTGTTGCCTGCAGGAGGAGGTGAGGAAAGGCCAGAGATCAGGCCCCAATCTGCAGCCATGCACATCCCAGGTCAGACACACTTTCCCGGCAGAGCCTGGTTGGAAATAGGGATGGCACTCCTATACAGCTGGACCCAGAAAGGAGAAGGCAGGGGTGAGTCCAGGAGGTGACAGCAAGCCAACACCATCTTGCACAGCCAGTGGTCCCAGTTCCTCTTCCCATTCCCCACCCAGGAGGAACAGAACAAGGACAAGCCCCAAGCAGTGCAGCCCCCCAGTGCAGGTGACCTCAGCTCCACAGCCCTCCCTTTCCCAGAAGTATCTCTGCAGGCACTGGGGGTTGCCCATCACCTCAGCTAGCAGTGATGCTCCCAGGGCCGGGCTGAGGCAGGAGCAAGGAGGCACATCTCAGCTACCAAACACCACTTTCAGCAAGCATGGCAGCTCCTGCTCATTCAAGGGCTGGGCTGCCCTCAGGAGGCAAAATGCAGAAAGAGCTCTACATCTCGCTCCAGACTTCCACCTGATGCAGCAGCTCTTGCCCCTGCCACCCAACACATGCTTATGCCCAGCACAAACCCACTTCCCACTGTGGCTGAAATGGGGCAATTATTAGGGCCCAAGTAGACAGGGCCAGGAGCTGCATAAAAGAAAAATATAGTAAGATTTTTTTAAGAGTCTCAGTTCTAAAGATTCATGTTCTCAGAAAAATAAATTGCCTTTCTCAAAAATCCATCTGCTTAGAATTCAGTTTGGCATTACTGTCCCACAACCCATCTCGGGTAACTAGTGAGCTGCAGTCTTTGCTGCTGAATATTCAGAGAGGACAAAGCCTTGGACACAAGGAGTTAAAGATGAGGAAGGGACCAGAGACCAGAACTACTATTTCTTTTGTGGATGCAGAGATTATTGTATTGGGTTCAGTTTTTTCTCCCATTCAGTTCACTTTTAAAGCAAGTTTGGCAAAGGCCTAGAAACCAAAGAAGTGAACAGGTGACAGTGCTCAGGTTTTGCTTCTCCCTTTATACCAAAACAATGGTTACACAGGTGAAAGAGGACAGGATCTAAAAGATTCTACAAGCTAGAGATGTCTGGAAATCAAAACCAGCCACTGGCCACATGCTTCTCCTCTTACAGCATTCTAGGAATGCAGCCTTTTAAAAAAATTTCTATATTTTTCATTAAGATTTAATGCCTGATTCTGTGCAATTCAATTACATTCTAGTTTCCCCCAAAGTGAAGCTTTTCTACTAAATGAACTACACGGAAGTAAGACCTCTGGTATAATAATTCACTTTCCGTTTTCTACTTAGTACTTGAATGAAAAACTTCCAAATTGTGAGGAAAAGTACTGCAGCTTAAATAAGGGCATATCATCTCAGTACTTTCTCCACTAAGAAAAAATATCATCAACCAGAAAGAAAGGATCAGTGCACAAAGAAATAACTCAAGAGTTGTCAATGCAAACTGAGATTGATTTCAGTTATTTAGATCAGAGTTTCCTGCCTGTCAATATTAATCGTTATGGAATCACTGATTTTGAATCAAACCGGTTTGGGGATAGCACCACAACACTTGAAATGCTCACTCATTACAGCATGGAGTCAAATATATATCACAGGCAGAGAAGAGCAGAGTCAGGACAGCTGCTGGTTGCTGAAGTTCCTGGAGGAAGCATGATTTCACAACACACAGGGCAAAGGCTGTCACATGACAAGAGAAGAGCAGTAAACTCCTGCCACCAACCAGGCACCCCAACACAAGCCACAATAAAAACATGGCCTTTTTTTCCTGGATTCTAGCCATTTCTGTGAAACACCTTAAAGGCTCCAAGCATACCCACAGAAGACACATCGGTTAGCAGCACCAGGATGGGGCGAGAAGCAACCCGCAGCAAGTTCCCAAGGAAACATCCTGATGAGATACAATGAGACCCTGAGTAAACTTCCAGGTAAGGACCTGGAAAAGCATCAGCAATGCTAAGCCAGCACCAAATCTGTATCAGGCCTCTGGGCATGTTAGATAGGAGACAAAAACACAGTTGTCTCCAGCTGCTGAGGGATATTTTTGCAGATGATGTGCAGAATGAAAAGGAGAACAGAGCATTAGGGCTGCATGATGCCGTAGCAGAATGGAGGGATCAGAAAATTCCGGCTGCAGCAACAGACTTGGACTCCTCTGGGATACATGAAAACAACAATGCCAAAAGGTGGAATGATCCTTATGAGGATGTAAAGAAATGAACACTACTAACCTGTAGAAAGCAGCTGGTTCCGCATTGACGCGAATCTGCATGTGCTTGAACCTGGACAACCCAAAAAGACATCTTCAGGATTGTGCACAAGTGCCCAGTGAATTATGTGCCCAATATCCCTACTAGAGGAAACTTGTCCTGCATCTGTCACAGCACTGATCTGAGACATCTCTTGACAGAAACTCACTATGTACCAAGAAGCACCAGAAACCAAGGCTTAGCAAAAGAGGACATCCTTTTGGGCCAGCTCAGTGGTGCATTTGTTTGGTAACCTGTTCTCTGTGCACACCTTCTCAGCCCTTCTGCCTCCCATTTGCTAGCCCAGCATCTCCACCATACAGAATCACAATCAGCTGCTCTGGTGTCAGCTTGATGTGCCACACCAGCTTCTGCTGCTGTCCCTCTATACCTTGAGCCCTAGAGAAAACTGCAAAGCCCCTGACACACACCCAGCAAACACTGCAGGAGAAGGGGAGGAGATAAGTTAGCACATGGAAGGACTGTGCTGTTTTGGACCCTTTGTGAAGGTGGTGGTGAAGCAGAAGCCTCAATTTCTAACAAGAGATGCAGTTCACTGAACTTGCATCTGCACTCCAGGAAGCTCCATGTGCGGTTTTCTTCAACGCATCCAATGTCCCAGCAGAGACACCAGCAAGAGCTATGAGCAACCAAACAGCCTGAAGACCGAATCAGAAGACTAGACCAAGGGGTGACAGAAGCTCAGCACACAGACTCTGGGGCAGCATTGTGCAGGCAGGTTTGTCTGAGTGTGGTGAGAGTCAGGGACAAGAGAAGTAGCTGCATATGTAGCACTGACCAGGGACAAAAATGCAGCTCCCGCAGGAGCTGCCAAGGGACAGTGAAAATGCTGCCCTGCTGGGACTCACCTGAAATCCCCCTCCAGTTTTTCCTGATGCACAAGCTTAGACACAATTGGGTTCATCAATACCTTGTTGACGATTGTCCCAATGACAAAATAGCTGAAGATGCTCACTGGGCCTAGCCAGCCTGTGCTACAGAGGAGAAAGAGAGGTTAGCTAACAATCCAAATGAAAAGACATCTCAGCACCCTTGAGCTCAAACAGTCAGAGCCCTCAACTGTCATGTCTCATTGCTTTCACAGAGGTCTGGGGGCCAGCACTGCACAGTCCAGCACCTTCAAGGCAAGAAATCCCTTTGAAGTTTAGAGAACCACTCACCCAACATGTCCAAGTGTCCATTTGAGGAGCTGTAATGTGTGTGCTAGGCTCAAAAAAAAAAAAAGCATAGGAGAGAGGCATGCAAGCTGGGCTACAGTGAGTCCTTACCTGTGGAAGCACTGGTATGAGTAGTAGGCCAGTGTGAAGGGCGAGATGATGAGCTTGCTGGCCATGGAGCTGAGCTGCCTGCAGAACCTCTCCACATCCTGGCTGATGCGCTGGTCCCTGCTCAACACAAAGAGCCACTGACACTGGTCAAGACCAAGACTCCCTAACAGAACACAGGTCAGGCTGTTTCACTGCCTGAACATAGGACAGGGTGCAGGTGAACAACCCTGCCTGGGTGGAACCTGCAGCTGTGACTCCCCTTCCATCATAAGAGACAATTTCCATGGGCCAGCAGGACTCACCCAAGGGCCTTCCTGGCACCCTGGGAATACAGCTTCTGCTATTACTTTCACCCTGGTGCTTGTATAAACCGTCTGTTTCACTTTCAACAACACTGTCCAGCTCCATGGTAAAGATCTCTGCATCCTTGTCCTTTGCTCCTCTCCTAGACCCACCCCTGGGTGGGTCAAAACTACTGACTCTCACTCCAGACTTCAGTGCTGGTGCTGCATGTCAGGCACCAGTGCTACAAGGACTGGCTAGGGCACAGGCTAGGCCTTCACCAGCTGTTGGATATTTGGAAATGCTTCCATCAAACCACCCTTACACAATAGCTGGGTCCCTCCCCACTGCATGGAGTGCCCTCTGCTTCCTTTGCTGCTAGGAAAAAAGTGCTTCCACCCACCTCCATCCCACATCCCTCTGTGCTGCAGAAAAGGCAGCAGCACACCAAGACTCCTTGCCCCATCAGCAGCAGGCAAGTTCCTGCTCGTTCCTCAAGTTCCATTCATCTCACTGCTGAGCAAGGGCTGCACTTAAGAGTAACTAGAAAAGATTTCAGCATATTTACTCCCTTGGCACCTCATCTGTCCAGAGCACGTGGATGAGGGCTTCAGTCTGATACACTAAGCATCACTGTGAATGCTGGAGCTCAGAATGAAGAGCAAGGCTGGACTCCTGCTTAGCCCTCAGTGTGGATACAACCATAAGGACATTCAACTCTTTTGCAGTGCTGCAGCAGCAAGGGATTTAATTTTGGGGCAGCTCTTACCCTGACTGACCTTGAAGTCATCATTATTCCTGTTCTCAGAATGTAATTGTTCTCATAAAGTTATAACTTAAGTTGTGCCATAGACTCTTGGCAGAATATTGCTTTTTCTGATCTATTAAGCAACATGTAAAACACAAACACCAACTCAAATGTTCTGATAGAAGCCATAAATATTTGTATGCCACTCAGAACCCCCTCTTCACTCCTGTAGATAGATGACACCATGAATCTAACATACAGTTTGGTCTGCACTGCATAATGGGAGGTCACTAGTTCATCCTTTAGTTCAACCTGGTATGGGGAAAAAATTCTCTTCAAGGAATTTGGAGATGAAGAGCATTTTTGTAGTGGAACCAAGAAAGGCACTAAACAATAAGTTTAGATGTTTGAGCAGAAACAAGGTGGTATGAAATGAAAAATATTCTGCAGCAATGCTACACATTTGCCCTGCTAATGTCAGGAGAGCTGTCTCTTTCACAGTCAGGGCAGACTGACCCAGTTATCTCATACATTTCTCTGCAAAATGTGAACACATTCCTTAGTTAAAAATAAACCTGAGCAAGATGGTCATGTGGTGAGGGGCCTCTGTCCTTCTACCCCACCCCCCTCAAAGTAAAAGACAGGAGTGTATGAGTTTCTGGCTGTGGCCAGTGTAGAAGTACTGCATGCCTTGGTGACATACATGGCTTTTCAACTTCTCCTTGCACTTCCATACCACTGCAAATCACTATCAGCACTGAACATTTAATGAGGGTGGGAGTACCCCTGACAGCAGCTGGAGAGCACATCAGCATCACGAAGCTGTCATTTCATGTTTGGCAGTAGGGCAGTGTGACCCAAGCTAAGCCCTCTCCTTGTTTGCTGCTCCCTTTTGTGTACAGCTGGGATGTCTCCTAGCACTGGGCCAGCAGAAGCAGCCAGAGAACTCATCTGGCTGAAAAATTATATAAACAAAACAAAACAAAAAAAGGAAATACCAGCATGTGTTTCCCTGAGCAGCCACACAGACCACACTGTGCAGCAAAGGGGCAAGGACAGGCAGCTAGGAGCACTGGACAGCAGAAGCAGAGAGGCTGCTTCAGTCACCACTATTTCCAAGTTAGGAGTCCCTGCAAGACACCTATTCCTCATAAGAACACTGGGCTTGGTCTCCCCTGGTGCCATCAATGGAGATGGCACCAGGGCTGTGACTAGACCAGGGGTGCCCCCTCCAGGGGAGAAGAGCTTGGAGTATCAAAATAACTTTATAAAGCCACACAATTTGGAAAATTTCCTGGTTTCTAGTTTTTCAGCAAGTATTTGATATTAACTTTTTTAAACTCTGGATGGAAAAAAAAGACCACCATATATCTCTGACGTGATGTTTGCTGTAGGATCTTTAACTCTTCAAAGTGTTCAAATCTTGCAATACTGATATTTCAAGTTGCCCCTGACAGTCCCTTCCCAGGAACTGAAAAGGGGAAATGCAGCCTTCATACAGTGCAAAACAAAGCCCTTCCTGGATGGGGGTGCCGTGGATTATTAAAATTACTAAAAACCCCAAATAAAACAGATAAACAAAACTATGTTTAGCTGAAGACTCTGGTGGCTGAACTTCAACGAGAGCAACAGGAACCATCCTAGCTCACTGGATGCATGAAGACAAAAAGAGTCAATGCTCTCTGACTCCAGCCCAAGCCCTTTGCAATGTCACGCTGAGCTTCAATGACTGAGTTTGCAGCATGTTTTATAGCAGCACTAGATCCCTATCCCGCTAGGCCTCCATTTTCCTCACAACAGAAACACCTTGCCCCCCAAACCATCATGACCAGCAGTCCTGGGAGTTCCCAGCAATAAGGCCCACCTCAGGTGCAAAGCAGATAAGGGTATTTGGGTCTAGACTGCAAAACCTTCTAGGGTCAAGCCCCTACCCAGAGACAGAGAGAAGGCAGCAAAAGCATGGAGCAGCCCACAAGAAGCCAAGCAAGAGGCAGAGAGAAGCTGCAGGCAGCCTACGGGTTATCGATGTCCTCACGCAGCACGTGCAGGCTGTAGTAGACCTGGCCCTGGAAGTAGCAGCTGTGGAGGTATTCGGTGAGGGATTTCCTCCAGCCCACGTACATCATGTTGCAGATAAACTGGCCGAAACTTTTTAGCTGGAGTGAGGGCAAGGAAACAGATAGGAAGAGATGAGTGAGACTAACAAGCATTTCCCAAAATTAAATAAAACCAGTTCGTACCAGTGATCCATCCCACACATAATCTACCTAACAGGGTAAGGGCAGAACTAGATTCTCCATCACAAGGGTCATGCCAGGAGCCATGGACACCCTTCCCCTCCCAAGACGTGGGAGCCTCTGCCCTTTCTTACCATGGAATTCACAACGATCAGAGTAAGTGAAACAGCAGTCACTGCTTTGAACCCGGAGAAGTCCTTGCTCCCCAGAACCTCGTAATACTGGCTGGGGATGACGCCGACCTGGTAAATCACCAGCTGCTCTGGAGGGAAGAGGCAGGAAGGGGAGAGGAATGAGGGGCGGCAGCAGCACGGCACAGGGCGAGGGGCACGGGGAGCAGCCGCGGGGTGGAGGCCCCTTCCCCAGGCTCACCCAGCAAGGCGACACAGAGCAGTGTCAGGAACATCAGGGCGCCCGGGGAGGGCCACCGGGGGAAGAGGACGGACAGGAGCCGCAGGAAGCGCCGCAGGAACAGCCCGTCCAGCCGGGGGCCCGGCCTGCAACGGAGGAAAACGCGGGGGCCGACAATGAGCTCTCGGGATGCCCACTTACCCGCGGGACCCCGGCCGCCCAGGCACTCCCAAGCCCGCCCTTCACGCCCCCCCGGCCCGGCCC
>JAAWXA010000009.1:16355240-16392121 GCA_038090715.1 Florisuga fusca
CTGGGGGCCCTCACCCCCTCCTCACCGCCTGCCCGCCGACACAGCCGCACCGACGCGTCCCGGCCGCCTGCGCTGGGGCAAGGGCACAGAGGATGTGGGCTGGCAGGGCCACAGCCGCCGGGCAGGCTTTGGGGTCCAGCTGCGTCCTGTCTGGCACGGGCAGCAGGGCCGGAGAACTGGGGCACTGCCGGCTCTTCCCTGAGGGGGGAGCCGGGACAAGCACCCAACTGCCCCCTCTGGGGACCCCGAGGCTGAAGGATGCCTCACTTGCACAGGGGGCACAGGAAAGAAGGAGCAGGGCTGGGTCCCGCGGGTCTGTGTTGTTCTGGGCAGACGGTGAAGTTTCGCGTTGGTTCAGAAGGACACAGGACTTGGGGTGGCTGCTGCCTGGGGAGGGATTCTCCAGCCACGACCTCGGGATAAGGCAGCGATCTCCATCCAGCATGATGGGGAATGGCAGCGTGTGCTCCTGGCCCTGCTGCGTGGAAGGGAATGGAGAGGGGCAGAGCAAAAACCCGAGCGGGGGGTAGAGACGGATGTCAAGAAAGCAGCCATAGGCTGTGTCAGTGAATTCACCCTCTCTAGCTTCTTGGTGATCTCAAATTTAATCCAGAAACAAACTCTTTTTGTTTGGTTGTTTTGTTTTGTTTTGTTTTGTTTTCCAGATTTTGATAATCACCTAAACTCTGGGTTATGAAATGTTTCAGCACAAGTACATTTCTGGCCAAGTCTGATGATAAGAGGTAAGGGATCCTATACACTAGAGTCCTTTCCTTCCCTCAGGCACATCCTCTCACATCCTGTTTATGCTGCTTCTTCTGTGAGTCTGTGGACTTTGATCATACCCTGTAGGTCCCTCTTGCCATACACCAAGAAGCTGTGTTCTCCTGGCAATTTCCCACCTCCCAGCCCTCTCATTCTTCTCCCTTATCCTTGTTTCTCTCATTTTTGCTCTGCTACTACCTGATCCTGGGTCCAGGCATTTCAAAACACAAAATCAGAGTATTCATGCTTTGGGATGAAAGAAGATGCATCAGTCTGTTTCCTCAGTGGTATCCCTTTCTCCTTGCCTTCATCTCTCTTCTCATAGCTCTTTTACTGCTGGAATTCACAATGCTATCTGTCGTACCTAAAGCTTAAGCTCCAGAGGGCAGAGATCAGCCCTCTGAAAACCTGACTCCAGCGATGACTAATTTTTATGTTAAAAGGATCAGATTTTTTTCTCAGTTGTTGCATCAGACCTGGGTGACGTTTGCTTCTAGGCAGTCACATCCTCTCACGGTGGATTCCCAGCTATGACAATTGTATGTGTAATCATGTCAGTGGTTTCTGGGACTGACCTGACTCTTTTGCTCCCTTGCCCACCTTCTAGCCAGGGGATATTTGTCCCCTTCCCTCTTCTGCTCATGAAATGGCTTCCCAAGCACCAAGGGAGCCTGGGTGCCTGACACAGAGATGAGATGGCCACAACTGTCAGTCCCAAGCCCTTTTTCCTACCTCCTCCTCCTTGCTCCTTTCTCCTGTCCCCTGTCACCCCACGACCACCACCTGATAGATCACACGCTGTGAGCTCCCTTTAGTGAATCAGCTCGAGGATTTTTCCTCGCATCCAAGATCAAGAACAACACAGAAGTGCCTTCTCGGGGCCTCTCCATCCCCCCACCGAGGCTGTGCTCTGGGCACTCAGAGCTGCTCTCAGCACCGAAACATTTACATCTTTTACAGCACTCCGGCTCTATTTCTCACGTTTCTCCCCCGGCAAACACCATGGCCATTTCAAAATGTGCCTGGGGGCAGGGCTTGGGAAAGGACTGGGGAATCACAACTCGAGCAGGGTTGTATGGCTCTGTTTACACTGCAGACCCGTATCTCAGCTCCTTGACTAGCTACAGACCCAAGTGAAACCCCACTCCGTATTGCTGACCGTCACATCCTATTGTGGACTCAGGAAAGGGAGAGCCGGGCACGGCTTGCTAAATCCCGGGCTCCTTGTGGTAGTGCAAGTTAATTTCTTGTGGTGCTTAACCCCGGCCCCATCTGCTTCTGCTAGCTAGGTGTGAAACATCCCATCCCCCGTCCACCCCTGCCTGCTGTCCTATGCATTTTTCCCCTGCCCAGGACCGGTGGGAGATGACCCCGTCCGGATCCTCCCGTCTCCACGGCGCTCCCCACCCCACCCCGGGCTGCCGCTTCCCTCCGGTCCCCTTCTCCTGGCTTGTAGCGGGGACGCAGGGAGCAGCCTGACAAAGCCATCTTTCAGCACCTTTGCGGGTAAGTGGAGCTGGGCACTCCCTGAAACAAGCAGCAGCTGCTCTCACCACTGAAATTGAGAAAAAACTGCAGCCTTGACTCTGCAGCTGGCTCTTCCTCGGATTTCCCATCCCAGGTCTTTCTCAACACTTGCTAGGTTTGTGATTTGTTGTGTAATAAAGCACTGACAGAAGAATATCACCTTCCACGGGTTTTCCAAAATTGAATCTGCCATTTCCTGCCCCTGATTCCAGTCTCCAGCTTCTTCATACGTGCTTGTTCTCACTGGACTTTGCAGCTTCTTCAGTTTGGGATCACCGGCAAGCTTTAGCCCTGTCGCTGACCACTGGTAAGGAAGGTGTAATGGAGACTGCCATCCTGAGTTTTAGCTCTGTCTGTGTTAGGATATGAACTGTAACAACCCATTTTCATCTGGATCATCAACTTGAACTGATTGACAGAGTCCCCCAAAGTCCTCTCCCACCCCAAAACAGAGGGTGGGAATGGAGAACCAAGGGGCAGTGAACAGCAGAGGCCAGGTTCATTGTGGTTTAAACCTTCATGGAGTTCCACCAGTGGCTCCTGCTGTGATATCTTAATGATTCTGCCTTCTCCTCCTCCATGCTCGGTGCCTTAATTAGCCTTTCCCCCTCCTGTGGGCCAAACTGCTCTGCTTTCTTTTCAGTCCTCATTCCCTGTGCTTTGCCTCTAACAGTGTCTTTCTACTGTACACTTCAAAGGCTTTGCTCACTGCATCTCCCCTGTGCCAGCAGCAGCTGGTAACACCCCGAAGCAGGCCAGGTCTGCCATGAACTCTCACAGTCACTGAAACAGCTTCAGGCCCTTTGGATCTGGACAAGAAGCAGGCATGGGGGGGGGAGGGCTAGAAGGTCTTTCACTATTTCACCTTTGGGAAAAGTTATTAGTAACACAGGAAAAGCGAGTGGGAAAGTAGCCCCCTCCTCCACCCACCCTCCCCAGCAGAGAGCCTGCTGGGGGCAGAGTGCTTTTATGTGCAAGTGGGAGGGAAGGAGAGTGTTAGGGATTCAGGGGGAAATGCTTTGATCTTGACTTTGAATCTCCTGCAGTTCCCGGCTCTCCCCCACCCCTCCCACCTATGGCCAGGACCCCAGGATGTGGCCAAGACTCCCAGTCATCTCCCAGTAGTTTGGAACTGTGCTTGGTACTTCATGCTTAATTCCCTCCTGTGTGCCCAGGACACTCAGGGAGCCTCAGAGAGCAAGGTCAGCACTGGCACTAGGTTCAAACCTTCTCTCCCATCTGACAGAGTAGGATGGAAGAGAGAGACCAGCTGGATATAAGCTAGAAAGGAAAACAGCCCTGAGCCAAGCAGAGAAGAATTAGAGATGGGACCAAGGTTCTGCTACCCCAGAGCAGGGGACAAGCAGACCTGGTTCTCCTGTGCACTCCTGATGCATTAGACTGGTTAGTCTTAAACATGACCCAGAAGATGAACTGGGAGGCAAACACCATTGGCAGAGGAATAGGGTGCTCTGGGTGACTCTCAGTGGACAGTTTAAGTCAGAGCATGGAAAACAGCAGTGGGGGCCCTGGGTGTACCCCACAGGATGGGAAAGTGGAGCCACTGAGGGGTGCTGGAGGAAGGGGAGCAACCCTGAGCTCTGAGTCACTGCAAAGGAATAGAGCAACAGGGTATGAAAGAGCCTTAGAGGCCTCTGGTCCCTTGTCTAAGATGGGACCTAGCACCCAGGCCAGCCCCCTGCTTCCCTCAGGAGATGAAACTCATGTCTGTTCCTTGCTGCCAAGCTGTCCTAAAGTTCAGGCCACATTCTTCTGCCCTCTGTGCCATGACTCTGTCCTCCGTCAGACAGCTGAAGTCACCCCTGTTAACTGCTCTTGCTCACTGAGGATGATGCACTTGGCTGTCCCTGCCCAGCAGTTCTCACTTCAGCACCACTAAATAGATTTTGCTCCTCACATAGTCTCCTGTAATTCAATCACTCCAGTACCATTGCTCCTGGCTGAAAACTCCCTGTAGTTTGCCACTCTCCTCAGTGTGATGTGAGTAGAACTGAACAAAATCACAAGTGTGTGTCTTCTGGCACCCAGCCTCATCCTGGGGCATGCACAGACATGAGGGGATGCCTCACAGCACCTCTCCACAGAGCTCAGCCCTTTAAGGGCTCCAGCACAAGCTTGATGCGACCGGTTCAGAGATGGTTTCGGGGCTGGGAAAGCGATGTACTTTGTGGACAACGTGAAGTCCTCACCAGGACTTCCATCATTTGGTTTGAAAAAGTTACTACAAAAATTTGGGTGAGGGCCATGTTTTCCAAGATCCCTGCTAGACACAGTTACACCACTTGCCCTTACTTCACCCTAAAACTGGTGGGCTGCAGCTGAGGCAACTCTACTTCTGTAGCCATCTCAGGCTGCAAGCTCCACCCTTTCTCCGTGGAGCAATGCTAGGCACAGAGGAGAAACCCACCCAAAACATCAGACACTTAAAGCCCTCATGGAAGCTCCCATGTTTTCCGTCCTGCCCCTCAGCAGTTCCATCTCCCTCAACTTCCCTAAGGGAAGATTCTGACTCTGCAGTTCTCTGGAAGGAGAAAGGTGGAAAAACACAAGATGGGGCACCACCAATGGCTTTGAGGAGATGGGCACACCAACTTAGCCCATTTACGTCAATCTGTTCTAATTACAGAAGTAGTTTTGGCAGCTGGTCTACAGTCTGGCCTGCCCTGACTGGCATTTGTCTGTCCCAGGTGTTTCAGCCATATCATATCCTATCTGAATGGTCACCTCTGGTCTAGCAATGGTCAGCACTGCAGCAGGTAGGGTGCTCTGCCTCCTTCCACTCCTGGAGGTACCCTAGGTGGAAGTGAAGGTGAGATTAGAGAGGTTTCCTGCTGGAGGGGTAAACGAGAGTTTGAATCTTGTCCCCAGGTGTAGCACTGTCAGGATTGTCACATTCCAATGAGAGTCAGAGGAAGTCCTATCTTATACAAGAATACAGCACCAAGTTCTTGGGACACATTCCTCTTCAGGTTCAAACCAATGAGAATTTCACCTGGTGAACATGGAGGTTGCTTTTTCACCTGGTAGAAGACTCTGTGCCCAAAGTTGGAGCAGGAAAATCTGCCTTCCATCCTTCCTGGAAACAGTGTGCCCTAAGACACTGTGGACATCTCTGCACCTTTGCTCTGGGACCTGTCTGAGAATGAAGGGCTGCAACAGGCAGGTTAAAGCACAACAGGCAAAAAAGCTTTTGGTAGCCAGAGCTGAACTGCAAAGGTCTCCACGGCCTACTGTCACACTGAAGCATCCTGCACTAAATCAGGGAGCACTCTGGTTCCCCCACCGAAACTCCTCCAAGGAACAGAAAAATGCTAACTACTTGTTTATATGCTGGAAGCCGGTGTGTGCAGTCATCTGCATAACAGAACTGCCCAGGCTGTCTCTTTGTGTGTTTTCCAGCTCCTATGTTAATCACTGACCCTGCTGACTCCGGCATTTACCAGTGTCTCACTGCCCTGTGAGCACCGCTTTGCATTTGCAACCAAAGAAGTTAAAAGGATGAAGGATGAGAAGGGAAGCTCAGCAGCTGTGGATATGAACACCAGCCTGCCAGGGAAATGATCCAGGGCTGGCCAGCTTGATAACAAGATTGGAGCTAACTCTGGTGATAGGAAAATTGCCCAAGGGGAGAAAAACCTCACCAGGGGATGGGTTGTGTATATCTTCCTTGAACTGTAGTTTTCCTGTGTTCAGTAATAGTGACCCCTGTGAGCACTGCAGACTGGGGTTCAGTTTCAGCTGGGGCAGTGGTTCCCAGCTTAAGCTGGGAGGACTCACAAGCAGCCAGTCCACAGCTTCCAGGGAGCCCATTCCTCCAAACTCTCATTGCCTGGCCTCCCCCCCGTGCTCCTGAGCTCAGATGTGAGACAAGAGAAGTGGGAAAAAATGCTGTGGGGCATGTGCTTCTGGGGGAGGTAGGAGTCGTTGAAGGTGTGCCTTGATGTGTGCCAAATGCTTGGTGCTGAACTTACAGGGGAGAGAGGGCAGCAGGAGAGGGAGCTGGGCATATTTTCCCTGATTGAAAGGTCCATGTTTTGCTCTCTTCCCAAATTGCACAAGAATCCCATGCACGTGTTCTCTATGAGCCCTCCTGCCCTCTTGTTGCCAGACACTGCAGCAGAAATGAGTGACCTCAGTGAGGTTCCCCACAGGTGATGGCGTATGGTGAAGTAAACCTTTGCCATCTCTGACATCAGGAGTTATTTTGTGCCCCTCATTGGGTGAGGGGTCTGTGGTGTGAGTCAGGCTGGTCTCTGAGGGGACTGGCTGGGGAGAGGAAACCAGATGCTGCCTGCAACCAGAGCTCAAAAAAATGAGGGACATGAAGAATCAAGACCAGAGAGCCGAGAGCCCAGCTCTTCTCTGTTGTCCAAGCTGTGACCCACCTTGCTAGGAAGCACCCAGCTAGCACACCTAAGAGCAGATGGACTCCTTGGGAACTTGGTTTGAGGTGGTGTAACTTGGGATGAAGCAGGTCCTGGAGGAACCCTAGTGGTTCTGGGCTTGTGAGGAGGACACAGGGTGGAGCTGGTGTTGGTGGCTCAGTGATACCAGAGTGTGATACCAGAGTGAGGTGCCTGGCGCGCAGGCTGTTTGCACAGCCTCACGTGATGCCAGAAGGACGGGATGAACCCATTGTGCCTGCAGGAGTTAAGGAGGGGAACCTCAGCCCCAAGATTAGGCTGGGGAGGCAGCTGGGCAGAGACAGCAATGAGGAAGGCTGCTCTGCCGAGGGCCGAGACACAGGCAGGTGAACACAAACCTCTCTGGGAGGCTGCACAGAGCCAAAGGCAGGAAAAATTCTGCCGTCATTTGGGTGCCTCCCTTGAACAAATGAGAGGGTTTTGAAGAGCAGCACAGCTGAGCTTTTGTCAGCCCTACGAGCCTGGGGGTGCCAACAGAGTTGCCTTATGTGGGGAGGATGGACGACCCTGAGGGAGGGTAGCTATTTTCTAGTTAGCAGCTACGGTAGGACCGTGACCCTGCCAGGAATGAGACAGACACGCACACGGGCTGTGCCAATGCCAAGGTCCTGGGCTGCAGTGACACCCACTCGAGGCTCATCTGCACCCCTGTGGGACACGAGGGGTGCCCCATGCTGGCACCCAGCTCCATCTCCCACCACAGGGCTGCAGGCCCGGGCAGGGCAGGAAGATGCTGTGGGGAGGCAGGGTGCCGGGGCGCAGCGGGGCAGGCCGGCGGGAGGCGGCGGGCCCTTTAAGCGCGNGGGCGCGCGGTACCGGGTGCACGCGGCTGTAGGCAGCTGTCGGGCGGTGCCGCCACTCGAGCTGTGCTGCCCGAGACATGGCTGAAACGGGGCCTGGCTGCAGGGCTTTGGCAGGTCGGTGGCTTTAGTCTCTCCAGGGGAACCCTTGCTTTATTTCTGGGCTTCAGTGGAGAGAGGTGGGTGATGGCAGATGGGAGCAGGTTTCTCCCGCTGCCTGGGCTGCCAGTGCTGTTCACTCATCAGAAACCCATTGGGGTTTTTAGTGTTGTGGTATTTCTAGACAGCTCCTGGAGGCTACTGCTTCTGTTGTGCTGTTACAGTGACTCAAACACTCTCCTCGCAAATGAGAGCCTTTACAGCTGGGTTGGCCTGAGCCTGCAGCTGGGGCTGGGAAATAAGCCACCTAAACCACCTGAACTGGGGTGCATGGATAGCCCTGCTCTTGTAGTCTTGAATTACCAAGGCTGGTAATCCTGGGCAGCTAGAGCAGCAGAGGCTAAGGTCTCTGGGATCCCTCCTGGTGGGAGCGCTTTTGGGGCTGGCTGGGGGAACTTGCACTACTGGATGCCACTAGCCCATCAGTTTAGGTGAGGGAACGTGATCTGCAAGTGTTTGCTTATCTGTTACAATGCAAAAGCAGCCAGGTTAAGTAAAACCTCCTTTATCAGTGGTGAAAAACTCCCTTGGTTACATCTTGGTGCTGAAGTGGTTTAGGGAGTCTGTCGTGTTCAGCTAGCTTCACTGGGGGTGTACAGGGGAAAAATGTTCCCTTTGCAGCAGGTCCTCTCAATTGAGAGCTGTTGGGATGGACCCCCAGCTTGGCTGACTTCTGTTTCTGGCTTACCGGAACCCTTCTCCGCCCTGCCCAGGAGCTCACCTGTTTCAGCTGCAGGTTTTGCCTTAGGATTGCATTTGAGGTCCTGTTGCCCTGAGCAGCAGGAACTGGCAGTGACATTTTGGCTGTAGGGTTATTGCTGAAGGAAAGGATTAAATCCTGTGCCTCCAGCTCTCCCCTGCAAGCTACAAGGGAGTAAGAAATGCCCACCAGGTCATAAAGGCCAGGGCTGTTGCTGATGCTCCTAGCCTGTGTCAGCTGTGCACCCCATCCAGGGGAAAAGCTTGTCTTGCCTTTCCTGGCTCTGCTGGCTAGTGTGGTGGCTGCCATAGAAGGAGGTGGCCAGCCCTGAAGTGTTTTGGCAGGCCAGGAATGAGGAGGGCTTTAGCTCTGTCAGCCCTGCAGCTCTCCTAAGGATGAGTTTGCTTCAGCTCCTGGAGCTCATGGTGTTCACTGTGGGCTTAGTCAAAATTTGTATAAGCTTCTAGGAGAACAACAGTATAGACCTGCCCTGAAGTGACGACCCTATACTCACTCAGACCACGATTTTAGGACTCTCTTGTTTGTACTGCTTTGCAGCTGTGTGCATTCTCCTGTTTTGCCTCTGATACCTGATGTCCCACAGCTGTGGGAACAGCTGCAAGAGACAGCACTGCCCCCTGACATTCAAGAGGGAGTTGATTTAGTGACTAGCTGTGGCCTGATAAAAAGCAAGAGGCAGGAGCATGGAGGATCCTTGTGGTGTGAAATAGCTGTGATGTAGCCACGTGATTCTGTGGCACTCGTTTGGTCATGGCCAGGGACTGTAGATGCTATGGCAGTAATAACCTTATCTGCAGCAGGGCCGAGAAACAGGAGAGGTCAGGAGGGACATCTGCTTTACTGCAGAGCTGCTGCTTTTCCTGGCTGGCTCTGCTGTTGCCCCATATCCCTGCAGAGCTGCAAGTGCATAGTGATACCTGTGACGTGTTGTGAGAAGTTGGATCTCCAACTGGGATACGAATCAGTTAGACTATAAGATGATGCTCTATATGCTAGGGGCAGCATGTGAATGAGCCTTAGGAGAAAATGGACCAGATTTGGTTTCCTGGTTTAGTGAAGTGTTGTACTTCCTGGGAGAAAACTAGTTCAAGAGGGAGTGACTGGGCTGGCTGATGAGGAAAAGGTGCTGAAGAGGGATGCACTGATGAAGCTGAATCATGGGGTACCAACCGAAGTCATCACAAAAGCTCCTGGAGTGGTGAGGGCAGAGCCATGTAGGCATTAGGACCAAAGATGACAAAGGGAAAGGTGCAGGTTTAACCCTTTGGATTGCCTGAGTGGAAACTGGCGTTTGGAGAGAGGTAGGAAGGACAGGACCGAGACGGGCTTAGGTGGGGAAGAGGGGTCCGTACCGCCTCCTAACTACCCGCCCGGTGCTCATGCTCCGGCTGCACTTTTGGGTTGTCTCCTGCCTGGTAGCTTGCCTGGAAGTCCTTTTGTGGCTTCCCCCTGGCTGGTGGTGTGTCTGCTGGGCAGCAAGTGACATCTAGCGTCAGCCCGGGTAGCAGTAACCGAGGTTTGGGCTGGCTGCGGGTCCTCCTCCCATTCCAGGTTCTGTGAGAGCGGTTTTTGGCGCTTGCCATGGGTGCGGCGGCACTGCCCTGCTCTGAAGGAGAGGACAAACTCGTTGCTCCTTCTTCTTCTGGGCTGAACACCCTGAGCCACGTCGTCCCTCCATGCCCCTGCACAGCGTTGCTCTGTCACAGGTCCCCTCCTGCAAAAATGACAAACGTTTCCCCTTCAGGTTCTCTTCTCTCCGGGTCCTGGTAAAGGGAGCTACCGGTGGGAGAGCTGAATGCAGGGATGAGGCTGAGTGCAGGGGTAGGATTCCTGTCTTCCCATCCTGATGGATGCGATCACCCCGTAGTTTCCCATAGAGAAGCATCTCTCAAGGCTGTGTGTCATGCATGCTGCCCACAGGAGGTCACTGGAGAGCAAGCTGAGCTCATGTCCCTGTCCCAAGTCTGCCCGTGGGGACCCAGCCCCCTTTGTCCCTGGGACCGTGGATGGCGGGGTGACCAGCGGCCTTTCCTCCGCCTTCTTTCCCGGCTCTGTCCTCTGGGGAAGAGCTGGACCCAGAGGCCATTTCCCTGGCAGTCTGGATCATGCAATGTTGTCATCTCCAGTGATTAATTTCTTTTTGCTGTCTTTCAGGATGATCCAGCGGCACCACCTGGTGCAGTCTGTGCTGCAGGAGCTACAGGAAGCCACTGAATGCTTTGGTCTGGAAGGCCTCACCAGTGCTGCACTGGAGGCAGAGAGGACCTTGTCATCTTTCTCACTGCCTGGATATTGTGGGAGGCAGTTTCAAGAGGAGCTGGAGGTTGACCGGGTAGCCAGGAGCCTCTATCCTGAGGATGCCCCAAGTAACATGCTGCCTCTGGTTTGCAAAGGTGAGGGGAACCGCCTCTTTGAGGCTGCCAGCGTGCTGCTCTGGGGCAACCCCAGCCTCAGCCTGGAGCTGCAGGTGCGTACGGTGGTGGAGATGCTGCTGCACAAGCAATACTACTTGAATGGCATGATTGACTCCAAGGTGATGCTGCAGGCTGCCCGCTACTCCCTCTGCACTGAGGAGACCCCAGAAATGACCAGACTCCCTATGGCTATTCTGGAGGCCATCTTCGATGCTGACATCAAAGCTACCTGTTTTCCAGGTACCTTTGCCAACATGTGGCATGTCTATGCTCTTGCCTCAGTACTTCAGTGCAACATCTACTCCATCTACCCCATGAGCAACTTGAAGATCCGGCCCTATTTCAACCGGCTCATCCGTCCCAGAAAGTGTGGCCCACGAACCTCCACGCTCCACATCATGTGGTCGGGGCAGCAGCTCTCCCGTCAGGTCTTCAAAGCCCAGTACTTTGTGGCCGTGGTTGGCCTGGAGGAACTAGAACCCACAATGCCTTTGCCAGAGCCTCCTGTCCAACCCATGAAGACCCTTGAGCTGCTGAACAGTGACCCCCAGCTGACCTACTCCAACCTGCGTGACAGGTACAGCATTACCAAGAGCACCTTCTACCGCTGGAAGCGTCAGTCTCGTGAACACCGGCAGAAAGCAGCTGCCAGATTTGCAGCTAAACACTTCCTCCAGTCCTGCTTTCAGGAGGGCAATATAATCCCCCTCCAGCACTTCCGACAAATGTTTCCAGAAATCTCCCGATCCACATACTATGCCTGGAAGCATGAAATGCAGAGCATGGCCAATGGTGAGGCCTCTGCTCTGGCTGAGGTCCATGCTTTGCAGGAGCTTCACAGGGATATCCCAAAAAAGGGTGATGTGGATGAGCCAGCAAATTCAGGGGGGAGCTTAAGATCCTTGAGTCCTTCCCTAGACCCTGTACAAGCAGGAATCTTCATGCAAGGAGCCAAATCCTACCTGGAGAAATGCATTTCCATGAACACTTTGGTGCCTTACAGGTGCTTCAAGCGCAGCTTCCCTGGCATCTCCAGGTCCACTTACTACAACTGGCGAAGAAAAGCAATCAAGGAGAACCCTAACTTCAAACCCCCTCAGTCTCCCTTGGATAACCAGAAACCTCTAGCAATAGCTAAGCAGTTAAAGCCAAGCAGTGTGCCTGTTAGGAAGAGGCTGAATGGAGACCACCCAGCACCCAGGAGTCTCCTGCAGCTCAAGCCCTCTCTATGCTGGAGAAAGCAGCTGCGAGATGTAGCAAAGAGGCAGGTCCAGCAATGGCGGCTGCCATTCTGCAAGTATCGCCTGCGCTACCCGTCCCTGTCCTCCACAGCTTACTGGTTTTGGAAGGGCAGAGGCCAGGCCCACCGGCAGCATCGCCTGCCCTGGACCAGCTGCAGCCATCCGTCAAACCGGGTGGCTTCCCTGGCACCTCTGAGCACGGAGCCAGGCCTCAAGCCCCAGTGCCACGTGGAGGTAGCCACCAAGCACCCAGATAAGTCATCTCCAGCCATGCCATACAATGCCACCATTTCAGGCTACGCCATGTCTGAGAGAGCCAACAGCCGGATGTTTGTGATGGATGTGATCGCCACCGCCCAGTTCAAGGCGCAGGCCAAGCTGTTCCTGCAGCAGCGATTCGAGTCGAAGACCTTCCCCACCTACAAGGAGTTCAGTGCCCGCTTCCCCCTCACAGCCCGTTCTACCTATTACATGTGGAAGCGTGCCCTGCACGATGGGCTGACGCTTGTGGATGCCTGACTGCTGGTTGGCAGCTGGCTGGAGCACAGGTCCTCTGCTGATGTGCCCTTTGGCTTGCTGGTGGGGTGCCCGGGCTGGGGCTTTGCTCTCATTTTTGTTACGGTTTTGTTTTGTTCTGTTCCTAGTCTCTGGGTTTTGTGGTTTTTGGTTTTGTTTTTTTTTCTGTATGGTTCAATCAAATATGGGAGCATTTGCACAGCACCCGTTCCCAGAGATGGGAGGAGTGGAAGGAGAAGACATTAGTATGTTTGAGCTGCCCCAGAGGAGAGGGGCTGGGAGGTTGTCCTCTCTTTGTGCTCCGAGGGTGAGGAAGGGAGGCAGCACTGTGCCTGTGTTACAGTGTGCTGCTGGGCTTCTTGTAATGGAGGATGTGAAGGTCTCTCTATGCTGGGCACTTGCTAGGATGAGTAATGTGGATGTGCAGGGCAAATGTGGAAGTGTCCAGCGTCCCCTTGGCAAGCAGAGCAGTACTGGCTCAGCAGTAGATCAGGCGGGTCTGGGGTAGTGCTGAGCTTTAGGGGAGGAGTATTTTTTTACCTAGGCTTTTCCCAGCTAAGGGGAATTAAAGCTTCACTTGGTGTCAGCACCAATGTCACCTTGGCTTTCTGGCTCTTAATACCTGCCTCGAGTAATATCTGCCCTAGAGACAGCAGAAGCAGATGGGGGAGGTGGCTGTTTTGTGTCCCCACTGTAGTCTGTCTGCTGGGCTCACTGAGCTAGGAGCTGCTGTCCTGTGCAGGCTCTGGAGAAGCCATCCCTGACCTTGTATTTCAGTAATAACCTCTCTGACACAACTGTTTATTTTCTCACAACTGGCAGCTGCCTTACTTCCCTAGGCTCTCTTCCCTGGTGCCTGGGAGAAGGCAGGGAGACCGAACTTTGTGTGCCCATTGTCCCTGCATTCCCTCTACTGTGCTGCAAGCTGAACACAACGTGGGTGTCTCCTTGCAGCAAGCCTAGGTGCCTGTACCTCATTTGTAAGAAACCAAAGCAATAAAGACTCTTCCACTCCTAGTCCTGTGTGTTTTCTCACTCTTGCTTGTGTGATTGCTGGGCAAGGCTTTATAAAACTGGCTTGTGGGTGGGGAAAGCCTGTGCTTATGTTCACCGAGGCTGCTAGGAAGGTCCCCTTCTGCTTCCTGGGATCTGCTGGGGACCTGCTTGTTGGTTCTCTGAAGGCCTGGCAGGGGCAGTGATCTCCCTGGTGAGAGGCAAGGACTTTCCTCCCAGATCAGGTGTAGTGGGGATGACAGAGGGCACAGTTCTGTGTGTGACAGCAGGGACGCAGTGGCAATGTCTGAGCTGTCAGCCAGTGGTCCTTCACTGAATTGGTGGTGCTGTACTGAGAGGCTGAAACCATCTCTTTGCACCTCTGTCCTGCCAGCACCTTAGGCTGCAGGGCTGTGGGGCTCCCTGCCTACCCAGGCTCTGATGGAGGTCTCCAAAAAGCCTCATCTCCTCAGTGTATGAGCTGCCTCCCTGTGTCTGTCAGCATGGCTGTGCAGGACTGAGCTGCTGAGAGACAGAGCACTCTACAGAAATGAGGGGAGAGTCTCTCAAGCCCTGCCTTTACAAGATCAGCCCTTGAGTGTCTGGATCTAAGAGCAGAGGTGACTCTCCTTTCTTATGCTGGTCTTTTCAGGGGCATTTAGGAACTTTGGTGATGTTGCTAGGAGTTGAGATGCAGTAACACCTGTGGGAGGTGTGTGTGTGTGTCTGCACGTCTGCTTCCCAATCATGATCACAAATATCTTGTTTTTCCTTCTTTAACATGTCTGGGACCTCTCACTGGCTGCTGTGACTCAGTCTTTCTCCTGATGTAATCTGGCTTCATTCACCCTCCTAGGCAGGGGTGGGGGGGACCTATGCTAGGAAGCCCTGCTGAGCTTTCCTTGACATCAGCCTGCTGGAGAAGGGATGTGCTCCCGGTTGTCCTGTGGCACTCACTCTTCGGCCTGTGCAACATGGTGGGGCAGCCTCGGAGAAGCAGCTCTGAGTCAGTGGGGCATCTCTTAAGACACTATTTAACTTCTTGTCCTTGGTGCTGGTGGGATCTCACCACCATCTGTCTGCCCCAGTCTACTCTGTCCGGTCCCAGAGGAGGAGATGTGGGGCTGCGGCTGCACTGGGAGTGGAGAGAGGCACAGGAGGAGGTAGGAGCTGCTGAGGGGTGCTGCAGAGGGCCCTGTGTGCCCAGGCTCTGTGCGCTGGGAACTAATTGGAGTAACTAGCTGCCAGCAACTTCTTGCCACTGAGTTCCTCCAAGGGAGTAAGCTGGTAATTACTCCAGAATGATTACCCATGTCTCCAAACTGCCTGAGGCTGGAGATTGCTGCTTTTGACAGCATCGGTGGCTGCAGCAGAGGCTGTAAAGGTGGATGCAATTTCAGGTTCTTCTATGCTGCTGAATACACCCCATTCCTGTCCATGGGAGGTGGTTTGCAGGTGCAGTAGGTGAGTGACAGCACAGCAGAGCCTGCCCAGACATCGTGCTGTGGGCACAATTTAGTATGCCCAAGCAAAGCTTTGGAGCACTTAGCTGGAATATGTTAGCTGAAGCACCACTTTGCCTCTGGATTTTGCACAAACAGCTGGTTTGTCAGTGCAAAGTGCAAGTATTGTTGGTCTGAAAATCATCTCAAGGTGGCAAAAGGGTCGGGGTTTGCGAGGCAGCTGCTGTGCTTTGCTGGGAGCAGCAATACAGCAGTAGCAGGAGGACAGAAAAGTCTGTGCTATGATTTAAAACTGTCTCTGAGCTGACAAGAAGACAAAACCAGTTCATAATCAAGAGTATCTACATGGGGAGGGGAGGAAATAAGATGCAAAAAAAGGAAAAAAGGGATCTTTGGGGTCAGTCTCCTAAGTCCCTGCATAGGTCCAGGCTACAACCCAGCTGTAGAGATGAGAGTCCTTTTCCTCCCAGTGGGCCATCATCCTTTGTGTGAATATTTTTGCTGAGCCAATTTGCCCTGTAGACCTTCATGTCAGATCTGCCTTTTCCATGCTGGAGCAACGGCTCAAGCCTTTCTCTGGTCCCTGCTGGCCAGGGAGCTCCCTGCCTGCTGCAGCAATTCCTCCATCACATCTCCCTGCATTTAATCCTGTCTCCACCCCTCCTGCCTTCAAGGTAGCCCAGTTTCTTACTTCCCCCTCTGTGTTTGCAAACCTTCCTGGTTTTGTCTCCTTAACAAATGACACAAAGGCACCCTGCCTTCCTATGCCAACACGCTAGTGAAAATATGGAAGATCAATCCTCATATAGATCCCAAAGGATTTTGCCCTCTAGCTAGCTCATCAGATCTTCCAAAAATATTAATAACCTATATACATAACATAGCATATATAATAATATTAATAACCTATTAATACCCACCCTAGCTTTCTTGAACAAGCCCCTAACTGACAGCTGTTGGTGTGGCTTTATTCCATCAGTTTGCCTGAAGTCCAGATGCAGCGTTCCCTGCCTTTCCTCTTCTAGAAAACAAATGAGCTGATGTACAATGCTAATTTAGCAAGAGTCAATGTCTGGAAAACACTAGAGTTTTGGAGAATGTACTCAGAAATGAAAGATTTTCAGGAAGGAAAAGGAAAAACTGCTTTTTATTCTAATAGTGTCAAGAGTTTACTATTTGTGCCTAGACTGATATATTATTTTGAGTATAGCATTTTGGCAGATAATGCACTTGTTTGCATTATAATTTCTTCACTGGCTTCTTCCTTTTTCCTTCTCTCACCCCTCCTCCATCGCCTCAGCAACCACAGGACCCCAGCCAAATTCAGCTGTTTGAGAATGAAGTTATACCTTCAGAGCACTTCTGCAGCTTCCTGAGTCTGGGCAGGGGCAGGCAGGGAGCAGGAAGGACCCTTTGCCCATGGGGCTGTCCTCAGCTCTCTGTGCCAGGAGAAGGCAGCACTCTGGCTGCACTGACATTTCTGTGAGACACTGGGTTTAGTCCTGTCTGACAATTTGATTAAGCAGCAAGATTAATTTTAAAATTAAGCCATGAAACACTAAATGGATTAAAAACCAGTTTAGTGCCACATCTCCAAAAGTAAAGAGGGAGCTCTGGCAGAGCAGGGGAATTTCTGCTGGGAATTCTCTGAGTGGAAGGATGTTAAGGAAGCTGAGAGCAGAAAATCTGCTGGGCAGAAATAAGGGGCAGGGCAGGGTTGTGTTACCTGTGTCCAGCACTGTAGCAGTTGCAGGATATCATGGCATCTTTAGAAGAGAATAATCTGGAAAAGCCCAGGTGAGCCTGGGAAGTTCATAGAGGAGCAGTGGTGGGGAAAATGTGCCCTATCAGGGAGAGACCCCGGCAGCTCAGCCCCTTCAAGGCAGCAGAGATGACAGCATGGGGAAAAGGAGCTGGGCAGACCATGGTGACATCTGGGCCAAGGGCTGTCAGTGGGAAGGAGCCCTGTGCATGTGGGACCTAAGCAGCACATTTTGAATGGAAGTGCCACGTGAACCTCTTCCCAAAGGTCCTGATGGCTGAGAAAAGGAGATTCAGGAGTCCCACTGACGTGGAGTGCAGTGGGGTGTGAGGAGAAGTGAGGCTCTTCCACACAGGAGCCCATGTTCCAGTCCTGCCCCACTCTCTGCCATGGATGGAAAGGCCTTATCCCCAGCGAGGTGCCCCTGCCCCCTGTCTGTCCTCTCTTTTCACTGCTTGTCCTCCTGCTCCATGGGAACAGCTCAGCCCTTCCAGTGCATTCCTACATATGGCTGACAGAGGCTGTGGAAGAGGGAGCTGGTGCCTTCGCCTGCAGGAGAGGGGAGGTAATGAGCCTCCTGATTTCACAGCAGCTGATGCCTTAGTAATGGCACTTAATTGGTGTCTCTCTGCAAAAATCCTCTCCTACCAGCCCCAGGAGAGATGGCATTGCCACAGGCTGTGCCTTCCTGAGCTCTCTCTGCTGCAGGCTGTTTTGTAGAAGCAAAGGGGAAAGGATAAGCTAGGCGAAGAGGTGCATTGCTAAATGCTTTTTTTGATTACTTTTTTTTGGCCAGGAATAGCAAATTTGCCCTGTCTCACATAAGTAGCTATTTCCTTACTGGATTGCTGTAAAGGGAAAACACTGATTGCTCTATTAAGTGAGGTAAAGGATTTACTCTGCTTTTATTTCCCTGTGTCTCTTTTCTTGCCAGACTCCAGGGGACAGATAGGGGGAGAATTGAGGCATTTTTGCCCCACCAGCACTGGCTGCAATCCCACGCCACCAACAGGCACTGCTTGAAAAGCAGGGGGTGGCTTTGCCTTTTCAAGGAGTGGCATCCACCTTGGTAGACGAAGGTGCCAGGACCACAGAAGGACTCTCTATGTTCTGCCCCAGTGGTTTCCACATCACGCACCTTGGGGTTGACCCCCAAGAAGAGCCAGATTGGCTGGGAGGGTGGTAGGTAGAACCAGTGCCCCAGTAGATCCCTTCAGCTGGGAAAAGGGTCCCCCACAAACTGCACCAGCTTTTTTTCCTTCTCCATCCTCTCACCACATCCTTGTGGGAAGAGGAGCGAGATCCAGCACTGCTCCATCCCCACATTCCTTGAAACTGCTCCCCAGCCCTGGTCAGCAGACAGCAGCCCCGTTTCACCATGTGGCAGTGCTTGCTGAGAGGTGAGCAGTGTGAGCAGAGCTGGGGGAAGCAGGCAGTGGCTCAGATAGATCATCTGCTCAGATCTGGTCCTGAGGCCCATGTGCTTTTTTCCTCTGCAGCTTTCTCCCTGGCTGCATCCCAGAGGGATATAGGATTCGAAGGTGACCTCAACCCACCCACAGGATCTGTCCACCTTATCATTAGTTACTTGGGAAGAGAAATGCCTACTGGAAAGTGCTCACCTTCACATTGCAGGGATTATGAAAGGAGCTCAAGCTGGGAGGCAACACATTTTTCACTGCTGGGAAAAGAAACCAGAGCCCAGCACACCTTAGACAGTGCTGTTCTGAGCTCTTGGCTGAGCAAGGAGCATCTCTGGAGCAGGAGAGGGGTGGACAGGGCATTCAGTGGGCCATGGGAAGCAGGGAGTGGAACTATTGCAGCTGGAGTGCATCAGGGACAGCTGGTGACAGCACTTCTTGCAGCTCAAAAGCCTCCCAGAATGTGAGACCAGAGAGAGATGCCTAGGCACGTGCATATGGAGAGGAGGCAGGGGATGGGATTTCTGGTGACTTTCTGTGTCTGTCTCTTGGTGGCAACAGCTTAGGATGAGGGCTGGGGTCGCTGATGGGGCAACAGAGCTGAGGCAAGGGCATTCGGAAAGCCATGGGCAGGAGGGGGCTGGGACAGGGTCTCTGGAGCCAGGGGGTTGCAGTGCTGTGCCTGTGGAGGGGGTGCCAGACAGCACCTGCATTCACAGAACAGGCACCTGCAGCCAGCTTGTGGGGAGCTAGGCTGCAACTAGATGTCCTAATTATGGATAATTTATTACTCATTAATGGAGAAGGGGCACTTGTTCTGATATGGCATTGGGACCCTTCTGAACTTCTAGTGATTATTTTTTAGAAAGCTCTGGGGTGCAGGAAGGACAGCAGGTTGTGGTGTACACCCTGCTAGGACATCACTACTGGTCCTCCTTCACCCCAGATTTCTCAGTACACCCTGTGGGGTCAGAAGCATTATCTAGCTCTACCATGGAGCTGGGTGAGAGACGGATCCCTCCTCTGGGAGAACAGAAGTGAGGATATGAAAAGTCACCTCTTCCACATCCACCAGCAGATTTAGTTTGACATATTTTTTTTTTTAAGCTAAATCAAGTTTCTGGAGCTTGCGTCTTCCCCGACTGCTGTGGTTGGCTGCGTTTTTACTTCCTTCCCTTCTGCTCTGGCGGCTGCAGCAGACGCTGAGAGTCTATAATAAGTTATTCAGCAGCAGTCTCCATGCTGGTCCTCGGATTTCAATTTCCACATGTTTTCCTTCAGGCTGTTTCCAACTAATTTCTCCATTTGCATAATGCCCCCCTTAGGGACTTTGTAGCACAGCCCCTTCCTCCCTTCCCCTCCTCACACACCTCCTTCCCCCCCCTCCCCTTTGACAAGATCATCAGAGATTCAGGCTATTAGCCGAAAACACTTTAATTCTGTTGGACCTGTTATCCCGGTCCTTCCCCATGCGTCTCCAATTAAAAAAAGACAAAGAGACGGGCTGAGGTGCAGGAGGAGGGGGTGCCAACACGGAGTGCCCCCCCGCTCAGGGCAGTCCCTGGAGGAAACCAGCTGGCAGAACTGCAAATTCACAGCAAACGCAGTTTCTCATTGGCAATTCTGGTACAGCAGCCCCCACAGTTTTGTCTGGACAAGAATCGTCAGGCAACTTCTCAACCCTGCCCCCCAGCAGCTGGCAGCACCCCATTTGGTGCTGCTCAAGGGGTAGGGGTGGGGAGGGCTTCAGGTGGGACAGCACTGAGCTGGAGGGCTGTGGGTCTGCTTGTCCCTGGGCAACCACGCATGTACCCTCTTCTGAAACTGTGCTTTTTCCCTGCTCGGTTATTTGGAGGGACAGATTCCCAGGAAGGCTGAGCATGTGCAGGAGAGGGGAGTGAAAACCATGCTCAGCTGCTGGGTGAGACGCCCATCGTGTCTTCTCTCCAAGCCACCTCTCATCCCAGTCCTTCCCTGCAAATTCCATCTCTCTCTGTCCACCATCAGAAGCAGGACCTGCTTATCCCCTCCTGATGTTCATGCTATTCTGCACTCTTTTGAGCACATTTTATTGTATGCTTCTATTATTCAGAGCAGCATGAAATTACACAATTACACGATGCTCCAGTCTCTCTCCCTCTCTCTAATCCTTGTCCATCCACATATAGCAAAAAGCCTACACCACCACCCCGTTCCCAGCACTGGCTGCTCTCTGGAATCTGCGTGGCAGTACATCTCCCTCTGAGTTGCCCAGACACCAGCTGGACTGTAACTTCCTCCGCGAGCTGCAGAAACACCTCCAGGTCTAAGTGAGCTTAACACTCCTGCGAAGCTCACCTCTTTGCTAGCCAGCTCCATGTTCTTATAAACAGGGCTTTTTTTCCTGCTTCTTTTTTTTTTTTTTTTTTTTTTTTTTTTATGTAATGGGAACTTTCAGAGCAGCTTCTGAACAGGTCTCTGATGTGCTTCTCTTTTTTATGGCTCAAGTACAACAGCAATTGCAGACATTAACATGCTTCTTTAGGATAAAATGTACATTTGAATGGCATCCAGCTGGAGGAGCATGCTGTGCTTCTTGCAGAGTCGGCTTCAGCCTGCCCAGAAATCCTGGGGAGGCAGCAATGAGTGCCCAGAGTCTGCCTGCAGCCCCCTGCACATGGGGGAAGGAAGCAGCAGGGGAGCCATTACTAGGGTGAGGGAGGACCAAAGTGGGTGTTGGGGAGGGGTGTGAGGCAGGGCCTTTCCACAACACCTTTCGCTAGTCATTTGGGTAGTCATTGACTTCACACCCACCTCTGAAACACTTGATGTGTCACCAACATCATACAAATTTGCAAAAGTAAGAGGTAAACTGGGATGCATGGGATTTCCTTGTTAGCAGAGTCTCTGATGGATGGAGATATCCCTCTCTGAAGCATGGGGAGTTGGGCTCACCCCTCTGTCTCAGACTCTCTCAAGTCTTCCCCTGCTCTGGATCAGGTCCCCTCACAAACTCCCATCTGGGGCTTTGCATTTCATGTTGTCCTTTTCTTTCCATCTGTCTTTGTGTGAGAGGCCCTGACCTAGTGCCAAGAGTGAAATCCTGCATCTCTCCACCCCGCCCCCTCCCAGGTCACTTCTTGGGTAGAAATTGCCATTGCAAGCTTTTTCAGAGCCCAGTGCATTGGGATGCCAACTGTATGGGGCCTCCAACTTGCAATTATCCTAACAGTCATTAATAATGCAGAGCAAACCTTGACATCTTTGCCATCTTGCTCCAAAGATGGGAGTGATGGTGTGTAACCACTAGCCTGCCTCCTTGTTCCTTGCCTGGGACAGGCAGCACCTGGGATGTCCCCTGGATCAGGGGTCTGTCAGCAGAGGGATGCAGAGACCATGCCCTTTGGTCAGGTCCATGCTGCATCCTCCTCCTTTGCTGCACCTGAGGGGACAGGTGACACCCCGTGGCACTAAAATTAGAATGTTGTCTCCATCATGGGAACCTGGAAATCCCACCAGGACCTCAGATTCCCAGAAGAAAGACTGGTCATTCTCCAGCACCATACCCCTTCTCCTCCCCGTGTGTCCCCTTCATGGGCCAAGCTGGGGCATCAGTGTTAGATTTCCTGGCTGTGGGTGTGGCAGGGGAACCCACGGCCCCAAAGCAGGGGTGGTGGCACCAGCCCAGCAGCAGCACGCAGGATGTCTCCTGCATGTCTTTTGCCAAGCAAATGTGTTCCTCCTGGTCCTGGCAGCCAGGCTGGTTCACAACTCCCTGCTGTTGGATGGTGGCACCCCACAGCCTCACGGATAAAGGGAGTTTACTGATTGTCTGAAAGGGGAAAGAGCCTGCCCAGAGCATCCACGATGAGGTCCTGCAGTGCCAGCAGCCTTGCAGGCACTGGTGCCCTGTGCTCTGCAGGAGAGCAGGATCCAGGAGGGCTGGCAGCCAGGAATGGTGCTGGCGTGGGGGTGGCATCTATACATGACCACCTTTGGAAAGGTAAGCAATGAGTGCTACCAACACCCCGATGTACACTCCTGTGCCGATGGTTATGGAGAGCGCAGCGAGGAAGAGAGCTCGGCGGGAAGCTGAGCTGGCCAGGTGGAAATCTCCTTTGGAGACAGCCTTGCTGGTCTGGAAGGAGAAGAAACACATATTGCTCACAGCTGTATTGACCCCTTTAGCCCCCCTTCCCATGGCTACTGCATCCCATGTAGTCTGGGGACAGACAGCAAGACGTCTGTCAGTCCAGGGAGGGGTCAGTGCAGCCGTGCCATCTACACGTTTCCATGTGAGTTTTGCTTTCAAGGGAAATGTGGGCATTGGTTGTTTGTGTGAAAGGCTTACCCCTCTGGGTGCTCAGCTAGAGCTGTGAGCAGGAGGCTGGACCCTCATAAGCCCAGGCTTGGGTGCACAGGGGTGATGGCTGTGTGGTACCAAATAGATACAAATGTACCCTACACATATATGTAATGAGGACTGCCTAGTCTCAGGGAGCTGACTCCAGACAGCACAGCCCCTTGGTCTGGCTGTTCTGCCACTTGATTTTGCCTCCTTGGGGTTTTCAACTGAAGCCTATTTGCCATAGAAGGTCTGATGGAGCCAGTGATGGAAGAAAATATTGATGTTGGCTCTGTGGGCTGGCGAATTTCAGCTTCCCTGAGTGGCCAGGGCACATTCAGAGCTACTCCAAGTATTACCTGCTATTTGTCTTTGAGTTGCCATGTGGAGATCAGAGCACTCACTGCACAGACATAGTTTTGATTTAGCTTCTTAATGCCTCTCCCCTATCTATTCTTGGTACAGCAGCATCTATGCAAACACAGAGTAAAACCCCTGGCTCTGCATGAATAATTAGTGATGTGACACCAGGCTCTGGGCTGAGCCCTCAAGAGGGCAGAAGCTCCTCTGAGCTAGTGCAGTTCGAGGGCAACCACCTTCTCCAGCCTCTGCCAGTCTGAAGTTGGCTCACACAACTCAGCCAATGACTGTCAGAAACCAGTGCAATGGGGGAGCTGTAGTGTGATGAGGAGACCAGGCTCCCTATGGAGTCTGTCTCCAAAGCAGTCCGACTGGGGCACAAGACACCTCAGGCTGGGTCATGGTGTAGGACCTCCACACTACTGGAGAACAGAAAGGCAGGTGGGAAAATGCCATTTATCTGAGGCTGGGTGGAGGGTGAGAACTTGGGCAAGGGGCCATGGGGAGCCCCAGTTCCCTAAATAAGACTCTAAAGACCCAAAGGAAAAGCCTGACCTCCAGTAACTCACTCAAGAGCTGCAGGTCTTGCAGTCCCAGGGGTTGTGGAGTCATCCAGGAGCACCCTTTGCCTCAGCCCTCAGGGACCTGAGCATGGCACAGAGACGAGTCCCCTCTGAGGGCTGCTGTGGCTTGTGCTACTCCCTACAGTGCTCAGTGCACTCAGGCAAGCAAAGGGATCTCTTACCCCTTGGGAGAAGTAGAAGGCAGCAATCCCCAGGGGCCAGAAGCAGCACAGCATGGAGAAAAGGGCCAAACCCAGGTGGTCCCGGGGGGGAAGCATCAGGAAATGATCCTCACTTTCGCTGTCACTTGAGGAGTCGCTCTGCAAAACCAGAAGGATTCAACACCTCCTCCTCCCCGTGCCACCCTGCAGGATACATCCCAGCCCCTCTCCTCCCAGCTCCTGCTCTCCCCTGGCTTCATCACTTATTCTCACACATTTCTGATCTACAAATTCAAGATCGGAGTTTCAAAAATACTTTTGCCTGCTTAGCCCAGTTTGATGAGAAAAAAAAACAAACCTGGAGCTCAGCAAATTCAGGAGATGAGTGGATTCTTGGCTCCCTGCCAGAGAAAATGCTGAGCTCACTTGCTGAGGGTCTGGGATTTCCCTGGGAGATAGAAAGTCTTTAACTGAAATATTGTGAGCTTTGGCAGAAACGGCTGTTTGTCAGCTTAAATTGAGTGCCTTATCCCCCATTAGTGACTAGGAGATCAATATCCTGCTAAGCTAATACAGCAAGTGAGGGAATGTGGTTGTCTCCATCACAGGGGTGATGTGTGCTGTCCCCTTAGCAAGTGCATTGCTCAGAACAGCTGTGGGCAGCCCTTCTGCCTTTGGGTGCTGCTCAGCCAGCTGCAAACCAGCCTGGAAGTCATGTGTCTCTGGGAGAAATGCAGAGGTGGGGGATGCTCTCAAAAAAAGCCCCACCACTGGCACCAGAAGCAGCAGAGCTGTGCTGGCTCATCAGACATCAGCTCCAGGAAGCTCTGGGGACCAGCTCCTGCCTGTCAAGGTGATGTTCCTGGTCTCCACTCTACTGCTGTGCTGTGGTGGGGCACAGAGCACAAGATGAAGCTGCTTTGCCAGCTCACATTCTTCCTATAGAAGATCCCTCATGCTTATATCTCGGCTGATGCCTTCAGGCATGTGAATTTTGCTGTTACACAAAGATTGCTATTTCCCCCTAGCTGGGGTGCCACAGCGGCAGTAGGCCACTTAGGCCACTCTTGTCCCCATATGCCAAGGATCCCACAGAGATGGTCCCACCTCCCCTTCACTCCCACCAGGCTGCCCTCAGGGAAACTGACCTCCTCCTGAGGTCTGCAGTGAGGAAAAGGGAGCAGAAAAAGTAAGGAGGAAGGACAAATATTGGGTGCATAGGGAGAGGGTGCATAGGGAAGGAGATGGTATGGACTGGGAGGGGAAGCTCTGGGGAAAGAAGAGAGAATAAATTACCAAGAATTTGGGCTGATGGCCGGAGTTACCAGAGGTGGAGTTTGGTGCAATCCCACCTGGACAAGCTCACCTCATACTCCTGGAGCTCCTCTTCCTCCACCTCATAGGAGACAGTTTGGATGCGGATATCACTCTCTACCAGGCAGGACTCTTGTGCCTCATGCCCTCCCACACCTGCGGACGGAGCCTCTCTGCTTTCTGTAAAAGTGGTCTCACAGCTTTCCATCTTGCTGTCCTTGGCCTTGAGAGCCGTCTCATCCTTCACAAGGATGAAATTGGGGCCATACAAGGCTTCAACAGCCAGCTGCAGGGAACTGGCATCCAGCAGCTGGTGAGTCCTGGCACCGCCAGTGTTTTGGAAGATGTAGGAATACAGTTTCCCTTGGCAATGATGACTGGGGTAGTCCTGGCTGTGATGCTGGTGGTAAGAATAGCTGCTGTGAAGGTGTCCATTGGCCTTGGCCAGAAGTGGGTTTTGGAGTTCACGCACGCTCTCCATGCTGCTGGTGGTGGGGGAAAGTGTTCCTGCAGGAGCAGAGAGTGGGAGGGAGGAAGCTGTTATTTCAGCAAGGCAAGGGAGAGAAAAGGCTCTTGCCTATGCAAAGCCAATGTCAAGATGAGGCTAGTGGGAACAGAAAGGGTTTGGAAATGCTGGAGAAAACAAGAGCCCTCCCCTACTCTCCACAATTTGAATACTGTCTCGGCAAACTGAGCATCTCTTCATCTCTCCCCAGCTGACGGTAAGATAAGGAAGCAGCTCTGCAAGATGATCTGATTCTGGATGGATTAAGATAAGGATTTGTTCTATCTATAATGCGTCTTGAGATGGCCACGTGCAGCCTAACAGGAAAGGACCTACTGCATCTTTTCTGCTCGTTCATAATGTGTGCTGTGACAAAGCCTAACAGACAGCACAAAAGTAGATAAGATGCTGACAGACACTTGAGGGACCTCCTGGACTTCCCAAAGTGGAAGGCTCGCACAGTAAATTACAGCCCTCTGGGTACTACACATGCACCTAACTGGCTGTCAGGTACCAGGGAGCTTTTCTAGAGCTTTTCCAAGGCTGAGCTGGGGCTGGGATGAGATTAGCAAGGCGACAAGGGAAGCCAGGACACTGCTGTGGGGATATGGAGGTGGCATTTAGGTTGGGGTGTGGGGTGTCAGGTGCTCAGCCAGACACTCAGAGGAATGGAGGAATGCAGAGGTTGAAGGGGAGACACCATGGGGCAATCGAAGTAAAATATCTGTCACATCAGACCTCTGTTTAAACCAGCTCCACTGCCAGCTACAGCTGGCAACCATGCAGCCCTGGCTCTGGGCCACCAGCTTCAGAAAATGCCAAGCCCAAATGGGATCCTCAGCTACAAATATCAACATGGGTTTCTTCCTCGGGAAAATTCACCCTCCTCCCCCTTCCTCCATTTCAGAGTACTGAAATCTTGTGCTTTTTTTTTTTTTTTTTTTTTTTTTTTTTTTTTTTTTTTTTAATGAAACGTTCTGAGATGAAATATTTCAATCCCTTCTCTTCAGAGGAACATTTGCTATTTTGGCTTCTCAACCCACCTTGGCACAAAGAAAATGTGTAGTGAAATATCACCATTCCCCAGGAGAGAAAAACAATTATTTTGTGCTCTTCAGTACTCAAGCCCTTGTTTTACATCTGCATTCTAGCACGTTGCCAGCTCCCAGACCATGCCACCTTATTGCCTCGTGACCTCAAATGTTCCTGCCCTCCTTAGAGCCCTCCATCACTGCATCCTCTGCAGGATCCTGTGTAGCAGAGACATGCTTCCACGTGCTATAGGGCTCCCTGAGGTGTGCTCGGCTTTCTGATAGAAAGCACATTGCTTTGGCCTTAAATTTATCCTCAAGAGGAAAATCTAAATAAAGAAGTTGGAATTGAAGAGTCCAGAGAGTGAAAAGCCTAAGTGGTCCCATCCCCATGGCCAAAGTCTGCCACACTATGCAGGTTTGAGTGCCATACCTGGTTTTAAGTATCTGTGTTGATGGGCTTTGTTTTGGCAGCAGTTGTCATATTTCGGAAAGCTGCTCAGGAAAAGGAAGCCATTCAAAACTGCTCCTAAGTTACTAAAACTCTGCACATTTTGGTGAATGCCCTCTGGTTCTCCCTCCCTAAAACCATTGTCTGCTTTCTGCAGGCTCCCACCTTGCTAATAAAGCCTGTAATGGCTCGTGCAGCAGATGGCCATTAAGTATTTTCAAAATATTTAAGAGAGATGCATATTTGTAGCACAGACAGTTTTATTTCCCACACAGTCCCAGGGAAGCACAAAGCTTCATCCTGGTTTGCAAGCAAGGCAAGCATGAACCACTTCTCTGCTTACCTAAATTATGCAAATCAGATTCCAGTAAAATATCCTACTTTTCAATGAAACAGTAAGGAGAGACCAGTCCCTGAATGTCATTTGAGGCCGGCAGTCCAAGCAGGGTCAGAAGCCCAGCTCGAGCATGAGAAGGTTGACAGTTTCATTTGGGCATCTGCACCTCACCTCAAGAAATGTTTCTGGCAGCAGCTTATGGTTGGGAGGGATGGGATCTTGCTGGTTGCTGCCAGAGGGAGCCAGCTCCAAATGTGCTGAGAAATGCTGGCAGATGGGCTGCAGGCAGGCTGCTGGCTGCTGGGCAGGGAGTGCTGCCTGCACACAGGGTGCTGCTCTGCTCACTTCAGGTCTTCTGCAGGGGGATAGAGGAGAATTGCTGTGCAGAAAAGTTCAAGCAGTGAGTGCTGGGAAACACTCAGAGCACAACAAGGGAAAGAAGGAAAAGAGAAGAGGGGAACTGGAAACCTAAAAGGCAGCTTGGGACATGGCAGGTACCACGGGCCAGGGTGGGACAAGAGAGTTTATGCAGCTGGACTGCTGCTGGACACAGACTGTGCTGACTTTGGGCATCCCAAAGGATGCTAAAGGGGCCAGCTGGTGGAACATGGCTGGCTGGCCTGGGCTGGGTTGGATGAAAGAGGCAGTGAGGGTCTGCAGGTAGCATCTTGGAAGAGTAACAGTGTGGGTAGCAAAAGAAACAGCAGGATAATACTGCTGAACCGTGAGGAAATGTCTGCAAATGTGGGCTGGGCAGGACTGAAGGCTTTGCCCTGAGGGAGCAGGGAAAGCCCAAACCTCTCTGCTCCTCAAGCTGCCCAGTCCTGGCATTTGTCAGCACTGAGAGGGGATGAGGGGAAGCTGGGGGCCAGCACCACATAATGCCTATGGCAGCATGCTCCAGCCCTGCTGGAACACTGCCAGGCTGAAACCTCCCTCTCTGAGAGCTGATGTGGAGAGTCCCAGCTCTGGGGGTTTGGAGATGCTTCCCACTCCTTAGTCACCAAGAGCATCACATTGCACAGACTGTGCGTGTGTGCTCAAGCGGGCGTGCTTGTGTGCACTAAACAGTCTGGGTTTGCCAGTGGAGACAAGGGCCATCAAACTGCTAGAGATGGTATGAGGGAGGGAATGGCAGGGAGGGTGAGGTCCAGCCCTGAGTACATGCATGTGGGAAAGAAGAGAGCCAAATCAGCCCTGCCATTGCCTTCAAAGCCCATTTGGATCCTACAGTGAATTCAACCACAGAGGGACTTAATAAAGTAAGCCTAGTAATAAAGTATGCCTGGTAATTAAATAAACTTAGTAATAACCAGGCTTGGGGGAAGAGGAATGAAAACAGCAGATGAAAGCAAGGAAGCTGTAAAAGACAAAACTGGTGAAGAGTGGTCATTCTCCCTCCTCATTACTAGGGTGACAGGATAGTGTGCATATCCATCAGCCCCAGGGGGCTGGTCTGAGCAGCATAGGCAGCAGATAAGGGTGGTGAGATGCTGTTCAGTGCAGAGGGAGGATGCACACTTACAAATGTACATGTACAGTGCCAGCCTGGGGGGAAGGCACACCTGGGAGAAGGCTGACTCTAGCGCCCTGATCGAGTCATTTTTTAGGGCTGCTGCCCTAATGCCAAGACTAATGGCTGCTGGCTCTGCAATGGGCCTCCCCTGCTGCATGGCAGGGCCCCCCATGAACCGCAGGCCAGTTACAGTGATCCCCAGCAGAGTGGGAAATGCACAACTCTATCGTGTGCTCAGCTTCTCCAGGCAAGTAGCCTTGGGCAGGAGGAGCCAAAATAAAGCAAGAAAATTAAGAGGTAGCAAATTAAGCTTTGTGCTTCATGGATCTCACCTCCATACCACATTCCCTGGGGCAATCCAGGTCCCCTCAGGACTATCTCAAGTGCTTTCCCCCACCACATGAAAGGTGCTCAAGTTGCCGTCAGCCCCCCCAGCAGCAGCATAGTTCTCAGAGGGACCCTTGCACAGAAGCTGGCTATGATAAGCCCAGTTAATGATTAATTAACTAGCTGTTCCAGGAATCAATCATCATTTAATTGCCCTGTCAAGCAAACACTCTGCCTTGCTTCCCGGGCTCATTAGCAGGTTGCGACTGTGTTGCACATCCCCAGCCTCCCAAGTGAGAAGGTTGGACCATCCTGGCTTTGCCCCTCAGGTTAGCAGCCAAGGAGATCAGTGTCCTTGGAGAGCAGCACCCCAGTGAGCTGCTGCGTGTTGGCTGGTCTGAGGGCAGGGTACACTGCAAATACTTGTTTCTTACCCAATGGATGGGAAGCAGCATCGCAGCCAGGTACAGCTACTATTGCCCTGGGACAGAAGTTCGCCCAATCCTGATGGAGCAGGAAAGCAGAGGAGACGTGGCTAGCACACTTGGCAGAGCCCAGGCCCTCTTGGAAGCTTTCAGGAGGTGCTCTGGGGCTTCTAGGCTGAGGCTCAATTCCCACCTCTGGGTATCCAAGCTTGTGATTCTGTCCAGAAGCAAATCGTATCACAAAGGCCACTGAGAAGAAGCAAAGGCAGAAGCATTGCAAGGATGAAATTTGGCATTTTGGAAAGGGAATATGCGGGTGAAGGAAGGGCTGTGAGGGCTTAGGGAAAATGTGCCTGGCAGGAGCAGATCAAGTAATCTCTCATCCCTTGGAGCCTGCACAGCAGCATGGATATCTATCATGTCCTGGCCCAGAACCCCACTGAGTGAAGCACAGCTCAAGAGGAAAAGGAAGCACTTTCATCAGCCCTTCAGACATGGCTGTGGAAAGCAGTTGTGCTCTGGCCAACACACAAGCTCTCCTGCAGGTGCCTATCCCATCCCACTTCTCCTGCCCTGGGCACAGCACCAGCCTGCCGAGTGAGGGGATGTTCATCCCTGAGGTGTAACAAAGCCTTCGCCAGCCCATGGAAATGTGGCGGTAGCTGGAACATGAGGTGGCAAGGGGATGGAAGGGGCAGGTAGGTGGCATAGGGGAGGCAGATTTTGGCATAAGGCAGGAGGGGATGGTGCTGGGGTATGACAGCCCCAATGGGGCTGGCAGAGGTGGTACTCAGAGAAGCAAAGGAGCACCATAGGGGCAGCAGTGGGAAGGGAAATGTTAAGCAAGAAACAGGAGAAGCCAAGTGGCATCTGAGCCAGGCAGAGAGCTGGTCTCTGACCACCAGGACAGAGAAGAAAGGAACTGTGTAGCTGCTGGAGGGGAAAGAGTTACTGAGGACCAGGAGGGTAAGAAGAAGGTGACACAGAGCCTGTGGACATGGATTAGAGGGAAGATAGCTGAGGCATTCATTAGGTAGAGCACCTGATTCACAACTTTGATGTAGCCAGTCTGATAGAGCTGGAAAGGGGTGAATAAAGTGCTTGTTCTGATCTCCTGACAAGTAGAGAGCCAGTGCCTCGGCAATGGGCTCCTGGATCCAACAGAGACTAAATTGCTCTGAGAATTGGGATGTGACGGGCTGCTTTTCAAGGTTCGCAAGTCAAATTGGGCAATTTCTAGGTGGAAATCGAGTCTTTATTCTCCCTGACAAAAATGTTTCTCTGCAGCAGTGTTTAGACCCAGCTGTGCTCAGAGCTAAGGTGTTGCTGTAAGAAACAGCAAACCCATCCCTGGGGATGGCAGGGAAGAGCCGGGATGCTGCGGGAGGAGCCGTGCCGGGGACTCTGCAGGGCCGGGGGCTTCCTCACTGCCCCAGCCCCGGGGCCAGCAAGCTGGACACTCTGCCCATAAGCATCAGCGTGAGGTCCACCGCCTCCAAACACGGAAAACATGCCCGCAACACCCAGCCTCAGCCCAGGAGTGCCGGCGCACAGGCTGCGCCCTGCCGCTGCGGCACATGGGGCTGTGGGGCTGGCGGGCACCCGGGGGCCCTATCCCCATCTCCGGCCGGTCACCTCCAGGCCGGAACCCACCCCACCAGGGCTGGCACTGAGAGGTGGCCACTAGATGTCCCAGGCACTCCATGCAGCGCGGACTTGCCTCTCAGACCGCCGCACCGCCCCGGCCCGCGGGAGGCTCCCCAGCCCCCCCCAGCCCGGCCCAGCAGGCTGGGTCCGGGACGGCACCTGTGTCCCCAGCCTGGGCCCAGCGCCTTCATGTCCACGTCGTCGGACACGTCTACTCCGCCCCGATGCCCCATGGCGGGCTTTAGCCTTGCTGGTGTGAGCCCATCGCCTGCCCGGAGTCAGAGCTCATCCACATGGATGTGGCCACAGGACGTGCCCCGCTGAGATGGACCCAGCCCTGTGCCCCTTCTGCAAGGGGGAGCAGGAAAGGGCTCACTGAGCTGGCAAGGTGGGGAGGGAGGAGGAAGCATGGAGGGTATGATGGTAATAAAACACATGGCTGTGTAGGTGGCTAGGTATATAATTAGCAGGTTTGGACTCTCTCAGCATCCTTTTTTAAGCTGGAGATGCAAACAAGTAAATAAGGTGCCTGTGAGAAGTTTCCACAGGCTGTCCTGGTGTGGGTCTCCTGGGCACACAGGGTCAGGGGAGAGAGGGGGCAACACAGGGGGCTACTTCTGAGGGCTGCCCCATGGCCAGCATGCTGCCCTCCAGCACTGGAGCAGCCAGGTGAGGCAGAGAAGAGCAGGTGAACTGGTTGGCAGGATTATGCTGGGAAAGTGGGCCAGGATGGGGCCAGGGATGGGAAAGCTCTGGAGATGCTAACAACCACAGTTGGGCCTCTCAGCCTTGGGGAGCTCCTGCTGTATTCGCACCCAACCATCCTCAACAAGCCCCAGTGAGGGCCTTTAAAGGGTCGCATGAAACCAACCAAAACAGATTGACAGCTTTCACTGAAGGCTTCTTGTGTTCTATTTGGGGTTGCAACAGGGTTGCTCGGAGGCAGTGCAGGTCAGAGTGATGGTTCCCGTGAGGGGAGGCCGCTAGAGTTATTGCTCAGCATCTTCACGCTCTTGAAGCATCAGCCAGCAAGGATAGCTTGGGAGGCTGTCAGTCTCTAGTTGCTCATGTCAGCCACAAAATGCCAGCCCAGAGTCAGGGAAGAGTGAATTCCCCTGCCTGCTGCAGCATCCAGATCACTGGCCTGGAGAAACACAAGCTCAGACTAGGTCCACGCTTCAACCTCCCCTTCCTCAGCTCAGGAACACCCTAAGGAAATACCCTAAGGCTGCTGTCTGGAGAGAAGGGCCTTGGCACTCTACCCTCAGTGTAGAAAGCCTACTTGGAAACATCCATGCCTGTAGAGCTACTGTGAGACAAACTCACTGGCCCCTGGGAAGCACAAATGCTTTCAGCACATAGGCAGCCCCATCCCTTACAGAGACCAGGCTCCCTGCCTTGGATGCTCGAAGGGATACCAAGTATCCCACAGGAGATCTCAGAGTTCTCCCAAGATGTGTTTATTACCAGGACATTCTTGCTGTTGCTGGAAGATGCACAGAAACTTGTGCTTGCTGATTGTAATTTTGTTCATAGTTCATTTTCTATGCTAGTGGTCACAACCCTCAATTTCACATCTGTTTTTCTCCTGCTATTTATACCCAGTATTGAACTGAACACAGTAGGAATCCTAGATGGCTCCAAGCTCTTCTCCCAGCTTCCTTTTTCACCCATACCCTTTGAACCAGTCCCATCATCTCCACTTTAAGGCTTTTCTTCTCCTGGCCATGAAGTCCTACAGACAATTTTCCCTTCACATGGTTGGTGTTGCCCTAGGACCCTGCACCCCATCCTCCCCACAAATCACCCTGGGATACCTGGTTCTGTGAGCATAACCCACAGGGAGCAGCAATACCTTCTGCTGGAGAAGATGTGTATGCCCAGTCCTGTGCCCTTCAGCCTAGATTTACCCAGGGCCGTGCCCAGGGTCCACACTTCAAGGATGCTTTCCCTGCCACAGCCTGTCACACAGCCTGGAAGTCATCTGGAAGACAGGATTTGGCTTTCTTCCAGATGAGAGACACCGGTCAAAACTGAAATGAGGATTGAGGGTGTAACACATGGTTGGCAGCAGGTGTTGGGGGACAGAAAGATGTCCTCCCCTCCACAGCTGTGGCTTGCTGATAGAGCAGCTTAGCTGCAGCACGTAACTCCATTCTCACATCTCTCTCTAAATCCTCCTCCTATTAATCGAAGCTGGCAATGTAAAGCGGCTGTTAAGGACTGCTCATTTATCTCTGTTTAAAACATACCCGTACTCAAATGATTCATAACCACCCTGAAGGCTGGCACATGCTGGCATCCTCCTTTCCCCACCATCCTGTTTATTTTATCCACTGTCTGCCTGCCTTCAGCTCAGGGCTATTTCCACGTTGCTTACTGTGGCCTGATTGTCCTGGGGATTCACAGGAGACAATCCAGATGTTTAATTCATTTGCCAATGATCTGCTCTCTAAAAATGAACTTATGCTGCGGAAATGACACCTTCCTATCTTACTTTTCCAAACCTTAAGTTTCCAAACACAGCTTGTATTTACTAGCAGTAAGCTGATTTCCTGGTCCTGCAAATAAGTGGATCATTCTCTTCCCACTCTGTCCAACATCTGCAAAGTCAGACAACTTTAAGGTGTTAAATTATTACCCAGGTCAATAGGTGCCAAATGTTTAGCCTCTCTTTGGTATTTGTTATTGCCAAAGAAGTTGCATTCCCAGGTGGTGATGTGCCCCCTGTGTTTAAGGAGAGTCAGTTCACACTGGCAGGAGCTATATGTTTATTCTGTCTTCAGGAATATCGCAAGAGGAAAGGCAGCAGCTGCCTCCAACCATCCTATGGCCTTTGGGTCTCACAGTCCTAGGGACCTAGGAGAGTGTAGATGATGATGATGCTAAATTGTCTTCCATATGGCATGGAAACAGATGCTACAAAACAATGTCCTATTTTCTTTTCCATGGGTCTGTCAAACTCCAACCACACCTTGCTGAGGGGCCTCCTGAGCTGCTTCTGCTTTTGCTGTATGGATGTTTTCCCTCTCTGCCTGACCCGTTTCTCTTCTCTGCCCATGTCACTGCTGGACTTAGGTCAGCCCTTCCTGGGACTGGGCTTAGGCTGCTGCTTTTACCTATCTGGAGTAACAGTGTGCCACAGGAGGTGGCTCTGCTCTGGGTGGGCAGCACCAGTGGTATCCCATGGGCTGAGCAAGGACATCCTGCTCACAGTGCTTCCCTCCTAGTGCAACCCCGCTGCAAGTGGACAAGTCTCTGCATCCTCCATCCTTCCCTGCCCTGCCACCTTAGAGGTCTTGGGCAACTGGGAAGATTTGTGAAGAAATCTTTGCCCAGATCAGGAGCAGTATCAGCGTGGCTGCCACACTTGGCATCACATCTCTGAGCTGCCACACAAGCCACGGGCCAGTTTTTCATGCCAACAGTTGAGTTTCTAAACAAAGAGCCTGCAACCAACTTGGGTTTTCAAAAGGTCCCTGAAGTGTTTCACTCCAAAAGGAAGCTGCTTTGAGTGATGTAACCAAAAACAACTGGGGATCAGTGGAGCCTTCCCTTCCAGGATGAGCAAAGCATTTGTGATGGTTTGCTGCCTTTTTTCACTTAACAGAGAAGCAAAGTGCTTGCTTGCCAGGAAATCTATAATGAACAATTTTTTAATCTTTTTTTCCATTTGTAATGCTTTGGCTTGTCCCTTCAGCCAGAAAAGTCAATCATTTACCCATCTCCGATTCTGCAGATAGAGAAATACTGTTTGAAGACCTTGTCTGAAATTACTCCCATGAAATCAGTAGCAGAGCTGTGTCCTGCAAGTGGTGTGTGGCACTCCCAGGCTCTGATACAGAATTTTGAAAACTACTCAGAAAAAAAACCCAGAATCTGTCCGATTCAGAGCTCATGCTTGCGAGGGAACTGCAAAACAGTTCCAAGCACAAATATTAAATGGGAGGGAGTGTGATGAAGGGGTAAGAGAGACCTGGGGAAGAGGCATAGTGTGTCAATGCCTGAGGTCTAATGATGATGGGGTGACACCAGAGGCACCCAGCAAGGAGAGCAGGGGCCAAGGAGGGCAGAGATTCAGATTGTTCACTGAGGCTGAGGATACTACTGAGAAGCTGGGAGCATATCCCATCTTCTGCAGAGGGGTGATGAAAGGGACAGCCAGACCACAAGGGCCTGAAGAGCCCATCCCTGTGCTGGGAGGCCATTTCCTAAAGCCCACAGGCTATGCTGCTGTGGTCTGCAAGCTGGGCAGAACTGGCCCCTATGAGACTTGCTCCACTGAGCTTTCAGGTGGCAGAGAGGGATTTTAATGGGCAAGTTTTTGCTGAGCACTTGGTCACCTCTCTGCAAGTAATGGTGATGTCTTACAAGCTGGGCTGATGGCAGGGAGGGATTGGGTACCACGCAAAAAGCAGAGATCTGCTGCACAAATTCACCATGCTGGAGCTGCAGCAAATTACTCATTCTTTAATAGTGGTATTTATTACCTGCCTCTGATGGTGGCTCAGGGAGCCGAAGTGAAGAGGATTCAGCTCCCCAAAGCTTTTGCTCTGCCAGCCATTTTCATGACACAAGAAACTTTTGCCAGAGAAATGCGGTCACTTCATTTTGGCTTGGGTAATTCTCTTGACAGTCTGTGAAGTAACCATCCATTACCCCCAGAGACCAAACCTTTTTTTTTTTTTTTTTTCTTTCCTTGTGTATTTCAGGCAGGCTTAGATCCCACTCCTCTGATTATCCTGATGTCTATACAGCCCTACCTTGCTCCTGGAAAAAAGATTTCCAGTGTTAGCAGCTCCCAAGCTAATGAAAAGGGATTTTTTTTTTTTTTCCAGAAGGAAAGCAGGCAACCAAGTAAAATGGGTTTGGGGAGGACAGCTCAGCTTCTGTGAAACCCGCAGAAGCTTCAAAGAAGGAATTATAAATCTGTGCTGGGCAGAGACGGAAAGTGCTTTCCTTCAGAAGTCCTGAATGTGTGGCTCTTCCCCTAGACACAAGCCTGGAGAGTGTCCGCAGGACTACAGTGAGATAATGCTGTTCAGGGGAGTCACTTCTTGGGCGCAATTGACGGCACTAGCAATAGCCCTCCCAGTCAAGGTCCCAGCCCGCTGCCCTGCTCGGGTGCACCCCAGGGATGCACACCCGAGGTGGCCGGGGGCAGGGTCGCTCCCACCCGCTGCTGAAGCTCCTCAGCAAAAGGAAAACAACCCCCAAACTTCAGTCGGTGGCCGAGATGCCTTCTAAAGGGGGAGTTGGGATGGCTGTCTGGGTCCAAGGTGTCACTGCGATTGCTCTGACACATCCGGCCTCCAAAACTTTTGCCGATTTTGTTACATTTTGCCCACTCCTGAATCTCCCAATCAGGCAATTTTGTCCTGGTTTCTCCAGGTCACAGCCTTTCATCTTGACACCCTCCTCGGGTCAACCCGAGCTGGGCTGGATTTCCCCGGGCACCCACCGCCTCCCCAGGGGAACAGCCTGAGGACGGGAGCCCGGACCCCCCGGATAGCCACTCACCCACCCACCTGCGAGCGGGGATGCGCCCAGCCGTGCGCGGGTCCTTACCTGGGTGTCGAGGAAGGGCTTCACCGGCCAAGTTGAAGCGGCGGCGGCAGGCACGGAGCACCGGGGCCGGCGGCGGGCATGACGGCGGCCGGCAGCGCCGGGCTGCGGGAATGCCGCGGCCTGAG